>AP027102.1:44213169-45418169 GCA_028142955.1 Pinctada fucata | reverse complement strand
TTCCCGGGGATAGATAGCAAAGTCGGATGCTTTAATTGCTGTCATGTCCATCGTCTGTTCGTGGACGTACACCTTTCGCAAACAACCTACATGTACATTGAATCATGTTCATATCGGATTCTCTTTATCTGAGGGATGAATCGGGAATAAAAGTCTTATACAAGGCATAAAACATACATTTATAAATTTTAATTCGCTACCATATCTTTGATATATAACCTTCTATTACACTGAAATTTTTTTTTCACTTTTTAAAGATCATTTTTAAGGTCATGATCAATCAATTAAAATTGTTTTGGCCAGAATTGGACCAACTACCTCCAAGAATTTTGCAAATGTTTTTCTTTATGTTTTAGAATCAAATTGCCAATAGATAATTAAACCTTTCTATCCGGACGATGCAGGGAATGGGACACCTGTGATCTCTTGTTTGTCAAGGAAAATCATCTACCTATTTTCTTTACCTTACAAAAATCAACAAACAGCATGGATAGGTGCGGATCTAGAGTGATTGTATGGGGGGATTCAGGTCCCGCCTGGAATTTGCATAAAATGTGATTTTGTTTCTAGTTTTCTTGATCAGCCAATTCCCTTAGGAAATCCTGAACACTTTGACTTCAGCATGACGTGCAGAAACAATACAGCATCAGAAAATGTCGACATTGAATTTTTAAGATCATCGTTGCTGACACGACTGAATCATGCGCGCACAATTCCTTCTAAATTAAGTTCAAATACACTTCAGATGCCACCAAATTGCTTCATTTTTTCACAATTTTCTCGGGGGAACCCCCCGAACCCCCACCAATGAAAGGGGAGCCCGCTCCCATACCCTCCCCCACTCAGCCCTTCGGGTCTCCCAGGTGATTCCCATCGAAAATTGTATGTGCCACCCGGCAGTTGGGAGTCTGGATCCGCACCTGAGTACGGAAAAGATTCTCGAACATTCCCCCTCCTTGACTTGTAGTGCAATGTATATGGGACAAAAAAAATTGCTGCCAACAATTTTTTCGAACACAAAAATTTTCATTTTCTTCTAAATTTGCACAATCTGAGACTTCTAATAGCTTTCAGATTTGCAGAAATCAGCTAGAACCGACCCTAAATAATTCTTGAGCTAGAAATTTAGTGATGCGGTCGAGCATTTTATTTCTATAAATTACATTATTTTTTGAATGTTGAAAAATATGGTGCGGGAAATCCATAGAACATTTGATTTAAAATTAGGTGCATGGCCTCAGCTTTTCAAAAATTCGCTTGCCCTGAGAATATTAATTTACATACGTTATTTTCAAATGATACAACATTCCTATACAACCCATATACATTTCACCTTGGTCAATAAGCAAGGGCACTAAGAGTAATTAAACTGAAAAAAAAACAACATATATATACGTATATATATACTTTTTTTCCAATTCAGAACTTGAACATTAATTTTTGCCCCCTCTCCCCCTCCTCCAACATCAAATCTTGTATCCTGACCTCATTTGACCAACCATTCCTCATTTTCTCGACGGAATTGTTTTTTTTTTTTTTTTCGATTTAGATTCCATCTCTCTTTGATGATAGGGCACTCCCCTCCCCTGAATATCAGAATTTTTTTTTAGTAAACCGGAAAGTGAAAATCCGGTTGTAGTCTTCAATTTATTTTAGTCCGAAGTTGTAAACACGCAAATCAAAATTTATTTTTTGATAGAATTATCAATGTTTTAGGATGCAAGATGAACCATTCGGCCGCAGTTGTTCTTCTGTGTGCCATTTTCCTAGGTAAGCCCTCGATTTTCTGTTTCTGTGATCTTTTGAGTGCGAGTGATATTTGATACCCCTGGCCGAGGAAATTCGGGTCAGAGATAACATGGGATAGGTTTCAGTGTAAAATGTAAGGTTGGGGTACTGTAAGTCGAGCTGAAATGGATTAAATAAGTCAATTAGGCAAATTACAACAATGATATACCTCATTTGAGAGTTGAACTACCTATTACATTTAAAATTTTAAACAACAAATTATATAATTTACTGTCCGCGCGGCTCACTTTGGAAACTGGATAAACGCGTTTTTGAATTATTTGTCGTACATAAAATTTAATGAAATGGATACCATTCAACAGATCTAGATTATTCGTAAATTTCAGAAAAAGTTATGAAATGATAGTCGGTGCTTGCAATCAAACATTACAGACAAAACAAATTTTAGATGGGTGATTTCCCATGCTAATTTTTCTCATAATGTTGTGACGCTGTCCATAGACTCTATGTTAAACTCGGCGACGTCATGCTAAAAGGGGTAGGGCCACGAAGCCCGATATTGGCCCTAATTTTGATAAATTTTAAACATTGTACTTCATAGAATTTTTAATTATTATTTGACATTTTGAAACGTGGTCTACTGAATCACGAATCTACTTTTTGTAAACATTGCTTTTATCAACACCTTTTAGCCCTTTGAAAACACAAAAATAGGTCAAATTCGGCGAAATTGATGCAAAAACTCAATATTTCTATTAAATTAGCAATGGCTGCATGCATTAACTATGATGGAAAATTTATATGTGAAAGATTATCATTATATCCTTTTGTCATAAACGTTTTATCTCAGTTAACGCATGCGGCCACATTGAATTCTACGACAAAAGAAAAAATTCCCAGCAATTTTTGCCATATTTTGTCAATAACGTCAAAATGACGTCACTTCATGACGTCATTACAGTTAAATGGCTCATTGTTTGGTGATATTATTCTTTTCATGAAAAGCGCTAAACATTCGTGTATTTTCATGAGAGATATCAAGTATTCCTCATGAAATTTATTTTAAGAGAAAAATCAAGGGCCGATTTAGGGGTCTCGTGGCCCTACCCCTTTAACATTGAAAACGCCCCATATAAAAAGTATTTTGCAGGCCTTGAAACTCGTGAAAATCTTTGGTTGTCATTCGGGCAACCTGCTTTGAATATCAGGTTGCCCGGAACCATTTTTACTTGCCCGAAATCATTGAACTGAAAAACTAAGCTGTCATTCTTTATTTCCGCTAATTTGAACATTTTACATAAATTCCATTTCTTTTTCAATTTCTTTTTCAACAGATTCCTCATTTAACTCATCATGCTTGTGTGCCTCAGCTAGAGGACTCGTGAATCTACATATTCCAATCTCAATGATTTATATCGTTTGACAAACTTTGCTTTAAGTTTTACTTTGCCACTCTCTGTGCATGATTTACAAATCATTGAGGGCGCATCACATTCATTGTCCCTAAACTCCAGCCAAGGCCGATTCGTTTTCCAAGTCTCTTTGAGTGACCTTGGTTTAATTCCTATGACTTTCAATAGTTTCATAGTGCCTTTTTGTTTTCTTTTTAGGTTGTTCAACAACTTGTATAAATATCCACTTCACTGTTAAAAACGTTTTAGCATGCAGGAAATCTACAACCGTATTATAAATTCAGGCTGATAACGGACCGTCGTACGGAAACTTTTAGTTTGCTTTTTCAAAACTCCTAGTTTTTCTGATTCTGACTTAAAGCAAAGATGATTTAAACTTTTTATTCATTATTTCATCGAGGTAAGCATACATTGAATGTCTGAAAATAGGTAGTCAGTCGGACGAATTGGTCTCAATTCTGGGTCGTCCCACAGGTAAGTAGGTTGTTTTTGACGATCGGACGACCGCGAATTTCGAGCCCTGATTTTGTCTGTATTATACGATTGCATAAACTCACGACCATATTTCATATATCAAAAGTTACGACTAAACAAGATCTGTTGAATGGTATCCATTTACATGTAATTCATTTAAAGTTTTGCATGAAAAAGTATTCAAAATCATTTTTATCCAGTTTCCGAAGTGAGCAGCGCAGACAGTAGGTGAGAATTGAGGGTGTCCCCAAGTGTCGACAATTTTACACATAGCACCTATTGGTGGACTAAGGCATCAGGATGTCATAATCAAATGGCCTGTCAAAGAATTGATAATACTTTCACATTAATGTATGTTCGGTTCACTTTTGTCTCTTTGTAAGACAATTTTGCTCACCAGAACAATAAAATGACATAATTCTTGATGATCTATTTGGAGCTGAATGATGTCATTTGATTGCTCTGGTAGGCAAAATTGTCCTATTACCCAAAGTTCTTGAAATCTTCTAATGAAATGTTGGACATTTGGGAATTTTTATCTGTCCAAATAATAGATACAACATGAGTTTTTATCGGACCAATTAATTTTTTATCGGCAAATCTGATACAACTCATACTTTTCATGAATACAATAGTGAACCAAACAGACATTAACGTGAACATGGTGAAAGGATCCACAGTGTTGTAAATTCTGCCAGTAGGTGCAATGTCGGATATTTTGAAGATACCTCTATTGCACCAATGTCTAGAATCTTCTCTTGCATATATTCAATGAACTTCCTAGTACCTGCAACTTGTTCTCTCATAAGATATGAAGTCTAGAATAGTCAAACACTGAATGCATATAGAATATAAGTTGATAGTCCAAATTTATTTTATACTTGGCTATATGTAATGTATATAGCTGGCTTGAAGAGCTCTACAGAGCTCGTGTTATTTGTTGTATGGTATACATTTTTTGTATGTTACCAACTCTAACATGTCTAAGTATAATTTTTTTAATTTTTAACAGTATCCAATGTAGAAGCCTGGGACAATAGTTCAGCGTGTGACTGTCCAGCTTATTTGTTTTCCTGTGGTAACTGTATATGCATCCCCCAGAGGTGGGCGTGTGACGGTGATAATGATTGCGGAAACCATAAAGATGAACAATCATGTGGTTAGTAGATTTTTACCTACGTCGGTTTGATTTGCATTTCAGAAGATCTATTTATTGCTTTCAGAATTATGTCAGTGGAAGCTCTTCTAAATAAAATGGAAATTGCTTCTTCGAGTTCTGTTTGTCTGCTGTAGGGTAATTTATTTGAACAAATGGATCATAACGCTATTCTATACATGTAAATGGTACACATCTCATTTCAGGATAAGTAATACTATTTTGCATTAGAAATCAGACTGAATAAATTATTAAATAAAAACTATGATACATGTACAGTGTAAGATTTTTCATTAGACATACATGTATGTACATTGCTTGTTACCTTTCATTTCAATTTTCATACCTTGACCTTTTTATTTATCTGTTGACCTTGACCTGCTTTCAGGCAATTACACTTAAGACTGTCATCGTTTGAGATTTAGTTCTCATATTTTACATGTACATAGCCATAGAATGTGATACCTCTTTTCTGTGTCCTTGACCTTGAATTTTATGTTCTCAATAAAAAAAGCTGCTGGTAATGACATAGCGTTTTACAGACACATCTTGTTCTTGGTCTTTACGAAAACTCACCACCTGATGCCGTGGCTAGTAGAAATTTTGTCAGGCTAGTGCTGGACTGTTATTTCACTATATAAACTATACAAAAAACTTTAGAAATTGTATTTGGGCCAGTGGTTTCAAAAAGTTTTCATAAAGACTGTTGTTTCATATTCTAGTACTGTAGTACTAGGATAGAATAGTAAAACACATTCCAGAGTGAAGTGAAAATGCCTCCTCCAACCCCTCCTCATGGGCATCTCATCTATTTCTCCCACTTGAGACTGAGAACTCTCAAATTTCACTGGGGTGAGATAAATCGATCTCACCCTCTGACGTCATCGATCTCACCCTCTGACGTCATCGCTACCAAAGCGACGTTATGGAAGTAAGGCAAAGTGGTGATTAAAACAAACACTCTAGATAGTCGATAACGTGGGAGAAAAACAATCAAACACCACCATGAGGGAGGGATGGCTAATTCTCAACCCTCGTGTAAAAATTTTGTTTGTCCATGACTCGGCAAGCCTCGTCATGGACTTGCAAAATTTGTACACTCGGGTTGAGAAATCGCCATCCCTCCCTCATGGTGGTGTAAGATTATATTAATCTCTATAATTCCTACCATATTGGGCCCCCCTCCCCCCCCCCCCCCCTTCCCCCCCCCCCCTCCCCCTCCAAGATGGCTCTCAAGCAGCAGGGTTAATTTTACTTACTTTTAATTTTGAGTTTTGAGAAGACATTCATTCAGTTTGTACATATACGTCCATGTTGCTTCTCATAACAGGAACTCCACCGCCGTGTCCACCGGGATTTTTCACGTGTAAAAATCAGCGTTGTATAAAGGAGGAATGGCTGTGTGACAGGGATAATGACTGTGCTGATAACAGTGATGAGTTAAATTGTGGTAAGTTATCTCAAAGTACTGGTGAACAAAAATCACTGTACGTAATTTATTGTTTTTTATGTGTCTGAAAAAAATTACATGAATGCTATTGTCGTAGCAAACCGACCTGACCTGGCGGAGCTTATTTTCATGTGGTCATCGGAAGAGTTTAATTCTGTCCAGGTGATATAAGCTTTACAAAGTTACAGGTAATGAGTATTTACTCTTATTACTATATGCAATTCATAAAGTATCTACCCTAAAATTCTATCGATTCATCTGAGTCGCTTGATCGATTAAGCTCCGCCCGGTCAGGTCACTTTTCTACGACAATAGTGAGCGGAAGGGATTTTTCATGAAGATTTTGAAATTTTGTGATCTAGCATTTACATTTCTTGTTTTATCTATATGCAGCTATAAAATACCATAGACTCAGTCTGAATCTCTCTGTATTTACTTGTTTATTTCCATTGTGTTACATTGTAAAGTAAATTTTCTGTGCGTACTGTGATTTTTCCTGTTGCTGATATAATGGGGAAGTGAAGAAGAATTTTAAATTTCAGTGGCCAGGAACTGTTCAGAGAAGGAATATCGATGTGACAATAAGAAATGTATATCACGGGAGTGGTTATGTGACCATGACGATGATTGTGGGGACGGAAGTGATGAAAACTGTGGTAGGTTTTACTATGTATATGTTATCTCGTTTTTAAAAATCTATAAACCAACTTCAGAACATAGTTGAATGTTCATTGTACAGTCGACCCTTCTGAACACTGGAAAAATGTGAGAGATTCCGTGACGTCGCAATGCAATTTCGATTTTTGCCCGAGGTTCGAAGCTTGTTTGTCCGTGGTAAAAGCATTGTGGCGTCACGAAATTTTGCATTATTTTCCCGCAATAGGAAGGGTCAATTGAAGATATTTCTTTACAGTTTATTTTATTACATTTAGTTCTTGTTGATGATGATTTCCATTTCATTTGGCGTATCTTGTCACTTCTGTGTCAAATAGGAATGTTAGCATGTTGTACAGCCCCCCTCTCCCTTTTTCTCAAATTTTACAAAAAAAAGTATTAAAATTAAGTATATGTCTTAAAGAAATTTCAGTCCTTATGTACAAGCACATTGAATAGGTATTTATATAATGGATACATGTACTAGTGCCTTAATTTGAAAAAAAAAAAGATCTTTTATGTAGCACAACCTTCAAAAACATTAAATTTATAGATGATTAAATGCTGCTGTAACTTAAATAAAAAGGAATATAGGGTAAATTAATTTTTTGAAAAATCTGCCTCCCTAAATCATGTAAATGATTGCAATATGTGATATTTTATAAACTGTTCTCCAGATTTTAAAGAAATAAATTGACGGACCTTATCACAAAATCATAAAGCATGTAACTGTACATGTATAGGAAACTACGTGTGTCTTCATTTTATGAAATCTTATTGTAGATTCTAAGTTGTCTTGCAATAACAAACAGTTTCGATGTCGAGATGATATGTGTATTCCTTTGGCCTGGAAGTGTGACAAAGATCTGGACTGTTCTCAAGGAGAGGATGAACTCAACTGTGGTGAGTAGGTCTGATAACTTCTTGACCTTGAGCTTTGACCATAATTTTGACTTTTCAGAGGGTGAAGGTCAACTTATTTGTGTTACAAAATGTGTCTCCAAGTCTCAGTATGCATCTTGATTTAGAGTATGATAAATTTTGACTGTTTTCAAGAAGGGTGTAAACTCATCTGTGTCCAGTATTTTTTAGAATATTTGAATTATGAGTATTTGAATCTTAAAAATGTGAAGGATCTAGACCTTTCTCAATAATAAGACAAACTAATCTGTGTCCGATATTTTTGAGAAATTCTGGTATATTTCTATTTACATCTTTAAAGCTGCTCTCATGAACTTAATCTTTAACAATAGTGAGTTTACAGGAAAATATTCAATCATAAGAAATTGATAGCAGCTTGAAATGTCAGGAAGTGTTAGAACAGTCTTACATATTTTCCTTTTTTGTCATGCTTGAAGTTTTATGAATAAAGTAGTTTATACACATATGTAATAAATATTTTTTAACAGTACAGCATAACAGAACCTTTATTTAACTTCTTTACGTTCGATAATGGTACATAAATTTAGCGGTTTTACGTAACGTCGTATTGGTGGTTTACACATTGTTGATTGTTATATGTGACGTCATACCCTTTTCATTTTACGCTGGGGTTTCTTTACCAGCAGTTATGGATATTACATACAGATCTTTTATATTCGTGTTTTCTACTTTATAAAGGCCGAGTGGTCGAACATTTGTGGATATTGAGTGTTTATTGTTACATGTATTTATGAAATTTCATGATTTCTTTTATTTCAAGAATCATTAGTACGCACATAAATTTAATATTTCAGAGGAGGATGAGATATTTTGTAGTAAACACGAGTTTCAGTGCCGACAGGAGAGAAGATGTATCCCCCTAACCATGAAATGTGATCAGGTCAATGACTGTGGTGACTGGGAGGATGAAAAAGACTGTGGTAGGTTATCGTGGTCAAATAATAGACCTGCCTTCTCTTTCCTGATTTACCTGTTGTTTTACTATTTTACACCCTTAAATATGACCCAAGATTTACATCCAGCTTGTCCCTTTTTTCAAGATTGTCTAATTCTAAAGTCTAAAGTTTAAAGATTAAAGTTCCTATAAGGTTTTTTTTCTATTTTGGGGAAGGTGCCTGTTCCATTTGGGAAAATTTGCAACATTTTGCTGAACTTTGGAAAAATTTTATACAAATTTTCACCAAAGACTAATCATTTTTAAACCCTGCTAATCCATTGATTTCCTTGAACTGAACAAGGGATTAATAAAAAACTTAAAGATGCACTTAGAAGATCGATATTTTGTGCTGACTTCCAGGTTTTGATTCTTATTTTCTCGTGTGATTTTTTCATAATTCCTCTTTGGGAATTTCAGTGTGATTTTTTGGGAAAAATAGAGGAAATTTGGCTTTGGGAAGGGGCGGAAATTCGGCCCCAAAACAAGGGGGAAAAAACCCTGCCTATGTGGAATAACATACTGTAAATGTGGAAATTTTGGTGCGAGGCAAATTTTCACACTTTTCGTGATTGTATTATTATCGCGAAAATAAACCCCTCGTGAAAATTACAACCAGTATTACACTTGAGGGATTATTGTCAATTTCGTCAAAATTACCCCCACGCATACTGTTACAGCGGTCATATCGCAAAAATTTCCCCCATCAAAAATAACCACGTTAACAGTACTTTTAGCGTCTTTTAGAATTAAATTCCAGTGATAGACTTACAACAATATGGTTGCGAACAGAGCTATTTATGTTCTGTGCATCAAGGAGAACTCCTGAAATCAAAAATCAAATTTTCTGGATACAGCTCCGCTTAAATTAATATTGATATTCATTCAGGTAAGCATGTCTGAAATTGAGGGAAAAATGGGGTTGAACTTGGAAACTAGAAATTTGAAGAGAGGAGTGTATTATTGTTGAGCTGATGTCTAGTTTTAAAAGTAATAAAAAATACAGACAGAACATTCTTGTAAGACTTGAAAAGATTGTACAACTGCAGGTAGGAGAGGATGAACAGTGGAATTACTCTGTGGGTTTTTTGGAATAATAGGGGGGGATCAAAGACTTAGAATAGATGTGGTCTAATGGATACATTGTGAAAACTTACTTACATGTTACTACCTGTAGTTTCTCAATTACAAAAAAAGATGTATTATTGGGTATAGAAGAGCAGACCCAGTGAGTGGAGAAACTTTAATCATTCTTTCGTATGGTAATTAGTCCCCTACCGGCAATGCCGAAGGGGACTCTTAGTTTCCTCTCGGTCTGTCTGTCCGTCTGTCTGTCTGTCCGTCCGTCCGTCCTTCTGTCTGTCTGTCTGTCCGTCTGTCCCATTTTCAGTTTTCCAGACTTATTTTTGCTGTTGTTGCATATATTGAACTCATTTTTGGTATGTGGATATATCTCAATGTGATACAGATCAAGTTTGAGTTTGCTTTCGATTGACCTAATTTTACAAGAGTTATGGCCCTTGGACATAGCAAATTTTATGAAAATTTCAGTTTCCGGACTTTTCTTTGGTTCTATTGCAAATAATGCACTGATTGTTGGTAAATGAATACATCTCAGTGTGATACAGACCAAGTTTGAGTTTGGTTTCCATTGGCCTATTTTCACAAGAGTTATGGCCCTTGGACTTAGCAAATTCCATGAAATTTTCAGTTTTCCGGACTTTTTCATGTCTGTTATTGCAGATAATGAGCTGATTTTTTGTATGTGAATACATTATAGTGTGATGCAGATTTGAGTTTAATTTAGATTGACTAATTTTCACAAGAGTTATGGCCCTTGGACTTAGTAAATTTCGTGAATTCAGTTTCCCAGACTTTTCTTGGCTGTTGTTGCAGAAGATGAACTGATGAACAGAGATGCAAGTCATAAATTTATGCCGCCGGTAGGGGACTTATATCGCACAGCGATCATTGCATTTTTGTCAATAAAATTGAATGTATTTTTGTACAATAAAAGATAGGAGATGATAATCTCTATAACGTCCCTTCATATTAGCATCAACGGTAAACATGTCAATATCTGAATTGTAACACTTTGCTGGGACAAATGCAACCAGAGAGCCGACGGGGTGTAAATAAAACCAATGCCATAAAACATGGCGACAACATATAAAACAAAGATATTAATTAGCAACAGAGCAGACAGACTTATGCATGTAAATCATGAAGTCATCATCAAATAGTCTTTCAAAGTATTGTTTAATGGATTGTTGATGATGAAGTCCTGATGTAAAATTCTGTGGAAATGATAATAAATTTCTAGGTATTTATAAAGTATCAAACTTTATTTATCAATTAGGATTTAATTCCGCCAATCCAGTCAATCTCAAAATGTGCAGATTTTTACTAACAAACAAAGCAAATTTTTCTCAACATATGAAAAGCAGATTCTTATAATTTTTCCTGTACCCTCTGTTATCTACATAAATGAATTTTTGTGTATTATAGAGATGCTGACTTCATGTGAGAAGGACGAGTTTCAGTGCGGTGACGGCACTTGTATCAGATCTGCCTGGCGATGTGACGAAGATGTCGACTGTGATGACCAGTCTGATGAGAAAAACTGCTGTAAGTGTAATGATTCGATAATCTTACAAATCTTAATACATTCGGTATGTGCTGATCTTATTAAGAGACGAACATTTGCCCCTAGGAAACATTATTCATTCTTTTTTAAATTATTTGTGCAGGTATCTAGCATCAACTAATTGTGTCGTCATCAAATTCTATCAAAACCAGTATAAAATTCAGGGGAACAGAGCTACAAATTTGACAGGGAAGCACAGTTACGAATTTGATGCTTTTAAAGAAATTTAATAACGTCGTAATGATTTTACGTCAGATACTGTCACAAATGGAATGTGGAAAAGACAACTCTTGTTGTATATTTTCAGCAACACCAGTATGTACTGACAAGGAGTTTACTTGTACCAGTGGTATGTGTATAGATAAATACAAACACTGTGACGGAATGGATGATTGCCCTGATAACTCAGATGAGGAGGGTTGTCGTAAGTATTGTGTGTATTGTTAAGGTACAATATGTGAAACCTCAACATGTTCAACTTCAACATGTGTTGAACCTCACGTGTGTTGAACCTCAAATGTGTTGAACCTCGAGCACATGTGTTGAACCTGGACATGTATTGAACCTTGACATGTGTTGAACCTTGACATATGTTGAACCTCACATGTATTGAACCTCACATGTATGGAACCTCACATGTGTTGAACCTCACATTAGTTGAACCTGAAACATGTTGAACCTCAAACATGTTGAACCTCAAATGTGTTGAACCTGGCGTCAAGTTTCTGTATCATGGTACATGTACATTGTATCTTAGAAATTGAAATATATTAAATATTTCTTGCGGAGTTTGAATTGTTTTCCAATGTACAAAACAATGTAGTTATAAATTCATTGGATTGTGGGTGAATCACATGGATAGTGTGTTGTTTTACTTCTATAAATTTCATTTTCACCTCTTTTTATCAGCACCCTTGAAGGACATATGTGGTCCATCCATGTTTGAGTGTGACAATCAGACGTGTATTCATACGAGGAGTGTCTGTGACGGCAAACCAGACTGTCAGGATGGATCGGATGAAGCCGCCTGTGGTATGTTATACTGTCTACATGAGCATTCCTGTATGTGAATATACATAGAAACGTAATAGATTCTAATCTATTCCTTTGTGAATTACAAGTTGCATATATTATGCAGTGTTATTCCATGTATAAGTCCAAAAGGGATACATTTGTAGGATGACATTGTAAAAAAGATCGGGCCTCAGTCATAAAAAGCTCCTCAATGTTGAGATGTTCCTCATCGTCATTTCTCACCATTCAAATTCTATGAGAGTTCAGAGTTCATAGAAATCTCAATTTTCTTTACTGAGCAACCATTTGATTCCCAGGGTGGGGGAAGGCTTTTACGAGCCCAAATAATTTTTCAAAGATCCCCCCCCCCCCCATTAAAAACCAAAAGGTTGATTTCCTAGGCCTGATCTGTTTTTCAAGCCAACAGATTGATCCATTTAAAAGCTGTTTCAGATTGAGTATATGAAAGAAAGCTATGTCTCTACTCTTTTATCATCCTCGTTGAACTTGCCGGAAGCCTTAAAAGAATTATTTACACCTTAGCTTCGTGCGAAAATATGCTTGTGATAGGTAATTTGTAAAGTTAGACATGAATGTCTTGTTTGATGATATGTGAAATCATTCAGTTAGAGCTTATGAAAATGTTCATGACACACACAATATATGTCATGATTAAGGTAGGCAGTACATGCATGTATTGCCTTGTAATCACATGAAAGGGAAATTTTGTAACTGAATAGGTTTTTCTTAATTTGTGTTACATGTTTGTCTAATTCCTTTTTTTCAGTAATGCAGGAAATGCTGTTGTTTGCCAGACGTATGTACTTACAGCGTATGGTTTTAGACGAGACTCGATCCTACCAGATTATACCGTTGATTAACATATCCCATGCCATCGCTATCGACTTTGATCCTGTAGAGAAGAGAGTTTACTGGACGGATGACGAGAGGCGCATTATAGGACGGGCAAACTTAGATGGATCTGGTAGGTTGCTGTGCTTCTAAAATTCTAAAGGCATTATCATGTTTACATAAGAATCTTTGGTGGATGATGGCTGTTTCCTAAAGAAAATTTCAAAACTTACAAAAAGCATATCAGCAGATAAACTCTGTGTGAAGTTTCTTATCTTAAAACACATGTGTAAATGTAAAGGATCTGAAAATATAGAAATTTGGTACATACATGTATACGTGTAGAAGCGCTATAGATGCTCTTCATTGAATTCTTTACAGTCCTATGTAAATATTTACATGTTGAAACTCGATTGAGATTTTATTCCTCCACCTTGAAATTCTTAGACAATTTTATTACATGTATTATGATTTAACTTCTTTCTATCTTACCAAGATTTAATTTAATTAGTAATTCTCATTCAAAAGTGAATGTTATTTGTTTCTTTTAGCACCTTATTTTACCTTATGACCTTGACATTGACGTCTTGACATCTTGTTTACCCTTTCAGACCAAGAAGCGATACTCAAGGTTGACATTGATCATCCAGACGGGATCGCCGTGGATTCTGTGCACCGTACGATCTACTGGACAGATACTGGCACCAATAAAATCAGCCGAGCCAATCTGGATGGCACGAACCGCACCACTATCTTGTCTAAGGGACTTGATGAACCTAGAGACATTGCTGTGGACCCAATAAATGGGTACGAGTTATTAAATCTAATGTTCAACATTATTAGACATAAGACTATCTATTAATGGACACATTAATGACATACTTGTACATTATTAAACTTACATACATTTTACTAACAAATTTTCAAAATACATGTATTTAAATCCTACATAGTACATGTACCGTATAACCAGAAATTTTCGCGAGATACTAATTTTCCCCAAATTCGCGAGGTATATCAAATCGTGAAAAATTATTCTCGCGGAAACTTGTGTTTGATAAGGTTGACCTTAAATTGGTATATCCGTTTCATTTCTTCATATTGTACATGTGCCATTGTTCATTTTTCCTGATAAGACGTAAAGAGAAGTGAATTGAGTGTGTTCTCATGATAGAAATAATTAATACTTTAATGATAAGAGGCACAAAACAGTAACATCATATGAACATATTTGGTTTTAATTTAGGAATGGCGAAAAATTGTACTCGCGAAAATAAAGACACCATATTTTACCATTAAAACGCGAAATTTGATACTCGCGAAAATTTCTGGTTATACGGTATTTTAAATAAAATCTTTTTGATATTTTCTTTCTTAACTTAATTTAGAATTAGCATTATAGTGAACAAAAATTTTGATAAAACTGATTGATTGAATTTCTTCAAATTATCTAAACAATCAAGAATTGCCAGCAATCTGACTGCTGCTACTTTTGAGCTCATAAACAATGCAATCATTGAAGAGTCACATCATTTTAGGATGGAAATTCAGAATGAGTTGTATAAACTTTATATGTTTTACTATAGTTCGTCTGATCAATAAATTAATTTTGGTTTTGTATTTGCAGGTACATTTATTGGTCAGATTGGGGTTCTGAGGCTAAAATCGAGCGTGCAGCACTGAACGGTAGCGATAGAATGGTTATTAGAAACATTAAGATCAAGTGGCCAAACGGCATAGGTCTGGACGTCCCTGATGGGAAGATTTACTGGGGAGACGCACGTCTCAATACGATAGAGAGGGCTAACATGGATGGCAGTAACCCTGAAATAGTCTTAAATGGAGTGCCTCATGTGTTTGGTATAACCGTTTATGGTAAGCTCATTTTTACAACGTAAATAGTTTCAAGTTTCATTTATACAATCCAATCTCAGACTGACTTGACTTTGAATTTGTTTTATGTAGACAAACATGAGACACAATATTTGAATTCATAGTATCCAATGAAATTGTTTTGTTAATACATGTACTGTAAACGTTGTTATATTCACTAGGGGGAAATTTTGCGATTATAACGTCAAGACATTGCACTTGGGGGAAATATTTTTTAGCTCACCTGAGCCATAGGCTCAAGTGAGCTATTGTCATAGTGTTGCGTCCGTCGTCCGTCGTCGTCCGTCGTCGTAAACTTTTCACATTTTAAACTTCTTCTCCAGAACGGCTGAAGGGATTTTGATGAAACTTGGTAGGTATGAAGTACTCATGGTCCCCTACAAGTGTTGTTGTTTTTCGTCCGGATCTGTCAACAGGTGGCGCCACCACAGCCAAAAGTAGGTCACGGGGGGTACCCTCCTTTGACAAACTTCTTCTTCAGAACCGAAGCATGTATCGACAAACCGAAAGCATCAGGATGATCTAGAGAGATGTCTTAAGAAGTGTTGTTATTTTTGGTTCCACTTCGAAGTCAAATTTTTGACGCGTTTTTGACGTCTTTTCGGACTTTGTCAGAAATGCACATTTTTTGCACTATTTCTTTAAATAACTCAATAAGTGTATGATTTTACACACTCATTTACTACATATTTATCATATTTAACTTACTTAATGCTTTGATATGTATTTTATGCTTAAAATTTATTTTTTTGATTTTTTATGAATTTTTTTCTTATGTAAAAAGGAAGGGGGGGGGGGTGATTTTCATACATTTTCTGCTTCTTTTCTATAACCACTCTTCAGATTGTCATGACAATTTGTAGGTATGAGGTACTCATGCATGGTACCCTACAAGTGAAAGAATTTTGTCAAGATATCCACTTTTGGATTTTTAAGGAATATTTTTTAAGATTGTACATAGGTATAATGTATGTTTTCCATGCCAAATGGACCCATGGGGAGTAGCTTCAAACCCCGGCGGGACCCCAACAATTTTTTTTTCCCTTTTTCAGTTTTTTTTCTCTTTTTATTTTTATATTTATCGCTAGAAATTGACCCTTCCGAGAGCGGGAAAAAAATGCAAAATTTCGTGACGTCACAATGCGTTTACCTCGGACAAACAAGCTCCGAACCTCGGTCAAACATCGAAATTGCATTGTGACGTCATGGAATTTCTCAATTTTTTCCCGCGTTCGGAAGGGTCAATTAAACTGTGAAAGAATTTTGTCAAAATATCAACTTTTAGATTTTTAA
Organism: Pinctada fucata; assembly: GCA_028142955.1. Taxonomy (NCBI): domain Eukaryota; kingdom Metazoa; phylum Mollusca; class Bivalvia; order Pterioida; family Pteriidae; genus Pinctada; species Pinctada fucata. The sequence continues at coordinate 45,401,699 of AP027102.1, read as the reverse complement.
TGATTTTTAGCTCACCTCGACGAAGTTGAGTGAGCTTATGCTATACCCCCACGCGTCCGCGTCCGCGTCCGCGTCCGTGTCCGCGTCCGCGTCCGCGTCCGTGTCCGCGTCCGTGTCCGCGTCCGCGTCCGGTTAAGAAGTTTGGGGTAGCTCAGTATCTGACAAAGTACTGATGCTACAGTAACCAAACTTGCACAAGTGATTCATCTTTGGATGCTGAGGTGAACCCATGCATCAGATGCAGCATCTGACCTACATTTTCCGCTTGAGTGACTTGGTTAAGAAGTTTGGGGTAGCCCAGTATCTGACAAAGTACTAATGCTACAGTAACCAAACTGGCACAAATGATTCATCTTTGGATGCTGAGGTGAACCCATGCATCGTATGCAGCATCTGACCTACATTTTCCGCTTGAGTGACTTGGTTAAGAAGTTTGGGGTAGCTCAGTATCTGACAAAGTACTGATGCTACAGTAACCAAACTTGCACAAGTGATTCATCTTTGGATGCTGAGGTGAACCCATGCATCAGATGCAGCATCTGACCTACATTTTCCGCTTGAGTGACTTGGTTAAGAAGTTTGGGGTAGCCCAGTATCTGACAAAGTACTAATGCTACAGTAACCAAACTGGCACAAGTGATTCATCTTTGGATGCTGAGGTGAACCCATGCATCGTATGCAGCATCTGACCTACATTTTCCGCTTGAGTGACTTGGTTAAGAAGTTTGGGGTAGCTCAGTATCTGACAAAGTACTGATGCTACAGTAACCTAACTTGCACAAGTGATTCATCTTTGGATGCTGAGGTGAACCCATGCATCGGATGCAGCATCTGACCTACATTTTCCGCTTGAGTGACTTGGTTAAGAAGTTTGGGGTAGCTCAGTATCTGACAAAGTACTGATGCTACAGTAACCAAACATGCACAAGTGATTCATCTTTGGATGCTGAGGTGAACCCATGCATCGGATGCAGCATCTGACCTACATTTTCCGCTTGAGTGACTTGGTTAAGAAGTTTGGGGTAGCTCAGTATCTGACAAAGTACTAATGCTACAGTAACCAAACTTGCACAAACGATTCATCTTTGGATGCTGAGGTGAACCCATGCATCGTATGCAGCATCTGACCTACATTTTCCGCTTGAGTGACTTGGTTAAGAAGTTTGGGGTAGCTTAGTATCTGACAAAGTACTGATGCTACAGTAACCAAACTGGCAGAAGTGATTCATCTTTGGATGCCGAGATGGACCCATGCATCGGATGCAGCATCTGACCTACTTTTTCCACTTCAGTGATTTCGCTTTTAAAAGCCAATATTGAGCAAAGTATAAGTGCTACATGTACCAAACTTGCATATTGGATGTATCTTTGATCAAACTTTCATAAAATGACCTTGACCTACTTTTTCCGCTTGAGTGATTTTGCCTTTAAAAGCCAATATTGAGCAAAGTATAAGTGCTAGATGTTCCAAACTTGCTTATTAGATGTATCTTTGATCAAACTTTCATAAAATGACCTCGACCTACTTTTTCCGCTTGAGTGATTTTGCCTTTAAAAGCCAATATTGAGCAAAGTATAAGTGATACATGTACCAAACTTGCATATTGGATGTATCTTTGATCAATCTTTCATAAAATGACCTTGACCTACTTTTTCCGCTTGAGTGATTTTGCTCTATAAAGCCAATATTGAGCAAAGTATAACTGCTACATGTACCAAACTTGCATATTGGATGTATCTTTGATCAAACTTTCATAAAATGACCTTGACCTACTTTTTCTGTTTGAGTGATTTTGCCTTTAAAAGCCAATATACATGTACTAAGAAATATGTTTGAATTGAATTTTGCTGTCACGAGGTGAGCTTCGTAATCTGTGATTACCTATGTTTTAAATAAGACAAGCTACATGTATAGCTAGTTTGGCTTTGTGTACTTATTTTCATACTTCGAATTAACTTGGCCACATACGCTATCAAATATACTCTGAATTTATTCTTAAGATGTTGACTTTTTGTGTCGCCTGCGAAGCAAAGCGACACTTAGGGATCACTTTGTCCGTTGTTCGTCTGTCCGTCCATCCGTCCCTCCGTCTGTCTGTCACACTTGGGTGTCACACCCCATAACTTTTGATTGGTAAGTGATAGGGCTTTGATATTTCACATGTGTATTCCTTGTGACAAGACCTTTATACACATATCATAATTTTTGACCTTGTGACCTTGACCTAGATATTTGACCTACTTTTCTAAAAATCTAATATTAGCTATATCTCTTGATTGATTAGTGATAGGACTTTGATATTTCACATGTGTATTCCTTGTGATTAGACCTTTCTACACATATAATGTTTGACCTTGTGACCTTGATCTAGATATTTGACCTACTTTTCTAAAAATCTAATATTGGCTATATCTCTTGATTGGCAAGTGATAGGGCTTTGATATTACACATGTGTAATCTTTGTGACGAGACCTTTCTACGCAAACCATATTTTTTGACCTCGTGACCTTGACCTAGATATTTGACCTACTTTTCAAAAAATCTAAGATTGGCTATATCTTTTGATTGGTAAGTGATAGGGCTTTGATATTTCACATGTGTATTTCTTGTGACAAGGTCTTTTTTCACATACTATATTTTTTAACCTTATGACCTTGACCTAGATATTTGACCTACTTTTAAAAAAGAACTAAGATTGGCTATATCTATTGATTGGCAAGTGATAGGGCTTTGATATTTCTCTTGTGTATTCCTTTTGACAATACCTTTCTACACATACCATAATTTTGACCCCATGACCTTGACCTAGATATTTGACCTACTTTTAAAAAAAATTAAGATTTGCTATATCTTTTGATTGGTAAGTGATAGAGCTTTGATATTTCATATGTGTATTCCTTCTTGTGACAAGGCCTTTCTACACATATCATAACTTTTGACCTCATGACCAAGACCTAGATATTTGACCTACTTTTCAAAAAATCTTAGATTGGCTATTTCTTTTGATTGCTGAGTGATAGGCTTTGATATTTCACATGTGCATTCCATGTGACAAGACCTTTCTTCACATACCATCATTTTTAGCTCACCTCGACGAAGCTGAGTGAGCTTATGCGTCCTTATGCGTCCGCGTCCGGTTAAGAAGTTTGGGGTAGCTCAGTATCTGACAAAGTACTAATGCTACAGTAACCAAACTGGCACAAGTGATTCATCTTTGGATGCTGAGGTGAACCCATGCATTGGATGCAGCATCTGACTTACATTTTCCGCTTGAGTGATTTGGATAAGAAGTTTGGGGTAGCTCAGTATCTGACAAAGTACTGATGCTACAGTAACCAAACTTGCACAAGTGATTCATCTTTGGATGCTGAGGTGAACCCATGCATTGGATGCAGCATCTGACTTACATTTTCCGCTTGAGTGATTTGGATAAGAAGTTTGGGGTAGCTCAGTATCTGACAAAGTACTAATGCTACAGTAACCAAACTTGCGCAAGTGATTCATCTTTGGATGCCGAGATGGACCCATGCGTGGGATGCAGCATCTGACCTACTTTTTCCACTTGAGTGATTTCGCTTTTAAAAGCCAATATTGAGCAGAGTATAAGTGCTACATGTACCAAACTTGCATATTGGATGTATCTTCGATCAAACTTTCATAAAATGACCTTGACCTACTTTTTCCGCTGGAGTGATTTTGCCTTTTAAAGCCAATATTGAGCAAAGTATAAGTGCTAGATGTTCCAAACTTGCATATTAGATGTATCTTTGAAAAAACTTTCATAAAATGACCTTGACCTACTTTTTCCGCTTGAGTGATTTTGCCTTTAAAAGCCAATATTGAGCAAAGTATAAGTGATACATGTACCAAACTTGCATATTGGATGTATCTTTGATCAATCTTTCATAAAATGACCTTGACCTACTTTTTCCGCTTGAGTGATTTTGCTTTATAAAGCCAATATTGAGCAAAGTATAACTGCTACAGTGTTCCAGCTAGAAAACAAAAAGGGCAGGGCGCCAGGTAGGGCACTTCTGCGTGCGATGGGCAAAAGAGGGCACATCATGCACGTGCGGGGGGCAAGGGTGGGCACATTTCATAGGCGTGCGGTAAGCAAGGGAGGGCACATTTTTGCATTATGAAGTCAAAGGAGAGTATATTTTATAAGGCATAAGCTCTTTTTTTTGTGCAAATATGGCACTTATTTCTTTTGCAGTGCATCTTCATTAACCAAATTAAAGTACAAGCATAATCATAATTTCACAAGTTTTATTGTTTCAATCTGTAATACATGTACTTGCTATGCACTGTTGTCTGAGACTACTTTCCTATAGTGACCATTTACAGAAGCATAAATGTTATGCAACTGACTCTGTCATCCCCTGTACACTGTACAACGAAACCAGCGTCCTTGGTTTTCCGTTTTATAAAATTCCTCTTTTGTGTTACCAGTTTTTTAGCTCACCTCGACGAAGTTGAGTGAGCTTATGCTATAACCCCACGCGTCCGCGTCCGCGTCCTCGTCCGCGTCCGCGTCCGTGTCCGCGTCCGTGTCCGCGTCCGCGTCCGGTTAAGAAGTTTGGGGTAGCTCAGTATCTGACAAAGTACTAATGCTACAGTAACCAAACTGGCACAAGTGATTCATCTTTGGATGCTGAGGTGAACCCATGCATCGGATGCAGCATCTGACCTACATTTTCCGCTTGAGTGACTTGGTTAAGAAGTTTGGGGTAGCTCAGTATCTGACAAAGTACTAATGCTACCGTAACCAAACTGGCACAAGTGATTCATCTTTGGATGCTGAGGTGAACCCATGCATCGTATGCAGCATCTGACCTACATTTTCCGCTTGAGTGACTTGGTTAAGAAGTTTGGGGTAGCTCAGTATCTGACAAAGTACCAATGCTGCAGTAACCAAACTTGCACAAGTGATTCATCTTTGGATGCTGAGGTGAACCCATGCATCGGATGCAGCATCTGACCTACATTTTCCGCTTGAGTGACTTGGTTAAGAAGTTTGGGGTAGCTCAGTATCTGACAAAGTACTAATGCTACAGTAACCAAACTTGCATAAGTGATTCATCTTTGGATGCTGAGGTGAACCCATGCATCGTACGCAGCATCTGACCTACATTTTCTGCTTGAGTGACTTGGTTAAGAAGTTTGGGGTAGCTCAGTATCTGACAAAGTACTGATGTTACAGTAACCAAACTTGCACAAGTGATTCATCTTTGGATACTGAGGTGAACCCATGCATGGGATGCAGCATCTGACCTACATTTTCCGCTTGAGTGACTTGGTTAAGAAGTTTGGGGTAGCTCAGTATCTGACAAAGTACTAATGCTACAGTAACCAAACTTGCACAAGTGATTCATCTTTGGATGCTGAGGTGAACCCATGCATCGGATGCAGCATCTGACCTACATTTTCCGCTTGAGTGACTTGGTTAAGAAGTTTGGGGTAGCTCAGTATCTGACAAAGTACTGATGCTACAGTAACCAAACTTGCACAAGTGATTCATCTTTGAATGCTGAGGTGAACCCATGCATCATATGCAGCATCTGACCTACATTTTCCGCTTGAGTGACTTGGTTAAGAAGTTTGGGGTAGCTCAGTATCTGACAAAGTACTAATGCTACAGTAACCAAACTTGCATAAGTGATTCATCTTTGGATGCTGAGGTGAACCCATGCATCGTATGCAGCATCTGACCTACATTTTCCGCTTGAGTGACTTGGTTAAGAAGTTTGGGGTAGCTCAGTATCTGACAAAGTACCAATGCTGCAGTAACCAAACTTGCACAAGTGATTCATCTTTGGATGCTGAGGTGAACCCATGCATCGGATGCAGCATCTGACCTACATTTTCCGCTTGAGTGACTTGGTTAAGAAGTTTGGGGTAGCTCAGTATCTGACAAAGTACTAATGCTACAGTAACCAAACTTGCATAAGTGATTCATCTTTGGATGCTGAGGTGAACCCATGCATCGTACGCAGCATCTGACCTACATTTTCTGCTTGAGTGACTTGGTTAAGAAGTTTGGGGTAGCTCAGTATCTGACAAAGTACTGATGTTACAGTAACCAAACTTGCACAAGTGATTCATCTTTGGATACTGAGGTGAACCCATGCATGGGATGCAGCATCTGACCTACATTTTCCGCTTGAGTGACTTGGTTAAGAAGTTTGGGGTAGCTCAGTATCTGACAAAGTACTAATGCTACAGTAACCAAACTGGCACAAGTGATTCATCTTTGGATGCTGAGGTGAACCCATGCATCGGATGCAGCATCTGACCTACATTTTCCGCTTGAGTGACTTGGTTAAGAAGTTTGGGGTAGCTCAGTATCTGACAAAGTACTGATGCTACAGTAACCAAACTTGCACAAGTGATTCATCTTTGAATGCTGAGGTGAACCCATGCATCATATGCAGCATCTGACCTACATTTTCCGCTTGAGTGACTTGGTTAAGAAGTTTGGGGTAGCTCAGTATCTGACAAAGTACTGATGCTACAGTAACCAAACTTGCATAAGTGATTCATCTTTGGATGCTGAGGTGAACCCATGCACCGGATGCAGCATCTGACCTACATTTTACGCTTGAGTGATTTGGATAAGAAGTTTGGGGTAGCTCAGTATCTAACAAAGTACTAATGCTACAGTAACCAAACTTGCACAAGTGATTCATCTTTGGATGCCGAGATGGACCCATGCATCGGATGCAGCATCTGACCTACATTTTCCACTTGAGTGATTTCGCTTTTAAAAGCCAATATTGAGCAAAGTATAAGTGCTACATGTACCAAACTTGCATATTGGATGTATCTTTGATCAAACTTTCATAAAATGACCTTGACCTACTTTTTCCGCTTGAGTGATTTTGCCTTTAAAAGCCAATATTGAGCAAAGTATAAGTGCTAGATGTTCCAAACTTGCATATTAGATGTATTTTTGATCAAACTTTCATAAAATGACCTCGACCTACTTTTTCCGCTTGAGTGATTTTGCCTTTAAAAGCCAATATTGAGCAAAGTATAAGTGCTACATGTACCAAACTTGCATATTGGATGTATCTTTGATCAATCTTTCATAAAATGACCTCGACCTACTTTTTCCGCTTGAGTGATTTTGCCTTTAAAAGCCAATATTGAGCAAAGTATAAGTGATACATGTACCAAACTTGCATATTGGATGTATCTTTGATCAATCTTTCATAAAATGATCTTGACCTACTTTTTCCGCTTGAGTGATTTTGCTCTATAAAGCCAATATTGAGCAAAGTATAACTGCTACATGTACCAAACTTGCATATTGGATGTATCTTTGATCAAACTTTCATAAAATGACCTTGACCTACTTTTTCTGCTTGAGTGGTTTTGCCTTTAAAAGCCAATATACATGTACTAAGAAATATGTTTGAATTGAATTTTGCTGTCACGAGGTGAGCTTTGTAATCTGTGATTACCTATGTTTTGGAGACTGCAGTAGTCATCTGCGTAATAATGTATATTCGTCTATGTATATTCTTAATTTCTTTCGCGTACTTATCTGTTTATGGTCATGATTATTTTGTGTATTGAATATCTTTGAAAGTATTGACGCTGATAGACCGTGAATTACGTCGGTACGTGTTTTGTGAGAGCAATTTCCGCGGTCAAAAAGACTTTGGTTCTACTCGTATTTAGTGCATTAAAAATTAAGTGAATAAAAATAGACGATAGATAAACTTATCGTCGATTTCTAAACGGACCCACGCGAATACTCGTATATAATAGTTGTCCGTCTTAGCTTGGGAACTTAAGTTTTGAGACGGAAAGCATAGATACAATGTACGTGTAAAAAGTCATCATTAACATCAGAAATTAAACAGTATAAATTCATCAAGACGGATTCTTCATGTGTATATATGTCGCGAGCCGTTGTTGAGGCTATATTGGCGCAATTTGACAATGAAGTTATAGATTTTGACTTTTCATTCTCAATCTTTGCTAACGTTTTCTGGAAGTCATGCTGTTACCGGTAGTTGTTGTGCACTGTGTGGTCAACTTTAAAAAACGTCAAAATATGAAGTGAATTTTTTAAGAAATAAATCTCGCGCGCGATCGATAAAACCTATCTTCCAGTTGTACAAGTATACCTGCGTATTTAAAGTCGTTTGTGCTAATCGTAAAGGTGCTAAATGGTTGTACAAACAATGTACATATTTAAGACGGTAATGCATTAATTACCGCAAACGGACAACATAATCGAAACTTGAAGGGCGGATCCAGAAGGGCAACAAGAGGAAAACGGGAGGGCATCAAGGGCGCAACAATAGGGCATCAAGGGCGCAAGAAAAGGGCATCAAGGGCGCCAGGGAGGGCATCAAGGGCGCGAGGAAGGGCATCAAGGGCGCGGCGCCCTTCTATTTTGGCCTAGCGGGAACACTGTGCTACATGTACCAAACTTGCATATTGGATGTATCTTTGATCAAACTTTCATAAAATGACCTTGACCTACTTTTTCTGCTTGAGTGGTTTTGCCTTTAAAAGCCAATATACATGTACTAAGAAATATGTTTGAATTGAATTTTGCTGTCACGAGGTGAGCTTCGTAATCTGTGATTACCTATGTTTTACCTCGTGCACTTGCCCTATATATTTGACCTACTTTTCAACAAATCTATGATTTGCTATATCTTTTGAGTGGTAAGTGATAGGGCTTTGATATTTCACATTTGTATTCCTTATGAAAAGACCTTTCTAAACATTCCATAATTTTTAACCTAGTGACCTTGCCCTTGATATTTGACCTAATTTCAATAAAAACAAATCTGCTACGCAGGCGACACAAACATTCCTTGGATTCCTTTTTTTCATACATGCATATTTCAGAACAATTTCCCTATTTAATGATTATTTTCTCTGTCTTATTTCTGTATCTATGGTAAACATAGTCGCCATATATCTTGTGTTACAGATTTGATTGGTTCAATACCTCCTTGCCCCTTTAGTAGGGGTAACTACAGGAAATAAAAAGGTGCACACTAAAAATTTTGACTGACTTGAAATGCCCGGAAGTCTGTAAAATTGGTCTGTTTTGATTGCGAATCTTTGGCACGCATAAAAATGTAAAGAAAAAGGGGGGGGGGGGTCATGCATGTCCTTTTTTCGCAAATTTCACTTTTTTTACAGGAACTCTGCGTCCTCATCGAAAATGTTCCGAATTTTGCATATTTTCAAACCTATCTGTAGATTGCATAAAAGACAAGATCAAGTTCGAAGTTAAATTTATCACGACTATTGATTCAATATGCTAAAAATACATTTCCAAGCGCCGCATTTCAGCATATTTACCGAAAATAATTTGTCCAAGTGGCTTCACTGGGTCATGAGGTTTGATACACCGTACACTGCTGTTTGGAAAATAAATTGGCTCAATTTCTGCACAACTCACTTGAATTAATATTGTCCGCTAAGAACTTGTCTGTGTTAATTGGATTAACACAATTTTGACTGTACGTTACATGTATTAAGATGAAATCAATACTATTCAAAAGCTCTCATTCATAGATTTCTGTATAATTTAATATGAATAAAGGCAAAACCGAAAAGTCTTTGTTTTTTATGCTTCCGGAATCAAAGATACGGGGGCATATAGTTTTTGGCCTGTCCGTCTGTCTGTTTGTCAAAAAAACTTTACATTGGGCATAACTTTTGAATGGAAGGTGATAGAGCTTTCATATTTCACATGTGTATTCCTTGTGACAATACCTTTCCATTGATACCAAAATTTTTGACCTTGTGACCTTGACCTTTGACCTACTTTTCAAAAACTTTAAAATTGGGCATAACTTTTGAATGGTTAGTGATAGGGCTTTCATATTGTACATGTGTATTCTTTGTGACAAGATCTTTCCATTGATACCAACATTACTCTGACCCTGACCTCTCACATACTTAACAGAAAATGGTGTTTATACCAAAAAAGATGCCACCGCGGGGTATTCGTGTTTCACAAACACAGGCTTTATTATTTTCTGGCATACTAGCTATTAATAATGAAAGGTTTGGTGTTCAATTTTAAATAAACTTAATTTATGAAATCATTTCATTGTTTTATTCTGTTTCTGTTAATGTGGAATTTTACAAAATGATTTTATTTTTGATGTTGCATAATCAAACTATACTAGCTGGGCATATGACTTTGGATCGCATAATCCATCTTTTCAAATCAGTAAAAAAGTTGTTGTTTTGAAATGTGACTATTTTCTCTTGTTTGTACTTTTAAAGGTTGTCTGAAAAAAAAAACTTGTCTGCATCCGGCAAAAATCTTGTTAGAAAGGTTGTGGGCTAAAATCCTGGTACTGGCACTATCAGTATTCAATGTCAGTATGTCAATTAGAGCATGCATGGGTATCAGATGAGCGTTGTGCCCCCTGGGGCTCTTGTTTATATGAAGGTCTCTACCTTTGTAAGAATGCAGCATGGTTATTTTCGCGTTGGGAAATTTTTGTTAAGTCGGGACCCTTGATTCATGAAAGATGTGAAAATTACCCCCACGCGAAATTTTCCATGTTCACAGTAACCAGAAGTTAATTGACCCTTCCGATCGCGGGAAAAATTTGAGAAATTTCATGACGTCACAATGCATTTTCGATGTTTGACGGAGGTTCGAAGCTTGTTTGTCCGAGGTAAACACATGGTAAAAGCATTGTGACGTCACGAAATTTTGCATTTTTTTCCCGCAATCGGAAGGGTCAATTTTGCACTTCTTCGACGAAAATATTCCTTTACTGTTGAGAGTACAATTTTTGATTTAAAAGAAATATTGTGTTTGTATCAAATCCAACTGGGTACTTTTTAAGCCAGTCTTCATTGAACTAAGAGTTTTCTCAGATGATTCCTCAAAGTGTAAAAATTATTATTTAATGGAAATCACATGTACTGTACATGTATGAAATTCTAAAACATGTCATTTTAGATGTGTAACAGTAATATTTTTGTGGAATAATATTTTTCCAATATAGATTAGTTACGCATGTTAGCAGTTTGAATGTTGTGAAAATTTGAAGCTATATCATGATTTTCTTTTAAGGTAATAACATATACTGGACTGACTGGCAGACTAGAACAATAGAGAGAGTAAACAAAAACTACAAGATTGACAGAGAAATCATACTGAAAGATGTTGTAGACGTAATGGACATTAAAGCTGTCAGCATCAAACACAAAATCAGTAAGTAGCATACACAAAATCAATAAGTGTAAAACAAAAAATCAGTAAGTAGCATAAACAACACCAATAAGTGTAAAACACAAATTCAGTAAGTAGCATACACAAAATCCGTAAGACTTAGTGTAAAACACAAAATCAGTAAGTAGCATACATAAAATCAGTCAGCATCATTCAGAAATCAGTAAGTAGCATAAACAAAATCAGTAAGTGTAAAACACAAAATCAATAAGTAGCATACACAAAATCAGTAAGTAACAAACACAAAATTAGTTGTGTGAAACACAGAGTCTGCCTTAAAAAAAAACAAAAACCCATGTATATCTACACAACAGAATGGAATATTTGGATTGCAGATACATGTACATGTAGGTGGGCTAGTACATGTAATGGACAGCAATCTAGTCCCACAACCTCAAACCAAGCATAGTATCTGCCTCAAACACATCCATGCACTTACAACTATGCCCACAACCTCAAAACAAGCATAATTTCTGCTTCAAACAAAAGGTAATCTAATAAGACAATTTTCTGACCTTGTTTATGAGCTGAAAATGTCCAAGTCAACATCTTTTGACTTGTTTTTTATTATGACGTCACAATAAAAGAGGTAATCCCTCTGTGACTTAAATACTAAAAAGAGCGCAAACAGTTCCTACTTCGGACGTTTTATGCCATTTTGTTGTAACGTCCATTACAAATTTCAGCAAGTGGTCTGATATACTGAAAGATATGTAAAGTGTAATTAACATCAAAACTGTCAGTATTATCATGAATGTACATGCACCGTCTGCATCATGTAAATGTGTAATACACATGCACTACAGAGTAAGTGCCACAATTTTTTGAATTTATTACTCAGAAATTTCTTACTCAGGAAAATTGAAATTGACCCTTCCGAACGCCGGAAAAATTTGAGAAATTCCATGACGTCACAATGCAATTTCGATGTTTGACCGAGGTTCGAAGCTTGTTAACTTTGTTCGAGGTAAAAGCATTGTGACGTCACGAAATTTTGCATTTTTTCCCACAATCGGAAGGGTCAGTTGTATAGGAAATTTGTTAAAGTCCACTTCATTTATGCTTTAGCCTTTTACCTTCAATGGACAACAAAATGCAGCAAACATGCATTTTATATACATGTAATGAATTACATGGTTCTTTTTTACCCTTTTTGCGCTATTTACATGTATTCAATTTTATATTTACAGATATGTGTAAGCCAACAGAGTATGGATGTTTATCGGGTCAGTGTATCAGTAGATCAGAACACTGTGATGGAGTTATACAGTGTCTAGATGCCAGTGATGAAATAGGCTGCAGTAAGTAGTTGACGTAATGATGTAAACTTGTTTACATGTACTTCTCTGTTTGTCATTTGATGAACTCATGAAGCAATATTTAAAAAAAGTGAGGTTATAAATTTCACAAATACATGTACATATTAAGAATGAAACTACATGTACATCAATTTGTGTCTTCTATGTTCACATTTAGATACACTTGGATTTCTTAAAACAGTTTCAACGAGATATAGCTTTCCTGTATAGCTCCTTACCATTTTTAAAGTAGTCAAATTTGCACAACACTTTCTTAAGTGTCCCCACATAATCATAAAGATGACATTTCAGTCCAAAAAGCAATTGTTTTGTAGAAAAATGGAAATAAATGAAAAAAAAAATCATACATTTCTGTTTTCATTAATTCAATTCAATTACATATTCTGTTATTTTACAGCCAACATAGCGTTGACTTGTGCTCCCGAGGAATTTCACTGTACCAATAATCACTGTATATCAAATGCAAAGAAGTGTAACGGTATCAACGATTGTGGAGATGACTCAGATGAAAACAATTGCAGTCAGTATTCTTATTGTCTGATGATAGAATTGAACATACATGTACATGTAATTGGCAAGTGCAATTTTCCGGAATGCTGAAGATCCATCTAGGCTGTATCATTACTTTAACTTTTGCCATTAATTGCTCTTAGCAGTTTTAGATATAACTGCTATACAATTTTAGGTGAAATTTTGTTCAGAAATATATCTTTTCCAGTGATTTTACCTGTGTTTGAAATGAGTAATTAATAAAATTGTATCTAATACAAAACACTTCAACTTATAGTAGAAAAATAAGAAAGTTTAAAGTTCAGGACAACCCAGCAATGTCTTCATTAGGAAAAATTGTAAGTTTATAAATATTGGAAACATTTTTTTTTCCCAGGTTTTCCTCCAGCTGACTGTAATGTGAACAAAGGAGGCTGCGAACAAGTGTGTAAACAGTTAACGATGGGCGTGCATTGTTCGTGTTACTCAGGTTACAAGTTACAGAGTGACTGGAAATCCTGCCGTGACGTGAACGAGTGTAACTGGATGGGCACGTGTAGCCAGCAGTGTATAAACGTTCCTGGAAGCTTCAACTGCTCATGTGTTGCTGGGTACGAGCTGAAACCAGATAAGAGAGGATGTAAAGCTATAGGTTTGTTCATATTTCACCTTTGATGACAATGGACATGTTTAAATAGGTTTGAAATTATGTATTGATAGTATTGATCACAAGGTGAAAGATTAGGCAAATCATATCTTGACCTGAGTAGCCAAATATGTTAATTTAATTAATAAAAATATACATGTATGTCTGCATAAAAAACATTTTACACAGCCAATTGTGCCTCACATGAAATTCATATGAAATGAGCATCATGTAAATTTCACATGAAAGTTCATGTAAAATTCATATAAATTTCACGTAAGATTTATGTGAAAAATATTTCACATGAATTTCACATAAATTTCCTTCACATCAAGTTTTCTTAGTGACCTTCACAGGATGCTGAATTCTCGACATCCATTTAAAAATCTTCACATAAATTTCATGTGAAAAATTTAATGTAAATTTCATGTTCGTGCTCCTTTCACATAATTTTCATGTGAACTTTCATGTAAAGTTAATGTAAATTTCACATGAATTTCATATGAGGCACAATTGGCTGTGTACAAGAACTCCTCTCAAACTATTCAAGGATCCTTCAGACATCATGAAGTACTGCTAATGGATGACACACTGATAACAAGTAAAAACACAAACACTCAAATACACAAATTTTCGGCCCCTTGGCCTTTATCAAGTGTAAAAATAAACAATCTTGCAATGAACACCAGAGAAGCAAGGATGGATTTTTCTTAGAATTGTTATAGATCGTCGTTTTTTACACTTGATAAAGGCCAAGGGGCCGAAAATTTGTGTATTTGAGTGTTTGTGTTTTTATTTGTTATCATCCCTTCCCTCTGGAAGAAATATTTCAATCTACTGACACACTGATAGATCAAAAGAAAGATCATTAACAAATTACCTAAGATTAAGACTGAGTGATGAAAATTGTTTTTAAAGGGTTTGTTGTTTTGTGATGTTATTGTATTGCAACTCAGTACAATGATAATAACCTGGCGATACTCAAACTTTATACCGTATATCGGGTAATTTTCACGTCGGGTAAATTTTGCAAAATTTACCCCAAAAAGTGTGTCTCTTTTTCACTAAGTCTTATTTTCGCTAATTTATTAATAAGAGCAAGGGTTAATATCTGCATCTTTTTTTTTTTGCTATGTTCATTTTTTGCGATTAGATGATGCTCGCAAACTTAGTGAAAATTAGACACGCGTGAAAAATTCCCAATAAAGGGTATGAAGATGTAGGTATGTACATGAACGTGTAAATCTTAATATAGCTACAATGTATTGAGTATTTCGATGACTATGACTGTCATGACATATTTGAAAGACATTGAATTGGTCACTGAATTAGTTGTAATATTTATCTTTTGTAAGATGATCTATCTCTTTACAGGTGGAAAGGCGTACCTTATTTTTGCCAACCGTGTTGACATCCGAAAAGTCCTGCCAGATTTGACGGAATATGATTCCATATTGAAAGGCCTAGAGAACGCCATAGCTCTAGATTTCCATATAAAACAGGGATACGTTTACTGGTCAGATGTAGCACTGGATAAAATAATGAGAGCATTTTTAAACGGCACTGGTGTTGAGGAAGTTGTACAATATGGACTAGAAAGTCCAGGTAAGCTTGTAGGGTACATGAATATCATAGCAGTGAGGCAATGAATGTTTGTTTTGTGAATCAAAGGATCCCTAATATTAGTTTTTAGGTTAGTTACTGACCGTCTACAGAGATTTGACGGGTTGATCACCAAGCTTTCTATGGGCTTGATCAACCAGACAAATCTCTGTGGATGGTCAGTAACTAACCTAATAAATGTTTTTTTTTGTCGAGGACAAAAACCTCTGTTTTTTGTTCCAGAAAATTGGCGTTTCATGACCCCTTTTATTTTCGAATTCATTTATACGGCAATGGGGAATTGCTGACGGTCTATAGAAATTTAGACGGCGTGCACATAACGAGATTTACGCTCCCTGATTGGTTCGAACTAGTCCGTGGCAAAATAAAATGACTTAAAGGTGTAAATATCAGACATTCCAAATTTTACTAATGGAATGGTATTAGTCAGTATTGATGAATTTTCACAAAATGATTATCTACATCTTCTATCTACCCAGCTTTGTATTACAAAAACTTAGAATTAAACTAGAAAGCACAAAGAGTAAGGAAAAATTTCTCTATATTATATAAAGTATAAAGTCATCAGGAAAGAAATGTCCCAATCTATTTTTCATGTTGATATTCATTATAAGTAATGCCAGGATGTTTTATGATGGATGTTAATGATTATTTTACAGGTGGTCTAGCAGTAGACTGGATCCATAACAATCTTTACTGGACCGACTCAGGGACGTCTGTTATAGAAGTCATGGACCTGGATCTCAAGTACAGGAAAGTCCTCGTCTGGGAAAATCTAGAGAAACCACGGGCCATTGTTACCCATCCTGGGCATGGGTGAGCTTGTTAATGACTTTGATATCTCCATTGTAATGTGTACAGCTTGTCGGACTGATGTCATCATTTTCAGGAATTTGGAATTTTAAAATTAAGTCTGTTAGTTTCTACATGTAGCTTTGAGTTCCAAAAAAAGAAATATAATAATACAGTTAAACCTGCCTTAGCAACCCACTGTTTTAAATGACTACTTGAAGGCTATGTTTTAACTGTATTAGAAATTTTTAATGAGTAAAGTAAGTATGCATGTACATGTATATACTTGTCTTTCATAATGATTGTATGAAATTGTCACCAACTTGGAAGTGGAAAGCATTGTAATAACATCGTAAATTACGTAAAGTAAAAATGGAATCTAGCTTTAACTAACAGTACAGTGTGCTTCATATACATGTAAATCTACTTTTAACACCTATGCAGCCACTACTTTTGAAATATGAATGTAAGCTAGATTTGACTTTCTGTTCCAGGTTGCTATTTTGGACAGACTGGGGTACAGTAGCTAAGATAGAGCGATGTGGGATGGACAGTAGTGAGAGAATGGTCATAGCTAACACGTCATTATTCTGGCCGAATGGCTTGACCCTCGACTATGCCACAGACAAGCTGTTCTGGGCAGACGCCAAACACCATGTGATAGAATGTTCCAACCTCGATGGTTCACAAAGACGGACAATCCTGAGTCAGGGTAAGGAAGATGTTTGAAAACTTTTCAGCTTGCCTGGGAAGCACAGATATGTAAAGGTGTGCCTTTGTGTATTGTTGTATTGAGGAATAGGATAGACCATTTTCCAATCTTTTAATAGAACTCAAAATGTCCGAGTCAAGATCTTTTGTGTAATTTTCTATAATGACATCACTGTTAAAAGACACAACTCCATTGTTGCATTAAAATAATAATGAGTGCAAAAAGTTCCAACCTCGGACATTTTTCATTATATTGTCAGCCATTAATGAATTTCGGCAAGTGGTCTATTGAATATGAAGTCCAGTGGATGAATTTTTGTAACTGTACATGTTTATCTTTTCATCAAATTTGGAAATACCGTTAGAAAGTGAGAAGTAATACCCAAAATGGTCACACATTTTGTATTCAAGGTCAACACTATTATTGATATTCACAATACTATTTATACATGTCCTCATGAAAAGTAATAAAAACTACATTGTAATTTTCTGCATCCTTATGTTTTAATTTCATGATATATATTCCGATCTGCTGATTGCCTAATATTACTTTTTAATGTAAATTCCTGAATACTTGAGAAAGTTTCACATTTTTTTTTTGCAGGTCTTCCTCATCCTTTTGCATTAACAGTGTTTGAGGATGATTTATATTGGACGGACTGGCATACAAAGAGCATCAACAAGGCCAATAAATTTACAGGAAATGACGTGGAGATTGTCCACAGTCGTCTCCACTTCCCTATGGATATCCACAGTCTACATCCACAACGACAACCCGATAGTAAGACAGTGTTATACTGTACACAGCTTTGAATTTGACCAGTTTTATTTTTGCCCAATTTGGATGAGGGACTGATTTGCCCAGTAGTGAATTTACCCACTTACACATTTAGTTAAGATATCCTTTCTTAAAACTATTGTGCATGTACCTCTTTTAGGGCAAAAATGGGCTAACTGACATACATGTACATGTTACAAGTAGTAGAGTATTCAGGAATTAGTGATCTTGACTTATTTTCCATTATAATCTTAAGTTAGACTTAATTAAATAATTTAGCATTGTCTTGAATTTTGGCATTCATATCAGAGCTAACTCTGTTAAATATTGAATACGGTATGTGACACAATTTTTTCTCGCCTAACTGATGTGTGATGTTGCTATTTGCAGTGCTTGATAGATGTATGAAAAACAACGGAGGATGCAGTCACTTCTGTCTGCCAAGTCCAAAATTACATCCGTATACATGCGATTGTCCAAGTGGTCAGCATCTTCTACCAGACCTCAAAACATGCACCAGTGGTAAGAAATAATCTTGATGTAAAGTTCACAGGTATTTTGAATCTTTCATCTCAACCTGCTTTGTCAGTGGTTAATCGTATCATTTCCACTATGAAAAGATCTGTGAACATTTCAGTTATACTTCATGAACAAACATGTAATAAGATTCAAATTAAGTAAGAATATACATCTAAAAATTTTTAAGATTATAGATCTGAAAAAAAATTAAGTACATGTATATGAGAAAAAAAGGGAACAATGCAAGTGTAGCATTCCCTGTTTTCTTTGCTGTTCATAAGAATTCGGACACACATTCACACACACATGGATGCATGAAAGCAATGTTATATTCCCTCCAGAACAGTTGAAAAGGGATGAAAAAGTCAAATTTCAGAATATTGAAGTTATAGTAAAAAAAATTATTATTTCGGTGTTCATCGTTTAATTCATACCCTTTCAGACATGGAACAGTTTCTATTGCTGTCGACATCAACTGATATTCGTCGTGTCAACATGGTAACCGCCCCTGGACGTAATGTCGTAATTCCAGTCTCCAACATGATTAGCCCCCTTGGTTTGGATTTTGACGGAGTGGAAAACATGATATACTGGACAGACACAGAACTTGACACAATCAGCAGAGCTAAGATTGACGGCTCACATGAACAGGTGTGTTTTTATCACCCTTATCTCCAGTATCTATTAACCAAGGAATCATCAAATTTCCAACATTGCACCAGTTGGAGAACTTATGCATTATGACATCACATATGCAGAGCATTGTTTGATTGGTCATTGATCTAGTAGTGTAAATCTCCACCAGCAGGTGCAGTATCGGACATTTGGGGATCCCTCAAGTTTTAGTGAAAGAAAAAAGGTATACTGTAAATTGGTTTTTATTTTTCAGGTACCAATTTTCGTCATTTTCGTCAGTGCCTCCCTTGGGAAATTACGTATCGACAAATATAAATACTCCCGACAAAATGTAGTGTAGAAAGGAAAAAATGAATCTTAAGAGTTATTAGGACAGGCAAATGATAAATCATTGAAAACTGAATATGCACACAAAGTCGCATATAATGTACTTCTAATTACCAAATGATATGTTTTCACATCAAGCTTTTCTCTAATTGTTTGTTTACCAATAATTGTTAAACAAACAATGAAAACAAACGCATACGGCCTATCTCAATGTTAAGTTGGCATTTGCTCAGACGAATTTACATTTAAGGGACCCTTGGATGATGGTTTAAGGTACTGACGAAATGGTCATTTTGAACGAATTGATGAAAATTGGTACTGACGAAAATAAAGCAATTTACAGTACCTAAAAGAATTGATGAGTTTCTTGTTGGCTTTGCATACCCTGCATTCTGTCTAAGCAGTATAGTAGTGAGTCATTTAGTACAAAATTTGAACATTGATCATTTGCTTAGGTAATCTGTCTCTTTTTATGTTTCGTGCACATCTGTATGAAGGTCAAAGGTTATGTGTGAAAATGAATGTCAAATTCATATGGAAGGTCAAGGTCATACACAGAAGTCAAACCAACTGCACACAACACATATTTTTCTTGAGCAAACTAGGTATTGTTGCTACATGAAAAAATTATTATTGCACAACACATATTTTTCTTGAGCAAACTAGGTATTGTTGCTATATGAAAAAATTATTATTGCACAACACATATTTTTCTTGAGCAAACTAGGTATTGTTGCTATATGAAAAAATTATTATTGCACAACACATATTTTTCTTGAGCAAACTAGGTATTGTTGCTATATGAAAAAATTATTATTGCACAACACATATTTTTCTTGAGCAAACTAGGTATTAATGCTATATGAAAAAATTATTATTGCACAACACATATTTTTCTTGAGCAAACTAGGTATTGTTGCTATATGAAAAAATTATTATTGCACAACACATATTTTTCTTGAGCAAACTAGGTATTGTTGCTATATGAAAAAATTATTATTGCACAACACATATTTTTCTTGAGCAAACTAGGTATTGTTGCTATATGAAAAAATTATTATTGCACAACACATATTTTTCTTGAGCAAACTAGGTATTGTTGCTATATGAAAAAATTATTTCTTCAAACGTTTTTGCAGGTTTTGATCAGAACACGGTTAGATAGCCCAGCTGGTATTGCGGTAGACTGGGTTTGTCGGAAGCTTTATTGGACAGACGCCATGCTGGACGTGGTGGAGGTGTCAAACTTAGACGGGACTCAGAGGAATATACTGGTGTGGGACAAACTGGACAAACCAAGGGACATAATCGTTGATCCAGTCAGTGGGTAAGTGCATTTATTTATAGATACAATCTGATTGTTATAGTGTTGCCAATTTTTCTCCCAGCATAAAAACACTTTAGAAAACTTTAATGGACTTTGCATTAAACAGTTAAGTGCTGAAAAACTCTTACACTATAAATATTACATGGCAATAACCCATGGTAAGAAGGACATGAGGTGAATATGTATTAAATATATTAAAATCATACATTTACACGTACTGTATATGATGCTACATTTACAAATGTATGTCATAATTTTACATTACAATAGCAATTTATATTTCTATTCTACATGTATTTCCATAATTTGATACCTAGCTAAAAACAAAATTCAAATAACCATAGCAATAATCCTTCCCTATCAAATCTAAAATTTCTTTGAAAGTACATGTATGTGTACAGTATTATGAAAAATGAATTGACACAAGCAAGTTCATGTAACTTTTTCATTCTCCTTTCAGGTACATGTTTTGGACAGACTGGGGAGAAACTCCAAAAATAGAAAAGGCAGGAATGGACGGTAAGGGAAGAGTGGTCATTATTAGGGACGGAGTGAAGTGGCCAAACGGTCTGGCGCTTGACCCAGATGATGACCGACTGTTCTGGACAGATGCAGGGTTTGACCACATAGAGTCCTCCTCCATGAATGGACAGAAGAGAAAAGTATGAATAGTTGTTCGCTTTTAGATATACTAAAATTCTGAATGCCAGATAATTCTGTAAAAAATAGTTCTTGAAATTTCAGTGAATTTATAGATAGGAGAGGGGAGCATGCAGTGGGCCTTGATCTGGCCTTAGACATACCTCCATTTGAATCATTAACTTTTCTCTTAGCTTTGTTCTTCAATGCTATTTATGTTGTCAATTTTGTCGTAAGTCATATTCATAAGTCCTGCGGTGCCCCCTGTATAATCACTTACAAAACTGTCAGTATTACAGCATCATAAGGTGATCAAGGATTTTTCATCTAAGAAATATCTGGTGTTGCTCTACTAATGAACTCAAAGGACAGGAAATAGGTTTTACATCGATTACATGTTATGAACCTAATCCTAACAAATGCTGTTTAACGATAGTTGATTATTTTAAACTAATTTTGCAGGTAATAATTTCTGTTGATATGCCCCAGCCGTTTGGTCTAGCACTACACCAGGATAAGATTTACTGGTCAGACTGGGTAAATAACGGAATCCACGCGGCAAGTAAAGTGGATGGCTCCGGCAGAGAGGTCATACAGGCCGGTATAGGGAAGGTCAATGATATCAGGATATTCCATAAGAACCAGACGCGTGGTGAGTTTACTCTGCATTTAATAGGCCACTTGCTGAAATTCATAATGGCCGACAAAATGACGAAAAATGTCCGAGGTAGGCAATTTTTGCACACTTTTTCATTGTTTGGTCACAATTGAATTGCGTCTTTTAACAATGACATCATAATGTAAAACAACGCCAAAAGATGTTGACTCGGACATTCTGTACTTTCTAACAAAATTTGAAAATTTCTAATCCTCTCTTGTCACCAATCAGAGGTTTTGTTGGCGTTATTATTTGTCAGTCAGATCATTAATAGACCTTTTCAAGTTACACTAGGATCACATTTGTCTTTTGTATGTTATTTTACCCACTCAGAACAATGAAATGACGTCATTGCACGACAGTACTTTTGTACCTTTAAACAAATATAAAGTGTAATAAAATATATAAATTCAGATGGACTTGATCCTATGTATACATACTTTTACATTGCCTATATTTTGTTTTTAGCACTTAATCCTATGTATACATGGCCATGATTTACATTGCCTATATTATATTTTCAGCACACAGTGAATGTTTAGTGGATAACGATGGCTGTAGCCATCTTTGCTTGATGGCACCTTTGCCACGTGGCCGCTCTTGTGCCTGTATTAACCCTATGTACATATGTACATTGTATATATACTTTTATACTATCAGTATTTTATTTTCAGCACACAGTGAATGTTTAGTGGAAAACGGTGGCTGTAGCCATCTTTGTTTAATGGCACCTTAGCCATGTGGCCACCCTTGTGCCTGTATTAACCATATGTACATATACATACTTTTATACTATCAGTATTTTATTTTCAGCACACAGTGAATGTTTAGTGGATAACGGTGGCTGTAGCCATCTTTGCTTGATGGCACCCTTGCCACGTGGCCACTCTTGTGCCTGTCCCACGGGTGTTTTACTGCAATCAGATCAAAAAACCTGCCATGATGGTAAGACATACTTGTAGTTTTATAGAGTTTAATCTTGTATGCTTATTTTCAATTTCTTCAACAACTGCAAGTGAAAACATTGCCAGGTCAAAAAGTTTTCTTATATCTGTGCATTTGATAGAGATTTTGATGATAACTTTTTAATACTAGAGCATGTCAAGAGAGATAAAATGATAATTTGTATAAAATGTGGAAAAATGGACTGTGAAAGGAATGACCTTAAGATATGGAAAATTTTTCAGCCATTCTGGAATAGAGCAATGAAATAGCATATTATACATGTACATGTATATACATTGTATTCTTTTCAAACTTTAAGTTTGCTAGTGTATATGAAAGATTCTCTGTCCCCTATCTCATTCTTGTATAATTGACTTAAAAAAAAATCAATAAGCAATGTTTATTTCATTTGCACTGTAGATATGAACAACTTCCTGATCTATGCACGACGTACTGACATTCGGAAAGTTTCCTTGGACGTGTGGTATTTTGCCGATGTGGTTATGCCTTTAAAAGGCCTCCGTAATGTCATTGCTGTCGATGTGGACTACATCAATGGTAAATAGAACTGTAACTGAATATTATTTACAGTATCTGGAATATTTGAAAATACCGAGAACTGTCTTTTGTTAGAGTTTGCAAGCATTTTATTTTCATGATATTCTACTCTCATATCGAGCATACCATGAATTTGTATCCAAAGTACTGTTTGCATATCCAAAAACATTCAAAAACATAGAGAATGCTTAGTTAGTATAATATATGATAATAGTAAGGGTTTGATGTACGTGTACATGTATTATACAGGCAAGGTATACTGGACTGACACAGTGCTTGATAAGATAATGAGAGCTAATTTGGATGGTTCACAGGCTGAGGAGGTCATTAGTAATGGATTAGGTATGTATATTACATGCACTTTGACATAGCACGATAGATGTATTTTAAAGAAAAAGATGCAACTCTTTGCCCCCCCCCCCCCCCCCCCCCCCCCCTTACAAAAACAGCCAAATGTAGTGCACAAGCAATACAGTCATGTTTTGGATTCATAACTGAATACAGATCAGAATACAAAGCGCAGATTGATAAAATTTTCAATATTGAAATATTCAAAAGTAGTCACTCTTAATCCATGAAACAATAGATGATTTTCCAATAAACTCGTGAGACAGTCAGACACCAGACATCACAAAATTTTGCGATATTTTCATTGTGACGTCAAAATAAAAAGCATGACAACACATCAAGGTGCTTCAAGACGGTGCGACCAGATGTGACGTCACAATAAAAAATTTTGCAAAATGATGTGATGTCGGGTGTCTGTCTATAAAAATTCAAGGTTAGGAACGATCATATCTTTTATCTGGAAAATGGACTATTTTCACCAATATATCATACACTAATAAAGTAGCTTTTCTATTTTAGATACACCAGATGGGTTAGCTGTTGATACAGTGGGTCAGAAAATCTACTGGACCGATACTGACCTCAAACGTATAGAGGTGGCAGATATGAACGGTAAAATGAGACGAGTGTTGATTTGGGAAGACCTCGATAAGCCGCGTGCCATAGCTCTACATTATGAGTATGGCTTCATGTACTTCAGTGACTGGGGAAAAGTACCGCGCATCGAGAGAGCCTGGATGGATGGAAACAATCGACAGACCATCATATCGAAGAATCTAGGATGGCCGAATGGACTGGTGATAGACAGGGAAACGAGTAAATTGATATGGGCTGATGCTAAAATGGAGGTATGTTGAATTTAAGGTTTAGATATTGGGCATTCTAGAAGTAATGACTGTAACAGGGTTTTACTCTACCATTAACAAAAATAAAGATCTTACATTAGTCAACATCCTTTTGACATATTTAATATATTGACCGTTTTGGATCCTTGAAATATTGTTTTACATGTATATCTTAATCATTTCTGTTACAAATACATGTATGAAAGGTAACATACTATCCGAATTTCAAAATAATTTTACAGGTATAAGAAAAAAAAAGTAGCATCGCAACCCTTGTAAATGCATCAAAGAACTAAAGGAACAATGAATAAGTTAAGGTGTTACATTTGCTTGTATTTACAGGTAATAGAATGTGCAGATTTAGACGGAAGTGGGAGAAAGATACTAGTGGACAATGTCAAGCATCCGTATGGACTGACCGTTTTTGGTGACCATATTTACTGGACAGACTGGCAAAAACTGGCCATTCTACAGGCCGATAAACACACAGGTCAAAACCAGACCATGAAGAGACGTAATCTGTCAGGGCTGATGGATATACATGCTGTACAGAGAGGTAAGAATGGTTTCTGTGTGTCTATCTGTCTGTATTCCCAGGCCGATAAACACACAGGTCAAAACCAGATCATGAAGAGACGTAATCTGTCAGGACTGATGGACATACATGCTGTACAGAGAGGTGAGGCTTATGTCCGTTTGTCCATGTCTGTCTGTTGTAGTCATTTTGTATGTCCATCTTCTGTTATAGTCTATTTATCTGTCTGTCTGTCCTAGCCTATTTGTTTGTCTGTCTATTTTTGTCAATTTGTCTGTCTATCTGTCTGTCTGTTCTAGTCTGATTGTCCATCTGTCTGTCTAGTGTAGTCTATTTGTCCACTTGTCTGTCTGTTCTACATGTAGTTTATTTGTCTGTTCATCTGCTCCATCTCAACCCTAACAAACAGGTGTTAACACTTGGGCCAAGAAAATTTGCAATTTACAAAATTGAAAACTTTTCTGCTATTCAAAATATAGATTTGGACATCATTAATTTAAAATTTTCTTTGTTTTCAGGTATAAAGTCACCTGTAAATCACTGTGAAAAGAAGAATGGAGGTTGTAGCCACCTGTGTCTGCCCAACCCAAAGGGCATTTCTTGTGCTTGTCCCACTGGGCTTAAAATGAAGAAGAATGGCAAAACATGTCAGAAAAGTGAGCATCTGCTATTGATAATACTTACATGTAGCTGAATTTGCCTTCTGATAAACCGTTTCAAATATTTCTACGATAAGTAAAGGCAAAACTCTTTTTTTAACAAAAATATGAAAATGATTTTATGCAGAAATACATGATTTGTTGATTAGTAATCTACGGTATCTCAGTATAATTCTGGAGTTTGATCACAAAATTAATTTCAAAGTAATTCTTCCATGTAATTGAATTGAAGTTGAGATAAAATGAAAAGAAATTGCCAGTCTAATGACATACATGTATATAAAGTTGTCTTAACTTGTTACAGTTCCTGACAAATTTCTGCTGTTTGCCAGTAGAGGGAGTATTCGTCGTATCTCCATGGATACGGATGATTATTCTGACGTCGTTTTACCATTTAGAGGTCTACACAATGTAATCGCCGTAGATTTTGACCTTCAGGAACAGAAGATCTACTATACGGATGTCCTACTTGATGTCATTAAGTTAGTTTATCAGTTGACCTCCTATTGTTTATGCAATCTGTGTAAATGTTAAACGTCTTCAAATTCGATAGCATCATTTAAGGACAGATAAATTTGCAGCATGGACCAGACATGCACGTTTCGGGTAAACTTGTAAATGACGTTTATAAAAATCTTATGTATTTGAACTTTATACTTTTGATTAGGCTACCACTATTTAGAAAAATTAATTGTACAATGCAGCAAAAACTTTCTGTTTATCATGTTTATTCTGTCTGTAAAAATTACAATGGTTTCTGCTGAAAGCATCTTACTAAATTGGTAACATATTTAGAACAGGTATCTCCTCGATGAATGAAAAGAAGTCTGAAAAAGTTAAAATAAGATCTGAATGTAATTTCTTTTACACAAACAATTATACATGAAAATGTATCTGACGTACATGTATATTTTTGTGTCGCCTGCAAACCATAGCAACACTTAGGGATTACTTTGTCCATTGTCCGTCTGTCCGTGTGTCTGTCACACTTGGATGTCACACCCTATATAAAAGTGATTCCTAAGTGTCCCTATGTTTCGCAGGCGACACATGCATTCCTTGGAATGATTTTAAATAATTAATCTCTCCGAATTTCCAAATTTTCACTAAGTTAGACACAGAAAGAGTATGTGTGAATATTTACATAGTTTATTCAGCTTTACCTCTTTGTAGGAAAGCTAACTTCGACGGTTCCGATCCTGAGGTGGTAGTGAAGAAGGACCTGGAAACAACAGATGGACTCGCCGTGGACTGGATCGGCAGAAATCTCTACTGGACTGATGCAGGTCGGCATACTGAAATATTTCGTTTGAAACTTGATTTATTCTATTTTGTAAAAAACTTTTAGAGAGTGTTCACCCTATACATGCCTCAGGATCCAGTAGTAAATTATTCACAAACTACTTTAAACAGGAGTTTTACCAACATTTTATTCATATATCCATAAAGGAGTTTATTATATTATGTAACTTTGATGAATGCTTTATCTAAGTAAGATGAATATTACATGTAACTCTTACATAAATATTACATGTAACTCTGATGTATATTACATGTAACTTTGATTATATTACATGTAACTCTGATGTACATTGTTGTATGTAACTCTGATAATATTACTTGCAACACTGATAATATTACAAGTAACTCTGATAATATTACATGTAACTCTGATAATATTACATGTAATTTGGATAAATATTACATGCAACTCGGATAAATATTACATGTAACTCGGATAACTTACATTTAACTCAGATAGATATTACATGTAACTCAGATAGTATTACATGTAACTCGGATAATATTACATGTAACTCGGATAATATTACATGTCACTCTGATCACATTTCATGTAAGTGATGATATTACATGTAACTGATGATATTACATGTAACTCAGATAATATTACGTGTAACTCTGATAATATTACATGTAACTCTGATAATATTACATGTAACTCTGATAATGTTACATATAAATCTGATAATATTACATGTAACTCTGATAATATTACATGTAACTCTGATAGTATTACATATAACTCTGATATGTATTGCATGTTACTCTGATAAAAATTACATGTAAATGGCAAGTTTTACATGTAACATAAGAAGATTCTATGCTACTATTATGGATATCATGTATAACTGTATCTAACTATTATTTACGATAAAGTAAACTCTTGATGCATGTTTGATCTTGTTAGTTGGGTATAAAAAAGGCAAACAAACAAGTAAAGGTTAACACATATTTGTTCTGATCTGTACAGGAAAGAACAGAATAGAGGTGTCTTGGTTGAGGGGACAGTACCGTAAATCACTAATAAAGGAGGGGCTGGATGAACCTAGAGCCATTGCATTGCATCCTGAAGGAGGGTAAGGAACTTTCAATTTTCAAAAGAACCCTTACTATTGCAGTTTTTTTTTTCATTTTGATAGTTGTTTATACGATATTGATGAACAAATGACAAATTAAATCATCTGGAACATTAAGTCATTTATGAAACTTGAATAAATTCAAATATTGTTTCATGACTTATAGAAACAAGATTTTTGGAAATATAACTTAAATTTAAAACTTGTGAAAGATTGTGATACCTGTAAAAAAAATTTATTTAGTAAGCAGATTTGAGTCTCACATTTTGGTATGGTTTTGGATGACAGTCATATAAATCATGACCTTATGTATATAGTGTCTATAGTCTTTTGTCTATAGTGGTGTATATATAGGTACATTTTTCCGTAACATGTACATTGTTCTCTGTTGACAGGTTGATGTTTTGGACTGACTGGGGTGATACTCCCAAGATAGAGCGTGCCAATATGGATGGTACACATAGATCGGCTATAATCAATGCAAATCTAGGTAGGTTTGTCTATCCTCTGTCCCCCTCTTTATTCCCTTTCATTTCATGAAGGAGTATACATGTATAGCATTGCATTCCATCATCAAATGACTGGTTTACAGATTTCCTTGAGCAAAAGAAGCTGCTGGTCTAGTCTGAACATGGGTACTGTCTGTTTTATTTCAGAGGAATTATTCCGTCTTTTCGATTTTAAAGGCCTACGCTCAATTTGTGCAGGTATCTGACGTAAAAACATTGTGACATCATTAAATTCCTTTGAAAACGTCATATATGTGACCCTGTTTCCCTGAATTTCATACTGGTTTCCATAGAATTTGATGACATCACAATGCATTGACGTCAGATACCTGCACAAATGGGAAGCAACTCTGTATTTCGAAAAGACCGAATTGCCCTTAGACTACAGATAATTTGTATTCAATGATGGCTGCCTGGGGGGGGGGGGGGGGATTTGTGTTGCACCGACTCATCATGTCTGGTTAAAAGTAAGTTCTGTTTCTTCCTCAGGTTTCCCTAACGGACTGTCTGTGGATTACAGCTCGGAGCGTTTGTACTGGGTTGATGCCAAGCTGGACAAAATCGAGACCTCTGACTTCTACGGAAACAACAGAGTACATATACTGGAGAATGTGCCCCATCCTTTTGGACTAACGGTGGTATGTAAAATATTTAATAATGCTGTTTAAGCAAAAAAATCATTTCTTTTGAAATCGGAAAATTGCATTTTTTTTTTCTTTCTTTCAGTAATTTTTTGACAAGATTATTTCTAGTAACTTTTTCTGAAAGTTTTGTATTTGTATGAGTTTTTTTTTTATACTAAGGACATCATAGTAAAAGAGTTGTCACAACATATGTTTGTTGTATAAATGTACATGAATTCACCCAAACTTATTTTTAATTTGACAATATTGTGATATGAGACCTGAATGTACCTTCCCAATTGCTTTGATTGCTTTGCGTTTTACAGTACGGTAAGCACATATATTGGACAGACTGGCAGACCGAGCAGATAGAGAGAGCCGACAAAACAACTGGCAAGGGGAGACAGCTTATACAGGGTCATCTGGAAGGACTGATGGACTTAGAAATGGTGGCCAAGGATAGGCAAACAGGTTTGTAGAATACTTGACAAAAATAGCTCTTTGACTTGTGATGATTTAGACAAGTATTTCAGCTGTTCATGATGTATAAGCTTAGGTAACAAAGGCGAGGAAGTTTTGAAGAAAGTCTACAACTTTTGACATAATAGTCTCTTGACTAAGGAAAGATCACCGAATCGTCCAAGGGCTGTTTGTAAATGCTGTATGTATGTATTTTTCTATCTGTAGATAAATGAAAGTATTTCATAGTGTTGCTGATTTAAATGGAAATGTGTTATTATTAACTACTCTGATCGTGCAAAGTCTTAGAATTAAAAAAAAAAAATTGTGACAGCACAGCACACTTTGGATGTTTTACTGAGGATCGAAGCTGCAATCTGACAGGTGAATTAACAGATTAAGTGATCACTAAATGTCTGATATTGCACCTTTTCGTGGCCTTTTGCATTATGATGTTGACATTGCACCTTTTCGTGGCCTTTTGCATTATGATGTTGACATTGCACCTTTTCGTGGCCTTTTGCATTATGATGTTGACATTGCACCTTTTCGTGGCCTTTTGCATTATGATGTTGACATTGCACCTTTTTGTGGCCTTTTGCATTATGATGTTGACATTGCACCTTTTCTCGGCCTTTTTCATTATGATGTTGACATTGCACCTTTTCATGGCCTTTTGCATTATGATGTTGACATTGCACCTTTTTGTGGCCTTTTGCATTATGATGTTGACATTGCACCTTTTCGTAGCCTTTTGCATTATGATGTTGACATTGCACCTTTTCTCGGCCTTTTGCATTATGATGTTGACATTGCACCTTTTCTCGGCCTTTTGCATTATGATGTTGACATTGCACCTTTTTGTGGCCTTTTGCATTATGATGTTGACATTGCACCTTTTCGTGACCTTTTGCATTATGATGTTGACATTGCATTATGATGTTGACATTGCATTATGATGTTGACATTGCACCTTTTCGTGGCCTTTTGCTTTATGATGTTGACATTGCACCTTTTCGTGACCTTTTGCATTATGATGTTGACATTGCACCTTTTTGTGGCCTTTTGCATTATGATGTTGACTTTGCACCTTTTCGTGGCTTTTTGCATTATGATGTTGACATTGCACCTTTTCGTGACCTTTTGCATTATGATGTTGACATTGCACCTTTTCGTGGCCTTTTGCTTTATGATGTTGACATTGCACCTTTTCGTGACCTTTTGCATTATGATGTTGACATTGCACCTTTTTGTGGCCTTTTGCATTATGATGTTGACTTTGCACCTTTTTGTGGCTTTTTGCATTATGATGTTGACATTGCACCTTTTCGTGGCCTTTTTCATTATGATGTTGACATTGCACCTTTTCGTGACCTTTTGCATTATGATGTTGACATTGCACCTTTTTGTGGCCTTTTGCATTATGATGTTGACTTTGCACCTTTTCGTGGCTTTTTGCATTATGATGTTGACATTGCACCTTTTCGTGACCTTTCGCATTATGATGTTGACATTGCACCTTTTCATGGCCTTTTGCATTATAATGTTGACATTGCACCTTTTCATGGCCTTTTGCATTATAATGTTGACATTGCACCTTTTCATGGCCTTTTGCATTATAATGTTGACATTGCACCTTTTCATGGCCTTTTGCATTATAATGTTGACATTGCACCTTTTCGTGGCCTTTTGCATTATGATGTCATTTTCAAATGTTTGACATGCCACTGATTATTACGTCATAATGTGCAGGGTTTTTTTTTTTCCTTTTTGGGGCAGAATTTCGGCCCTTTCCCAATGCCAAATTTCTTCTATTTTTCCAAAAAATCACACTGAAATTCCCAAAGAGGAATTATGAAAGAATCACATTTGAAAATAAGACTCAAAATCTGGAATTTAGCACAAAATGGCCTATTTCTAAGTGAATTTTGAAGTTTTTTTTATTCATCCCTTGTTCAGTTCAAGCAAATTATGGATTAGCAGTGTTAATAAATGATAAGTCTTTAGTGAATATTTTTATAAAATTTTCCCCAATTTCATCAAAATGTCACAAATTTTCCCAAATGGGACAAGCACAGGCACCTTCTCCAAAATTAAAAAAAAACCCTGATGTGAAAGTCCACCATTAGAAGCTGTATCAGATATTTTGTGATCCAGCAAATGCATGAAGTACATGTTTACTCTATGAACATCATGCACAATACTAATAACATTCAAGTTTTAAATCATTATTGAGGAAACTTTAGTGTATGTAAGGATATTCATATTATTATTAGGTCATAAATCCTGCTCAGTGAAGAAAGGAGGCTGTACCCACCTCTGTTTGGCCACTACACTGGACGGTCATGTGAACATCAAGACAGTACGTCTGCCAAGGATTTTGTCCTCTGTTGTAGAGGTCTGTTTGTAAAGTGATCTTATCAGTTTACTCATTACTTATAGGTCATAACTCCTGCTCAGTGAAGAACGGGGGATGTACACACCTTTGTTTGGCCACGCCCTCTGGACGGTCATGTGAATGTCCAGACAGTACGTCTGCCAAGGATTTCGTCCTCAGTTGTAGAGGTCTGTTTGTAAAGTGATGTTATCAATTTACTCATTACTTATAGGTCATAACTCCTGCTCAGTGAAGAACGGGGGCTGTACCCACCTCTGTTTGGCCACACCCACTGGGCGGTCATGTGAATGTCCAGACAGTACGTCTGCCAAGGATTTCGTCCTCAGTTGTAGAGGTCTGTTTGTAAAGTGATCTTATCAATTAACTTATTACTTGCAGGACATAATGCTTGCTCTGTGAAGAACGGGGGCTGTACACATCTCTGTTTGGCCACGCCCTCTGGACGGTCATGTGAATGTCCAGACAGTACATCTGCCAAGGATTTCGTCCTTTGTCACAGAGGTAAGTGCATTTTAAGTGAAATGATAGAAAATGTAGTTCATATCTAACATTTATAATGGCAATGATTTATTTCTCTATCACATACATGTAGGTACATATATGGTTGAAAAAATATTTTACATAGAATATATATAATACTATAAGATTAAAAAGTAAGTATTCTATATACATCTATTTTCTCCATTAAGCCCCTGTCACAACTACACTTTCTCTCAAGATGTTCTTACTAAGTCCTTGAAATCCTTAAAATTTTCATGGTCGTAGTGAGAACGTGGCATTTTTTTCGAAAGGGCTTTCCAAAAGAATAATTTATGACTCTGATATGTGTGCAACACAACCTTTTCCCTAAGTTCACACTACTACAAAGACATATGGCCTACGATAGTACAGCGTTTATTCTACATTCTTGAAGTCCTTACTGGGTTTTTGCTATAATCATGACACGTTCAAGGGATAAATTGTTTGGACAAGAACGGCAGAGACGTGACGGTCTCCATATGATTATATGTAAAAGTTTTAGCAGTCTGTACTACAATCCTACCACATTTGCAACACGTTTCTAATACGTCAATGACATTCTCAATACATTCGCAAGTAGTCCTTAACACGTTCTGTCATCAGCGTGTTCTCACTATGACTGTTTTTAACAATTCAAAATGGTCTTGGTGACTCGACGTACAGGCACATTCATCTGCATCCTTACTACGATCTCAACATGTATCATCTAGTTCTTACTATGTTCCCCAACATCCTGACTACGTTCATGTCACGTTTCGTACAGTTTTGGCGGTCGTAGAACAAACGCCATGCCAAAACGTGCAGGTGTGACAGGGGCTTTACATATAGGATTTACATGTATTCTAATATCTTTCAAAAATTCTTTATGGTTTCTCTATTACAATGTGTTAAATGATTTTTAGCTCACCTCGACGAAGTTGAGTGAGCTTATGCTATACCCCCACGCATCCGCGTCCTCGTCCGCGTCCGCGTCCGTGTCCGCGTCCGTGTCCGCGTCCGCGTCCGGTTAAGAAGTTTGGGGTAGCTCAGTATCTGACAAAGTACTGATGCTACAGTAACTTAACTTGCACAAGTGATTCATCTTTGGATGCTGAGGTGAACCCTTGCATCAGATGCAGCATCTGACCTACATTTTCCGCTTGAGTGACTTGGTTAAGAAGTTTGGGGTAGCTCAGTATCTGACAAAGTACTGATGCTACAGTAACCAAACTTGCACAAGTGATTCATCTTTGGATGCTGAGGTGAACCCATGCATCGGATGCAGCATCTGACCTACATTTTCCGCTTGAGTGACTTGGTTAAGAAGTTTGGGGTAGCTCAGTATCTGACAAAGTACTAATGCTACAGTAACCAAACTGGCACAAGTGATTCATCTTTGGATGCTGAGATGAACCCATGCATCGTATGCAGCATCTGACCTACATTTTCCGCTTGAGTGACTTGGTTAAGAAGTTTGGGGTAGCTCAGTATCTGACAAAGTACTGATGCTACAGTAACCAAACTGGCAAAAGTGATTCATCTTTGGATGCCGAGATGGACCCATGCATCGGATGCAGCATCTGACCTACTTTTTCCACTTCAGTGATTTCGCTTTTAAAAGCCAATATTGAGCAAAGTATAAGTGCCACATGTACCAAACTTGCATATTGGATGTATCTTTGATCAAACTTTCATAAAATGACCTTGACCTACTTTTTCCGCTTGAGTGATTTTGCCTTTAAAAGCCAATATTGAGCAAAGTATAAGTGCTAGATGTTCCAAACTTGCTTATTAGATGTATCTTTGATCAAACTTTCATAAAATGACCTCGACCTACTTTTTCCGCTTGAGTGATTTTGCCTTTAAAAGCCAATATTGAGCAAAGTATAAGTGATACATGTACCAAACTTGCATATTGGATGTATCTTTGATCAATCTTTCATAAAATGACCTTGACCTACTTTTTCCGCTTGAGTGATTTTGATCTATAAAGCCAATATTGAGCAAAATATAACTGCTACATGTACCAAACTTGCATATTGGATGTATCTTTGATCAAACTTTCATAAAATGACCTTGACCTACTTTTTCTGCTTGAGTGATTTTGCCTTTAAAAGCCAATATAGATGTACTAAGAAATATGTTTGAATTGAATTTTGCTGCCACGAGGTGAGCTTCGTAATCTGTGATTACCTATGTTTTTAAGAAATTGTGAGAACGGAAATACAAATGTATAACAGACACGTAAAGCTACTTTACACTGTTGTTAGGTTTGCAAACTAAGGAAATGAAAGGTTTATTTTTTTCAGAGCCAATGTTTAATCCAATGGACAGTAACCATTTCCCAGTCTACAATGCTGGTATGGATGATACTAAAGGGTATGTTTAGCATTCATAGTCATAAATTTATGTACATCTTTGTCTTGTATACTGGTAGGTTTTAGATGGGCACTATATATGTAAAATGTACATAATCTTTTACCCCTTAACGTATCCAATGTACAAATGAAGATCTCGTGGACGTCTCATCCATTTAAACAGTGTTAAAATTATCTCGGTAATCTTCGGCAGTGTCTCAATGGTTTCCGTGGCTTGAGTGACGGTCGGCATGTTGACCTTTGATGATAGAAACCATTATTTATGTTGTATTAGGTATATTTAGGTAAAAATATGCCACATTTCTAACTATATAATACACTTGATATTTATTTGTACGACGGATACCTTAAGTTGTTTTTAAAATCTTGATACTTCTGACAATGGGTTAAAATTGATTTTTCAGAAGGTAGCTACAAGTTTGAGGAATAATTTTCAAAAATCTTTCAGCTACAAGAACTTTGTGAAGATTGTTCAAAATATTGTATTTTATCAAGTTTATAAACATTTTGTAATGTTTTCAGATGTACAGAGACCAAGGCAAGGCTTGGATTGTGTGAAATGCCGAAGAAGGAGCAGCAAAGTGGTAAGTCTATTGATAGTCAGTTATTAAAGGAAATGTAATGGAAAATGATACATGTACTATATATCATACAACTAGACAAGTTGGTGAATTATTCAATTTAGGAAGCTGAAATACACATGTGGATAGGAAATTGGAAAAGGGAAATTCATTGGTTAAGTCATACCTTTTCTCAGTTACTGTGTAAGCTGATGTATTTTAAAAAAATCACAAAATTTTGTATGATGTCAGCAGTGTCTGTAGCTTATTTGAAGTTATACAAAGAAATAAACAATACTAACATGAACAAAAAAAACAGTACAAAGTTTATGTTATGACATTGAAACTTAGGAATCTTAGTACATGTATATAAAAGTGTATCTGTGTACATACATGGTGTATATGAATATAAGGAACTTGATTTTATCTTTTTTGCAGGGCAGTCAAGTACCCGCTGGGCTATGGTGGGTCTTGGGCTGGGCATTGTTGTATTAGCCATATTGATAGCTTTTATAGTTTGGAAAGTCAAAACAAGGTAAGATACATGTACATGTAGAGCAAGTGACCATATTTCGCCGTAATTTTTGTACATTTCTTCGAAAATCTCAAAACTTGTAAGCCAATTCAACATTTGCTTTTGCTAGAATTTAATTTAACTCCATTCTCGATTGAAAAACTACAAAAGAATTTATTTTATGCAATTCATTGTTTCCTAATAAAACTTCAAAATATTTCTCTTCCATGTTTTCGGGGGTGACCATACTTCGCCGTTTTTGTTAATATGTTTCTTATTTATACACAAACGGACAAAAATTGATTTCATTTTCAGGAAATGTTTCGTCACCACTACTTTTATGAAATCTTGCAAATAAAATGTCTTCTTTTTTGGGTTTTTGTTAAAATTTCGGATGTTTACGTCTAAAATTTGGTGTTTTCGTTAAATTTTCCTCATTTTGAGAAATTTTTTTGTCAAAATCGAGTGCAGGATATATCACAATCTATGACTACTACAGTCATATTTGAAAGGATATTGAAAAATAAACTTGATGAACATTTTCGATAACCAGTGAGACTCGATTAACTATGAAACGGTGAAATATGGTCACCGGCAAAAAAATATGGTTCCTCATTCTATTTCATAATTATATACTTGGTTCATTTTGCATTTTAAAAGACAAAAACATATTACATATGTTAACATATGTAATGACCATGATCAGCTGTCTGTGATTATTTTAGTCTTGTAAACTACATGTTGTATATACAGTCGACTTTCTGTATGAATAGATAATTTATGAATAAGAATTCAAAATTTACATGGAAAAATAACAGTATATAACAAATATCTGAATTCTGAGAGAATACAACTCTTGTCAAAGTTGTTTGGGACAAAGAAAAAGATGGTTGTATTATTTCATTATTTCAAAACTTATTTACATTAATTGTACAATTTTTAATAAGACTTTGCAACAATGCAGTGTGTCATTTGAAAATATGAGCGTTATCTACAATTTGAAATATTGATATTTGAAATTTTCTGTATATATCTATTTATCAACTGTCCTTTACAGAAGGAATCAGAGTGCGTACAGGGTTGAGAGTGAAGAGTTTGTTTCGTTAAATTTTGCCAATCCTACGTACCAAAGGACAAGCACTGAGACAATCAACCTGGATAGAGCATCCTCTAATGGATCTCAGGAATGGAAGATATTCAAATTCAAACAAAAAGACGTAAGTTTTCAGTTACTATTTGTGTACTTATTTTTGCAGGATTATAGCAGATTTAGTGCTGTCAAGATTGTATTGATTCAAGACTATGCAAAACTTCTCTCAGATTATAATGAAAAATAAGTTAAGTGTGCAAAGAAGCTGTCAAGATAAGACGTAAAATCAGCCCTGAAAAGTGGGATTTAGAAAATGGAAATTTCAAGAAAAATTCTTCGTGAAATTTATACCTGTATGCTATCCCATCAGAATGTGAAGTAATTTTTCATCTGTTTTGTATAATTTTGCTAATATTTGGATCAAAACTTGTATTTTTACCCCCGGATATACAGAATGCCCCTTTTACTGGAGGTGTATATCCTTGATACAAATTCTCTGGAAAAATGGGGTTCTGTATCTGCGGGGGGAACACTGAAAAACCAAAAAAGGAAGGGGTGCATTTTAGTAAAGATCGATCTTTTTGACCATAAAATATGGCAAAGGACTAGGTGCGCTAACCCCTCATATCGGCCCTATAATCTCGACGAAAAATGCAGTTGATAAGCGAACTATTAATTATCACTTTTTGCACTGTTTAATGTTTGAGAAAATACGGTGTCATAATTCTGAGCCCTCATAACATCATGCGCATGATGTATGACGTTATGTTTTGACATCATTTGCCCTGAATGAAGCAAAACAAGGGAAAATCATCGTAATTTACACACAAATCTTCAAAATTCATCTACGATCCAGACCTCACCCATGAATTTTTTTATGCAAATTAAAACGCGAATCAGAAATCCATCAATTTGTTCAAAATTTATCATGGGCAAGGCCTGGATAGATACTTGAATTTATAGATTTGTATCGAAATTTCGCTCAATTGTTGATATTTCCAATGATTTCAACGTTTTTAGACATTTTGAGCGTTGTATTATTCTGTATAGGACAGTGAAATCAAAACAGGCTTTCCTGATTTGGATTCACCACACATTTGACCGTTTATAAACTAGAATATTATGAATATATGATTAACTTTGAAAATAGGGCCAATGTGGCATGTTACCGCACCTACTCCTTTGACTATATTTCCTCTTCAATCCAGGCAAAAATGTTTTCTTAATATAATCGAATGAAATATACAAGAATTGGGAACGAAATAGGCAAGAGCGATGTTTATTTCTTCGTCAGTGTGTCTTTTGCACAAAAAAAGCTTACATTGTAGCTGTTGAATACAAAATGAGACTGTATTCTGAGTTCCGGATTTCATTATTGCCAATTAAAGTAGATGTAACGTTCAATATCTATTTTTGATATACAATGTAGACATATTTGATGTTATTTAGTAAATATTTATCCATTTTATGTAAAATATTATTTATACGTTTTTTTTGTTGATTTTATCAGTTTTCCTATCTGAGCACCCCTACTTCTTTCGACCTTAATTTTAGAATCTTAAGAGAACTTCACTAATATGCAAAATATATAAAAGACTTCAAATACATCATATTTCAATTATGATTTATTTTTTTCAACATATGAATCGTCATGTGGAAGAAATACGGCATGAGATTCAGGGCTAAATACGGCCCTTATCTTAACAGCTCCTATATTATTACACCAATATGTCAGTTTGCCAATTTTTGCAATTTTAGACGAGAAGTTGGTTGTGTTAAAATAAGTACTGTAAACGTGGTTATTTTCGCTGGGAGAAAATTTTGAGATTATAACTTCAAGATGTTACGCGTGGGGGAAATATTTGCGATAAAAAATGCCTTTTCCATTGTAAGATTGCAGTGGGGATATTTAAGCGTAGGGGAAATGATTTTTGAATTCCGTTTGTTCGCAAAAAACGCGAAAATTACCCCACGCGAAAAATTCCACGTTTACAGTACACATACAGTATGTGAACTTGTTAAGGCCAATCACATGTGAATTATATAATGAGATAGGGGAAAAAAAGAAAGGGGAATGCATAAGGATTTAACTTCATGCAAATAAAATTCCTATGTTTGAGAGTTTTAATTTAAGTCATGTTTCTATTTATAGCAGCAGCCCTCTTCAGGAAGCCGTGAGCCAGAGCGAGTAAATAGTGAACGTGCAATGTTGATACAGCAAGTAGACTCAAGCTGTGTGGCACATACCACACACGTACCGGACAAAATGTCTGCAACCTTATTCAAATCGAAATACACGTCTGGAGAAACGACCAACTTTAAACCGAAAGTGCCGTACAAACCTGTAGACACCTGAAAAGTGCAGTTTCTCTAATATGCCAGTAAGAGTAACAGGGTAAATTCATGGATGAATGACGCTCACCGAAGACAAAAAAATAAAAGGCATTCATGTACTTCTCATGTGAAACGCACAAATGCAGTGTGCGATGTTCTACCCAGTTTTGTGGTGTTCAGAGATACAACTTTTTTTTGCAAAAGTGCACTATGTATCAGTGCAAGATACCAATTTTCTTTTTTTTTCCATTTATTTTTATACCCCCTGTCTATGAACAGAGCATGTTATGATATGGTGCTGCATAAGTGTATGTATGTATGTATGGTCCGTCCAGCTGTCATAAATTTGCATATTGCGATTTTCAGACAAAAGATATCATATTAGCTGTAGCAACAAAATACATATAGGAAATTGATGAAATCATTATAGCTAGTACATTTTGATGTCACAATAATATTTTTCATAATTATATCTCTCCTAACGGTGAGATTAATTGTTGAAAAAAAAATATGAAGTTTTGATAGGTATACACTTGATGTCAATGAAACCTCTGCCCCTCCACCTTTTACAAATAACAAAATGACTAGAGGTGTTTTATATATTTCTTAAATTGAATCATTTGAATTTTTGATGAATAGAAATATATCAATTCAGAAATACATTTTACTTATATTATACACCAGAGTTTAAAGGTTAGTGACCCATATTTTAGATATAAATATTAAAAGGAAATTTTCTTAGACCTCATTTTATTGTGAATCAATACTCCCACTTTTACCAGTAATGTGAATGGTCATATTTATTGTATGATTGTGAGTCCACAGGCAGTAACGGCATTTACATTTTTATCGTTTTTTCCACTTTTTAACCATTACACAGTATTTGTACATACACCTGCATGTTGATCAATTTATATATATGAATATGTTATTAGTACCGCACAATGTCATTTATTTTACAATGCAGACAATTATTTTGTTTTATCATATTTAAGGTTGTTTCAACCCTTTTTGTGAATTTTTTATCTTGATGCTTTATTTTTAGCCTTTTGAATGTCACTGTGAAAGATTTGTTGTTTCTTTTTTCTACATGAATTAATTTTCTTGTTCAGATATATGTCATTGACAATATTTTTGCTCAAATCATTAATTTTATATGAAGGAAAATTGTGGGTGGAAAAAAAAATCTTATTATATGAGATATGAGTCATATGACTACATCATTTCAACCAATAACACATGACCCCTTTTGAGTCCTACATTGTCTGAATTTACATGTTGTTCTTCATACTGAAAGCCCTTGAGTCTCTTTCGTTCAAATGTAAGATATATTTGTACACATACATGTAAGAATGCAGAAAAATACAATATTTATTTCAAATGTATAACCATGACATCCTGATACAACTTGATTATCTGTAGGTTTGTATTTTTGTACACTGGTCATACATCTTCTACTTGACACGGTAATTTAATAAAACTTGGCATGTAGACTTACCGAACCACAAGAAAAACAATGTATATGCACTAAAACCTTATTTTGTGGAACAAGGTTTAAGAATCATTCGCTCTTTATGAATAAAACTGGGTACATGTATTTAGATTCATACACTGTCAGATACATGCATGAGAATTATGAAATATTAATTAATATGGAACATTATGGTTCAAGGTATGGGTCAAGCACTGAGAATCTGTATAAATAAAACTTGGTTCATGTACTTACATGTGAAATAAAGCAGATATGAGCATAACAAAATATTCATAACATGTAACCACTCTATGTGATGATTTTTTAGAACCAATAGTTCTGTATAAATAAAACTTGGTATGTAGGTCTTCACAAATATGAAAATAAAGAAATACCCATTTACATGTTACTGTTAAGTGTTCATGGGCCTACTAGCATGTTTTTGATACTCTTAAAAATGAATATAAAAAAACAGGGTATTTTGAAATAATTAACAAATGTTGAAGTATATATATATAGCCAGCTTGAGAGTTTTCTGTAATGTTTAAACAATTGACCCTTCCGAACGCGGGAAAAAATTGAGAAATTTCATGACATCACAATGCAATTTCGATGTTTGACCAAGGTTCGAAACTTGTTTGTCTGAGGTAAAAGCATTGTGACTTCACAAAATTTTGCACTTTTTTTCTCGCAATCAGAAGGGTCAATCTCATAGTTATTTTTATGGAAATCCCCTGAAAAAGTTGACATTTTATTACGGGTTAGAGATCTTTAGCCAGTTACAAACATTTTTTTATCATTTTGTTGTGTTCAGTTTAATTTCATTGCTTTATGCCATCAAAACCATGAAAATCAAGTAATTTCTTTTGAAAATGAAATAATTTTTACATCTTCATGCAATATAGCCTACATCTGCAATTTTTTGTGTGGTAAATATACACACATAGTTTCTGAACTGCTGAATCACACTTACATTTGATATGTGAATTGAATTCATTTGATATTAATGTTAAATTTAGGCCATGCCAAAGCACTTTTTTTACCATGTATGACAAAAAATCAATACTTAAGAGAGACAAAAATTTATTATTTCTATTTTTAATATTCTGTTTGATATCTAAAGTTTGGTCAACTGTTTGTATTAAAAATATTGTTTTCATATTCCCCGCCATGCATTTTTTACAAGGAACATTGTCAGATCATATGACCTTTCTTATCACAACAGCATACGTGTATTTATTTATTTAATTTCATGTTACATGTTAACTTGTTTGTATTTATTTTCAGTCAAAAATCACGATAGAACTTCAGAGGAGAAGTGGCAAAATTTACGGGTATCTTTATTTTGAACATTTTCACCTGAACTGAGTTGGAATAATTTAACAGACCTGCCTACTTTTATGATTTTGACGTAATTTTTACGATTTTTGACCTTTAATTACGCCCTACGCTTTTGCTATTCCATTTTACGCCTAAAACTTCCTTTTGAGCAAAATGACATTTTCGATTTTTTTAGTCCTTGATTAAACAAATGTTTTCCATATCATATAGGCAGGCACATTAATTCTTAAAAAAATTGTAACATTTGTCAAAGCGCTCAAAGGACGATGTTTTTTCCTCAAAATTGCATCAATTTAGTGGTTATATTATGCTTTGTCCCACAAATAACACAATTTCGTGAACAAAATATTACACTTATGGTGAGAAGCAGGTAGGCAGGTCTCAGATTTAACCATACTTTATACATGTGTAGTGAAATTTTTTTGGCTTTAAATTTTCTCTTGCTTTATTTCATACCAACAGAATGTTGAAAAGTAATGCTTATATTATACTTGCATTGATGAGTTTTGCAAATTTATCTGCTGTCTTATAGATTTGAAGCTGAGCTACTTTTTGTGTCGCCTGCGAAGCATAGCGACACTTGGGGATCACTTGGATGTAACACATTATAATAGTGATTCCTGAGTGTTGCTATGTTTTGCAGGCGACACATGCATTCCTTCGAATGATTTTTGAAAATTGTGCCTGCATAGCCAATTTTTTTTTAAATATGTGTTATTGTAGGCTTTATGATGATATACATGTACATATGATATCAGAAAAACAGCGGAAATTGGGATTTATCCTAAAAGGTCCCCAAGCTCAAAAGTCTTTAAAAGAGCTTATTCTAAACTCAAATAGCTCATTTTGAACATTTTTGAAGAAAAAATGTAAATCAACAGTTATTCTGTATCACGCACATCGCTAATCACAATGAGGTTGAATTTAAAAATGGCATAACCTTATCTATGCAAAGCATTGAATCTCTGTCCCACACAATATATTATAAATATACATGACTTACTATTAGAAACACTTGAGATTTCCTTGACATATATTGCACTCAGAGCTTTTTTTCTCAGATAGGATGCTGCAAATTTAGGTGAATAGTCTATGACTATTATTTAAAGACTTTATTCATTAAACTCCATTTGTAACATTCAAATTATGGAAGCTAAAGATAGCTCTTTTTTTGTACGACAAGTTTTTGCTTTTTATGCTTGGTTTGATCGATACAAACTTAAATTATTTTTGTAGCTTTATGTACCACCTCATTTAAATCCACCATATTTCATGATAACGGCAGATGCATCAGTTTGAGTTAAACATTTACACAGTTTTAAAGAACTGATAGAGTTACAAACAGGTTCAAAAACCAGCTAACTATTATATTTACAATTGTACTTATTTTGCAATTTTGACTTCTTTTTAAAACGACTTTATCCTTTGTCTGTCCTAATACATTTATATTATTCTTGACAAGTCTCTGGGTCTATTGCTCAAGCAATACATGTATTGGTTTTGTCCCCTTGATTGTCTTTCCCACTAATTATCACCTTACCAAGAACTTCTGAATTTTATGACACATTTACTAAATTTACATGATATGAATGTAATGAAGCTGTTTTGATTGAATCTGATAGGATGACCTTGCCTTTATGCGAAAACCTTGACCTCTTGTCCTCTTTGCCACCAGATTGTTTAAATTTTTTCTTTTCTGTGTAAAAAATTTGAAGAACCCCCCCCCCCCCCCCCCGACCCAACCCACCCTCCACCCTCTTTGTTAACTTACTACACATTATCAATTCTTTTACGTGACGTAGTAGTATTAGGATCAAGGTCATAGTCCAGATGAAAGCTTCAAAATTCAAAACTCGTTTCTTCATAACTTTTTTGCAACAAAAGTGTCTTTGCTTACTATCTTAAAATGCTACCAAGTTTGCATGCATACATGTTTGTATGAAAAGTTTATGCTCTTAGAATCTCCTTCTTGACAAGGACAATTGTTTAGTGTTGAATGTTATATTTATGGTATCGGCCTGTGATCATATTTTTTGGTGCTAACTGAAATGTGAACGGTAGAAATAAAATTTAATTTTAATGATATTTTCAGACTCGCCGATATTTATGTAATGCTTTACAGAATTTGTACTTAGTTTTTACCAGATATTTTGTTAGATCTGAAATTGTAAATTCATCTATTTATCATGTGATATTCCTTTTTTTTCCTTGGATCAAATTTTAGCTTTGTACAG
The DNA here is from genome assembly GCA_028142955.1 of Pinctada fucata. NCBI lineage: Eukaryota > Metazoa > Mollusca > Bivalvia > Pterioida > Pteriidae > Pinctada > Pinctada fucata. The sequence continues at coordinate 45,357,321 of AP027102.1, read as the reverse complement.
TAACTGTACTTATATTTAAATAATCTCTTAATTGATCTCTCTCTCTCTCAATTTGATTATAATAATTTTTTTTCAAATTTTATTCTTCGTTGCATGCTTAAACATGACACAACTTTAATAATTATAATTATCTAATATGTGCTTCATATAAATTCATGTACATTGTTGTACATTTCATTATGAAATTGATAGATTTAGATTAAGTCTTGTATCTTTATACATTTTCAAACATTTGTATAGATGTATTGAATCGACTGAAATAATGTGAATAAATTGAATGTGCCATAGTCTACAGGCGTTTGAATTTAGTAAATTTATTGTACAGGGAAATTTGTATAAAAGTATTTCCTCAACGATGCATATGGCTTTTACCATTTAAGATTGACCTCGAAGGTCAGAATATGTGCAGCTGATATTCTATCTTTTGGATATAAAGAGTTACTTCCCATTTGGGAGGATATCTGAAATAAATTCATTACGACATAAAGAAATTCTAATAGAATTCCAATAGAAACATTATATTTGAAGCTTTTTTCCCTGAATTTAGTAATGGCTTCTATAGAATTTAATGACGTCGCTATTCTCTTCCCAGGGACAGTATCTGACGCAAATTGATTGTGAGGTCATCAAATTCTATGGGAACAAGCGTAAAATTCAGGGTAAACATGCTTCAAATGCAATGTTTCTTTAGGAATTTCATTATGTCATAATATGTTTAAGTCGGAGTATGTCCCAAGAGGGAAGTAACTCTGTATAATGAAAATCCTGAATTGGTTTGTGTGTGGAACCTCCCCTAATGGGAAATAACTCTGTATATTGGAAAAAACCAGAATAATAATTATCAGTTCCACAGGCTGACCCAGTATTTTGGAAAAGACCTTATTAGACCCCACTTATTCAGGAAGTTAAGGAGTATACTGGTCTGTCATGTCTGTTTACACCTGTCTTTCCACTGACACATATCTTTTTATCTCTTCGCCACTAATTTAATGATCTACAGTGATGAAACTTCACACATAGAATGTCCATAAAAAAATTATCCCTATTGATTTTTATGTCAAAGGTCAAGGTCAAACTTGGCATTTATAGAAAACAGCATTTCTTTGCCATTTCTCGTGATATTTGACCTATTCTGATGAAACTCAACACATGGAATGCTAATTGCCTAAGGAAAAGCTTTAGAGTTTAAAAGGTCAAGGCTAATCACCATATGTATGCATATTATAGCCTTTGGAAGTACCCTATTGATCTAGGGGTCAAAATGTCAAGGCCAAACTTGACAAGATGTAAAATAGGGTTTCCTCACACAAAGTCTATTCTTGACACACATGCAGTTATGAAACCTCACAAATTAATACATGCAGTTTGCTTATGCCACAGGGGCTACAGTACACATACATGTACACACACTTGTAAGTGTACTTGTATGAAGTGTGTGTGTGTGGGGGGGGGGGGTATTTATGCTGTTCTCTTTGTGTATTGTAGCCCAGGCTGTGCTTATGCCATATGGAGAAGCACTATTTATTTGGGGTGAGAATTGTATGGTAGATAGTCTTCTATTCAGAAACTCAAGTAATTATTTACCCAAAGTCGATATTCATAGTCTGCTTTTGATGTAATCAGGCACCCTGGCGGGGTTTTTTTTTGGGGGGGGGGGGGGGGGGGAAGGTCAAGGTCAAACTCTTGCATGTATCTAAAATTGTTTTATTCACAATAAGTCGGGTACTTCTTTTCCTGCTGAGATTTAATTGTGCAGATCAATTATGGATAGCTAACATGAAAGTAAGATTCTGAGTTCAACAAGGTCATGGTTGGGATTTATCAATGAAAAACTGCATGTTACTTTAATAAATCGAGTACCTGACCTACATGGATACTTTGTTGAATATTTTCAGTTTGATTCAAAGAATTTAGAATCAAGATTTTTTTTTTATTTGAGGTGTCAATGCAGTCTTGGCAAAAAGGGGTTACATTTGTAGAAATTAGTTACCGACACAGGGAAGATAAGCATTTAGAGTGATTTTTTCAATACTCCACTAAACCCCCCCCCCCCCCTCACTTTTTATCCTATGTAGACTTTGCACAATTAAAAAAAGACAACAGTATAGATGGGGAAAATGATATAGCGTGTTTGAATATCACGTTCATTGCAAACATTAATGTTCTGCGGCTATCCATAGTATGCCGAAGCAACGTTGAGCGAACATGAATTCGGTACGAACCTACGAAAAATGAAACGCGAATTGGTGCTTTGGTCGAATCTTCTATTTGAAGTAACTTGAGAAGTTCAACCACAGCAACGAAAAATGCTGCATATTCCAAGAATACCCAATAATTCTATGGTTTGATGGTCAAATAATCAAGGCAGGTTCTAATTTTAACTGTAAGTGTCACGAAAATCTGTCAAAACGTATCGACTCACCAAGTTAACCCCCCCTCCTCCCCACACAGCTCACTTCAGCTGCACTATCAAATTTACCAGTTAAAAACCGTCTCCCGCAAAGAGAGACAACTCATACGTTTTTTCATCTTCTCTCAAAAAAATTGATAAATCATACGCTTGAATTCTCCAATAAAATGAAGAGATTGGATTATTGCAAGATAAAATGGGACAATTTCTACTGAAATAAAAATTCTCAACATTTTATTACACAGATTTAGCCTAATAAACGTCTGTTTTTTGCCAGCATTAGTATTTAAAGCAGTTGACACCATCGTTCCCCTTTCTGACACCTGATGAAAAAAATAGACAAGATCCGTTGAAGTGTCAAGGTCACTCATGATTTTTTTCATCGTCATCAAAAAATAAGAACAAACTCAAAAAAATTAATTTATGACACGAGGCAGATGGTTTCTATGCAGCTAAAATGTCACTTCCGGTTTGTAAATATGCATAAAAATGAACTTACCTTGATCATTTCAAAGGAACTATTTTTTTTATATCAACAGGAAGAGTCACTTGATATTAGTACGCATTGATAAAAATAAATCTTTCTGTTCGATGCCTCTCTTGCATCTACTTTAGTCAAGTGGATAGTACACCAAAGATATTTACAGGGACCCCGTGGGGCCCCTGCTGAAGCGCGGGAAACCCCGAACATTCGGAATTTCGAGGAGACGGTAAATTTGATAGTGAGCTGTTCAGAAATCGGAAAATTGAGTTGCCTTGTCTTGTACGTAACACTCACAGTGACAGAAAATAGTTTTAGATAGGGATTTTTCTATGTTTTAGCATGACGTCTCTATACTGATGTCAAAGATGTGGACGAGTGATGGTGCATGTAAATCGGACAAAACAAAATTACTGTCCATGCGGCCACGCAGCTCACTTCAGAAGTAGGAATATTGAAGTTTTCTCTACTTTGTCGTCAATTTTTGCGATTAAAATTTTTAAAGGAGGATAGATCTCAAACTCCCATAACTGACGGTGTATGATATATGTCTGTACAACCAATTCTAGGCTCACGGTGAAAGAAAATATAGTTTTACGTAGGGAGTTTTCTATGTTAATATTAGTGCAACGTTTCTATGGAGAGCATCGATGTCATGCTAAAATTAACGCAGAAATCTCCCCATCTAAATCTATTTTCTTTCACTGTGCGCATAGAATTGATCGTACAGACATATATCATACACCGTTAGTTATGAGAGTTTAAGATCTATCATCTTATATAAATTTTAACCAAAAAATATGCCGACAAAATAGAGAAAACTTCAATTTTCCGATTTCTGAAGTGAGCTGCGCCGACAGTAAGTTCTTAGCTTTACTCACTTGTAATTGTATATTCTTTATTCAACAAAACCAATAAACAGAAACAAAAGTCGTGGATGTCAAATGTCTATATCAAATACTAAATCTATCTATTCAAACCAAATACCATCTAACTTGATTCCTTTTCAAATGGGTACCTGACTAATATGCAAAACGAATGAAAATGAAACGAAATTTAAAAAGATGAAACGAAACGAAATAAAAACAAATCGAAATGAAATGAAACGTAATGGGAACAAAATGAAACGAAATCAAAATGAAACGAAATCAAAGGAAATGAAATCTACTGGTTAGTATTTTGTTTGTTTTGTTTTTTTTTTTTGGGGGGGGGAGGGGTTAAATATCTGTTTTGAAAGGGAGAATGAAAGAATCAGAGGAGGGGATTGGATGGTCAAGATACCATTTCAATATGATTATGAATAATTAAATACGAAAAGGAATTGGAGTACAATGTATTAGTGAATATTTTTCATAAATGAATCAAGTCCCCCTATTTAAAAATGTTGATGCTTATGTTGATTTCTTGTGAATATTTAGTTTCCTTAATTTTATCAAATTTCGTAAATTCAAATATCCCCACACCGTAATCGTTCGGTTGGGGTCAAATTTTAAGGATATATTATATTTACCGTAGATTAAGATTTATGAGCAAAAAATATCTTTATGGACCTTCTAGAAATACTTGCCATGGAATGATAGTAAAATTCAATATTAATTTTGAAGGTCAGGAATCAGAGGTCATTGTCATGATCAAAGTAAAGCATACCTGTCAACTCTCCCTCTTTTGGAGGGAGACTCCTTCTTTTGGAGGGAGACTCCTTCTTTTGGAGGGAGACTCCTTCTTTTTGACCTCATCTCCCTCCATGGCATTTCTCCCTTGAGGGAGACCAAAATCTCCCTCTTTTTGGTCCAATCACCCTCTTTCTCCTTCTTTTGACGTATATGCCAAAGAATATTAACTCCTCTAAATAGCAACATTCAGAGCATTCATGAGGAATATGGAAGATGGCAAATAATTCTAACCAAGACTATATGAATGTTCTCGCGCACTCTTCGATTGTTCTCCATTGTTATGACGTCAGCAATTTACTTGGGCAGAAAAGGTGCCCAAGTTTTGAACAGTGGTTTAGGTAGGTGACTAAATGAAAAATCAGAACGGACACGCTGCATGTGCTGCATTTGCGATCTTGCGTATTGATTAACAAAATGCAAGAAAAGATGTACAGAATGAAATAAATTACTGATTTTATAAATTTTTTTGTATTGAAATGTCAGCACAATGAAATTATTTCAAAATTGATTTTGTGCAAAATGTCGTGATTCATTAAAAATGTAGCAAAATAGGTTCACGCGCAATCTCCTTCTTTTTCAAGTGCCAAGGAGGAAGATCTGATCTCCTTCTTTTTAAGATTTCAAAGTTGACAGGTATGAAGTATGTATTTCAAAGTGAGGAGATATCATACGAAGATATTTAGACATTGTTGTGATTCAAGGGATATTTAACACTTTTGAAGTCGGTTGATTTATGGATAGTTACATGTAGAGAAAGTGTTACAGTCATTTCATATAATTTGATGACAAGTATGAATTTCAATCAACAAGAGTCTAAAGTTTAAAGCTTTCTTGATTTTCAAGTTCAAAATTGACAACATCATTTAATTTGTTCAAATTTTTCACAGGCATTGAGATGGCTTCAATGAAAAAAACGACAAGGACAGAAGACATGTACAAAGAAATATGCACAAGTCTGAAGAAGGACAAACGGTTTGTGTCTACCATGGAGGGTATACAGCTATGTGAAGGAGATGTACAGAGGCTAGATATGGTGTACAACAATCCGGCAGTCAGAGAAGTGGTGGGTAGTTTAATAGTGACCATGTGCATACAACCAGTTCATCAATTTTTTGAGACATTTTTAACAAAAATGAATAATTACAGCATAGTAGGGCTGAGACGATACTCCATTTCATTGCAATATTTTATTTCGCGATCCAAGTATCGATACACCCCAACAATACCTAAGTTAAAATTTACAAAAAATATGTGTTCGAATTTTCCGTATTTTTTTTGTCCGTCATACCAAAAACGATGATTACATGTACGTTTGAAGAAAACACAAGAAAAGTTTGGAGAAAGCTAGTGTTGAATAAATATAACATGTTAAATAAAAAAAGCTACTTGTATTATGAATAGAAATACTATTAAATAGCTTTTTGAGAAGGTTTTATTAATTTATTATGCCCCCCTTCGAAGAAGAGGGGACATATAGGTTTGCCGCTGTCGGTCGGTCGGTCTGTTGGTCGGTCCGCGACATCAGTTTCCGTTCAATATCTCTGGAATGGATTCACATATTGAAATGAAATTTTGTATACAGACACATCAAACAAAAATCTAGGTCAAGTTCATATTTGGGTCCGATCAAAAAAATTTTGACAGAGTTATGCCCCTTGCATTTCGAAAAATACCCAACATTTCAGGGTTTCCGTTCAATATCTCTTGAATGGAGTTACATATTGAAATGAAATTTTGTATACAGACACATCAAATGAAAATCCAGGTCAAGTTCGTATTAAGGACCGATCGAAAAAAATTTGACAGAGTTATGCCCCTTGCACTTCGAAAAATACCGAAATTTCAGGGTTTCTGTTTAATATCTCTTGAGTGGAGTTATATATTGAAATGAAATTTTGTTACAGACACATCAAATGAAAATCTAGGTCAAGTGTATATTTGGGTCCGATCAACAAAATTTTGACAGAGTTATGCTCATTGCACTTTGAAAAAAACCAAAATTTCAGGGTTTCCGTTCAATATCTCTTGAGTGGAGTTACATATTGAAATGAAATTTTGTATACGGATACATCAAATGACAATCTAGGTCAAGTTCTTATTTGGGTCCAATCAACAAAATTTTGACAGAGTAATGCCCCTTGCACTTCGAAAAATACCAAAATTTCAGGGTTTCCGTTCAATATCTCTTGAGTGGAGTTACATATAGAAATGAAATTTTGTATACAGACACATCAAATGAAAATCTAGGTCAAGTTCATATTTAGGTCCAATGAAAAAAATTTGGACAGAGTTATGCCCCTTGCACTTTGAAAAATACCAAAACTTCAGGGTTTCTGTTCAATATCTCTTGAGTGGAGTTACATATAGAAATGAAATTTTGTATACAGACACATCAAATGAAAATCTAGTCAAGTTCATATTTAGGTCCGATGAAAAAAATTTGGACAGAGTTATGCCCCTTGCACTTTGAAAAATACGAAAACTTCAGGGTTTCTGTTCAATATCTCTTGAGTGGAGTTACATATTGAAATGAAATTTTGTATACAGACACATCAAATGAAAATCTACTAGGTCAAGTTCATATTTAGGTCCGATGAACAAAATTTTGACAGAGTTATGCCCCTTGCACTTCGAAAAATACAAAAATTTCAGGGTTTCCGTTCAATATCATATTGAAATGAAATTTTGTTTTCAGACACATCAAATAAAAATCTAGGTCAAGTTCATATTTGTGTTCAATCAAAAATTTTTATGCCCCCCTTTGAAGAAGAGGGGACATATTGCTTTGCCGATGTCTGACTTTCTGTCTGTCGGTCCGTCGGTCGGTCGGTTGTATCAATGCAAGTATAAAGTTGTGACAGACTTTAATCACAGAAGGGGTAGGGGGGCATTAATGTTTTACAAACATGACTTTTAACTTGTTTAGTATCGCGATACTTATCGTATCGAATGTCAGGTATCGCGGTACGTATCGGATCGGCTGGGTGCAGTATCGTCCCAGCCCTACAGCGTAGTATACTTATTTTAGATAGATTTGTATTTTGTTGACCTAAGTGGTGTCAAGGTAGTGATTGTTTAATTCCCTGAGATATTACTATTGAAACAAACGTGCTGCAATTGGTGCATTAACACTCATAACATCACAATGCATAAGATCTAAAGAAACATGCTGTGACGGCTGTTCTAACCTGCAAACTGAACCCACATAGAGATGAATTTTGATGTCACCCTTTTACCTAGAAAAAGCAATTTCAGAAAACAAGAATGAAACTGACAACTATGGTGCATATATATGCATTACATGTACGATAAATGCACTTGCTGTGTGTTGCATACCTGTAACAAAACACAAATGAGGACACTTATTATCTATATAGAATACTAAGTAAGTGTCTTAATTGCCGTTAATATAGAATAAGTGTCTTAATTGACGTGAATATAGAATAAGTGTCTTGATTGGCGTTTTGTTATAGGTATGCAATTGAAAGCTGGTGCATTTATTGCTTTTATGCATTAATGGCATTACATTTATGCATTTTATGATCAATGCACTTTCTTTTTGTTACATACCCGTAACAAAACATAAATTAGGACAGTAATTCCATATATAAGCACCAGAGTTGTCTGTTGCATTGCTATTTTCTGAAAAATCACCACTTTCCATGTATAAAAAATCATCAACAATAAGATCTCATAGGATTCAAGTTGCATGTTAGAAAAGCAGTCTTGGGATATTTTTGAAGAGCAAATGCATTGTGGCATTACAAATGTTTACAAATAAAAATGCTCCAATCCACATTCCATTTCATTGATTTCAACTGAGTGGATAACATTGGTCGTTCATATATTTATAATTTTATACTAATTGAAATCAAGTCTTCTGCGCAAATTTATTACTTTTCTTTTGTCAATTGCCTAATTTTTTCCTTTTTCCTAATATTTAAAGTTTGGTTGAGTTAAAGTACACTATTTAGAGTGAATACTACACACAAATACTTCACTTACTCTAACGGACATGATGACTGTGCATACATTTCTAAAAAAAAAGTCTGAATTGTTAACTCTCACAAATTTTTCATCATATGATATCATCATCAGCGTCAATGATCAAATTGAAGACACTATTCATGATTTTATTGGCAGATTTTAAAGCCAATAAAGGTACAAAAGGTGACAAGAAAACGATCTTACACTAATTTTACTATAATAATTCATGATTTTATTGGCAGATTTTAAAGCCAACAAAGGTACAAAATGTGCCAAGAAAACGATCTTACACTAATTTCACTATTCATGATTTTATTGGCAGATTTTAAAGCCAACAAAGGTACAAAATGTGCCAAGACAACGATCTTACACTAATTTCACTATTCATGATTTTATTGGCAGATTTTATAGCCAACAAAGGTACAAAATGTGGCAAGAAAACAATCTTACTCTAATTTCACTATTCATGATTTTATTGGCAGATCTCAAAGTCAACAAGGGTACAAAAGGTGGCAAGAAAAAGTGACAATGAATCACTAAGTCGCAGGAAGACGGGCAACTCATTCTTTCAAAAGAAAGATTACAAGAAAGCATTGGACCTATACACAGAGAGCGCACTGTTAGCTAATTGGAACAATGTGACATATTTTGAAGATCTTCTGAATGAAAAGGATCAAAATAAAGAAGATGGGGTTGTCTTGGCAATGGCATATGCAAACAGATCTGCAGCAAATTTTCATCTTGGTCAGTACAGTGCTTGCTTACTTGACATTGATTTAGCTCTAAAATGTGGTTATCCATCTGAAAATTCGTACAAATTACATGAAAGAAAAGGGAAGTGTTATGTAAAATTGGGACAACGAAATAAAGCCTCTGAATCTTTCAGTGATGCTGTTGAATCTTTGAAGCGAAATTCATTACAAGAAAGCAAAAAACAAAAACTCCTTGAATCTCTCAAGAATGAAATACGCAAATGTGGAGATACCAAACTTACAAAGAGTGGTGATGTACCTGATATAAGTCTGGAAAATGTCAATTTGTTCCATGCACCTGTGCCAAAAATAGACTCTGCCGAAAAAAGTGAGGTATTCCTATCTTCTTCCAGTGCTGTAGGTATTAGAGAGAGTGCAGAAATGGGACGTGGTTTAGTAGCAACAAGGAATGTGGAAGTTGGAGAGATTTTGATTGTTGAGAAACCGTACACATCGGTTGTGCTTCATAACACGGAGAGAACATACTGCCATCATTGCTGCAACAGAGTCACTGTTCCAATCCCATGTTGTAATTGCAGCCGTATTGTCTACTGCAGTATGGGATGCCAAAGGGAATCGTGGGATAGCTATCATCATGTTGAATGTGATATTCTACCCATCATACAAGAAGCAGATATGAAGTTGGGACATTTAGCTTTAAGAATGGTAGTGAAGGCTGGTCTATCATATTTACTTACCACAAAGAACGCATATTTGTCATCGGAGAACGTAAATATTGTTGGATATGGCGAAGACGGGAAGTATAGATCTGATGACTATCATGCAGTTTACCATTTGGTCAAACACTCGAATCTGAGAACCCCAGAGGATCTGTTTGAGAGAGCTGTGAGGGCAACATTCATGTTGAAATGCTTAGAGCAAACATCGTTCTTCAATAGGAAAGATATTATTTGTTCGGACAGTGATAGAATTTTCATTGGAAGTCACATTTTACGGCATTTACAAATGCTTCCATGCAACGCGCATGAAATATCAGAGCTGAATTGGAAACCAGAGGAGGCCATGGAGTCTTACACTGCGGAAGTAGGATCGGGAATTTTCGCTACTCTGAGTCTGATAAATCACTCGTGCGATCCAAACGTGGTCCGACACTCTTACGGCAGCACTTGTGTGGTGAGGGCTATGAAACAGATCAACGCAGGCGAAGAAATTCTGGACAATTATGGAGCATTATATGCAGTGACTGTTAGGGAAGAAAGAAGGGTCAAACTGAAACCGCAGTACTACTTTGACTGCAACTGTGATGCATGTCAGATAGACCTACCGACTTATTTTGATATTCCGTCCGACAATCCGATTTTCAAATGTGAAAAATGTGGCGGTCCTGTCTTCATATCAAAAGATTATTCAAATAGCAGATGTGGAAGCTGTAAGAGCATTCAGGATTTAAGTCGAAAAATTCTTCGTTTCCGTACTTTGGAAGAAAAATATAAATCAGCTTTGGAGAATGTTTTGCAAGGTTGTTGTACAGATGAAGTATTGACAGACCTTCTAGCGTTTCTTGGGCTTTGCAGCACTGATATTTGTCTACCATGGAGAGAGTTCAATAATTGTCAAGAGGCCGTTAAGCAGTGCTATGCTGTTCAAGCAAATTGTTTTCAGCTGCCTTGAGTGATCATAGCTCTGTCATACCTACTAATGATAATCCTGGTGCTTCCATTTTTGTGTCGCCTGCGAAGCATAGCGACACTTAGGGATCAATTTGTCAGTTGTCCGTCTGTCTGTCTGTCACACTTGGATGTCACACCGTATAAAAGTGATTCCTGAGTGTCGCTATGTTTTGCAGGCGACACACGCATTCCTTGGAATTATTTTATTTCCTCTCCATCATGTCCATGTAATTCACTTTGCTTTGTCTCACATTACGTTCCTCCGTCATTCTGTTATACTTTCATTTTCCGGATGATAACTCCAAAAACCCTTCCGCCTATCTTAACCAAGTTTTATACATAGTTACATAGTGAGAAGGGGTCAAAGGTCAAGGACGTAAGGAAAAAGAACTCCATACCTATTAAAACAAAATATTTATATATACAATGGATATCAAAAGGATGGGAAGACCCAATTTGAGAAATTTTGATTATGCTGATTTGAAGGACTTATCTGTCTCGATAATATATGAAAGATTCCGAGGGATGAAAGATGAATTGAACATATTTCTAATCAGTTCAGAAGATTTTTGTTAAATTATAGTAGTGGATGAGGCAATATGGAGAAATGTACAAAGTCATGTAATTTAAAGAATTATTTTAGAATGTTCAATGAATAAGTTATATGACCATCTGATCCATGTCTTGGGCACCAATACCTACATTTACCATATGTCAGCAATGTTGAGTTTTACCTTTCCTCTGGTTCTAAAATTTTCTTGAATTTTCTAAGGTGGAATATGAAGTCTAACCTTTGATTGAAAAAAAATATAGGGATTTTTTTTTACAAAAAAAGCAGAATTTTTGAGAAGTTAACAGAGGGTTTCTGTCTATAGACTATGTAAGATTGTGTTAAAGGTTTACAAGATATTAGATAGAACATCAGAGGAATTGCTTTCAGGTACTAGTACACAAATGTATTGACTTTGACATTAAGAACTGACCTTTACCTTGTAGATGCAGTTTTGAATTGTAAGGCTTAATTATACCAACACTTCACAAAATATACACCTGGCCTATTTCTTTGGAGTACAGACAATTGATATCTCACAAGTACTGGTAGATTCATCATGTCCAGAGCTTTTATTTAGCACATTGATTTTAGACATGATGATCTTGAGCTTGCATGGACTTTTACCTACTTTGAAAAACAAATCTAGGCTATATCGTTTGATTTCATTTAGGTAATACCTTACCTGAGATTTCATTTTATACCATGATATTTGACCTTTGACCTATTTTATGAGAGTTTTCACTAGGTACAGTGAATTTTGACCTAGTGACCTCGATCTTGGACAAGACTTTAAGTTGCACTATATTTTTTTAGTCGTAAGTGATGGATCTTTGATATTCCACATTTAGATTCCCAATTACCTGAGATTTCATTTGGTACCTTTACTTTTTAGCTTGCCGGGACAAAAAAGCCCAGAGAGCTAATGCCATACCCTCATTGTCGTCGTCATCGTCCGTAGAGAAAACTTTAACCTGGGCTATATCTCTTGAATTGTAAGCGGTAGGGCTTAGATATTTCATATGTAGGTACCTTGTGACAAGACCTTTCATTTGAGACCATGACCTTTGACCTAGTGACCTTGACCTTGGACTTTGACGTACTTTTCAAAAACTTTAATCTTGGCTATACTTCTTGAACTATAAGGATAAGGCTTTGATATTTCACATGTAGATACTTTGTGATAAGACCTTTCATTTGAGACCATGACCTTTGACCTAGTGACCTTGACCTTGGACTTTGACCTACTTTTCAAAAACTTTTACCTGGGCTATATATCTCTTGAACTATAAAGGGTAGGGCTTTGATATTTCAAATGTAGATACCTTGTGACAAGACCTTTCATTTGAGACCTTGACCTTTGACCTAGTGACCTTGACCTTGCACTTTGACCTACTTTTCAGAAAGTTTAACCTGGGCTATATCTCTTTAACTATAAGGGTTTTTGCTCTGATATTTCACATATAGATACCTTGTGACAAGACCTTTCATTTGAGACCATGGCCATTGACCTAGTGACCTTGGCCTTGGACTTTGACCTACTTTTTAAAAAAGTTTAACCTGGGCTATATCTCTTGAACTATAAGGGTTAGGGCTCTGATATTTCACATGTAGATTCCTTCTGATGGGACCTTTCATTTGAGACCTTGACCTTTGACCCAGTGACCTTGACCTTGGACTTTGACCTTAACCATTTATCTACTTTTTAATTACTCATACTTTTGGCAATATCTTTAGCTCTCTAAGAGAAAAGACTAACATAGATGCATAGAAATCCTCATGAAAATACTTTTTGTATTTTGGAAGTTATTTGGTTTTTGACAAAAACCTGCTACGGCGAGCTATGTAATTTTTGATTACCCTATGTTTTACCTAGTGACCTTGGATTTTGACGATCCTAAAATGTAAAAAGGCTTTCAAGATGTTGCTTTTTTTGCCACCCAGTGAGCATTGTTGTCTTGTTAAAAATGATTTAATATGGCATTTTTTGTTGAAGAATGGTATGAATGAATTTCAGGAAAATGTATGTTTGTTCTGGAATGATATATTGAATGTGCAATACTTTATTTTGATAAAGTCTTTTGTTATGACGTAATTTCAATCAAAATAGAATTTGTTTCAATTGTGGTTATTGCTTAAAAAATGTACAATGTACCTTTTATTCTTGTTATTTTATCAATGCAGTCCATGATTAATGCATCCTTGTACATGTATACAAAACTGGAATGTTTGAATAGATTCTGAAACCTCATGACCAAGTTGATTCTGTATTCTAGAGCAAACAATGCCAAACACCACTACTGATGTGCACATTAAAGAACTTTTAGTTACATTTGCTATACCTTTGAAAAAAATATGTGATTATCTGTCCGATGAGGAGAAAACACGAGTACCTCAAACAGCACAGAATGTGCTCATCACTTGTGTCAATCAAAATCAAAACTGCAGTAGTTTTAATCAGACGCTACAACAGGAAAATATTATTTCGAAAATTGATAATTACGTCAGTAATATTTTTAGTTCATGAAAGCTGTGAAAAGCTAGTTTGACCTACATTTATGACATTGGTTCAAGGCCATGACCCAATATTTGGTGTTGTGAGCAAACAAACATCAAATCCATACTGACAGTGAAACATTATGGCCTAGCTGCGTAAGATTGCTTGTCTATGTGAACTATTACTTAATCTTTACCTATTTCAAGTGAGTTGGTATGCACTCACGACACATACTTGGATTCTGTGCAACATGTCTCTGAAATATTTTGCAATTCCATGTAGGCAGTGAAAAATTATGACCAGAACAAGGTTTTAACCAACAAATGCAGACATTTTTTCCTTGACCTTTAACCCATGACCTTGGTTCAAGGTAATCACACAACTATTGGATCATAGACAATAATTCCATGAAATATTTAATATTGAGATCCATGCAGAGGTGAAGGAGTTATGATCCGATAAGGTTTTATCTACCAAGTTTACTTTGACCTTAGTTACAGGTCATGACTTACCTTTGCAACAATTCAATTAAATCCATGACATTTTGGCAATATTTCTGTGAAATATAACTGAAATGTATCCAGAGGGGAATAAGCAATTGTTGAGACAAGGTTTTATACTTGCATTGTGACCTCGACCTTGGTTCAAGCCATCAAGGCCATGACACACTCTCGGGCCATCAATAATAAAAAAAAAAAACGTGTTTGTGATATACGACTGCCCCCATTGGCATCTTTGTCGATAAGACAGGTCAAGGTCACGAAGTCAAAAATTTTGGTATCAATGGAAAGGTCTTGTCAAAAGGAATACACATTTGAAATATGAAAGCCCTATCACTTATCATTCAAAAGTTATGCCCAATGTTAAAGTTTTTTGAAAAGTAGGTCAAGGTCACGAGGTCAAAAAATTTGGTATCAATGGAAAGGTCTTGTCATGCACAAGGAATACACACGTGAAACACTTGCCACTCAAAAGTTATGCCCAATTTTAAAGATTTTTGGACAAGAAGACAAACACTCGGACAGGCCAAAAACTATATGCCCCCAAATCTTTGATTCCGGGGGGCATATGTATATATATTACCGTGACGGGGTTTGAAATTTTTCATTGAGAAGTTGGGTGTTTAACATAACTTCAGATGAGTGTATAAATATAGGCTGTTTATGAGAATTTCATCATATATCCCACAACAACTCCTTCAGGGAAAATACCACTTATAAGGTCATTTATAAAGGTCAAGGTCATTTTCAGGCTAAAAATATCTATTCCAGCGTACAAAATTCTAGAAATTAATTAAAAATCTATTTCACGTCAAAATGGTCTGAAATTGTGTTTATTAATGGAAAAATGCATCTTACTTAATACATGTTACATGTTTTAAGAATCTTTTTATTGCGTTGGTGAGATAAAAAAGGAGAATGAACTAATTCGTTCAAACTTCACATACTGTTTTGCAGGATGTGAGCTTTCAGACAAAGATATTCAATTAGGGTTAAAGGTCAAGGGCTTTCATAGTTAAAGGTCAATGTCATATATTGACGTTCAGAAAATCAAACTAATTGTATCAAAATTATTGTGTTCAGGGAGCCTACATATCTTTTACCGATTTTTTCTTTATTTTCCTTAGAGTTTGAAAAATTACAACCTTGGACATAAATTTTGAATAGCGAGTGATATGGTTTTTATATTTCACATTAGCAAAAACCTCTCCAATCGTTGCGAATCGTACCAACGCTTTTGTGCACGCGATGGCCTTGGCCTGGGAATTTTACCTATACTTTAAGAAAACGTAGGTGTTAGGGGATTTATATTTCATATGAATATTCCTGAAAACAAGGCCTTACGGTATCAAGGTTTTGACTTTTCGACCTTGACCTTAGACTTTTTGTCACAAACACCTAGAAGAGGAGGACCACAATGTAATAG
Organism: Pinctada fucata; assembly: GCA_028142955.1. Lineage (NCBI taxonomy): Eukaryota > Metazoa > Mollusca > Bivalvia > Pterioida > Pteriidae > Pinctada > Pinctada fucata. The sequence goes on along the minus strand of AP027102.1, from coordinate 45,341,414 downwards.
ATCAACTGAATTAATAACAATGGAAAAATCGTTTAACAATGAATACGCATGAAAGCCAGTACTATCACTGAAGCATTCTAAGGTTATGACCAAGGTTAAAGTTCAATATCAACTATTAGGTATAGGGTCAAATATTTTTTAATCATTCCATTGATCTTCTCACATGCAATACACATATAAAAGATGAAATCCCTATTAATCGCCATTCAAAAGTTAAACTTCAAATGATCTTTAACCTTGGTCATTGTGTAAGTCAGTCAAAAGTAGTTCAAACTCCAAGATAAAGGTCAAATATCTCCGTACCATACGGAATTTCTTATCAGATGGAGTACACACATGAAAAATTATAAGCCCAATTACTCGCCCTTAAAATTTCAAGAAAATGCCAAACTCCAGAGTTAAAAGTCAACATTTTGGTATCAAGAGAAAGTTCTTATCACAAGAATACACGGTTGCAAGTCATTTAATTCAACATGTATACAAAAGTTACAGTCAATTTTGGGACAGACGGACCAGCTTTTGCGAAAGCGGAGGACAAAAATGATCTTGCGCTTATTACGAGAGGAAGAATTATAACTAGAAAGGTTTCTTGTTGCGGTTGCAACAAGAGTGTCTTCCTCCTATACACAATTTTTGGTTTGGAAATATGAAGGACGTCACATTACATGTATTTATATTATATATTTAAGTTTTCAAATAGCAGTAACATTAAATTTTCAAACCGATAATTGTTGGTGAGCAACCATTTGATTTGGGTCTGGCACAAAGGGCCAGCAAAAATTTCCATATCATGCAATGTATCCTTACTTTTGCATGGTCCGGGAAAAAAAAAATGCCGGCCCTTTGGGCCGGAATATTTTTTTCAGCATTTTTCAGAGCCGGGATTTTTTTTTTGCAAATTCTTCCTGCCCCCTTCCCCCATAAAAAAGGCGAGCTCGTAGCTGTAGAACCAATTTTCTTGAGAAGAGAAATGGTAATAACAAGTTACGTTCAATATATATATATAAATACCATGAGGTTCTCGCTGTGCAGGTTCAAATTTGGACCCCCCCCCCCTTCCCTTTTTTCAAAGTTTATTTTGAATTTCCATCATGGCGACATCGTTCAATATAAACCGAACTGTTTTCGAAAAACGAGGGGAGGGAAGAATGTTGGAGAAATTGTTCATCAATTTGTAAATAAACCAACCGAAAATTATGTTCGAACGTTTGCTAGAATTAGAAATTAAACTTGATGTTCAAAATATAGTTATTGAAGTTTAGAAACAGGTTTGTAGGTTAGAAATCGGAATCAAACTACCACTTTTTGTGTGTAAATTCTGGTTTGTAGCTGATCTCTTCTAAATTAATCAACTGTTTTAAAATCAAATTGTGTATATCGAAATGTATTTATGAAATGCATATTCATCATTGCCGTGAAATCGGAATTTGAAAATCTCAACACTGCTTTTCTCGAGTCGGACTCGGACTACCAATTTTAGTGTGCGCCCGATCTGTTGGCGTGAAGGTGTATCTCCATATTCGAAATTTCGATGCTCATATCTTTTCAACAGTAAGAGATAGGAAAAATCAGAAAGACTAAATAAGACAGATATATGGATAAAAAATAATAATATTGAAATTTTTAGGAAACTTCATAAGCTTAATTTTTGTTTACTATTTTAAGCAAAAAAGTGTCTTCCTCCTATGAACTTCTGAATTTGGAAATATGAAGGACGGTGAAGGACGTCATCGTAATAAATCGTTACAGTGTGCATCTAGCATTTCATATCTTGCATGGCTGTCGACTTTCAAAAAGAATGGAAATTGTAGATAGCAAAATACGAGATATTTAAGCTTACAAATAGCAAAACATGAAATTTTCGGTCCTTTTGAGTAATTCGACGCTCCCGTCAAATATTTGAATCTACTAAAAAACATGATAAAAAAAAAATAACAGAGACCAAAAATAAAAAAGACCAATCTAGCTTTTACTCCAAACGTAACGTTGGAGAACTTTCATTGTCCTAGCTTACAGGGTTCTTGAGAAATCGCTGATCCAATTTTCCACGGTTACGAAAACAATAGGTCTTCCGATGGAAGTCGGAAGACCTAATGATTTTCAATGTCAATGTCACAGATCGGAAATGTTTAAAATCCTAGACGGCACAGTTTTGATTGGATCTTGACGAAGCTAAATGACTGCAGGACGACAAAATCCTACTATTTTCGAGGTTTTAGATCAAAAGTCAATGTCACAGATTGGAAGTGTTTAAACTCTTTGTTTGCAGCCTTGAGGGCATAGTTTTGTTTGAATTTTTGTCACGCCATACGCTTATTGCTTATAACATGAGGAAGAGCACTATCGATTTTCAAGATCATAGACCAAAGGTCAAGGTCACAGATTGGAAATGGTTAAAATCCTTGTTTATAGCCTAAAGGGCACAATTTCGATTGGATCTTGACCAAACTTCATACACTTTTTCTTTTTTTTTTTTTTTATATTTTATTCCCAAACTACTACATTCATTGTTATGTAATAATGATTACTACACATTTTGGGTTTTTTTTTTTTTTGGTTTTTTTACTACATTCACACACTTTCGCTCGCACTTACACACCAATATATCAATTTTGTATCATTACAGTCATGATAATTCAAAGATACTCATACACTTTTTCTTGCTTATGACAAGAGGAAGTTTCAAGGTCATATGTATAAGGTCAAGGTCACAGATTGGAAATTGTCCATATCTGTATATCCATGTATAGTATATATGTATGCACTATAGAAGTGGCATTTTCAATGGATCATGGTCAATCTTTGTACACGAAATGTAGGATATATTAAGATTTGTAATATAATCAAAAGTGACCTAGCTTATTGTATTGATGACTTTTTTTCATCCATTTTACGTCAAATTTAATTTTCTTTTTCATCTTTGCAACATTACGAAAGCTTATTAGTGCCATTTTTGGGAAATAAAAAAAAAACCGTTCTAACAAGATAAAAACTCGTTCAAACGAGTTAAAAAGTCGTTCAAACGAGATAAAAAGTCGTTCTAACAAGATAAAAAAGTCGTTCAAACGACTTTTTAAAACTCGTTCAAACGACTGTAACTCGTTCAAGCAAGATAAAACGTCGTTCAAACAAGACAAAAACTCGTTCAAACAAGATAAAAAGTCGTTAAAATAAGGTAAAAACTCGTTCAAACAAGACAAAAAGTCGTTCAAACAAGTTAAAAACTCGTTCAATCAAGATAAAAACTCGTTTAAACAAGATAAAAAACTCATTAAAACAAATTAAAAAGTCGTTTGAACGAGTTTTAATCTTGTTTGAACGAGATTTTATCTCGTTTGAACGACTTTTTATCTCGTTTGAACGACCTCTTATCTTGTTTGAACGACTTCTTATCTTGTTTTAACGACTTTTTATCTCGTTTGAACGACTTTTTATCTTGTTTGAAAGACTTATTAATTTGTTTGAACGACTTTTATTTGTTTTTTTCTTTCCCAAAAAGGGCACTAATAAGTTTTCTTACAACATTGTCTTATCGTACAAACCTTGTAATCTATGCCATGTAGTGGTTTGATAATATTTTAGGCAAATTATTTTTTTTTAATTTCTAAGTTTGAGAATTTCAGACTAGAAAGGAAAATAATTGATTTTGCATTTGGAATATAATGTCGAATGATAATGGTCCTAAAATGAGCAGAAAAAAAAAAAGAAAGGCCGTATATCGTGAGAATGGAGGTCGGAGACATCCGAAGAAAATCAGTGTCGGACAAAAAAATCTGAAGAATGAAAACTGTGATCTATAACAGACTGAACGCTTATCATGCTTATGATTGGTCTACAATAACGGAGGATTCTTTACCTCTAGTAACCTGTAACGTACAGTATGGGCGCATGTTTCCCTATACAGAGGAACTTGCATATTGATATTCATGTTTGTGATTCTGACTTTCTGCAGATGTTTGTGATGCTGACTTTCCTTAATTAAATTTCTGCAAAAATCAGTCTGAAATCTTTCTTGTATCAATATTTATATTCTTTACATGTACTGATGAAAAAAAAGAAAAGAAAAGTAGGTATCTTTTAGTTCTCAGTTGTTCAGTCAGAGAGGGGTGATTCCATTACTTCTTCGGAGTTGATATATAAATATTTTTCTACTTCAATTTCATTTGATGTCACGGTTTTGTTTTGTCCTGAGCCTGAAACTATTTCGTTTTTATTCAGTTTTTTTTTTTTTGCGCGCAAATAATCTCTCTTGCATTTTGTAACTACATGGCGCATTTTCATTTTATGACGCAATTTCATGCAGAATAAAAAGTGTCACACATGCTTTGATTTATATCCCTAGAAATTTTGGTAAAAGAAAAAAAATCAGTCCTTTTGCTACACGACTGATAAATTTACAAAAAAGATATAAGATTTATGAAAATAGATAAAGCATTTTCAATAGCTTTAACGATTAAAGAGAAACAAAAATATGTCGTTTCATAAAACAAGTGAAATGAATTATCCCCCCCCCCCCCCCAAAAAATAGAGTTATTTTTGGATGGACGAGTTGGATCCGCCTCCGAAAGTTGTACTTTCACTTTCGTTTTGTACATAGCCTTTCTGCACATCGACGAAGTAAAGTTTGATGTATTTTATATAGATACCAATTCTAACGTATTCCATTTTCATGTCCTTATAAATCGAAGTCAATAAAGCTGAAAGCTGATTTCAAGATCTGAATGAGAAAATAGATTCAGAGGAACTCTTCAGCTTTGGAAATGCGCAAGACAGAAGGTCGCCATATTTGACGATTCGCTCCGATGTGTTGTTTTGATAACAAAACGTAATATTTTGATTGTCAAAGGTAGAAGGATCCAAACTGGATAGGATACCAGAGTATCTTCGTGATACCATGGACTGGTTTATGGGGTGAGTTTCATTTTTAATATGTTACTTTTTTTAATGGATTGCAAATGTCATCTGCGGACATCTTTTCTCCTGTTTAGGTCGTCTGCATTGGGATTTTTTTCAATGAAATGCATGAATGATTCATGAGTGTTTGCACTGTATTGAGCAACAGTTTTAACGATTAGGGATAAATAAAAATACAATATAAGGAACAACAAAGGAAAGATTATGAGGAATGATCCTAACATGGTTAAATTGCAAATGCAGAGCCATAAAATATACAAACTTGTAATCCATCCTGTCAAAGTGACTTTATCAAGATAACTTATGTCTAAATTAAGTTATTACATTTTATTTTTACATCAGTACATGAGTACTGGTAGACCTCTATGGGTGTATCAGCCTAATGAAATAGCAACTGAACTGAAGCTTCAGTAGAAGTCATAAATGATGTTGTAATAACGTGCATCACAAATGCACAACCCCTTTCAAGGCTTGCTCGCAAGAATGTGCAGTTTATGTGCAAAAATCTTAGACAAACTTTAAGGATCCGTATGCAGTAGATATGTACCGTAATCAGTAGGTGTTCGGTACAGCCTCCGTACTGCCTACTTATGAATTTAGGAGCACACAGACAAGCCATACATGAATATAGAGGTGTTAGACTTTGCAGAAATTTCTCTTTGTTTGGTCTGCGTGCAGTCTATGGTTTTATCAAGAAATATGGCCCATGCATTATACGTACATTGCCAGAAGGACAATGCTCTTATCACTTAAGGGAGTGATGACCCTGTGCGTGACGTCAATAGTGCGTATAAATTCAACATCCTTCTTAAAACATAGAAGATTTGCAATGTAGTGAGATCATACGTTGTAAGCAAGTTCCATGCCCGTTGTCAGCACCTACAACATTCTTATCAGGGAGCAACAAGTAATACATGCAACCATGCACCCATAGATCTGTGCATACTACCGGTATGTGCTACATGCATTTACATACTCCTTCCTTACTCTTGCCGTCTACAGAAAAACGTAGTGACCATAGCCTCCTCAAAATATGCATGTCCAAAAAAAACACAGGGCAGGTTATGACCAGGGCTTTACATTGTGTAGCAATTTTAGCAGACTTTCAAAGCAAAATGTGGTGTATGAAATGTTGACGACTCTGTCATGCTAATCCATCCATCCGCCTGTCCATTTGTCAGTGTGTCAGTCCATCAGTCTGTCTACATTTTGTTCTACACAATGTAAATGAGTTAATGAGTTGAAGTCTGTTGTGAAAACCCTTTTTTTTTAATAGCTACTGTATGTCATTGAGTATTGACAAGAAATTTCACCTGACAGTGGACATTGATAAAATGGACCCTCAGAGTGATAAATAGTTTGCCTCGACCTTTTAACCACTGACCTTGACCTTGAATTTTGGCGTGGTTTTTTAACTTAATTTTACTTTCAGTAAATCTCTTCAGTAGAATGGGGTATAGCTTCAAGCCTTGAATGAGGCTTCTATAATATTTATATTTCTCATGTGAATTCCTTGTAACAAATTTGTAACAAGGACGGGTTTGTGCAATGGTAACACACTAGCTTTTCACCTCTAAGGTCCCAGGATTTAATCCCAGATTCAGCAAAGCCAAAGAGTTTATGTTGGAAGGTATGGTGGTCCCCCAACCAGTCGTAGGAGGTTTTTACCTGGATACTCCAGTTTCTTGCTTTGTTATGTTCATCATACAGTTTACTATATTAAATTACATGTCATGATGTACTGGTAACTGCCAGATCTATAGAAAAGAATGTTCTTGATGTACATGTACGGTAAAAGAGGATAACTTCATACATGTAGAAGCCCCTGAAGAAGTTAGTTTTCAAAGAGTAATGAAAAAAAGGTTATTTTAGCATTTCAAAGGTAAAATTTTCTTCTTTGTAAGTCAGTATGATCATGTGGTAAACAAACCATTGATCTGTCGTATAGTGCAATAAAAAACAAAATGAAGATGCAAAATTATGGATTTTATGCATGTACATCTTCAATACAACTTTACACAATGACTCATGTATCTATGGGATGCAGTATTTGGCAACAGCTGCAGGGAATAAAACATTTTATGGGAAAGAATAAATCTCGTTTAAGGTTAGTTATGTAGACCTTTCAATGATCCACTCGGACGGAGTGAATACTCTTCGATATGTGTACAGAATTAAAATTTAAATTAGTTCTTAGTAAAAAAAACATGTGAAATGAAAATGATATGTAATGCACAGGCATTTTGTCATTAATTCTGTTATGAAATGTTACATTTTAATATCTATACCGTATTCGAAAAATCAATCTTATTGGTGAGTCCCATACTTGTGCAAGTCCTCTTCTGATATGAAAAGAATTGCTAGTACTGAATTGTAATTCAGTACTAGCAATTTGAGTAATCAAATTGAGCCATAGCAAGCTAATAGTTACACTTATCTAAAGGTAAATCATGGTGGGACAGCTAGATTTCTGGAAATCAGTGTTAAATAAAAGCTCAGTAAATTCAGTTCAGGCTTGGACTTGTGTAAGTCCTCTACTTCATTTGCAAAGAATTCTAGATACTATTAATTTGAAAATCTTAAGAGGGAATATTACTCATCTCCCTTTATTGAATCATACATTTACTTATGGAAGACTTGAACAAGTCCAAGATATCTTCCCTTATTTAGCATGTTTAGTATTGAATGTTTTGTATACATGTCTAAAAGGGGCAATCTTCGAATTCAAGATATATTTTCAGTCCCTCTTGTCTTTGAACTTTGATATATTATGCATATTGTAATCAGTTAAAGACACGTTAAGTGTATACTATTTTGATTTTCGAAAATCTTCATCAAAGGTCAAAGTCAGAGGCTGATTTTAGTACTTGTAGTTTTAAAAGTCGTATGATGATGTCCTCTGAGGACTTTGATGATTTCAGTGATGCTTTACATGTAGGTCACAGGTTTTAAAGGAAGTTGTAGTTATATGCATCTGAATAGATTTTCATAAATTAAAACCTAAAAAGGCTGATTCTTGTAATAAGTAAGAAGTTTACTTTGATTAAATTTGAGTGCTGTTTTTGGATAAATGAAGAATTGCATGAAGTCTTATCACACAAATAACCATCATCGCGAGCCAATGGTATAGATCCGCCGTGCTCCTCAAATACTCTCAAGTATTTGAGGAGCACGGCGGATCTATACCATTGGCTCGCGAAGATGAAGTAATACTTAAACATGCACAAATCTGAAGTACGAATGTATGATGCAAAATTTTAAATTTCAAGCACAGGAGCTCGATGCCAACAACCCCCAATGACACCTGCCCCTTCCCATCTGCCTCTAGTCAAAGTAAAGGCATCGAACTCCTGTGATTTCAAGCTGCCCTTTCCACCCCTCCAACGCCCAAACTCTCTACCCTAGCTTTGATTCACTTTGTAATGCAGACGATAGGACAATCTATTCAGTAGTTTCTATTATCTATACACTTGTACGCCAGATAGTATCAGTGTTGTCTATTAGATATTCGTTGATAAAGAATAGTCCTGTACAGTCGCTTTATTGAAAGGCCAGGTCGGTAACCTTAAAACTCGCTTCACCTCTTGCACTTAGGTAAATTGAAAGTGAGGAAAACGACAATGACCCTCTCTGTTCTTCATTAAGTGAAAACAGGTTCCCTCCTTCAAGCCTTGTCCATCCAAGCATCCAATGCAGAGAAACCAATTGATTAGCCACATGGCTTTGAGGAGGGTTTCACAACCCGTGGCTTACGGCCACCAATAGGAGATATTGTCAGTTAGCTTGTTTGATAACTAGAATCTTGTATATGGTGGTCTGTAATTGATTTACCCAAGGCTATCAATAAAACAATACCGTCGTATTAAGCTCATTTTATGCCGCCTGTCGTCACGTTAATCAAATGACCAGAAAATTTACTGCTGAAATATATTGGACTTTTTTTTCCAAGTCGCGGTTTTATATCATGCTGTCTTGCTAATGAAGCAACGGGGCACAACCAGTTCGTTTTGATTGAAAATTCATTAATTGGGTGATTTTGTTCTCTGTTATTAAAAGATGTCAGAGTTTAAAAAAAGTTACGTGCAAGTTAAGTGCTGGTTTCTAGCTATACATCTTCATTTTCAGCATTTCTGGTAGACTTTGTTCAAGTCCTTTTTGTGGAAGAATGAAGCAAGTCCGCTTCGTGAGTCTTGTAAAATACAAAATTGCAGCTATTGTTTTTAGAACCCATCCATGAGGGGTCGGGTTGGGAAGGGGGGGGGGGGAGCGGGGGGAGGCTTTCACGCCAATGCATGATTCTGAAAAAAACTTAAACCGGGAATTTTCAGGATTTTACAAATTACATGAAGGGGGGGGGGGGGTTGACCCAGCATCCTCCCCCATACCCCATCCACCACTGTGATGTCGTCTTTGATCGTGAATTGCACGGACAATATGAGGAACCCCTGAAAGGAGTATTATTAATCCGTATCGTTACAAGACTGTCTTTTATATAGACCTTTATAACGACAAGATACCTTTGTATCACTTTGTTTATCATTGTCTAAGATTTAAAGAAGATTCCGAGTCCAGACGTTATTGTTTAAGAATAGTCAATAGATTAAAGTAGGTGTAAAGAAATAGCACATCGAAGACCTACTATTGTATTAATTGGAATAGACAACATCGTCGGATCCAGGGGAGTCCGAGAATTCCAGGGTTGTCTTTGAACCCTCTTTTTGGAATTAAGGGACACAGAAGACACATTTTAAGCTGATTTGAGAGATATAGGAACCCCCATTTACTTACCCAATCATAATAATTCAAGATTGAGCAACATTGCTGGATCCGCCTTGGGGCATTTCCGTAATTCTGCCAACTCAGCATCCAAGATTGACGGCTTAATGTAATACATAGTGACCAATTTACCTGTATATACTTGTAATGAACCCTGGGGTTAATTAGGTTTGTCAATGGTCAGTGTTTGATGTACATTGTAGACAATACAAGTTGCAGCTGTTGCGCTGATGCAGTATTGTTGCGCACGTGCTTTGCCGTAACTTTGGGGGTTTATTTGGTCTTTGTATGTTGGCAAAACTACATATAAATTCTGCTCTAGTGGAAATTTACATGCTATGAACATGTTGATGTATCTTTCACGGCTACATGCGGTCTACAGGTAATTTCGATTTGTTTCTAATGGTGTTAGAATTAAAAATGCACGAATTTGGCCCTTAAGGTGAAAAATCAGCCTATTTCGGATGTATATTGTATGTGATACATTCTTGTTGTTCTATTCTTGATTTATCCCGGGCGATTGATCATTAACAGCCTACATGGACCGCGTCTTCATTTAGCTGCCTTGAAATTGGAAATTAAACATGATGAAACCGTAAAACTGTTAAATCGACCGTTTATTGGGAAATTTATCCTGTGATTCACATGAAATGAAGCATCGATTGAATGCAGAATGTCGCAAATTGCTTTGCACAAAATGCTTTTGATGTTGTTTCAATGAAAATTTGACTCGCGGAAAAATCTTTTCTCAAAATTTCATTCGAGCAGATAAAGACCATGCTTTTCGCTTGACGACCTGGAATTATCTATAAAAAGAAAGTAAAAATGGAAAAAAAGTTAAACAAGGTGACAACAGAGGCGACCTTTGACTTCTGACACACATAATATTTTCGCTCGGAACATGATAACGTTTGATTTTGAATCTTGCTCTATTTCCGAAAAAAAGGGCCGAAGAAGCTGAAGAAATTCTTAGACCGAAATTAAACTCACTTACAGCTTATACAACTAGTATGGTCAAACATCGTGAAATAAAAAGGATTTCTTCAACCATTTGTATCGAGAGGAAAAAAAAGGGGGGGGTTGAATTTGGAGTACATGTAACTTCTACTTTTAAGATATTTTACACTCTATTCATCTTTAAGTTTAAATTTTGATGGATAAGCTGTTTTAAATTTAGAAAATGTATTTTCGTATCGTTTTTAGATAAAATTTGGCGCCAATTTTAATCCCTTTTTTCAATGTTGTCAATCTGTTTTAGTGTTTACAGTTAATAACTTTTAACCCTGTATTTATAAAGAGAGTGACACACTTTGTGGTATTTAAATTGTTCAGCCCATAATTCTAGACCAATCAAAGCCCAGGAAAGAGACAGGGCCCCTCTTGATCTTATTTACATATCAATTGAAACTGCAAACATCTAGATAAAGGACTGTATACGGTCGACTGATACACCATGTGCTTTTATAAATAGACATGGTGCACTTCTGACTCAGGGGGATTATATACCTATACATAATAAAACCGTCGGAGTTTGTGTCATGGACTTATATAGAAGGAAACTAACTGTCACGACCCATATCCTTTAAAGTCTTTCATCTGTTATTCCTAGAAAGTTGTGAATTAAGTGCATGCATGACAGTGGCGGGTTTCAAATGTTTTGATGGTCGCCTGACTCCCTGACTCTTTGTATGATACGATCACCTGTTTGATCAGACCAACGTGACGTTGAGATACTTATGTTTGTGCTATAAGTGGAATCGCTTCAAGACACGCACGTGCATCGTACAAGATTGAATATATAAACGATTATATACATAGAGGCACTCAATTTTGAGGAGAAAAATGTCGTTTGTGACAGGATAAGGCTGGTTCCGGAATTATGTGACAGCTTTTTGCTAGAATTTGTGGAAAAATTATATTTTATTGTAAGGTTAAACTCGATTGTGTATTCCCTGAAGGATTTTGAACGTAAAGGATATTAGTGTGGTACTATTTGATCGGTGTCTGATTATCCGTGACATTATATGTATATAAATGTTGAAGATAAAATCTACCCTCAAGATGACTACAGGCATGCTGTTTGTCGTCAATTTTTGGTGAGTAATTATAGATGTTTATAGTAAACAAGGCAGTGGTGATTTTATATACAAAGAAAAAAATGAACAAACAAAATAACGAAGAGAGAGAGAGACTCTAAATTCGAAGGAGACAGAGAGTAGAATTCATAAATGAGTTTGAAGAAAGAACAGTACTTGAAAAAAAGTTACATGAGTATTTGGAATATTAGGCAGATTTTACCAGATTCTGTACTGTATATGTCTTAGAGCGTTAACAGTAATCCTCTAGCACAACAAGCGCAAAAAGTTGCTAAAGCAATAGACTCCACCAACGTAAATGGAGATTATCAGACAAATTAACAAAATTAAAGTGAAAAGGTGGCGCCACCGACCTCGATGTCGCAGTGGATGGAAGATGATGAGTCATGGCCATATCGAAGGTGACTTGACCGTGACCTTGACATAGTTGACATAGACTTGATCACACTAAACATTGTGACCTTGACATAGACTTGATCACACTAAACATGCTAATCATTGTGGCCTTGACATAGAGTCTATGTATGTAGACTTGATCACACTAAACATTGTGACCTTGACATAGACTTGATCACATTAAACATTGTGACCTTGACATAGACTTGATCACACTAAACATTGTGACCTTGACATAGACTTGATCACATGAAACATAGTGACCTTGGCATAGACTTGATCACACTAAACATAGTGACCTTGACATAGACTTGATCACACTAAACATTGTGGCCTTGACATAGACTTGATCACACTAAACATTGTGGCCTTGACATAGACTAGATCACACTAAACATTGTGACCTTTATCATGTTGACATAGACTGAGAAAAAGCATCTCCTTCCATTTATTTTTATTTCATACAACTCATTGAAGAAAAAAAGAAACAGAATTCAGCAGAAGTACAGGAGGGGTTTGGGTGTTCATCATCAGAATATTTGGGTGCAATCGCAAACAGACTAAATCCATTGTTCGAATGTAAAATTAGATTGTTACAATGTGAAAAAACCTATATATTTATGAAGAAACTGAAAGGCGAAGTATCCTAAGAAAAAAAAAAATAAACGGTATGAGTAACAAACAACATAAGAAAGCTTTTAGAGTTTCAAATCGTTATTATTGTTCAATAAAGCGAGAGTAAATAAAGCTTTAAAGGTCTCTTAGACTTTGAACATACTTCAATATGACCCTAGGAATAGAAGAAAGACATTATATGGTGCAATAAAAAGGTCTTTACATTGTAATTCCTATTATACATTTTTGTTTGTACTCAAGTCGATTTGATATTGTTTCCATTATATCCTCGAAAATTATTTTAAACAATTTAGTAGACAACTATTCTATAAAAGTTCGCTCCTCATCCCTCCCTTCCTTTATTTCTGCCTTTTTCTATTTAGATTTTACTGAAAAAAATAACCACAAAATTATTTGTCTAGGTTCAGTCTATTGACAAAATTCTGTATTCATTTATTTTGACTGACAGACTGACTGACTGACAGACTGACGCACATACGTTTTCGCTCAATGCGACACATTTTATTTTTTTCGCTATGAAAAAAAGAAAAGGTAAGGAGAGGGTGGGGGGGGGGGGGTTACATGAGAGATGCACTAAATTTCAGACACTGATAATTTTGATTATGGTCTGTAAAGGTCATATGTCGGTCCCATGATACTGTATTTGTACAGACGTTTGACGTGTGACAGTTGTATCTAAAGTAAACATCAATTTACAGTTTATAGTTGACAGTCAAGAGTGGGCCGATATGGCGATTATGTTTATCTCGTATCATTTTGGTTGTGAAGCTGTAAACCCTCCCCCCCTTCCCCTCTACCCCTACACACACACTTCCTATGTCATCACAGGGTTTGTAAATTGTAAGCATAACACAGGGTAACTATACACGTACCCATTCGCCTGACTTTCTTTGGCTATTAAACACTGGTTTTTGTCGCAATGAGGGAGGGGGGTGAGTGAGTGAAACCGAGAACTTCAAAGTTTACTTTTCGCACCCTGATATTCCTCGCTTCTTCCTGGTGGCAAAGTTTTGTTCTTTTGCTCTCGACTCTGTACTTTGAAACCTGCAAATTATTAGGTTATTCTGACACGTTGCTTATCGTTCAGAAATAATGTAATAACACATATGTAAGTTGAATTGACCTTCTTGAAAGATCAGCAAATTATGTAAAATAGGCAATTTCGACGAATGATGGGCATGGAATAAAGCATGCTGATTGTAATACGGAGGAGAACAGCTGTCAGATTACTCCAGTTTCACAATGAGTATCATCAATTCGAGCAATCATGCGAAAAATGACCACTTTGCGGGGGAGGAAATGACCAGTTGTTCTCTCATCGAGGTCATCGATCGATCGAGTTGTCAGATTCAGAGCTAGAACTCGCGTACAGCAGCAATAGATATAAGATTTTTTCTTTCTTTCTTTCTTTCTTTCTTTCTTTCTTTCTTTCTTTCTTTCTTTCTTTCTTTCTTTGCATACTGATTTCATTAATCTGGATTTTCTAGAGAGTTGGAGAAATGATTTGCAATTTATTAGGCTATTCTGTTGATTTTATCCAATTATGACCCCCCTCCCCTTTTTCCTCCCCTATCCGTCCTTGATTTTCACACAGATTGCCCCGTGCGTTATCAGCAGTAGCAATTGTGTAAAGCGGAAACCCTGGCTTGATGTGATTAACTTTAGGATCACTTCAATTGAAGGAGGTGCCTTTTCAGAGGCTCACGATAGCACTAGGTCGGAAGTCATACAATTGAGAATCCAGATGTATATTTATATTTTTTCGATGAAAATATACAATGTAGAATAATTCAATATTCAATGATACCGCGATCTGTAGTTGCTGACCCCATTCTTTCTTTCTAGTTCAGTTATACTTGTTTCTCAAAATAATCTCTAAATTGGTTTGGGTTGATCATTAGTGTTACATGTTGTTGCGAAATGATCCTAGATACGAGATATTGTTATGTTATGCATTTAAAGATCTGTTATAAATTTATTTTTGTGTCTGTACGGATATTTGTAAGTTTTAGTCGTGTTTCAATGTCGTTGCCCTCAAAGTCAAAACCTTACAATTGGCAACCAAGTTGTTGTGTCCATTAGTCACTTTCTCTTTCTATCCATGTGGTCCGTCTATTTTTAGCATTTTCATCCGTATAAGGAAACTAGGGTGATCTATCATATGTCACGGTCTAGTTGTTGCTTGGACCACGCTTCACTTGCCTCCTGCTTTACCCCTTGTCATCATCATCGTCGGATCCTGTAACATTTATGAATATCCTTACATTTATATCTCTGCCGTCAGTCACGTGGAGTGCCCGTACTGGCTTTGTTCGCTGACTTCCCCAATATGTATCTCAACCTTGTTGTCCGATCTAAAAGGTAAGATTTGAATTTCTTTGAAAATGCTATAGCTATTTTCACGAACATTTACGAATTCTGAGGCCTCTGTTACTACTGGCTTTGAGAAACCTTCATTTTCCCGCGTTTTTGAGTTGGAGAGGCCGAAAGTTAAATTTTCCACTAGTGTTGGATTTGATCTATTGTATGCCGTCTTTTTTCTGAAGTCCTCAGACTTTGTTACGTAATTTCGTTTACAGTTTTCGATTTCGGTAGAGCACTGAGTGCCATAGAAATGTGTTTGATCCATTGTGCCCGATTCTGGACAGCTATTGTAAATCTCTGAATGTCATACCAAGTCCCGCATTCAATGTATTTAATATACTTCCTTGTTAGTCTTTTATGAAGGTCATTTTGTCCTCTCTCTCTCTCTCTCTCTCTCTCTCTCTCTCTCTCTCTCTCTCTCATCGTAGTAAGACAGGTAAGGTATAAGAATGATTATCGACGGAGTAAATGTACTTGCCAATTATTCAAGCAAATTCTGTGTTTGTAAATTGTATACAGGAGTTGGCACAAAGTATAACAATATCTGACATTTCATGGGGGTTAATGAGGAAGGTTTATTGATCCCATATCCTTAGCAGAAAATAGACATGCCCCGTAAGATGAAGGGGGAATAAGCCTGCATGTATGTATCATGTGATGTTAAAAAAAGGGGGGGGGGGGGGGTGCAAATAAGTTAATGCTATGTAAGTATGTCAAGATGTATCAGACTACAATCGTACGTGAATTTGCATCTTTTTACATGCAAATATGATCTATTTATACCAAAGTTCGCCTTTTGTATTAAGATCGTCACAAAGGTTTACGATAAGATGGATATCGAGAAAATGAGAGGAAGTCTGAAGCAAATTTGTTCGTTTTGGAGGGTAGAAGCACGCGGTACCATCAAGCTATACGTATTTAAATTTGACCCCAGCCCACAAGAAGCCTTTTCGATATTAACGTTGCATATGTTTACCTACAGAGAAAATCAATGTTTAAAAAAAGAAAATATCAAAGGTAGCGCGGATAGACATGATAAGAGTTATTGAATATCAGAACAAAATTGACGTGATCTTGTGACGAAAATAGGACCAAAGCCACACTTTTTGGTGACGGAGCGGAGGCCGAACCCCTAATCATAAAACATTATCGCAACGTAAACACCACATAAAGGCCATTTGATACCCCTTTCCCCTTGGTTGCTGCATTTAGAATTCAATTTATAGCAGGGGCCAATGAAAATGACAAGGTATCAAGTTGGCATTAACTTACACAATACTTGTTATAGAGGTCAAGGAGAAAGGCATCGCAAGATCGGATGATTTTTGTTTGTCGAGTCGGACTCTTTAAAAGGTGATCGACTTGAAGTAGAAAGGTCCGATTTGTTGACCATTGGTGATTTGTTTTTCCAAATCGTCAATGTAGTCATAATACTGCGTATTTGGTTGGTAATTTCTAAGGTCGGGTTTGCCTCAATTGGACTCTAAATGAATTTTGGTCAAAACGTTTATTGTCAGTACTGTTTCTGAAAAATGGGAAAGGAAAAATTGAGGGGAGGGGGGGGGGGGGTTGCTTGACCGGATAAAATCGGTTACCGATTGATTATGTAGATGCTGACAAGTCGGTTTATGGTGTGTAATGAAATGCCTTGCATACGGCGCATTCAATCCGATGTTTTATTTCAAGAAAAATCCGATAAATCAAATTAGGATATAGAGACAACAGATGATGCCACTGATATGATGGTGATGTTACAATAACAGAAACACGAAACTAGACGTGCGACATCTGCATCGCCGTTTCTATTACAACGTCCCAATATCTTAAGCTTGTATATTTACCTAACAAATACTTTAATAATATCACCACATTGATCTTTTTCTTCAGAAGATATTAGATCTGAAGTTTTACCTAACATCTGCCGTCATTTTTGCCCACGTCTTGGCCGCTTGAAAGCCGCTTACAAGTAGAGGCCAAAGACGTTTTCCGAGATTCTCCTCAGAAAAATTGTCGGAAGTTTATAGAACTTGGCTTTTTGGTGCGTTCCGCAATTATGCAATAAAGTAAACAAAAGTGCAGATGAAGTTTGATACAAAATGCAGCAGAGATCCCGATCAGCTGTCGCAGCATCAATAAAAGTCTGGATGAGACGTATCGTATAGTCTATAACAAGGGTTGTCCCGTCGCGTCGTTATAAGAATGTGTTACGATGTAGTGTTGGCATTGTTGAGACAAACTATATGCACGGCAGGTATGGGCATAAAATACAGGTAAGTAGCACATGCACTGCATATTTTCTACCGATTAATTATAAAACTGAAGGCGAAAATAAATCCGGGACATCTTAACTTTTATTTATTTTTTTTTTTTTTTGCGCTTTCATAACCGATGTCAGTGCACTTTGCGCGCCCTGAACGCCAAAAAAAGGTATCAAAATGCATATATTAACATCTTTTGGTGACAAAGGTCTTGTTTGGGACGAATACATCATTCGGAAACAATTTTGTGCATTTTAACTTCGCAGATTTTTATGATTTAAGAGTTGATTTAATTTTGATACAATTTGCACATTCTTGGTCATGTTACATAGATGTAGAGTTAAATATTACAAGTTCGTAGCAAGTCGGACCCAGATTTCCTATTTCGAAATAGAGAGAGTAACCATTAACGAAAGAGAAAAAATGATGTCGAAGTATTTTTAATGTATTGGCCATGTCGATGATATCGATTCACTTCATTTATAATTTATTCCACAATGGGTTTATGGAAAACAAAGATACAAAGCTTCATCTCAGGTTATGATTTACAAACAGTCTTTTAGTTCCCCATGCTGTCGAATTGATCTGAATGCAAAAACATTGATTGTCTTGAATTTCAGATAAGCAGTATAAGAGAGTATGGTCTTTGGACCACTGCATTTCAGATACTAAGTATGCAGTATGCGAGAGTATGGTCTTTGGATCTCTGCATAGTCACCCCCCCCCCCCCCCCATTTTACATCATCACTCTTCTTGCTCTTTACATATTCATCTTGGCAATGGAGTCCACCGGTCTAGGTATCTCTTCTCATTGCACCCCCTCCCACACTTCACCCTCGTTCCTCTGTTCGTCTTTGACTCTTTATATCCCATCTCTTGCACTTTCTTTGACAAGATGGAAGAGTCCAAACTTGAGGAGAAAGTGACAGTAAATTGTAAGCAAGATTTGAATAGCGATTCTGAGAGAGAGAGAGAGCATGCATTTAAAAAGAGGAATACTAGTATGAATTTTATCAAATGTCAACTATTCGAAATGACACGAAGTACACAGTAACTGTCGTTCATGTACGAAGTGCTTACTATAGGAAGGAAAGAAGTATCATTTCATACAGCTTTGTTTTGACTAGACACTAAATAGGCTCAATACGAAAAAAAGGAAACAAACAAGAATAACCAGTTTTGGGGATTTAAGGCCTCATAAATGTAATATATGGTCCATGAAATATAATAAGGGTTTGACGATGCGCCAATTCGTTCTCGACGGACAGATCCATTGTGCACTTAGTCGCCGACCGACAGTAGGTTTATGTTATAGGGCAGTTTATGTGACTTAGCAAGGAGCGGTTGCACTATGTATGTATTGATCTTTGCTGGATTATAACTTGGAAAGTTTGTTGAAATATTTCCTTGTTCGTAAATATGGTGCTGACAATGAGCGGACCCAGATGCGAGGGATTAAAAAGAAATACCTCCCTCCCACTTTCCGGGAATCTTTGGATTATTATCAAGGCTTTTACAGACATTGAGAATTCGTCGAATTTGGCGCTTCTTTTTACTTGCCATGGTTGTCCTATTTTGATATGATTTTACCATCTCTTTGTCTATTTTTCAGGAAGGGACGACGGAAAGATAAGGATTCCCCGACTCCCCCTGCCCCCGAGGAATCCAAACAATACCTAGAGGATCAGTGTGTGAAAGAACGTGTCACAGACGCTGACTTCTTCAAACTTGTCTCACTGCCACATTGTATAGACAAAAACGAGTGGTTAGCAACACACAGTGAGTATCTTCTATATGGGTGTCCGTTATTCTGTTGGTCCGTTATACCGATTGTCCGTCTGACCATTGTCTGATTATACGTATGATGCTATAGCAAAAAGTTTGCATCTGTCAGTCAGTATGTCTAACATTAGCTTGTACAACAACTTTTCAGCACACCAATTTAAACTGTTTATGTTGTCTGTCTGTCCGTTCTACAGATCGTCTGACCTTTATTTCCGTATTTGCTCGATTCTGATAGAACTCATAGTACATTCTAGTACATTAAACTCTCATCAATGCACGGCTCTAGTCTTTTCTGTCTGTATGTATGTCTAATATCTGACTGTACACCAATTTAAACTAGATTGTACAAATGTATATCAGGACTTGACACAGAAATTTCAAAGGTAAAGAAAAGACAATGACGAGAAATTCGTGTTGTATTTATCAGGTTAAGCAAATGATGAATATCACCTCATGTATGTAAAATGTAGATGTAATTGATGACCCTTGTCTAAAATTTCGTGCAAGGAAAGACAAAAACCAAATTATTTTTCTTGACATACAATGACGCTCGATGACAAGCGAAGGTAAAATGTATGAAACAAACTACAAGCTAGTTCGACCTTAGTTGTCGTGTAAAATTGACTTGGAGAAATTTGATATGGTGATTTTTAAAATTTGCTGACAAATGAATATTTTAACGAAGCTTTCTTTGACCTTCAGCATGTTTACGTTCAGAAACAGGTTTCTATGTCAAAGTGTTTATTTTGGACACGAAAAATAATGATTTATTTATGTAAATGGTTTAATTAAGTTTTGTTGCATAAAAAATGGGGGGAAACAAAAGCTAAACAACACCATTAAAACAATTGTTAAAATGATATATAAGGAATATGGCTTAACGTTCGAAAATTAAGTATAAGTGTATTCAGGTCGACAAACATGACAAAGCGATGTAGTAAAATTTTACATTAGAGGAAAGGGGGGGAGGGAAAGAAGTATCAAACTTTACGTCGTTGTTCAAAATTACACTACATGTATATTTATAAAGCATTTTATACGACCTTTTTGTCTTTAGATTTAGATTTAACTCCGAATTTTCTTTTGAATTTTTTCCAGCAATTTCCTTCTTCAACCATGTCAACTTACTATATGGTGTGATATCGGAGTACTGTACGTCAGAACTATGTACCTGTATGACAGGCCCGGGCAATGTGTAAGTATTAATACCGTAACATTACCGAGTAACAGTTTCTCTCGGTGTGGTCAAGCAGGTCAGTTTTGTTTCTTTGTCCGAAGAGAGAAGACTAGACATTATGACGTTATGCGTAAAGATACGTCATATCCTGCACATGCGCAGTGACACAATTGCAACTTGAATGTAATATTAATGTTGACCTTTCATTTTGGCATTTAGGGGTCAAGGTTATTCGATGAACTCAAAATTGACGTCTGTATATGTCGCAATTTATAATTGGTATGGTAGATACATGTTGATTTTTTTTTGGCTTTATGATCCGTTCGCGGGAGAACAATTGATTTTGTATGTAAAACAAATGTTTAATATCATGACAGGAAGTAGAGTTTGGATTCAAGTTGGAGCTTTCCAACTTGCATAACTTATATTTTGTTAATGTTTTCTTCATAAGTGTTCGCTACAGTGCACTCAGCTCTTCACTTATGTAAGTGTTCGCTCGAGCACCCCCATTCCTTCAATTTACATACATAATATTTGAGAAAATCTGTTTCTTTTCACGGTTTCCAAAAAGAGGAATTCTTTCAGACATTTTGAGGACCTTCATGTCAGACCTTGTTTTACTTCATATCTCTATACCATCAATCACCAGGGCGGAGGTAATAATGCAAGGAAGATACTTAATGTTGTAACAATATGATCAATGAGTTTAGTAATATGTAACAGGATTTGCTAAGCTGTATACATATGTAAAATTGTCGTTAAAAGTGCATCGATGACTCTAGCGGTTTAGAATTGATGTATTGATCGGGAAATGGGTGGAGAAATACTGAAATGCATCTGATTCACCTAAAATAGAAATAAAGGAGGGGAAGGGAATTAACGAATCATTAAGTGATTAAAATAGTTTCTTTTTTGCTCCAACTAAAAGTTGTTTTTGATATTTTGGCATTTCATTTTTGCGTCTCGTACAGTGCGTTTTACCCCTTTAAAAGTATTTCTGGCATACATCGTCTCCAAAAAATTTGACTTTAGTGATATGTATAATTTAAAAATTTTGTGAACAAGATCTAGATTTAGGGAGGGGGGTGTCTTTTTTAGATAGGGATGTGAAAATATTTTTTTTTTCGGAAAAAGAAAACTAAAAGGTCAGCAAGTGCATACATCGCCGCACATGAAATAAAGTAAAATTCTGCGAAAATGAGCTCTAGTTTGAGGACAAAAACTTCCCATATTTAGAAAGGCTGTTTATTTTTTTGTAAAAGGATGTGAAAACAAAGTATATTCGGAAGAAGGAAACTACAAGATAAGTACATGCCTCCGACATTGTGTTATACGCAGAAAATAACGTACGGAACTCCCTTGAAATAATTAAAATCACACCATATCGTTCCACGCGTGAATCAGCCAATGGAAACGAAATCATATTTGGCATATATGTAACTTTTTCTTAAATCGAATTTTAAAATGCTAATATTTTGCCCCTATTCGATTTGTACGACTTATTTTTTCCATTAAGATTTCACGACTGAACGCACTGTCTCAAATGAATCAATAGGATTATTCATGTTAAAGTACCACGAAGTTGTCCTTAAAAACGTATTACTTCCATATTTCTGCTTATTTATGTTCAAATTATAATGTTTTTCATAAACATAAATATCGCTTAACTCGCTACATTTGTGATCTTTTATCGGTGAAGCATGTAAGTCTGAAAAGGTTACGTTATATTGACTAGGGTACACGCGACCATGATACTTCATAGTATGGCATGCCCTCTCTCTCTCTCTCTCTCTCTCTCTCTCTCTCTCTCTCAATGAAGTTACGAAGTCGGTCTATGAAGAAAATCAAAGTGGTAACTTTGGACTGGAGATCATATATAAAACATTTTGTTTTGAATCTTTTTGAGTTTGCTTCACAGTGTTTAATTTCTATCCCACCCATCCAAGAAAATATGTTATATGCTTCATTGACCTAAAGCAGTAGTGTGTGTGTGGGGGGTAGTTTTGGATTATTTGGATCTAAAACAAAAAAGGTTGGGTTCCATAAACACGCCAGGTAAAAATTTGTATGTGTTCACCCCCACCCGACCCTCTTTATGTACATATAATTATATTTTTTCCGGTTTTCACAAATCTATATAATGTATATTTAAGTTAATCAATACTTCATTTTTACAGGCAATTTTTATGGTTCGACGACAAAGGGAAAAAGTACAAATACACGGCACCACAGTACGTGGACTACGTCACGACGTATATACAGAAAGAAATCTCAGACGAAAATGTATTCCCTACCAAGTTTGGTATGTATCACTAGTATTGAGAAGGCTTCTTATGATCAAGACTTGAGATGATGAAAAATCAATGCATAAGATGTCAAATATATTGATTGGGAGGCTTATGCAGTAATCAATCATCATTTATTGTCGCCAAGTTCTTAATCAGTCTTGATTTGCCAGTAGTCTTGTCTACATGCGGTTTAGAAGATGGAGCATGTTACTTTAATTCTACCTAATTAAGAAAGGCAGCTGTTACCAAAAATAGAAGGTAGTGCAAAGTTTATGATATTGATATTGATTTTGATATAATAGTAGAAAAATTGAAGTAACCCAGGAAGTGATATGTCAATTTTACTCTTTCTAGAGGTGTGGGGGTGGGGGTACTCCTTCATTCTTTCCCTCACTGTAAATTTTGTGTAAGGATTTATGTATGTTAATATGATCATATTTTAAATTAAAGATACTCCACACCAAAACATGTAACCTCTTTAAAGAAATTACCATTTATATTAAGTTAAGTGGCCAAGAGTTCCCATAGAGTTCAGATTATAAAAATAGATTTATGGGCTTAATCAGATTACATATCTTTGCAAAATAAAGTGCCACACCCCTTTGAACATTTACGAGGAGTCATTTCATTGATGGATGAGGTATTGTTAAAGTGCTGTGCAAATATTGAGGTTTTAGCATTCTGTCTGGGATTTCCAATACTTCCCTATAAAAGTTGACTTTCTGTCTGAAGTATTACATCTGAATCATTGATGATGTACAGTGCAAAGAGACAAAGGGGAGTTTTCTTTCTAAACATCATAATGCACAAGAGAGCAGAAGTTGCATTCAGTAATAATGTATTGATTCCCCTTTCCTGTTTAATCATTATAGTATATAGAAAGGAAAGACTATTCGGTCTTCATGGTCTTTTGGAAATACAGAGTTACTTCCCATTTGTGCAGGTATCCAACTTAAAAGCAATGTGACGTCATAAAGTCATATTTGTAACCCTGTTTCCCTGAATTTTATGTAACCCTGTTTCCCTGAATTTGATGAGAGCACAATTACTTTAGTCGGATACCTGCACAGATGGGAAGTAACTCTATATTTCCAAAAGACCGTGACCGAATTGCAGTGTGCCAAATTGTTGCCTTTGACCTGATTATAATTCAACTTTGTTGAAAAAGAGATTTTTAAAACTCCCTCTTTCTGTACCTTGAACTCTTTGGTCCTCAAGTTTTGATCAAAAGGTTATCTAGACCTAGGTTATGTAATACTTTATTGCTTGACAATGTAAAATTTGTTCGGCTCTATTTGAATGATATCTTAATCGACGATTTAAATTTGCAAGTACGGCAACATCTTTTGAAGTTACTTGATTTTAGATCGATAAGAGCTGCAAGTCATGAAACATATATTTACACACTCAGAAGGCCATATTATGTGTTTGATGTTACTGAATATCACAAACGTGTATTTCTGACTTGTACAAAAAATTGATGCTTTACAAATTAAACGTCTGTCTGGAAGACAAACTGACCTCAAGGTCATTTTGGTGTCTGACTATGAACATTGATTGTGGAATCATTTTATAGATTTGTTCTGATTGGCGTGTAATTTTTTGGTTGCTTTTAAAATTTCTGAGTTTTCTCCACATTTCCAAAAACTTTTGGTAGTTTTGAATTGTGTAGAGATGAAGATGTACTTCCTTTCAGAATTGAATGAAATCTAGGTCTCCAGTTTATCCTACCTCATCGTGGGATGGAAACGTATGGTGTTGTGATTCCTTACATAGTTTTTTGGTATTTTTTCATTTTGTAAATTAAACTTTACAAAACTGATGAGCCGTTGCAGTAGGGCAATGCCTAATAATCAATCCATATTGTCCAGGTATATGAAAAGTTCATTGTTTTTGCAAACACTTCGATAGTTTGTCGACGACAGAAAATCTTTCCTTTTGACGAACTCTTGAAGTGTTTGCAAAAACTATAGACTTTTCAGATATATAAATGATATGGACTTACTTATTAGGCATTGTCCTACTGGAACGTCTCATCAGTTTTGTGCAGCATCACTTATATTATGAAAAAATCTCAAAAATCTCTGTGAGGAGCACAACATCATACGTTTCGACCCCACGTAGTGTACCTGGTATTTTCACAATTTTTACAATCAAATGTTGTCACATCACTCTTTTTATACATTGACACTATTAAACCTGTGTTGCATTCAATCTCTGTTGTCATTTCCATTGTTCAATTCAATTGTTTTTGTCCTTTATTCACTTTAAAAAATTTCTTTTACAGGGCAAACTTTTCCAAGTACGTTTGAATCGACAGTCAGAAAGATTCATCGATATTTATTTCATGTGATGGCCCACATGTATCATGCACATTATTGTGATATCGTTTGTCTTCAACTACACGGACATCTAAATACATTGTTCACCCATTTTATGATCTTCAACATTAAATTTGACCTCATGGAAGAGAAGGAAATGGACATTTTACAAGACTTACTCAAAGCCCTGATGAAACAGCTTCCAGACCCGAACCAAAATGACGGCAAAGAGAATCAAGTGACGTCATCTCCCCTCAGAGGCGATCAGCCCATGGCAGTGACAAATTCATAGCACTCGTTTGGAGCTGTTAGATATATCCATACCCTAAACAGACTTCGAGTTGTGTTTGTTAGCATACCACGTTTCAAATGTGTATTAATGTTCCCAGAAAAATAGTTCTTCTGCTGGAATATCACGTTTCAAATGTGTATTGTTCCAAGAAAAACTTGTTCTTTAGAACGGAGTAGCCTACAGTTAAGGGACGGATCGTTTCTTTGCCGTTTGTCTGTCTTGCCTGTCTGTCTGACTGTCAGTCTTTATTTTCCTTGTCAAGAACAGTATTTAGGCAAGTAAGGCTTATGTCAAGCAATGAGTATGCTTCAATCACATAAAATTAAAAAATCTGTGACCAGTGTACTTATGTAGAAAATAAAATTTTCTTTAATTTTTGAAAGTTTGAAAAAAAAATTCAAAGAGCGTTTGATTTTCTTATAAAAATTTCACTTTAGTTGGATTTTATTGAAATTTATTTTGTTCAAAATAGACAAAAAGCATCAGAACATTACGTTCAATGAGCTATTACTATTATAAGGGGGAAAAAAATCATATTTTGCTGGCAAGGGGCGTTACATTGCTATCTATACAAACGTAATGCTTGTAAAACAACACATGAACTTGAAAACAATTTGTCAAATTTCTTGCTTTGTTTATTATGTTTTCTTAGAAACCAAAACTTCTATTTTTATTGAAACAAAGACTTCAAAGCTGGAAATAGAAGGTTCTTTGTCAGATTTTTTTTAATTTGAAATGAATACTTTTTTTTTTATTTTATCCTAATTTTTCCCTTTGAAGTTGTCATTCATTTATATAAGCTTTGAAATAGTTGTTGTGATATTGATATTGATATGCCATTTGATTATTTGCCAAAGTTTGTTTTCCTTGATTCAAATGATTTAAGTGGATACATGTACATTTTATTCGTAAACTGAAAGAAATTTCATTGTATAATTTCTTTTTTGGGGAGGGTTGCTGGCAAGAATTTTGTTTTTAATTGCCGAAATATAGATTTGCAAATGCTCTTCATGTACATGTAACGAGCATATAATGAAACTGCTTATAATTTTCAAATTTTAATGTCATTGTTCTATACCCTATCAAAATAGACACATAGTTTCTCTCGAGATCTCACAATTGTTTTTTGCTCTACCTTCACATTGTTTGTGAAATAACAGCACCATATCATTTTTGTAAGTATGTGTACTTGTAAATTATTTTGACGATTTGTTAAATATTGTTCATTATTTATGTGCTGATTTGAAAACTGATGTCATTCTTTAGGAAAAAAAAATTCCTTTCTTTGAATTTAAGCCCATATATAACTACAGCAAACTTCTCGTTATTTTTGTTATGCTGAAGTGATAAACATCGTATAACTTAGACAAAATTATCTTTGTTATGATAAGGGGAAGAAATCAAGTATGCTCTGTGTCAAGGTAAAAGCCATCTTTTGTCTTACCTGGACGATGTCGTGTTGTTGCCTTCACAAGTTTCATGGTAAAAAGCTAGGCTCCTCTAAAGTAGAAGACCAATGGAATTGCAAATCACAAATTTTTTTGTCACCCCCCCCCCCCCCCCTCCAAATAACCAGTCATTGTCACAGAACTCACCAGCATGTTGAATAGGCCACTTGCAGAAATTCATAATGGCTGACAAAAATGTTCAATGTAAAATGTCCAAGGTAGGCAATTTTTGCGCACTTTTTCATTGTTATGCCCCAATGGAATTGCATCTTTTAATAGTGGCGTCATAATGAAAAACAATGCCAAAGGATGCCGACTGGGACATAACAAGCTTTCTTACAACATTGGATGCTTTTTCTAAAACAACTTAAATGATTTACAGAAAGACTGGGTATTTTTTCAAACGTAATTCCCTGTTCTGTATTTGATATTGTGCCCTGCCATTTAAAGTGAAAGTTGTGAAGGTACAAAAAAAAATGTATTAATGCCAATGGGATCATCTTCACACATAGAAGATGGGATAAGATTACATTGTATTTCAAATTAGTGCTGTTTAAAACAAAAGTCTTTCAAAGTGAACCTTTTGTTAGTTGTATTGTGGAACATGTTTTAAAGAATTTTTTTCTAACATCTTTATGAGAAGAGGAGCCTTTTCTTTCTTTCTTCTCCATTTGTCTTATTGAACATTTCTTTATCCATGGTATGTTAGAATGACTTTCCAAAATTATCTTTCCTTGCAATGATTGTAGATGTGTGTACTTCCTTTAATGGCCAATAAGAAAATACACTAAATAGTGTATAAACTTTATACATGTTTAGTTTCCAGAAAAAGTACACAGAAAAAGAATAAGCAGAGGCATAATTCTCTCAGAGAATGCTTCTTGTAAATTCATATTTGATATAAAATAGAAATAGTCAAAAAAGAGGATAATCTAAGGCAAATGAAATTGATATGAACTTCAAATATTATGAACTTTCTTCTACTCAAATTGAATTTTAAAGATAGCGTAAATTGTCAAAAGTGCAGACATTTTTTGTATTCCTGTACATTGGACCTCCAAATGGCAAAAGAAAAAAAAATTCTCCTCGGTGATAAGTATAATCTACATATGCAATTTTCTTTCATCTTTGATAAATGGATATGATGGGTATAAAAATGATAATGAAGACGACCATTCTTGATATTAGTTGTACAGCTGATATATTTCTAGTCATATTTTGTCGTCCAATCTCTTTCTCTCTCTCTCTCCCCCCTCTCTCTTTCCTGTAGACCCACATGATCAAGTCATCAACATTTGCCTCTGCAACTCTGTCAGGTAAATTTTCACATGATCTCACTCGTCATTCAGAATACCATCATTCATTTGTGATAGATTTTGTTATCATAGAATATTTGTCATAAAAATATGCTAAGATTCTGGAAATATTGTAAAATTCAATGTACAGTTACATTTCAACATTGATCATTTCCTGCAACACTACTATTTCCCATTTGTGATACATTGTATATGTTAAAGTTATGGGGACATAATTATACTATTATACAATAGGCAAAGAAGGAAACTAACAAACTCTTGGGTTTTCCGTTTGGACATTTTAAAAAAAAAATTCATAGAATAAGGAAAATTTTAGATTTACTGTACATCCTTCATCTTGCATGTCATTTCATTTCTTTTTCGTGTCTTTTGAATTCACTTGAAAACACAGAGAATTGACCCTTCCGAACGCGGGAAAAATTTGAGAAATTCCATGACGTCACAATGCATTTTCGATGTTTGACCGAGGTTGGAAGCTTGTTTGTCCGAGGTAAACATGTGGTAAAAGCATTGTGACGTCATGAAATTTTGCATTTTTTTCCCGCAATCGGAAGGGTCAATTCTTCAGTCACGAGTAATATGAAGGATGAAGCCCATATCATAAGGGAACATAATGGTACATACCTCTAATTTCCTACATGACTCAGACTCACTTTTAGTTTTGTATGAAACAGTATTCCATCTACAAGAAATCCAAGTTCTGTGCTCAAAGAAAGCATTTTTGTTTTGCTGTTTTGCCAAGTCTTCAAGTATGACTATATCATTACGCAATGCTTTTTTTAAAAGGTGTATGCAAGAGAATTTAAGGAAAATTTTTCTGTCCATTTGATTTAGTTTTTTTCACTTAATTCGAAAAAAAAATCAATATCAATAGGTGTAGTGTAGCATGATACATGAATTTTCCCCTAATTTGCTTCAAAGTGTACCTCGATCAACAAGAGTACAAATTGGTTATATCACCAGATATTGAATACCAAAATTTTTTTCGTTTGTCCATCTTTCATGTGATTTAACTTTTTCAAAGTTTTGTTATAGTATATTGTACCAAAATGTCACGGATATGTAGCAACCATGTGATAATACTTATGATTCACTAAAAATAGATAAATTTCACTAAAGAAATAGATCCCTATTGCATTTTTCTGTGAATTTAACATCATATCAGTTGTTTTGAATATAAATCTCATTGTCCTTGAACACAAGATTAAAAGTCACGTCCCATATTGTCTTTGAGATACAAAATTCTCTTCCGTTAATTTATTATGTACTTTTTGAAATCTCAGTACACTTAGAAAATACTCGCTATTAGTCTACTACTGGCTCGCCGGAGGGGACTTATAGTTTTTTTATTAACATTCCACAAACCCATATCTATGTATCTCAGTTTAAGTGCATATATTTCCTGTGAAAATCAAAATTGTCATCAGTTGCAATAGGTTTTAGTTCTAGTTTAGTTATTGGAAATATAAATTGCATATTTTTGAATGTATATTTTAAGCAAGAAAATGGGTTTTATCAGTTGGAATACAGCTAAGGCTGTAACACAGTTTTGTGGACAAGGAAGTATAATGTGTATATGAATTTATGAAGAATGTTAACATGTGCAGATCTAGATGAGTGAACTAAAGTTTGGGAAACACTGGGTCATTAAAAAAAGGCCAATTAATGCCTGCTCCTAAACAAATTTTTAATCTGTTGAAAATAAGTGGATTTGATACAACCCCCTCCCTCTCTTCAAATTTCAAACATAACCTCAGGTTTCTTGAAGCCCCCCCCCCCCCCTCCCCCTCCAATCCTATTCTGGATCTGCACTTGTGAAGACCAGTTTTTTGAGACTGTTGAAAACAGTTGTATTAAGTTTGAATTGCCAAAGATAGGAGACTACAAATTACATAATAAAGGTGCCTGAATAGTACAGAATCTTTCTGATTTACAAGATTTGTACTGTTAGAGACATGATACACAATCACTATTGTTATCCAAAGATGTCGTTATCTGCAAAATATGGGGCCGTATGTAGCCCCTCTAACAATGTTGATAAGCATGCTGTGCATTGTATGTGATTTTTCTGCAAAAAAAATTGTTTGTGAATTTGTTTGTAACGTAAGGCGAATAATGGAAAACAAAACACTGTTATGCTGTGTAGAAATTTTATTTGTGTGCAATAATATATTGTTAAAAAAGTGATGCTAAATGAATCTATGAAGGTAGAAACACTACCAAATAAATGTTGAAAATTTTAATTTTGATGTGTTGACCATATTTTCATCATTAAACAAACCAAAAGATCTAATTGAGAAAAAGGAGGGGAAAAATAAGCACAAGTGACATCAAAGGGACAAAATCAAATATCAAACATCAAAACACTTCACACAAAAGAATACACAAAAAGAAGTCCAATGTGGAACTGATGCCCATGTACGATGGCCATATGCTAAGTTAAAAGCAAATGATGTAGTTATCTGGATTAGGAGCACAAGACCCACCCACCTGTCGAGTTACCCAGAGGTATCAAAGAGCGCATTTTTCTTGTATACTTTGTTCCTTGTCCCTTTTTCGTTTCTATGTGTTTTTTGCATTTGGTGTTTTGGAGTTTTGCTGTGGGTCTGCAATCAAGTGTTGTTGGAGATCCCCTCCTTTCTTGGATGTTTGTTAAGTGTATTACTTCTTTTCAGCTCTTTCGCCTGAAAGAAGCTTTGTTTTGACCCTCTATCAATTTGACAAATAAATATTTTTTGCTATTTCGGAAACTTGCCATTTCATCGAAAAATGCTATTTTGAACATAGATTTTATTTGGATATGCTACTGAATCGACCCTACAGGAAATCTGAAGCGGCGCACTCTCTTTAAAGCAAATGGAAAAAATCTATATTCAAAAGATATAACCAGAGGGCATTACTGAAATGAATCATGGCGGCTTATGAAAATCACTTTGGCTGGAAGCATCACTGATGAGGATTTAATTACCGAAACACGTGCCTGGTGCATAATAAATCTTATTTGTAATTTTCATCAAGAAGGTACAGAGTTTGAACACTTCGATTTTTAGCTCTACTGGTCTCAGACCAGTCGAGCTTATGCGATACCCCGTCGTCCGGCGTCCGTCCATCTGTCCGTCTGTCCGTCCGTCTGTCCGTCTGTCCGTCCGTCTGTCCGTCTGTCCGTAAACAATTCTTGTGCTCGCAACTCCTCTCAAACCATAAGTGATAGAAAGTTAATTCTTTTTGCATCCTACTTGGTATGTGGTCTAGTTGTGCACCTGACATTTGCTTTCAGCCCCTGACCCCCAGGGTCTTAGAAAATGGGCGTGGTTATGAAAATTTATGTAATCTTGTGCTCGCAACTACTCTGACACTATGAATGATGGAGACTTAATTCCTTTTGCAATATGATGGGTCTGTGGTATAGTTGTGCACCTGATATTTTGTTTGAGCCCCTGACCCCCAGGGTCTTAGAAAATGGGTGTGGTCATTTTCTCCTATATAACTCTATGTAATCTTGTGCTCGCAACTCCTCTGACACTATGAATGATGGAGACTTAATTCTTTTTGCAATATGATGGGTCTGTGGTCTAGTTGTGCATCTGATATTTTGTTTGAGCCCCTGATCCCCAGGGTCTTAGAAATGGGTGTGGTCATTTTCTCCTATATAACTCTTTGTAATCTTGTGCTCGCAACTCCTCTGACACTATGGATGATGGAGACTTAATTCTTTTTGCAATATGATTGGTCTGTGGTCTAGTTGTGTACCTGATATTTTGTTTGAGCCCCTGACCCCCCAGGGTCTTAGAAAATGGGTGTGGTCATTTTCTCCTTTATAACTCTATGTAATCTTGTACTCGCAACTCCTCTGACACTATGAATGATGGAGACTTGATTCTTTTTGCAATATGATGTGTCTGTCGTCTAGTTGTGCACCTGATATTTTGTTTGAGCCCTGACCCCCAGGGTCTTAGAAAATGGGTGTGGTCATTTTCTCCTATATAACTCTATGTTATCTTGTGCTTGTAAATCGTCAGACGCTATAAATGATGGAGACTTAATTCTTTTTGCAATATGATGGGTCTGCGGTCTAGTTGTGCACCTGATATTTTAATTGTTTGAGCCCCTGACCCCCAGGGTCCTAGAAATGGGTGTGGTCATTTTAACTTACGTAATCTTGTGCTCGCAACACCTCTGACACTATGAATGATGGAGACTTAATTCTTATTGCAATATAATGGGTCTGTGGTCTAGTTGTGCACCTGATATTTTGTTTGAGCCCCTGACCCCCAGGGTCTTAGAAAATTGGTGTGGTCATTTTCTCCTATATAACTTTAAGTAATCGTGTGCTCGCAACTCCTTTGACACTATAAATGATGGAGACTTAATTCTTTTTGCAATATGATGGGTCTGTGGTCTAGTTGTGTCGTTGATAGTTCATTTGAGCTTGAAGCCCCTTGCCCCTAGGATCTTGGAAAATGGGTGTAGCATTCTTTTTTTGAAATACTATATCTCAGATATTATAAATTATATGAGTGATATTCTAGTTGCAGTCTCATGGATATGTTGTTTTGTCATGCTACTTATAATTTGTTAGAGCACCTGCTCCCTATGGTCTTTGGTTAAAAAAAAGAAAGGAAATTGATGTTTTAAAGAAAAAACAACCAGGAGAGCTACAGTCTCGTCAGAGACTTCTGGTTTTATTATTTACACTTATTTTGTTTTGCCTCACTTAAACACGTTCCCCGCGATTGAAAGTTTCAAATACTTTCTCTGTCGCCTGAAAGAAGCTTTAATTGACCCTTTACAAAATAAAGGAATGGAAAGGATTTCCTGCAGGACCACCCAGCACTGACCAAGCGCAACAAACCCACAAGAAGAAAGCGACACGTACTGTAAACGTGAAAATTTTCGCGTGGGGACAATTTATGCGTTTTTCGCGAACAGAGGGATTTCGCGAAATTTCCCTAACGCGAAAATATCCCCGTTGCATTATCTCACTGGGAAAGACATTTTATCGCGAATATTTCCCCCACGCGAAAAGTCTTGATGTTATAATCGCGAAATCCCCCCCCCCCGCGCAAATAACCACGTTTACAGTAAATGACATCAGACAAAACTACAACCCGCAATAGGACACGACAATATAGACTAGGGTATCAGACAAACACGTACAGTCGAAACAAACTTGCACAAACATCAAACACACAATGGAAGGTTTTGCTATTTTGGAAACTTGTCATTTCACCCTAATCATCGATCATCCCTCCATTGCTCTTTTGGTCAAATGTTTTATTTTACTATGCTACTGATTCGACCCTACAGGAAATTTGGAATTGTCCACTCTTTACATAGTAGATGCGCAAAATTGCCTAGAGGGGGGTAATAAAATAAATTTGACTCTGTCTGAAAGTCGCTTTGGCTTGAAGAACCATTGTCGGGATTTACTAATCGAAACACGCGTCTGATGCATTAAATTGGTTTGAAATGTCCGAGAAGGCAACAAGTTGGAAAACTTCAATTTTCTAACGTACATGTAAAAGCACATCTTTTGTATTTAGACACGCCTTCCATGATTTAAAAAAAAAAGCTTAAGCTTCCAAATTCATAGATTATTAGTATTAATGATAGGAAGAAAACTTAACAAGAGTCACACGATGGTCCTCACATGGAAATCTGTTGTTTAAATTATCATCTAAATGTCTACGTGGAAGTTCTATTCGCTATTTTCGAAAACCCAGAGTTACTTCTCATTTGAGACGGTATCTGACGTAGACTAATTGAGACGTCATCAAATTCTACGGAAACGGTCCTAAAACTCTGGGAAATGACGGTGTAAAATCGACGTTACCATACCATTTTCATGACGTTACAATGGTTTTATGTCAGATACGGTCTGTAAGGGGAAATAACTCTGTATTCCGAATAGACTCAATTGTCTATAGGGGAACATCTGAGCTTGACAGCCCTTATATTCCCGGATTTTAGTACCGAACGATGCTCTTATTGAAAATACATGTATAAATGTTAGTTACAGTAAGATACTTTGTTTTTCTGTAGTAACATAGTTGACATTTTTAATAGTTTGGATTGACCGAGTTTAACAGAGCATGCATAGCTTTAGCAACAGGTGTTGCATGTAAGTAGGGGATGCTGTTTACCCGGTTCTCCTAAAAAGGTAGAATGTTAGAATGTGCTGCTCGTATACTTTATTTTTAATCATGTCCCGCCTTTGTATGGATGAACATATACAGATGTGCAATGGTGATATACAGGTAAAGTACGAATATGGATGCTCAATGATATGCTGCCGGCGGTACATTTTTGTTCGCACCAACACATCATTTCTACTTTACCCGGTTTTGCAAGTATGACTTTTTTGTACATACAGACAAACCGAATCGACAAGTTTTCATGGAACTGTTGCAAACAGAGCACCTGGTCTTACTTCGGAATATTTTATCTTAGAGGTTCGCAACTCTGTTCTTATTATGAAATGCTAATGATTTTGCCTTACTTTCTCTACTTTGAGTCTGAATAACTATGCGTACTTCTTCAATGTTTAATACATCTAATATCAAATTTGCCAGTAAATTAATCACATACATTATGCATTTAGCAATTGAGTAAGGAAACAGACAGACACGGCGAGAACAATTACATCACCAAACAAAGAGACCAACAAATAAGATAACATTTTTAGCATTTTTTTGCGGCTTAGCAATCCCATCGTCTTGATACGGTAGCACAAACATGTTAAACGTCTTCAAATGCAATCGAATTTAATTCCAATGTTACGTCTTCAAAGTCACGTACAGCATCATTTAAAAAGAGAAATTTGCAGCATGGACCAGACATTTTTCGGGTACAGGTCACCATTTTCAAAAAAAAAAAAAAAAAAAAAAAAAAAAATCCAGAACATTTAGTTTATTAACAGAAATTTTCGAATGCGTTTGAAGAGCATCGTCTGTAACCCACAGGGAAGCTCGTACCTCACAAACCCCGTGGGACAATTGAATTGAAATCCTTCGGAAGGTGTGACCTGAAATAAATCAATCTTATTGGTTAGCTACGTTTTCAGCGCCCAGAAATGAGATGAAAGCAACACTCGTTTTTACAATTTGATACATTGATGAAACAGCAGTTCACGACATGTGATTCAGGAATTCCAGAAAAAGTGGCATCAGAATTTTACATATTCATTTTTTCTATATTACCTTAATAATGTATTTTTTCTGAAAAGGTCTTAATGAGAGGGTAATTTAAAAAATTGTTTGATTGAATCGAAAAGAACTTTGATGACTGATTTTTGATAATTGTTTATGATTTTCTAAGCCTTTATTTTATGTATTATAGGCGTGTTTGGTATCAAATGATTCAGAATTAGGTGCTGAAATTGAGTGTAAACAAATGTCTGTAATAAAATTTTGGAATGAAGATCTAGAAATTTTAAGTTTGGTTGTCGGCACTTCAAAGACTTGAATATTTGTCACTGAGTGTTTTAATGTAAATTTTACCTCGTCAATATTTCAACACCAAGCGCAGTGGTTATATTCAAGAATATAAACGGTTAGTTTCGAAGGTTTTCATTTCTTCTGTCCCACGGGATTATGTGAGGTACGATCTACCCCGGAGGTTCACACG
The DNA here is from genome assembly GCA_028142955.1 of Pinctada fucata. NCBI lineage: Eukaryota > Metazoa > Mollusca > Bivalvia > Pterioida > Pteriidae > Pinctada > Pinctada fucata. Next base: position 45,305,721 of record AP027102.1, on the reverse strand, counting down.
AGTACGCTTCTTTTCATGTGGTGGAGGTTTTTGTTTGTTTGCTTTGGTTTCTGTTTTATTCTGATTTTGTATGCCTTCGGTTTCTGATTTTCTGAATTATCGAATTTGTGCTGTATACAGGGATATGGTCATTATCCATATTTGTGATATATAGGTCATAAAAGATAATTAATTCTAAAATGACCTATATAATGGATGTAAAAGAGCCAGTCAAGAACAGATCGAGCTATGCCATTCTCTATGTCGGCGTGATGTCACACAAAGGTTCGATTAGAGTTAAGCACAGAGAAATTCCGAAAATAGTTGGGGATAAACTCGGTGTTTATCATAGAGCATAGTGTATGGGAATTGCTTTATATTTAGAATCTAACGTTATATCAAGTAAAAATCTATTAGAATTCATTAAAGGAACCATTGATGAATTAGCTCTTAGCTCCTCAAGCCCAAATATAAAACGAGATTTGAAGAAGGAACAAACGTAATTTCGGATTTTTCATAGGGAACAGTGACAAAACTAGAGGCACATCCCCCTGTAAACATGGCGGAAATTTGGTCATGTGACCAGTCCGACATCAAGAATGAGAGAGTTACTCCTTAGTTTCAGAATGAGTATAAGAAAATTTACAAATACACTTCAAGTCAGTGCAGAAGTAGAGTAAAACTAGGCGAACGATATCCTCGGGGACAAACAGTCCGCCAGCACAGATACCAATCTAGTGGTTGAAATTATCATATCGAAATATATGTTATATTGTAATAGAATCGTGATAGATGACAAATATGGATAATGACCATATTCCTATATACAGCACAAAATCGATAACTCCGATGGAGTGAGACCAGGTGCCCAGGAAGAATCAGCATCTCCTGCTTACATGAAACACCCGTCAGATGTTAGCTAAAAACTAGTTCAATGTGTCGTTTGAACCATTTGTAAATATCCTAAAAGTGTGGTCTAGCTACTAATCTCCTCCCATTACTCAAAGTAAATATTAGGAAGATTATTTGTTTTAGCAAATGCCTCTCAGACACAGCGAAAATGCTGGAGAATTCTCTCCAGTAATTTCGCTGTGTCTGAGAGGCCCTGTGATGCCACGTTGATTTTAAATATGTTACTCTTACTTCTGTTTGTTTGAGACCATCACCGAATTTGACAATTTTCATGGAGCTGTTGCAACGGGTGTTGCATTTCTCAAACGTGGGTTCTGTAGCATCATATCCCACCCATCCTGCGTCTTTCGGTACATTTTCTGACATAATAACTTTCACAGCTTTTTTGCCATATTCCATTGTTAAGATTGAGGATCACTGACGAGAGTTAAGTACCCGAAATGCGCATGTCTTGTACATGCTGCAAATTCATCCGTGCTTAGATGTTGCTATTGATTTGAAGACGTTTAACTTGCCATCAGAGACGCTGATTCTCCCCGAACACCTCGTGGCACTTCGGCATGTTATACATGTTACCGATGTTCGTAACCGTTCAAATGGAAATTCTTATGATTTTACAGCGCCTTAAAAATTCGACTTTGAGACTGACTGACTGAAAGGTATTTCTTTGATGTTTATATTTATAAATAATTGCAGATTACAAATGTTTTGCTCTTTTCTGGTACACAGAAATTCTCTGATTATTGATAATTAAAATTCATCTGGCTAGCATTCCGTTTACATCTTTCCATAATTCACAAATCAAAAAAAGTATCTGCATTGAAAGCAATTAATTAGAAAAAAGCTATTTATAACTTTTATTAAAACGTTACACATTTTAAACTCAAAGTAACATCAACACGGATTAACGGTAAGAATTCATGTTAAGTATAAACATATAAATTTAAATTAATCAAACGATTTTTTTTATTAGAAATGATTAAACTTAATTGTTGATTCAGAAATCGATGCGCGTCATATATTTTCATCTCCACTGCTTTTCTTTGGAGCCGAATGGACAATGGTTTCTCTCAATTGTCATTCATTTCGATATTTCACAGTATGTCTGCTTTGATGGTTTTTATCAATTTTGTGTACTTATGTGTTTCGGTGCGTCTTGTTGTCTCCGATCGTTGTTGAAGTTGTTTTAAAAACTGATGTCCATTGTTTGTATGCTGCTGGTGTGCTCAACTGTGAAAAGGGCAAGATGGCCTTGCTGGTGATCTTCCCTATATCATAAATATTCAAATGTTATTTTAAAAACATTAATATGATGTTCCACAGGAATAATTGAAGAGCACCATATGCGCATTTCAACATTTAATCTCTCATCAGTGATACTCGAGGACGAAATAGGGAAAATCGAAATAGTGCATAAATTGATTATGGCAGAGAGCAAGATAAGAAAATAGTTATGCATTGAGAAAGATGAAAGATACATCGAAGTTTTAGAATAATAATTGATAAAAACTAGTGCCAAAATATCAAACAAAAACTCTATGAAATGAAAACACATATTTTGCTCAGAATGTGTTATTCTATAACAATTTCCATTGCCACTTAAATTTACGAAATCTTTTTCATCAACAAGTAATCGTGGTAATCTTGAAACGATATACACCGTCACGATCTCAAATTGAATTTTTGTCAAAAATGCAGATATGTTGACCATTTAGTATATATAGTTCTCAATTTCTGAGCGTTCCTCTTATGAAACCCTTGATTCGGAAATGGTTCAGGGTTAGAGATGTTAACCCTGAACCATTTCCGAAATATGTGATTGGTTTCTTTTAATCCTTTTACCCCTTATCAATTTTTGATCGATAGCTTAAAATGGTTGAGACTGAAATATCTTATTAGCATAATAAAGGATTACCTGTCGGTATTCTTTGTTGTCAAATACTGCTCGCAGATGGCGTATTTTCAAAGACGGTATACCATGCCCATCGAGCCTATGTCACCCAGGTATGCATATTAATGACCGGGTGGTTTCACAAGATTTCCCGATAAGATATCAGGAGTTTCATAGAAAGCAATACCTTAGTCTTAAAAGAGTTAAGGAGATCCTGACGATAATCTCAACAGCACCCACAAAAGAGCACAAAATTAAACATCGATGGACCCCAAGCTAGCTAGATGTGGGACCAGGTGCCCGGGAGGAGTAAGCATCCCCTGTTGGCTAGCCGCACCCGTCTCGATGTTCACGCACGAAAATAAAAATATATAAAATACATGCACTGTCTGAGGTTATCACTATATAGAATGTGCTATGGCGACAATGTCAGGGTAAAATATTCAAACACTTACTGTCAAACCCCTCTTTTTTATACGCGCTCCACACGGCAAAGGGCATAAATGTGACACAAATGAATTAAAGGAGATCCTGACGATAATCTCAACAGCACTCACAATAGAGCACAAAATTAAGCTTCGACGGATCCCTTAAAAGCACTCTTTTCATTAGGTAAGGAGGCATTCTAACCCTAACCCTATATAAAATTCTGACGATAATCTCTCAAGTTTGTTTCAACAATAACGATTTTACTTTTTAAGAAAATGAAAGAGATAACCTTGTATATTCTCAATTCTAACCATAAGAAACTAAAATAAGAAAAATAAATGAAATCAGAACGAAAGGAAACTAATTTAATTTTCTATTGACAGTTTTTAAAAAAAATTGATCGAAATTGACATTTTTCTGCATTCAATAGTTGACAAGCACGTAGATGGAAAATGTCTGAAACAAATTTACTATTGACTGTTATCATAGTCATTACTGGAGTTGTTGGCATATGGTTCGTCAACAATAGAAGAGCACCTATACACACAAACAACATTAATCTTAATTCTACATATGATTACATCATAGGTAAGTAAGCTTCAATATTTATGACTTATTCTGTTTTCAAAGATAATCAGAATCGGTTTTATTTAATTTTCTATTCGAAAAGATAATGGTCTTTCGTCTTCAAAGAAGAACTCCAATTCCTCTTCACAATGAAATTGATTTTTTTTATTATATCTCTACTGAATTTTGTAACGTGAAAAGATACTCATTTAATATATCTGTGATTCGCCTGATGCGACTGTATCCCTGCAAAACGGAAAGACTATTTCCCTAGGGAATCAGTCTCGAAATTGGACAGAGCTTCTGCGCGTGACGCTATGCTATTGAGAGAGTTAGAACGATTCTGGTCCCCCTGGGCTTCGCCTCGGGTAATATGTCAAATGTCAGGGAACCAGAGTCGTGCTAACTCCCTCAATGATGTACTTTAACTGTATAAAACACATGTATGATTTTCAGGATTGCTTTGATATGGTTTTATGATAATATATGGTTCTATATAAGTTTTGATTAATTATCATAAAAAGAAAACAATAACAGGGCGTCTTAAATTCAAATTTATAGTAAACGAGACATAGAACACGATTTGGATTATACATTAGGAATCAATTTAATCATCCAGTTGGTGCTGGTTCCGCGGGAGCTGTATTGGCATACCGTCTGTCAGAGGACCCAACCAAAACCGTGCTGATATTAGAAGCTGGCGGTTCTGACGAAAGTAACGAACTGATAGATATTCCATTAGCTGCTTTTGGTCTTGTTGGCAGTGAAATCGACTGGGGCTTCGTTACTGTTCCACAAAAAGAGGCATTGAGAGCTCATAACGATAATGTAAGGCAACTTTTTTGGGTGATGTTTTATTTTATAGCCGTTTCATTTTTCACATAAACCGACAAATTATTGTCAGCTCAATATTATTGAATTGGCACATCTGCCTCCCTTTAGACATCAATATAATTGAAATATATGTCCTAACGTAATAAACTAGTTGCACCATAGGTGCATTTCAACACGTGTAATTGGTCTTATATATCAGTGACGTTAGAGGCCGAAATATAGGCGATACAAATAACAAATACATTAATAGCGAAAGATCACGTTTTTTAAAATTCAAATATGTATATAAACAGTACATTCTTTTATTTATGTTTTGTTTTTCTATAGTCATTCATTGAATACAATATCTTAGCCGATTAGAATGTCCAAAAGTGACTTCACGTTTCCATACAAATTAAGATATGTTGTAATAAAGTTTGATAAACAGTTAAATGTTTTTAAAACAGAGAAATCTTGTACCAAGAGGTCGTGTTCTTGGTGGAACAAGTAGTTTGAATCACCTGGCCTACGTACGAGGCAGTCGTCATGACTACGACTGATGGGCAGCAGAGGGTTGTGATGGATGGGCATACCGCGATGTTCTGCCTTACTTTATTAAGTCCGAGGATGTACGCGCTGAATGGCTGAAAAATTCACGTCAGTAAATGAAATTTATACTAGATGATAACATTTACTAAATGTAATTTAATTTCTAATTGGTTCGACTGCAACTAAACTGGCAGTGAATGGTTCATATATGAATATATCAATGTCAAACACGAATTGAAAAAAAACATTCAATAGACAAACGAAACATAAGGGAAAATGCAGCGCCAAACTAAGAAACAACCAAAACTATCTTCAAAATAGCAAAGTAAATCACAAATCAAGTACACGGGGTAGGTAAACATCAACTGAATACATTTTTATATTCAGCACATGTTTAATAATTTGAAAAATTGACATTGTAGCATATCACGGTAAAGGTGGTCCATTAGCCGTAAGTCCAGGACAAGTCACCGATCTGAATAAGTACTATGCAAAGGCTATGAAGGAACTCGGCTATGATACCGTAGACTGCAACGGTAAAAGTCAAATAGGTAAAGGAAGGGAAACGAAAGTGTCACATTAAGTCTCTTATTTTTCGGAGGTTCTTATTTTTCGAAAAATGTACTTGAACGATATTTTCAACTTAAATTGTTATCTTTATGAGTTCTGTTTTCTAGGATACGAGCCAATTACCTTAACAGTCAAAGATGGATCACGGTGTAGCACAGCAAATTGTTTCCTTAAATCAGCTATACATCGACCAAATCTACATACATCTACCAATTGTTATGTTACCAAGGTAATTTTTTAAACAAGGAAAAATATTCGAGGTTGAGTAATTTCCTCAGTAAAGTCCTTAGTGGTAGCTACAACTTTGCATTACCTTGTAAACAATCCCATCTTAAAATCATACACAACCAATGGTGTCTCATATTAAATTCATGTGAAATTTACATGAACTTTACGTGAAAATTAACATGAACTTTAGGTTAAAGGAGCACGAACATGAAATTTACATCTTTTCATGAGTTAAAGAAGATCCTGACGATAATCTCAACAGCATACACAATAGAGCAAAAATTGAGCATCGACGGACCCCTAGCAAGCTAGAGGTGGGACCAGCTGCTCGGGAGGAGTAAGCATCCCCTGTTAGCTAGCCGCACCCGCCGTCGATGTTCATGCACGAAAATGAAAACAACATATAAAATGCATGCACTGTCTGAGGTGATGCCTAAATAGAAAGTGTTATGGAGACCATGTCAGGGAAAATATTCAAAACACTTACTGTCAAACCCCTCACAGGGAACTTTTTAAGCGCTCCACACGGCAAAGGGCATAAATGTGACACAAATGAGTTAAAAAAGATCCTGACGATATCCTCAACAGCACTCACAATAGTCAAAAATGTGAAATTGTCATGAAATATTTTTTTTCACATACATGTAAGTCTTATGTAAATTTATGTGGATTTCACATAAACTTTCATGTGAAATTTGCATGAGGTTCATTTCATATGAATGTCATGTGAGGCACGATTGGCTTTGTAATTCAGGTTCTTATGAAAGAGAAAACTGCGAACGGGGTTGATTTCATCCGGGGAAATAGGAAACAAAGTGTTCATGCAAGGAAGGAGGTTATTCTATCGGCCGGTAGCATAAATTCTCCTCAAATCCTTATGCTATCAGGAATAGGACCAAAGGAACATTTACAATCTCTAAAGGTTGGTACGTTGTATTTTTTTGTGATATAGAAAACATGCAACATTTTCATTCATCTGAAAACGAATTAGAACTCATATATCTTATTTGTCTCCACTTCACTATATTTCTACATACAGCCAGTATAATTGAATGTTTATGATTTCGTGTATGATGAAATCATATGATTTTCCCAACTCTCCTCTTCTGTTTTTGCCAAGCAATGTTCATCATTTGAAGAACAATTTTGATAACCTCATATTCGGAATTACTCTATTTCGGCCTCAAATCTCACCGAAAAAGCATACATAATTCCGTCGAAATCAGCAAGAGGTATTTGGCAATCTTGTTTGAATCTTCAATTCCTATGATGAAAATACCCTCAATGACTTTACGGCAAGTCAATGTGACAATGAAAAGAAAATTAACCTTGATTGTTTAGATCTATACAACGTATTCTTGCTTTGTCTTTCTAATATATATATATATACTTATTTTTGTTTACATCCCTTCAAGATACCAGTTGTGGCTGACCTTCCAGTTGGCCAAAACTTACAGGACCACATATTTGTTCCTATAGTATTTTTCCCGAACGTGTCTCTAACAATCACACCAGAGAGAGTGAACACACTCTGGAATGTTATACAGTACAAAACTACTGGAAAAGGTATACACTTCAATAATTAATTCTTTTGATGAAATGAATTGTTATTGTCTTCATACCATTTCGAGAAAAACGTGTAAAACATATTTTCAACCTCTAAATTGGTATCTCTGCCAGCTGGCTGACTGTAGTCTCTGAGGATATCGTTCACCTAGCTTCACAGTGTTTTTGGCACTCGACATTATTTGTATTTTACAGGAGATAGAGAAATATATTGGGAATAAATTCGACTCGCCTTACACAAATTTTTTCATCGACGCAATATTTTTTGGCAAAAGTTAAGGTCATGTTTAGAATTTCGCGCTTCATATATTGATTTCGGCCTCGATCATCACTGATGATACATTTTTTCTTGAAATGCACATATGGTGCAATAAAATAATAACACCACTGTAGAACATATATTTCAATACTGATTATTACACAATATATTTGATTCATATCATATGACCATTGCATATACATGTACTGCCTTGAAGAGGTGTATCTATAAGTATGAGCTAAGAATAGGAAGATGGTCTCGTTATCTTCGTAGTGCTCTTTTTTCGTGTTTACAAATTGAATCAAAAAACTAAAAAAATGTCTCATTGCCGCTTAGTGCTGAATGTCTAGTTTAGATATATGAATAATGATAACATCAGGTACGTGTCATCCGTTTCAGGTTATTTGTCGACAAGTGGTCTAGAGGGGACATCATTCATAAACACTGATGATAAATCCTCTGATGCTCATGCCAACATACAGATTTCCTTCGTCTCAGCATTCTTTCCTGCTCTAGATAAAGGCTTTGCCACTTCGAAGCTGAACTTCAAACAGGAGGTTAGTATAACCCAAAAGGACACCAACCCACAGGTTGGATTCAAACAGAACAGCAGACTAGTGAGATGTTGTGACGCGCGACCGTATAAATCGTGTATACAACGTCACATTATACTTATGGAACTTGTAAATTGTAACTGGTTTTTTTCATAGAGTCTCTTGTCATTTCCCTTTTATTCTAGATTGTAAAAGAAATATAAGTGGTAAACACCTTTGCACCGTCCCATTTGCTTTGAATAAAAACATATTAAAGTGTCCCAACTCTTAATCATTTTGAAGAAAATATCAAGCCAATTCTGATGCATCAGACATGTATTTCAGCTAGTAAATCCTCATCAGAACCTACGACAGAAATATCTCTATGACCCGAAGCTTCCTTTGGCAGTAAGGATCCAACACTACTTCCTTAACTAAAAATTTACCGGGAGGAGTATCTTGCCAAGTACCCCGAATGGAATTAACAAGTATTTTTATCATGAATTAAATCATCTGTATTTACATCACTATACTTACCAGTTATCGTCGCGATTTTAGTCATGCTGAATATAACAATTGAGTGCTAGATATATGCACAACCACTGCCATTGCCCAAGATAAAGCTTTCATGACAATCGTTATTGATTTCCGTCATAACGACCAACATCGTTTCGCGGAAGAATTTGAATATCAAGCTTAAACTCCGATACAGTAATGGATGTAGAAACAACATCTTTAATATAGAAAGACAAATTTTAAAATCTCTAAAATTCTATCGTTAATCCCTGACCTCTTTCAGTGATTACGTCTTTACGATTACAAAATACAACAACATTGTTCCGACAGAGGTAGGTGCAGCTACAATAGCTTTCAGTCGTTTGATATAACATCCTACAGTGAAAGGAATAGTTCCAATGAACATGTCTTGTCATAATCGGTTTTTCTTTGAGATAATTCCAATATAAACCACACAGAAACAGTACAGAAAAATCCATAAACCAGATGTTTTAAACATTTCATGATTTCACCGCTCTGCAACACTGACTAATCGGATATAGTCTAGGTGTCATTCATGAAACCCAAAAATTTGTTACGCACAAAATGTTTTTGCATGAAAGTGTTGTGAATACCCTCTTATTTGATAATCCGGCGGATGCCACTCTGGCATCCTTGGGCATTTCGAAATTTTGGGGTATAAAATGGAATTTTTCGAAGAAAAACCGTTGAAAATAGGAAAAATTAACGTATCCAATGTACAAATGAAGATCTCATGGACGTCTCGTCCATTTAAACAGTGTTAAAATTATCTCGGTAATCCTCGGCAGTGTCTCGATAGTTTCCGTGGCTTGAGCGACGGTCGGCATGTTGACCTTTGATTACAGAAACCATTATATATACTGTATTAGGTATATTCAGGTAAAAATATGCCATGATTCTAACTATATAATACACTTGATATTTATTTGTACAACGGATACCTTAAATAACTTTTTCCATGCTGCAGCTAGATCATCAAAATTGGTACCAAAAGAACGACAATCTAATTATCTTGTAGTCTCAAGCTCAATTTACCTATTTTCCTTTCAATAAAATGGGGAAAACTATGGATTTTCGATTAAAAAATCGTTGAAATTTGGGAAAATAGAATGTATTTTTTATTCTGTTGCTAAATAAACGATGTTGGTACCAAACGCACAATCAATTTATTGCCTTTCAATTTAAATAATACAGAAGTCAGATTCGCAATTTGCTGGTACGAAAAATTAGGAAAAAACAACTACTCTTGGGTGAAAAATTGCTGAAAATTTGCAAAATGCAATGGCAATGAACTTTTTCAAACTGTAGTTAGTATGAGGTACAGCAATTGTGGTACCAAAAGAAAGTTTTTTCATATTGTCTTTTATTCTAAATTCGTATTAAGCAACATGCTCATAAATAATATGGGAGAAAACCAATGAGGGAGAAAACTTTGATTTTTGAAGTTTTTTTCCATAAAAAGTTGGGACTTTGAAAAATGCAAAATGTTTACAGAAAATCTAGAACAAAGATGTGTGTATTCAAGTCAACATATCTAAAAAAAATATTTGCTGGTACATGGAGTCATGTTGCAAGTTTTTGGAAGACGTGGGTGAAATAAGAGACATTGTTCAAAAGGAAGCGGCCACTGTCTATGATACATTACGTGTATGTCGGTCCACGCTGTTATTTAATCTGCTTTTAAATGATGCTAATGAATTTGAAGACGTTTAATATAGATGACTTCTGCCGGGATTGTTTAGTTGTTTTCAATTATTGAAATGGATCTTAAAGACCTGCTCAGTCGTTCTAGTCCCTACGTCAATGTTGAAAAGATGACTTCAGATTTGCAACTTCGAAATGTGTTCTTAAAATAAGCTCCAGGTTATTCATTCGACAATAATGCCTAGGCACTGATGATCGATTGATGTATGCAGGACTCTGGTGTATCAACTGACCATTAAATGGCATAATTAATATCTTGATTGTTTCTGGTCGTATATTTCTAAAAAAACCCCAATCAATTCAGATGTTCAATAAGAAGTGTTTCAACTATTTACCTTCTAGAAGAAAGTTTTAAACCAATTTTGATGAACCAGACACGTGTTTCGGATAGAAAAATCCTTATCAGTGATGCTTTCAATTAAAGTGACTTCATGGCACAGCCAAAATCCTCTCCAGCAGCGCCCCTGGCCCCATTTTCAGAACTCAAAATTGCTATTACTTTGCAGAGAGCAAATTTAAATGATATTCAATTGACCCCTACTTACCATCACAATGACATAAAAGATTTAGTCAGGAAAGCTACATCTTAAGAAATGAAGTGCAACTGATTGATATTACGTGTACTTGCAATCAGTTGATCGAGAAAGCAAACCGACTGATAAAGAACTCGCATTGTACACATCATTCTGAAGTTGTAGGTATTGAGAACAGATCATGATGATGGATATCATCAACATATGATGGTATTGGAGAGACAAAGGTTGTTCTGTGGGAAGCTTTTGAAGTGGTGTTCCGTGTCAAATTTCAGAGAAGTGAATTTAGGTATTGAAAAGATGGTGACTGAGGCCATGATATTCATAAAAAAATTACTATGGTTTAGAGAATCTAGACAGTATGTCTGATGTCAGGTCCAGTGTACGATTGCATGAAATGGGCTGTAAGAGTTCAATACTCTTAGATTACCATTACCACGAACAGTAAGCTGAAGAATTCCGATAAAATGTTAAGAAGAACGAAATATTTCTAGCCATGCATAAGGAAACATTCTTAAGATGCAGTTCAATCAAACCTGAATCTGCTGAAAGAATTAAATTATTAAAAATGTTGAGACCTATGGTGATAATATTTTGCCAATCGCGTCTGTACCTCTATCTGTTATCCTATTGATTTGTTGCAGTCGCACATGGTCCGTCGATGCTTAATTTTGTGCTCTATTGTGAGTGTTGTTGAGATTATCGTCAGGATATTCTTTAACTCATGAAATCTGAGTTGTGTGACAAATTTTGTGCCCAAATTTATTTAATTCTGTAAATGTTTTGGAGTAGAGAATTTTCAGAGTACGATGCAAAGGAGGCATTTTGATCAACCATGTAAGAGGGGTTCTTTGTTGTTAGACGTAGATGAAACAATAAGGCAATAAGAAAGGGGTTGACCTCCAACAAAATTGGGCTGCAGCACCAACATCAACACATCAAAACACATCAAGTAAAAACACAGAGAAGACACACGTGCACACAGTAAGAGATTCAAAACGGACAGGGAACAGCAAACACGACATCAAACATCAAATAAGCAATGTATGAATTATGCAGTTAAAATGGACCATTCTTTTTGTGAAATGTTGCGTGATATTGTAAGATGATGCTAGGACATTTATTCTATTTGGAATGATTTATCTAGAGTAGAAAAACGGTAACAAGAGAGTGCAAATTTAAAACTATCAATATGCAAACATTTTGATACGAAAATTGTTGTTTTAGAATTTCTTTAGGCATGGTCCATTTGATATTCAGGGGGGGGGGGGGGGGGGGCTTGGGTTTTTTGTCGGAGCAAGATTATTTTTTTCGCCCCGGACCGGGGCGAAATTATTTTTTTCTGGGAAAGTTGGAGCAAATAAATTTTTTTTGACAAAGTGATGCGCATATTCAGAAAATATTAATATATTAGTTTATTTTTATGCAAGTATTCAATTCACTTTTAAACAGAGAGATAAAAGATTTTTACAATACAATTCTCAATATTTTATATAAGGTACATGTATATAACATGTATAAGAGGGTCTGAGGGGAAGGTCTCCTAGACAATTTTTTAAATGTTACTAAAAATTGTAAATTGGTGAATAACTGACGTTCTCCTTCCAAGCTTACAAGAACATGACTCTATGGGATACATGCAACATGTATTAACAGTAATACATAAATATTAATAATATATTTAAGCTTTTAAGGAAGCCTTTTTCCATTCACATACACGTATAAGTTTTGATATCTTCAAACATATGACTTTTGCTATCAGTAAATAATGTTTTGATAGAAAACTATGACGAGCGAAGCGAGCGAAAAATTTTTGATACAATTTGAAAACTGCGGCGAGCGAAGCGAGCCGGAAAATTTTCAAGAATTTTAGCGAAATTTTATGGTAATTCTTCAAATTCAGATTATTTGTAAGAGCAAGATTATTTTTTTCTGTCACACCATAAGCAAATTTATTTATTTCATCAAAATTGAGAGCAAAATTATTTTTTTCGAAAAAAACCCAAGCCCCCCCCAGAATATCAAATGGACCGTGCCTTAAACCGATTGTAATTTTACAATTTAAAACATGTTTTCAGCAAAGAAAATAACAAAACAAAATCAAAAACAAAAACAAAACGAAACGAAACAAAGCAAAACAAAACAAGAAGATTCCATTTGCTTGAATGGAATTCTGAATTTGAATTAATGAAATCATTTTTTTTGGTGTTGTTCTAACTACAGCATGAAAAAAATTGCAATATCCCAATTTTTTTTAGAGATTTTTCATTCAAAATTCATTTTTTTCTCCATTTTCGTACTTGCAAATTGCTAATCATCAAGCTCAGTTTATCAATTTACTCGTCCATAAAATGGGGAAAACTATGGATTTTCGATGAAAAACCGTTGAAAATTGGAAAAATGTCATATCTTTTTTCATAATGTAGATAAAATATCAATTTTGGTACCAAACGCATAATAAATGTATTGCCTTTCATTTTAAATATCAGCTTAAAGGCAATGGCATTGCTGTTCTTTTGATACCAAATCTGTTGTTCTAGCCACAACACGGACAAAGTTACTGCGTTTTTCCAATTTTCAACGGTTTTTCTTTGAATAATCACACTTTTCCCCAAAAATTTCGAAATGCCCAAGGATGCCAGAGTGGCATCCGCCGAATTATCAAAGAAAAGTGTATTGCCATCACTTCCATGCAAAAACATTGTGTGCGTAACATTTTATTGGGTTCCCCCAAAAATAGCCATTTGGCAACTTGACTAATAACAGCATTGAAATACATTCCGCAAACAAAATTAGTTCCGAATAGTTAAAATTTAAAGAGTAATAAATGAATTATTTCGTCACATTTTGTAAATATTTCATCGTTAAATTTCTAATGTATAACTCTTGATTGATTATATTACGCATTTATGACATTAAAGTCACAGTGAACATGCACTACGTTGTCATGGAACACCCCAGTTGTTCCTTTCTAAAATTACTTTCCCCACACATTGGTGAATGGATTCGCTTTATAAACGGAATCATTGGGCGCGTCCTTTGTTCTACTTATGGCTTTGAAAGCGTATATATATAGAATAAGTGTCCAATTTTGTGTTTTATGCAGAAATAAATTACAATGGCTGATGCATTATTGATAGAATGCGATAAGCGCATTATATCAAAATGAATGCATCCGCCATTACAATCTATTTCTGCATAAAATCACAAAATAATACACTAATTCTATAAATGAAACCACAAGCCTCTCAACTAAGAACATGTATAAAGAAAAGGCATAGGCGAAATCCAAATACTTATCAACGCACCAGTAATTTTTTATGTTTTCCTATTTCCTTATTAGTTTGATTCCTTTCAGTTTGTATATGTTTAGACTACATTTTCCTACTTGCCACATCAGAGTGTGTTTGAATTTGATCATGATCTTGCCTATTTAATCTGAATCACCTATTATACCGTTGAAGAACATTGTATCCTCGCCTCTGCAGTCATTGGTTATATATCTCTGTTTGTAGCGGATAATAAAAGTTATGTGGAACATAGGCAGAGACAATATTAAGTCATGTTCGAAAAGGAACTCATTCCTTTTTATTTTTTTTCATATCATTAAGATAGAAGATATCGTCTTAAAGATGGCTGATGATAATCGTAATGGCTTCACTCTCCTGCCGACACTCCTTCGTCCAAAAAGTAGAGGAACGGTAACTCTACAGAGCAGTGACCCGTTTGATCCTCCGGTTATTGATCCACAGTACCTTACAGAAAGAGAAGATATGGAAACTTTACGGAAAGGTGATAGGAAACTAAATAAACTTTAATCAAATTGCAGTATATTGAAATATTTCCTCCTGAGGGAAGGGATGATACAAAAAAAAAACAAAAAAAAACACAAACATTCGAATACACAAAGGAGCTCAAACGATTTGTAAGGGAAATCCGCTCAGTTGGAACCGAAAAAGTGTTCTTCTCATTACAAGAAATTGAAATTCTGAATTCGATGAGAATTTTGCTGAATTGTATGAAAAAAGTAATATTTCAAACATGTGACCTATATTTTGTGTGTAATTTGTGTTAAAACAGTCAATTTTAACACTAAAAAGCCTATGGAAACTGGAAAAAGTTGTTTGAGAGTATTGTTCCCCACCTTGCTACAGGATTTCCTCTTAATAGAAACTTTAGTCTGACAAGATCTACCAGCATGACAAGTAAGATCCTGTAGCAAGGTGGGGTACGATGTCAACCTGGCGATCGAAATATCACAAAAGGGGGGGGGGGGGTGAGAAGGCTCGAAATCTTGAGTTTTTATACAAAAATTTATCATGTTTTCTTTCGATGGGTTTAGAGTGATACATTGCAATAATATGTAATATGTTTACTTATGCAATGAACGTCAGAGAAGCAAAGATGGATATTACCTAGTCTATAATACATTGTCGTTTTTTATACTTTATATAGGCCAAGGCGCCGAAAAATTGTGTATTCGAGTGTTTTTGTTTTTATTTGGTAATCAAATTATGGGGAATGTTTAAATTGTTATTCTTTCTTGATATGTAAATGCAATGAAAGGAGGGGATCTCCAAACAGGACTCGCCTGTAGCACTCACAGTAAACACACAGACACCCTGAACAAGTATAACAAGAGACACCAAATGGACGAGGAATACCAAAGACGGGATCAAAACAAATTGAAAATGCTGCACAAACCAGCGGGACCAGTAAGCAACCGGTACGGATTTAGAACGGTCATCGGCCATATATGAAGCAAAAAATTGTGTTGTTATCTATAAAAGAACGCACAATTGTTGTGCGTCATATTTTTTTTTATTGTAAATTGACGACATAAACAAGAAATAGAATTTGCTTTATCTTCATAATTTTTAACGGATCATTACTTTATAGGTGTTAAGAAAACATTAGAATTAGGCAGCACAGAAACATTCAAAGCACTTGGAATAGACTTAAAAGACACCTATATTCCGTTCCCTGAGTGTACAAAATACACGATACCGTCAGACGATTACTTAGAGTGTTACATCCGCCACTATGCCACCACAGTATACCACCCTACCACTACATGTAGGATGGGGAAGATAGACGATCCCACTGCTGTTGTTACCAGTGACCTCAAGTAAGATGGTTTGCAGAAGTAATTTTAAGAGATATTTTAAGAAATATATATTCTATGATGAAGCGAAACATCTCATAAATCATTTAATATATAAAGCCCTCTAAAGGCTTTGAAATGAGTTAAAGAAGAAACAAACTTCTGAGGCAGTCTGATAAAGATACAAACTTTTGAGGCAGTCTGATTAAAAATCTTCAATTTTCCTATCTTTAAGGAATTATACATGCAAACCGAAAACTCAGCCAGTACACAGGTGTTGAATTACTTATGATGATAATGATAATAGAAATACAATCTATAAAACATGATTTTACACAAAAACATAATAATGTATAAATATTCTATAGAGATTTTATTCTAATGAATTTATCAGAGCGGGATGCAATGATATTATGATTTCTGTTTTGAGGAATTCGTTTCCAATTCCAGGTACATGTGTATATATGATTATTTTTTTCCAATTGAAGTATGTATAACAGAGGATGCCTGCTCCTCCCGGGCACCTGGTCCCACCTCTAGCTTGCTAGGGGTCCGTCGATGGTCAGTTTGGTGCTCTATTGTGAGTGTTGTTGAGACTATCGTCAGGATCTTCTTTAACTCATCCCCTATTACAGAATCAATAGTAATGGATGCCAGTACTCCCCTAAAATATTTCCCTTATGGTGCAGAAATGACAAGAATCTGTGTCGTCTCGCTTATTCATTCGACAGATAATAGAGAAAATAAGAGTTAAACCAAATAGTATTTTACATTTTTGATGATCAACTTAATTTTAGCCTCTTTCTTATATTTATTGTTTTATCTTTATTTGACAGGGTGAAAGGTATATCAAATCTACGTGTTGTAGATGCTTCAGTAATGAGGAATGTTGTTTCCGGAAATACAAACGCTCCGACGATTATGATTGCAGAGAAGGCTGCAGATTTGATAAAGGGTGTTGACACTGTCAGTGAATTAAGACAAAAAGTATTAAAGCTGTAAATTTTCCAGGCTCATGAAATATTTTCTTTTATATAATATTATTTATATGCATGATGTAAATATGTAGAGATAGAGAGAGACAAAAAGAAAGAAAGAGAATAAATCTGATAAACTTTACATTTCTCCCACTTGAGACTGAGAACTCTCAAATTTTACGGGAATGAGATAAATCGATCTCACCCTCTGACGTCATCAGTGACGTTCCGGAAGTAAGCCGGAACTACTATTGCTCTAATTTCCGACGTCTGCAGATGTAAACAAACTTACAAACAAACAAGTAAAAAAATTGGATGCTGATGAATTTTATCTAAATTCGGTCGTCAGTTTAAAACATGGAACAAATGGGAAAATAGTGAACCACTTGGAACATACGAGATATATCATGTACAGTCGATGAGTACAGGTGAAATTACAAAATAAAGCAAAGCATCAACTTGTTAAACTCGAGTCTTCGCAAGAATTTTCTGTCAATTCTGAAGTAATTCCACAGCCTGATGTTGACCCTTGTCTTTGGGAAATTGTTATGCAGGACAATTTTAATGATAGCTTCCATGAAAATGAACAGAGCTCTGATATAACCACTGAGAATGTGCCTGTTTCTGCGCCTGTCACCGTAAATCCCGACTCTGCTGGTCGTTTTCTTGCCGTCGATGACGACGATGTCGACAAATTTAAATAAAGAAAATGAGAACAAAAACACTGCAAGAAAAACTCTAGGGCATGTTCGACTATTCAAATTATATTTGCAAATCAACAATGACGACAGTGATGTACAACAAATTCCTCCCCTTGAGTCAGCAAATTTATTATTTCTGCACGACAGAAAAATGAAGTCGAATACCAACCTAGCTACATGAAAGGTATTATTTGCTCTTTTGATCGTTTCCTAAAATCTCATCGCTATGGTTATTCTATACAACGCGATTAAGAGTTCAGCAAATCTCGAGAAACCCTGAAATCTCTCAAAAGGAAAGGAATGGGAAATAAACCATGCGCGGACGTCTGATGCAATCAGCGATGAAGATGATTAACAAACTTTATATTTCTGGTCAGTTTGGAACTAATACACCAACATCACTCATTAATACAATGTGATTCAATGATACTATTCATTTCGGTATTCGCGGAGGAGGGGAGGAGCATGGATGACTGTGTGTAGGAGATTTTTCGCTTGGTTTCGACGATGAACTTGACGCCGAATTTGTAGAATTCAACGAGCGTAAAACGAAAACACGTACTGGAATTGACATCAATAATATCCGTTCAAAGGCACCCAGACTACCCAGAATGTATGCAAGTAAGGACGACCGATGTCCAGTAGATAATTTCAAGAAATGTATTGAAAAACGACCGAAAAACAGAAGTAATGCAGACTATCCTTTCTATCTCTCCGTCGTCACAAACAACAAAAGGCCGTCTGAAGATGAACAATGGTTTCTGGCACAGCCAATGGGAAAATATAATATATACCATATTCTGAAGAAAATTGTAGAGGAAGCAAACATTTCAAGTGAAAATCTTAAACACCTGACTAATACAAGCGCCCGAAAGTATTTGTGTCAGAAACTTTTGGATAACAATGTTCCCGACACACAGCCGTTCACATAACTGGCCACAGGAATCCCCAATCGCTTAAGAATTATCGAACATTAAGCAACAAATAACAACAATCTATGTCAGAAATTATACGGAAGCCTAGTAACAGTATAACAGCAAAAAGTCCGCTCACCAGTAGGGCACCTGCTCCAGCTTTTTCTTCATTTATACAATCGATGCAATCCACTGAAAGTTCCACAGATGTAATTTCATCTACACAGAATACACTTCCATCTCTATTCAATGGCGCAAACATAAGCGGAGGAAACATAACAGTCCATTTTCATCAACATTTTGGCGAGAAATAAAGAAGAACATCTCAAATTTGTATTTGTATGTGCGATCCGAAAGACACACGATTTGTTTGTTCGCGCTGTGAAAACTTGTATTGACACTGTGCACATCGTTTCGTGACGTCAACACATTCTATTATTGAAGAATGAATGAAATTAAATCAAATGTATGAAAACAATGTAAATATAATTTTGACGAGAAAAATATTATTGGATTATTGATTCAATCTCTTTTAGATTAAAGTTACTGTAGTTATCGGAATTGAAGGGTTTCTTAATGGTTTACATCTAGCGGTGGAGTACATATTCTGGGAATCATTGCGTCATGCGTCTGTCTTGTATCACTGCGCATATCAGCTGATTATTACAGAACTTTGGGTTGTCTCTCTTACCATATAAACTGCAAAAAAAAGTGGGAGAAAAACAATCAAACACCACCGGGAGGGAGGGATGGATATTTCTCAACCCTCTTGTACAAAATTTTGCTTGTCCATGACTCGGCAAGCCTCGTCATGGACTTGCAAAAATTTGTACACTCGGGTTGAGAAATCTCCCTCCCTCCCTCCCGGTGGTGTTAGATTATATTAATCATATTATTATGACTGAAAAAATATCATTGACTTATATATGCACAACCAATGTTAAATATCCCGAGATGAAACTATTAAAGTGACACGTGTTTTATTACTGCATGAAACGCCCATGACGTCACCATGCATAAGCTCTACAGAAAAGGTACCTGTTCTACCCTGCAAACAGAACCCGCGGTTACCTAAATGTGAACGCGCATTACATGTATGATAAATGCAGATGTTGTATGTTGCATATACGTAACAAAACACTAAACAATGACACTTATTCTCTATGTACTACTGACATTATATATGTGTAACTTATTTCAAATTAGCAATATCGTGTTTTCTTTCATAGAATTATTTATTATACCTCTACTTGCGTTTTCCTATATAAAAAGATACTAATTAAAACTAGCTGTAATTCTCTTGATGAGACTATTTCCCTCCAAAGGGTACGTTTGTTGGGAAGACTATTTTCCCAGGGAAATAGCTTCGAAATGGGGCGAAACTTCAGCGAAATGGGGCGGAGCGTCATCATGTGACGTTAGATCATAATGATTGGTCGATCGAATATGACACTTCATTGTCCAGAACGAGGCTCTCTGACAGCAGAGAAGAAACACCTCAAACTTTTTTTTCTTCGTAAGCACGGTGAGTAATCTCTCATCGCAGAACAATAGGCTTTTCTATAATTTCGTGTAATAGAGATTTTATATCAAAAATGTGATGCAGTGTAAGGATGCCATAGCTATGAGTTTTATCCAAAGTAAGAGAATAATATCTTTATATAAAGCTGACAAACGATCGGCGTGATTCATGTAGATGAAAGTGAAAGTAGAACGCCGTTTGTTTTATGCATTATTAAAATGTTAAACGTCTTCCAATTTAATAACATCATTTAAGCACAGATAAATTTTGCAGCATGGACCAGACATGCACGTTTCGGGAAGTTAACCCTCGTCAGTGATCCACAATCCTAAACAATGTAATACGATCAAATATTGAGAAAGTTATTATGTCCTAAATGTACCGAAAGACGGAGCAGGATGGGTGGGATATGATGCTACAGGACCCACCTTTTAGAAATTTCAAGTTATTTTGATAACAGAATTTTTCGAATGCGTTGAAGAAACGATCAACCAAAGTTGATCGAACTTAGCTGCATGTGCCCTCGGGGACTCTGCTGATATTCACCTTATTTCGATTACAACTCATAGCTAAGACATTCTTACTCTACATGACTTTCCCCTTTTTGTTATATATGATCTATATTGCAAGAATACCGATTGGTCTGCGTTGCGAGATTACCCACCGTTTTGTTATTTTCTGTTTAGCGTTCTCGTGCCGGTAAGTTTTGAGCACATATTCATAAAACATAACAAAATTTAAACTCTTTGGAAATCTAATGTGTTTTCTACAAGAAATTGAAGGGAAATTGATTAATTTTTCATATTTCATGTAAAAGTACTGCAATTATTCAAGACAGTGCTTTATCTATCATTCTTTTGTTGACTGAACTCTGTTAATAATCATATGACACAAGTTTCTGTCAGATTTCACATAGTCATATAAGAATAAAATTGCAATTTTGTTCTATATGTTGTTTGTTTTTCTCCCTGGCTGGCTGGTAGCTTTCTCAATTTTAAAAGGACGCAAAACAGAATAAAAACAAGAAATGGCCTCTTCACCCTTATCCTTTGTTGCCGTTTGGAACTTGAAACACGGTACATCGCGACTTAGTGTTCAAAATGGTTTAAAAATAATAGAATACCTTCCGACGCTGGTACAAGAGAGAAATTTTTCGTTTGCTACAAATTTAATTCTTTTTATCTAAACACCGTCACTTTCTGCCTATACCTTCTGAAGTATGCATCATCGTTTGGCAGCAATCTTTTTGTAATCGTTCTCTTTTGTGTTGGATCTTTCAATGAATCCCTTTATTTGATCTTCTCAAATGGTAATTTTCAATAATTATATCGAGTGCTCAAAGTGTGATTATTCTGAATTTGAGCTATATATGAAACGTAGACGCCCCATTCTCTTTCTTGAGAGTGGATGAATTTGGAATTCTATGGTGATATTTCGTCTCATGATTTCGATGCAAACGTTCGAAATGGAAGGGTTCCAACTCTTATCCTTCTTGAAAAACATTTCAAACCAATTTTAATTGACTGGACACATATGTTCGAATTCATAGTAAATCGATCACCATCATTGGTATTTCAAGCCACTGTTATTTTCAAACACAGCCAAATATTTGAGCACCCTCTAGTTTGATTTTTATTTAATTTTTTTAAACCGTATTTTATATATCTTCTTTGCAAAGAGTACGCGGCTCCGAATTTTCTGTAGGGTAGTCTCAGATGCATTATTATATAAGATCTATGACCAAAGAGCATTGGAGGCATGGCGCTAGTATGTTAACCTCCATTAATTTCAATGAGATATAAAAGCTTGTAGAGTTTTGCTTTACACAAAATTCCGTAAGTTTATAAGAGCTTCGAACATAGAAAGTCCGTGCTCTACTTGTGAAAGAAACCTCAATCGTAATCTCAATCATCCGAAATTTCCAAATAGGACGTCTCAATATATGATTGACATGTACAAAGCAGTAGATTGGTTGAGACAGTACTCGAGAAATCAAAATTACCGTTTACTATATAAATATAATTGATAAATTTCAATGCTAAAATTGTACATGTACAAGGATACCCTGGCTGCATTGATAGTTGATCGTTTAAGTGGACTTCTTGAATGATAACTCAAATTCCTCGTAGCCACTTCATTTCACGATAACCTTTTTATTCGAGTCGCAATCACGTGACAAGGGATAATTCAGTCTCATCAGCAAGTTACTTCTTGTTGCGGAGAAAGGTCTGCATCATATTGTTTTGATGTCGTTGTTGTTTGAATATCTATTAAGTAAGTTCATTATCTTTATAGAATACTCAGTATCAATCGAAAAGATGTTTCTCTTTCAAGTTTGATATTTCAGCTTAAAGTTATTTAGGTTGATCAGTCTCAAATTAGGTATTATCAGTTTAATTCTGATTCCTTTAATCACGGTAATTTTTGCGTTATGCTTTTTTTTTATATAATATTTACTTTTCTGCTTTGTTTAAACTAAGAAATTACACATCTACGCCTTGAAGAAAATGGCTGGAGGAAATGGAGACACCCCATGCAATCGTGATGATCAGGTATACGTTAACATATACTATATTGCCATGTTCAGTAAAGTACGATGCACCATTTTACTATATTTTTGTCCAAGAGACTGCTTCTGGCAGCAGAACAGGTCTGCTTTCTGTGTTTCTCACCTCAAAATCGAAAACTCTTCTATATACCTGCATTTAATGAGAATAATATTTATACTGTTTGATACATCTTAATTTCCCGTAACTTACTAAATACGTTATAGAATCAAACGTGCTAGGATAAAACGTGTTAGGATCAAAAGTGCTATACTATGTTTACCAGAACCAAATGATAATTTCTCAATAATTTATGCGATATTGTCTCTGAATTCAGTGTTACTTTTGCAATACTGTGCGTCACGGCGAAAAAAAATTTCCGTATGCCCATTTATTTCTATAGAATTTTAATTGTGATTATAGGAGTATGACCGAAGTGGCTTGATTTGAACTATAACTTCATATACCGGTACATAGTGCAAGAGTCTTAGCAATGGAATTTTAAACGCATCTAAAGGTCCCGTAAGCGTGAAAAATTGGTATGTGATTATTCTGTGATACCCTTCAATGGATCCAGGAATTATCTTTCTCATAATTCCTGAATCCATTGTAGGTTATCACAGTATAAGCACATTCCAAGAGACAGTTATTGTATTAATAAAAACAGTAAAACGTTTTAAAAGCCATTCTCTGTAAGGAACAAAAAACGCAGGTTTTCAAATTAGAAAAACAAAACCAAAGATAACATAAATCAAAATGAAAAAAAAACATCATAACTACCGAATTTATACCGTGGATATGATCCTAATGTCATCAGACGGACACTAGGCTTGGTACTTGATCAATCTACAGTCTTGTACCAGCGCATTCTTAAAACTTGCACTCTGACTGACTGTGACGACGGGACTCCATGACGGGCCCTGTCCAAACCTCTTTAGAGAAGACAGGGCCCCGACCACCTGTCCTCTCTGAATGTCAGTCGGACTCCTCGGGTGATAACATACATGAGGTCGCCGTGGTAGAGCACGGATTGTGTTACGTACGCCCTCTTTTTATATCCATTTACATATTCATCTGTGTTGCTTGGGCCCCTGCGTTTTGCGGTCTTGTTTGTGTGTGATCATCTGACAATGAGGAGGTTGCTTTACACCACAATTGTACGCTCTTCGAGACCTCTGGGTAATCGGAAAAGTGGGAGGGTTGTACGCACGTAATCCAGGATAACCACATCTTCTGCTATTTTCGTGGCAGATGGCCGTCCTAAGTCGGCACCGGTTGCCCATTGGTCTCGTTGGTTTATGTGTAGTCCTTTTTGTTTGATGTTTCTGTGTTGTGCGTTGACGCGTTCCTTGTCCCTTTTGCGTCTCTTTCTGTGCTTGTCTGCTCTATGCTTTTGCATTAGGTGTTATGGGTTTTTGCTGTGGGTGCTGCAACCTGGTGTTGTTGGAGATCCCCTCCTTTGTTGAGTATCATGTAACTACTACTTTGACATTGTTTGACCGAATCTGAGGCTATGCGTTTCTGGTACCCTATACAAATTCTTTGGTGCTTACAGAGAACGACTTTTAAGAGTTCGTTGATTAACTTGACATATGGTTGCATCGATAGTAACAAATACATGGACTTGGCCACTTTTTGTCTCTGATTATTAAAGTTGGTCCGAAGACTCTTATGACAGGACTCAATCTGTTGCTACTTTCTGTGTGTTCTTCGTGATTTTTCAAATATCCATCTGAATATACCATAATAATTTTGACAGAAATCTCTCAACAACTTTGAATGGTATTTTGCCTACATGTATCCGTTCCAAAAGGAATATTTTATAAATATGCCCTTTTGGAATCAGTTATAATGACATATATATAAACTAAAAAAGAACCCACGCTAGCGCGGAAAAGATTGTCATATCAAGTGCCTGTGAATATGCTCGTTTTTCTCCCCCTCTTTTTTTTCTTTGACTTCACGGCTATTTTGAGACAGTCATGATTCGGAGAAAGAAAAGGGGGTAATCATATTTTCATATAGCAGCTCGATGCCATGGATCTACAATCGCATCCTCCTTCTCTTATCTTTAAAGGAAAGTGAAAGTGCTGTAGAGAAGGGGTGTATATATAATTAAGGATTGTTGGCGACGAGTTCCTGTGATTTTCAGGCACTTGTGGACATATTTATCATCTAGTTTCTACAAATCCTTTCCCTCATATTAAGTATTGAAGTCTGATCTTGATTCTTTGAATTATTAGCAACAAAAAGTACACTTTCTCACGGCTTGTGATTCATTACATATGACGTGCATTACCCTTTGTTGTACATGCATACGTGCATGACTACCTGCTATGACCCCCTCCCCCCATACACATTGTCAGAATCTTTCCGAACTTTACATATACATTTATTTTACATATCTCTATGAATTATTTTCTGAAATGTCTTTGTCGATCCTCAAAGATTATAACGTTATCAAATAATGTCGAAGGGTTCCAACTCTCTACCGCCTTGAAGAAAATTCTAAACCAATTTACATGCACCAGACACGTGTTTCGAATATTAAATTCTCATCAGTGATACTTTAAGCGGAGCCACCAAAAAAAAAATTCAGTAGCGCCCTCTTTAATTTTTTGAAGTTAGATTTTTACATTAATTTACATTACAGAGAGCACGCGGCTCCAAATTTCCTGCGTGCGGCTCCAAATTTCATGTAGGGTCGATTCAGTAGCATATCCAAATAAAATCTATGTTCAAAATAGCATTGGAGGGATGGTGATAAGATGTTAAACTCCTTTTATTTCGATGATATTTATCTTATCGGTAAAATGGCTA
Source organism: Pinctada fucata (assembly GCA_028142955.1). NCBI lineage: Eukaryota > Metazoa > Mollusca > Bivalvia > Pterioida > Pteriidae > Pinctada > Pinctada fucata. The sequence continues at coordinate 45,280,067 of AP027102.1, read as the reverse complement.
GTTTCCGAAATAGCAAAAAATAGATATGATGTCACATTGATAAAAGGCCAAAACAAAGCTTCTTTCAGGTGACAGAGCTGGAGAGAAGTAATTAATACACTTGACAAACATCAGGCCACGGGGAACGATTTGAACTGCTCCACACTGCAACGTGAAATAAGTGTCTATATTAATAATGACGAAGGGTTCCAACTCTCTACCTTCTTGAAGAAAATTCTAAACCAATTTACATGCACCAGACACGTGCATCGAATATTAAATTCTCATCAGTGATGCTTTCATTAGAGCCACCAAAAATACACATTTATAATGCTTGCCATTGTTTACATTTCATGGTAAACACGTGGTACATTTGTAGCTCTGATGTCATTTTCAGTGACCTGATTTTGTTACAAATTTGATTGGCTTATACAGCCATGTGCCTTTCAAGGACTTTTCTCGAATATAAAATTGTTAAATTGTACGTCGTATATTTCAGAAACAACTATGGAACTGGAGCAAAAAATATCCTCCTACTAACATTAGGAACTTGCAAGTATCGTCTTACTTATTTAATGATACTTTAAAAAGAAGTCGGGGTTAGAATGGGAGCATACATCAGTGTAAAATATGAAGTTAATGGTTAGTGTCCGTCGCCGGTTATGAACCTTAAATTTTCTAAGATTAGTTAATTAGAAATAACTGCTTCTCAAAAATCATCAAATTCACATTGTCACATCATTTGCTTTATCTTCATATCACACCATTTATCTCTGTCATCTTCGTTTCGACGAAGAATCGGCTAATTCTTTCCGTTAGTAGTATACATAATTAAAAACATTGATTTTCTCTTTATTGAATTTTGAAACATCACCGTATCCTTGAGATAATTTGCAGATAGAATAGAGAGAACGAAAAAAAGGAGAAATTTGACATTTAACTTCCGTCGTCTCTCGTTTGAAAAGTAGGCAGAATTTCCAGCAAGATCCTGTTGTAACGCTTAGTTCAGAGCATTTACAAAAAAGTTTATTCATTTTTCAAAACAGATATGCAGGAAGCCTAATGATTAACACATATTCAGATTGAATCTAATTTGGTTCCTTTTATTGACACATCAGAAGACAGTAGTCAGAAAGCTCTAGTTTGCTGATAAACCCTTTGTACAACGGATTTCTTATTGTAAGAGTTGTAGTAAACATCAATCTAGGGAATCAGTGATATTTTTTTCGTATCATGAAAGAATCAAATGAAAACAAAGAGATTGAATAAAATGCATTTGAAATGATTGTCCTTCAAATATGATAATTTTATGATTTTGAAAGAAAGGAGGGGATCTCCAACAACACTAGGTTGCAGCACCCACAGCAAAATCCCAAAACACCCATGCAAAAAACACAGAACAGATACCCACAGAAAGAGACGCAAAAGGGACAAGGAACACCAACTCACAACATAGAAACATAAAAGACTACACATAAACCAACGAGACCAATGGGCAACCGGTGCCGACTTAGGACGGCCATCTGCCAAGTAAATAGCAGACGGTGTGGTTATCCTGGATTAGCAGTTCAAATATAATTGCATTGTTCTGTCTTTCTCAGGGTGGAAATCGATGTAAGTTTCAAACAACACATCTAACATTTCGTAAACCATTGCATTACTCCTTCTCCTTTGAGTAAACCTGCATCAATAACAATTAACTCTTTTTCTTGAGCTTAAGCTTGATACAGGTAATTATAATAATTGACAGAGACATATTTTCTTTTGTCTTTTGGGACGTTATATTTGAGGACGGTAAATGCTGATTTTACGGTCGCAAGCTGAGTTTTTCTGGCGACGCTTTAGCGGAACCAGTAAAGCGGATGTTTGCACCGTAAAATACATTACCGTCCGCAAACATAACGGCAGTATCTAGTTATTCACCTTCTTCTTCTTCTTCCTCTTCCAGAAAAAGTGAAGGGCCGATACTGCGGCACTCTTATGCAATCTATATTTTTTTTTCATAGAAGGCGAAATGTGACGTTAGCAACGTTCAAGTCTAATATGTTCTGGTTTTACAACTAAGGAGCAAACAACCAATGAAAGTCGACGTTATAGCGCCGTTGCGTTAGAATGCTTTATATTTACATTACTAGTAGATTACCCATGTTAAACGCCCATTAGGCAACTAGAATTATATTCCAATAACTGGGGTTGCTATTGTGACGTCACGTTCAAGATTTGCATGTAGGGAGAATTTACCAACGTTCAAATTCATTTGACGCTAGAACAGGCAAAATGTGCGAAGTGCATGCAAACAAAAATGACCGATATCTAGAATAAATGTAAATATAAGTAATGGCTGTCTTACTTTTGGTGTTCATGGGTGTATAATTCTGGCTGGACAGGAGAAAATTTTCCGAGAATCGCTTCGCGATTCACGGAATTTTCACGTGACCAACCAGAATTATACCCCCATGAACACCAAAAGTAAGACAGTCATTTCTAAAATAATCTTTGTCTTGTATGTCATTTACGCTTCTAAACCGTTGTTTAATTAACTCTTACACATGTTGCTTTACATGTAATTTTTAATTACCTGCTACAAAAGCAAAAAAAAAAAAAAAAAAAAAAAAAACCTTTGAGACTGAATTATTTTGTTATACATCATGGTCTACCTCAGGTGTTTCTCGGGGTGGAGCGATAGTCAAAAATAGTCAAAAATACGTTTATATAATTTGGCGGTAAGATATACAAATAAGATTTGAAACTAGATGGCTACTGTTGCAAGCAACAGACGGATTCCTCCTTTATTAGACCTTCCTCGGAACTGAAGTGTTAAAATCCTAATAAAGAAGATGAAAAAAGAATAGTTGCTTTAGTACCTTATTCACTTCAGCAAATGGGTCAAAAGAGCTTATGTCTAACTTGGGACTCTTATCTATTTATCGACAAAAAAGAAGAAGAAGACGATAAATACCTTTCAAGTTTAGGAAGGCTTTAAACTCCTTGATCTATTCTATCCATTTTGAATCCTTTTAAATTACTATCCCAAAAAGAATTGCACAATAAATTAGCAATGAGAATATTTCTATAAATAGAGAATGACAACAGCATGGAAGTACAGACAAGTATTGCTACTAAGATAAAAAAAATAGAAACAGAGAACAAGAATAAAAGAGTTATCTATCTTACTATGTAAAGTTCAAATAAGAAGTACTACTTTGTGAAGAATAAATATTTAAGAACAAAATCCTATCAATCCTACAAGAGTAAATGTTTGTTATGACCTTGAAAAAGTTTATTTGACCTTGAACCAAGGTCATGGATGAAAGATAAGCATTTTAGCTTATTCTCATCAAGATTTCTTTTCATCTATTCAGAGCTCAATATTTTATGAACAAAAGTCTGTTGTGACCTTGAAATCGAACAAATGACCTTGGGTCAAGGTCAAGGTGAAAGGACTTGATGCAAGGAATATTTGCGCCAGGTTTGAATTGTCAAGGACAAATGGTCTTTGTTTCATAGGCAAAAATTTGTTGTGACCTTGAGAATCAAAATTTGACCTTGGGTCAAGGTCAAGGTGAAAGGGTTTGGCTCAATGATTGTATTTATGAAGTTTGAACTGTCAAGGTCAAATAGTCTTTGTTCTATAAGCAAAAGTTTGTTGTGACCTTGAGAATCATAATTTGACCTTGAAACTAGGTCATCATCAATGACTACCTATAAGTAGCCTACCATCCAAGTTTCAACTCAAAATCTCGAAAACTGTAGGAATTGGCACTGTGCCAATTTAAAGTTCCATTTTCAACTCAAAATAGCGCGAAAACAGTAAATATTTAATCGAACATGTAAACGTATAAAAGTTTGCAAATTTTCCAAAGAATGATATAAAACAAATTTCGTTCAAATGGTGTGATTAATTTAAAAGTTATAAGAGTTTAAAGATTTGACCTTTGATGACATCTAGCGAGGACATTGGTGAACTTATCGACAAACAAAAAATAGTTTAAGAAGATCTTTGTCTGCTCTTTCTAATGGTACCATTCTTTTTGCTCTGTGTTGAAAGACCTTTGAATAAAGTGTCTGGAAATGGAAAGGGGTAAGAATAATAAGAATAATAATAATAAGAACTAGATGGCTACTGTTGCAAGCAACAGACGGATTCCTCCTTTATTAGACCTTCCTCGGAACTGAAGTGTTAAAATCCGAAAAAGAAGATGGAAAAAGGAATAGTTGCTTTAGTACCTTATTCACTTCAGCAAATGAGTCAAAAGAGCTTATGCCTTATTTGGGACTCTTATTCACAGATGTATTAATCAAATAGAAGAAAAAATAATAAATTACCTTTCATTTTTACGAAAGCTTTAAACTCCATGCTTTATCAATATCAAATCCTTTACAATTACTTTCTCAAAACAGAATTGCACAATGATTTTGCAATGAGATAATTTCTATTAATAGAAAATGACAACAACATCATAGTGCAGATATGTAATGCTACTAAACAGAGAACAAGAAGAAAAGAGTTATCTTTCTTATACTATGTTGAAATCGAACAAATGACCATGGGTCAAGGTCATGGTGAAAAGGGTTTGATGCAAGGAATATTTGTGTAAAGTTTGAACTCCCCAGGTCAAACAGTCTTTGTTTTATAGACTAAAGCTTGTTGTGACCTTGAGAATGTGAATTTGACCTTGGGTCAAGGTCAAGGTGAAAGAGCTGGGCCCAAGCATTATATGTGTAAAGTATGAACTATGAAGGTCTAATAGTCTGTGTTCTATAGGCAAAACTTTGCTGTGACCTTGAGGATTTGAATTTGACCTTGGGTCAAGGTCAAGGTGCAAGAGCTTTGTTTAATGAGAATATGAATGAAGTTTGAACTCTGAAGGTCAAATAGTTTTCGTTCTATCGGCAAAAGTTTGTTGTGACCTTGAGAATGAAAATTTGACCTTGAAAGTAGGTCAACATAAAATGACCACCTATAAGTAACCTACTTTCAAAGTTTCAACTCAAAATCTCAAAAACTGTAGAAATTGGCACTGTGCCAATTTAAAGTTCTTTTTTCAACTTGGAATAGCGCGGAAACCGTAAATATTTTATCGAGCATGTAAGCGTATAAAAGTTTACAATTTTCCCAAAGAACATTTTAAAACAAATTTCGTTCAAATCGTACGGTTAGTTTAGGAGTTATAAGTGTTTAAAGATTTGACCTTTGATGACCTCTAGCGGGGGCATTGGTGAGTTTATCGACAAACAAAAAATAGTTAGAGAAGATCTTGGTATGCTTTTTCTGATGGTACCATCCGTTTTGCTCTGTGTTAAAAGACCTTTGAATAATGTCTCTGGAAATGATGAGGGGGTAAGAATAAAAATAATAATAATAATAATAAGAATAATAATAAGAATAAAGAAAAGACATTGCAATAACAGAAAGGATTCCGACGGAATAGTCGGAATCCTTAATAAAGAAAAGACATTGCAATAACAGAAAGGATTCCGACGGAATAGTCGGAATCCTTAATTAACAAAGAATTATACAGTGGCATTTGATTCGATTTCGGCAAATCATTTACTTCATTATTAATAGTTTCAAATTAATCATTACTCGAAGTTTATTAAAAAAAAACCCGGAATATACTACAGAATCCATAACAAAAAGAATCCAAAAATCCCAATTAAATGTAAAAGGCTTACAAACTTTTGAACAAGAAAAGCAATAACATAACGGACCGCCTTTCAATTTAATCATGTAACTATGACAGTTTCATGCAACCTGAATAAAAGATGAAAAAGAAATAAATGATAAAAAAAAATCCCATCGATTTTGTACATCGAGCTGGGTTTTCTTGACCTCAGTTGAACTACGTTTCACTCTAACATTATGTAACTATAAAATTTCCAAGAACTTGAACAAATATTTTGATTAATGATTTAAAAAAAATACGTAGGTGAAATTCCAAACCGCCACCACTGTGCCACGTCTCCCTTGACAGTCGAGATAAAAAAAAATATATACCTTGACCAATGGAAACTCCACAACAAAATTCGACAAAAATATCGAATTTCTACATAGAATGGGGTCCACAAGAATTAAATTGAGCATAATTTTCGTGCAGTTTGCGTTGAAACTTCTTATTTTATTACAAGTATGCTTCAGCGATGCAATTGAAGCTGTAGAATAAAGTGAAGCTATTATTAACTTTAGGGAAGAGACAATTATTAACTATTACATAACGATGTTGCATAATACTAAGCTGAAAAGAAATATACATGAAGATATTATCCATGAATAGTATTTCTGAGAATAGTCAACAATGAATATTTTATCCAAGTGCTACTGTCGTTCCGTACACGAAAAATATAAAGCAGAACTCTCTTACGATAAAAATAAACGGAGATACAACACAACACCATAAAACACGAAGGATAACTTTATCTAATAAGTAATCCCAAGAGTCTAGTGCAAGTACGAAAGCCATTGGAGGTGGTCTATCTTGCTACATCTTTCGGTATATTTAGGACATAATTTTCACAGATTTTGGCTATAATACATTGTTTAGATTGAGGATCACTGACGAGAGTTAAATACCCGAAACGTGCATGTTTGGTCTATGCTGTAAATCTATCTGCTCTAAAATGATGCTAATGAATTTGAAGACGTTAAACGTTGCGAAGTAATGTGCTGCATTGCTTACTTAAATTTTAAGATATTCAAATATCGCATCATGTTACATATGTAATGTAATTTCTAAGCAAGTAGGGCAACAAGTAAAGCTAATTTAAACAAGTAAAACAACCTCACTAACAAAAATCCAGACACAAAGAGAAAAAAACCTCATTATCAGCAAGAGGACTTACCTCAATTTAAGCCAATCAATCCAGTAACGTCAACTTATTTGTAATTGTCTTTTCTTTTTTCAGATAAAAAAAGTCAAGTTTGCTGCCCAAGTAATGTTATGTGTTTCGCCGCTTTTGGGATTCTTTGCATTTATTCCCGGTGTCCTAGAAGTATGCATCAGTTTGAATGAAAATAAAATCATAGACGAATTCAACATCGCATTCGTATGTGTAGCGTACATAGGATTTGTGGTACTGTGTACAAACGCGTTTTCCCGTAATGTCAATGAGACAGAACAAGACTGGAATGTGAAAGATACCATTAAACTTGTATTTTTATTTATTATTGGTACAGGATTTATGACTTATTGTGCTATGCACGCTGCAATGAACCATCGAAAAGATGGAATATTTTCTGTCGCAATGGCTCTTAATATACTTGTCTGTATTTTGGTATTTTTACATCTCCTTTGTTTTCTTCTCCTTCGTGAATCAAAAATATCAATTCAAGCTCATAAACTATGTTTCGTTTCTGTAATCATAATTATTGTAGTTGATGTTATAGTTTGGATTAAAGAATCTTGGCTTTATTCGACAAACCCTTTCGACCAAACTGTTTCTTCTAAAAATAATTCATGTTTATTGCAAGGGAACATGGGGAAGGAGAATACTAACTGCACAATGAAAGAAGATATATCGAATTTTGTCATGATGACGGATCCAATATTTAACCCGATGGTAACTGAATTTTCTATTTTGGCCTGTCAATTCTTTATTTCGACAATGTGTAAATTATATAATAAAGAAGAGCCATCTACTCCAGAGAAATGTTGTAATTTGTCTTGCCCTTGTAAAGAGAAATGTGTGAAACAAACAAAATTCATAGCTTTTCTCGCTTTATTTTACATTATGATTGCATTTGTAGTATTAACGTTCTATGCCCTTTTGACGGAAAATAGTGACTCAAAATATACATCAGATTATTCAAAAACATTCGACGTTTATGCTTGGTTTCAAATCATTGTGAAATCAATAATGTTTCTACCAATTATTTTCTTATTTTTTGGTTTCAAACGAAATTTAAATGACATATCGTCATCGTTTTCAACAGATTTAATATTTATCCTGCTATCCAGCATAGGTAATATTGTTTGTAGTTCAGTCAACCTCATAGATACGAAGCAATCTTTGAGTATATCTATAGCTGATAATGTTTTGAATATGGTTTCGTCATTATTTCAGAGTTACTTATTACTTTTGCATGTATCTATACAAAGCCAGGAATATGCTACCATATACTTACTTCTTTCATTTTGTAATTTTGGCTTATGGGCTTCAGACAGCATAAAAAGTTACACGGTATTACAATATCATCAATATAACATTTCTTGTAATGCGATCATACATTTCTTTCTTCCAATATCTATTTATTATCGATTTGTTTGCGCTTTGGAATTCTTTGAACTTTCTGGTACTTTCTATCAATATCCTTCCACGGAGAACTACATAAGGATGAATAAGAATAATTTTAAAGAACTTACTTAATTCAGAACTTATTTACCTTATTTTAAAAGTGTCTACATCGTCCGAGGATCTTCCGTAATTTCTGAGTTATTCTAGGAGTCAGGGAATATTTCCAAAATTATGTAAGCATAAATATTATTATTATATTAATATTATCATCATTATTATTTGAAGTGATCCAGAAGCAGGAGTAAATGTTTGCCAGTTACTGCATATTAAGTGAATAGTACGAACTTTTTAATCTAAGCGATGTTTACCAATACATTTACTAATAAATGCATATAAAAAGCAATACCTTTTACTACAATCGAAAAAGCAAATACCAATAGATTAATAGACAGTCTATGTTTAACGTCTTCAAATTCAATATCATCATTTAAGAACAGATAAATTTGCAGCATGCACCAGACATGCACGTTTCGGGTCCCTAGCCCTCGTCAGTGATCCTCAATCAAACCAATGTAACATGGCCAAAAAGTGTGAATCTTGCTATGTCCAAAAATGTTCCGAAAGACGTAGCAGGATAGAAGGGATATTATGCTAAAGGACCCACGATTTAAAAATTTGAAAAAATTTGATAACAGAAATGTTCTAATGCGTTTAAGAAACGATCAGCCGAAGTTGTTCGAACTTGGCTACACGTACCTTATAATTTATGTTATCAAAATGTCTTGAAATTTCTAAAAATTCGGTACTGTAGCATCATATCCCAGCCATCCCGCTGTGTCTTTCGGTACATTTTTTGACATAATAACGTTTACATTCTTTGGCCATATTACACTGTTTAGATTGAGGATCAGTACCCGAAACGTACATGTCTGATCCATGCTGAAAATTGACCTGTTGTTCAATGATGCTATTGAATTTGAAGACGTTTAACATTGGAACAGAAGATGAGTCTTTAAAGTGGAATGGGAATATTATGTCCTGGAGAGAACGTTTCTCCTGCTAGCTTGCAGTGGATCTCGTTTTGTGCCAAATATTTCAACTAAAGGCAAATCTCTTTCTTATCAAAATATTCAATCAGACCATTCGTTTACCTTGTAAAGGCTATAGATAGTGGAGTATGAATCATTGTGTGCAAAATGAGATGTACGAGGGCCTCATAAGGTTGAGAGATTAGTTCACATAATAATATAATTATAAAAAATCCGCTTATAGTTTTAAATTGGTAGGGGTATTTCTAATATATACTGCCCAAAAAAGAATTAAGGATATTTATTTAGAGTTTGCATTGGGTTACCGTTGTGATGGGGACTTTGTTTTATTTGCATAGTCCTATTGTCGTAACTGTGATAAAAATCAATTTTTAAGTAAGTTGTCAGTATTTGTACAACTCTTGGCTAAAAAGATTCAATGGAACCAAGTGTCTATCTCCTACCAATTTCTTAAAAAATGCGAATGTCAGAAAAATATAATTTAGACCCAAAATCTACACGGAATGAATAATTAATAATTAATCAGTAGAAATGGCATGTCTGATCCGAAGTACACAATGATATTGTTTTGAAAATCCGGTATTCAAACTGAGATCATCGCTGTAAACGAAAATCTGAGATAACCCTTGCAATTTTTTGTTACGTTAGAAAAAGAGAAAAATTTTACATTAAAATGAGAGGTTTTAAACTGAGCAATCATTCAAAGTTAAATGATAATCATAAGTTTAATGAATCTGGAAGATAATAATAAAAAAAAAATAAATAATAATAATTATTTTCATAATAAAAAAAATTATGATTTTTGGTAAAATAAGCATTTTATTCAAAATTTTAAATGGAGAAAATTAAAAAAAAAAATACCAGAAAATGAAAGCAATAACCAGACTTTCTGTTTGACCGGTTTCTTTTTGTAATATTGTCCCTAATTTAGCTCCACTATTTTGATGAAAATTACACAACACTATTTTGAACGGGAATGATCCCTAACTTTTTTGTCCAGTATAGATATGCACAACCAATATGATTCTATGAAATGGAACGCTTGAAATGGAATAGGCTGCGTTTTGGTTATTCACAATGTATTTACATAGTAGTATACCGAAACTACTAATCTAACATGCAAACTAAATTTGTGGTGATGTGTTTTTTGCAAGCAAAGCGGTGAAATCAAGAACGAAATCAACAAGCGCGGTAATAAGTGCCATAATTTCTGTTGTGTTACTGATATGCAACACACATCAAGTGTATTCATCGTAAAGCTAATTACATTTACGATAAATGCACTTGCTTTGTGTTGCTTACTCATAATAGCACAGAAATACACTTCATTTGAAAGAAATGATATCGTATTCTTTTAATGGTATAGAATATGATTTATGTTTGGAAATGAACAGCTTCGAAAATGTGTGATTAAAATATTCTTTTATCAGCTTTTGAATACGTTTTCAATTTATTTACGCTTCCCTCCTACCATCCCTCCTCCTATTCTTTTTGGTCATAGATTCATCTTATTATGCTATGTAAGGGACCATAGTCGAAATTTAGAGCCGCAAACAAAATATATTCACTAGATTTAAAAAATGAAACTAGGGGGCGCTACTACAAAAAAAAATTGGCTGTGTCTAAAGTCAATTGATGAGGATCTACTATACGAAACACGTGTTTGGTCCATTAGATGTTGTGAAAGAAGGTAACGAGTTGGAACACCTCAATTTTATAATAAGATTTCGGAGTAGTTGGATATACGTCTATAGATATGTAGAAGGGTATGATAAAATATTATCATACCTCCTATAATCAATATGACGAATAAAGAAATCAGACTGGTCAAGAACCGTTACGTGGGAGGACTACAAAACTTCATGTCTTCCTTCAGAGGCGTCATATTACCCTCCATAGATGTCATGTCTCACGGCATCGCGCAGCCTCATATTCTACGTTGGTTTAAACATTATTTATTTAAGAAAGAAGTTCAGATTAGACTTAACACACGTACAGAAAAGGTGAGGACTGAGCAACTGAATACTCTTCGTTGAGTAAGAGAAGCCTCTCTAGTTACGGTGACTACTGCAAGGCCACAAGAATGACTTTTCATTAACGAAAGATAAAATAAACAATTTATTGCCCTGTTTGGAGGGAGGCATGAGGATTTGTTCAACCAAGAAAAATCATTTCGCCCTCGGACTTCGCCCTAGGACGACATGATTTTTCTGGGTTTAACCAATTCTCATATCTCCCTCCCCCCAACTGGGCAGTAAATGTATTACAAAAGTACTTCGTAGTCATCAATACAGATTATTTTAACTAAAACTATGAGAGGAAAGTTTGTTGGAAAGAAGTTGATTCTCAGACTAGGATTATGCATGCACCGGCTGTAACGGAGACGACACAGCGAAAATCACGTCTCCGTTACTTCCGTTTATTTTTATAAACACTCATTTCTTGTTGCAGTGTGGAGCAGTTAAAATCGTTACCCGCGACTTGATGTTTAGAAGTGTATTAATTACTTCTTTCCAGCTCTGTCTCCAGAAAGAAACTTCGTTTTGGCTCTTCATCGATTTGACATCATATGTATTATTTTGCTATTTCGGAAACTTGTCATTCCATTCAAAACTGTCATCGAAATCAAAGGAGGTTAACATCTAAGCACCATCCCTCCAATGCTATTTTGAACATTGATTTTATTTGAATAGGCTATTGAATCGATCCTACAGGAAATTCAGAGCCGTGCACTCTCTGTTAAGTAAATGTACAAATCTAAATTCAAAAACTACAAGAGGGCGCTACTGAATTGAATTTTGATGGCTCCGCTGTAAGCATCACTGCTGAGAATTTAATATTCGAAACACGTGTCTGGTGCAGAAAAATTGGTTTGAAATTTCCTTCATGTAGATATAGAGTTGGAACCCTTCCGTATAATTTTTGTAAATAGCGGTACCACTGCACTTATTCCACATAATTGAAATAAATACAGATTGAACAAATAAATAATGTCGTCATATGTCATCAATATCCTAAACACCTGTCTAGTACAAAACATGTGTACGTACTATAGAACATATATTTCAATATTGACAATTTCAACCACCAAGTTGTTATCCCTAAAGGTGGACTGTAAGTCCCGGGGATATCACTCGCCTAGTTTTCGTGTTTACGCACTGCATTGAAATTTATTCTAAATTGTCTGCCATCGAATTAGACCTAAATTTCTCAAACTAAGAGGTATCTTATTGCATGGCTCCGTCCTTAGCTGGGGTCGGTCATGTTTAGAATTTTGCTCCTTGCACCAACCCTTCAACATTTTTTGACCATAGTTTTCTTTGAAATACGCTTCTGAATACACCCTACGCAAAATTGGGAGCCGGTAATTTTCGGCAAGAGGAAATGAAAAGTCTATATTGTAAACAGCGTCAGAAAAACTGACTTTTATTCAACCTGTTTGACTTTAAGTTCAATTCAATTCAATTCAATTTATTCCGTAAGTCACAGACTCATAGGCATATTACAAAAAATTCACATAAACATACATAAGTAAATGGATATCATGGATATATGGATTACATAATTTAGTTATAATAAATATTAAAGTATATGAATCATATATATGTTCCCAAAAGTAATAGTAGATGTATATAAGTATATAACAATATTATTCGGTATGTTACATCAGTATAGTCTACAAAAATATTTCATGTGGAATTTTTCTGTGTAAAAAAAAGAAAAACATATAAAAGCATACGGAAAAGTTAACGCCCCCCCCCCCACCAAATATAACCCATCAAGAACAGAAAGAAGGTCACGCAGACTTACACTGACAGGAGAGTGAATTTATTCATTATTTCTTTGCTTACTTGCTAAATATAGATATTTACCTAAATTACAAAGTTCCTTTATGTTGTTTACGCTTAGTAGCTGTATTAACTTGAAAACACTGGGGTTGTTATAATAGTATTTCTTAATAAATTGTTTTCTAAGAGTATTGAAATAAGGACAGATAAGAATGAAATGGAACTCATCTTCAATATCGTTAAGATTACAATGTGAACATATTCTGTTTATTCTATTTTCTTGTGTGTAACGTCCTTGCTCAATTTTTAATTTATGTGAAACCAAACGATACCGTGTAATATTTCTTTTATAGAGGGATGGAATTGGTTTTGTCAAGTAATATTGTAAAGTAAAATTATCGATTAAATGATGATATAAGAATCCCTTTGGTGATCTAGATATTGCTAATAATGTTTCTTGTTTATATATATCAGTTATTCTATTCTCAATTAAAGCCAGAATATCTTTATCAGATCTGTTTTCACTCCATACATAACCAAGTCCTATCTTAGACAATTCTGTTTTCAGATTTTTTACCCATTCGTTATCGTTTTGTATCATTTCTTCGTAGCATGTCTTCAGTAAACAATTATTTGAATTTCTTATCTTTAACCAATATTTAAATATTCTTAACTTTCTTTTGATAATAAGTGGGTACCTTCCAAGCTCGTAGTAAATCATATTCGTAGTAGTAGTTTTTTTCACACCTAAAATTCGCTTCAAAAACATCAAATGTACTTTTTCAACATCAGTAGCCTTATGAAATCCCCAAATTTCAGCACCGTAATGTAAAATACTTCCTATATAAGTATCAAACAGAGAACACCTCGTTTCGATGTTAAAGTTGAATCTTTTTAACGTACTAGATATGGCAAATAATGCTTTACGCCCTTGTTTCGCTATATGTTTTTGAGTTTGTAAAAATTTTCCGTTGTAGTTTAATAGAATTCCCAAATAATTAAACTGGTCTACTATTTCAAGCCTTTTCCCATCATATGTCCAAAATTCGTTTTCATTCATTTTCTTGCCATTTCTAAAAACCATCACTTTAGTTTTATCCGTATTGACAGTTAAGTGCCATTTTTGTATATAGGACAATAAAGAATCTAACATTTGTTGTAAACCTTCCGGTGTCTCTGCAATCAATACCGTATCATCCGCAAACATCAGTAAAAATATATTGATAAGCTGAATATTTATAGAGGGACAATTTTCTGTTAAAAAATGAGTTTCAAAGTCGTTAACATACAAAGAATACAAAATTGGTGAAATTACCTCCCCTTGTAATTAGCCGGAACTACTCTCGAAATAGTCTGTAAGCTTACCATTATGTTTTACACATAATTTTATTTGGCTATACAATGATCTTATAACTTTAAAAATTTTTCCTGTGATTTCCTGTTTTACTAATTTTGACCACATGTTACTTCTATCAATGAAATCAAAAGCTTTTTGATAGTCAATAAAAGCGCAATAAAGTTTCTTCTTATCAACTGACGTGGATTTTATAACCGAAACATGTGTCTAGTACAATAAATTAGTACTATAAAACATGACATTTTTTTCTTTTTTTTACTAGTTCCCACGAATTAATATCTCGAGGGAACGAGTAATGTTTGTTTTATGCATTCTTATTTTACAAAAAAAGAGCGCTGAAAACAAATTGGGAACGAGTTAGTCAGCCTATCAAACGGGTGCATTGTTTTGCACTATTGGATTGAATGACTCACTCGTTCCAACGACATAATAACTCGTTTCCACGATATACTAACTCGAGGGAATGAATAAAAAGAAAGCAAAACACATTTTTTCTGTTTTCTTTTTTTTGAAAATACATTTTAAAAATGCAAAAAGCATTTTTGCATCGATCTCGAGGGAACGAGTTAAAAAAAGAAAGCAAAAACAAACAATTTGTTTTCTGCTTTCTTTTTTAATAAGAATGCAAGAACACAAAAATAACTCGTTCCAAAGGAAATAATAATTAGAGAAAACGTACCTTTAAAAACAAAGAAAACTACTTGCCATCTCTAAGCCACCGTATATATTTCAATATTGACAATCGTAACTCTTTTGAAATCCCACTTTTGTCTGCATTATCTTGTCTTGTGAGAGTGTGTTCAGCTGCTATCACTGTTGAGGATCTCCTCCCTATCTTTTTTGTGAAGTTTTATATCTTTTTCAAGAGTTTGTGTGCCTCTGATTGTGATTTTTGGATTCTGATTCTTGGTTTGACTTTCATTCTTTGATTGTTACTTTACATAACACATCTTTTTTTATTCTCTGTTTTCGAAAACCAGAGTTACTTCCCGTTTGGGACCTATCTGACGTAGAGTAATTATGACGTCATCAAAATCTATGGAAACGGTCCTTAAACTCTGGTAAATGACTGTACAAATTTGACGTTCCCATATCATTTTCATGGCGCCATAATGGTGTTACGTCAGATCCTGTCTCAGATGGGAAATAACTCTGTATTCCGCATATATACTCAATAACTCTTACAAAATTTTTAATAGGAAAGATCGAACACGAGTTGCTCAAGGCCACTCGTATATGCATGTAACTTGTATCAGTATACAAGTTGTGGTTAATCTAAGTTTAACAACTGGGATGCCAGCTCTTCAAATGTGACCTGAACAAAGTCTTCTTCTTTTAAGAGGTATCTATGTTTGTATTTCATTGCAATTATAACGATTTCATATCAATTGACGTCTTGAGATTATGTAGTAATCGATCTGCGCTCATGTTATCATACACTTGAATTAAAGATTTACCTTTTGGATAACCAAGGTTATCAAATCTCAAATATAAATTTCAAACTTCCAAGAATTTATCTTCTTAACAAACATTTGATTTGTAGGACACAGATATTTTATTTGTATTACAATATAGAAAATAAAATGTCTACACTTCTTTTAAAATTAACGAATGTTAAATCATTTTTCATAAATGCCGCTGAAAATTGTATTTGCTCAATTTCTTGAAAAGCTTACAGGAAATTTCATTCAGTGAAGAAAAGTTGAAAACCTTCTGTATATATCCGAACATAAAGAAAATTATTCCACGAGCATTTCTTTTATCTCCTGCATACTTAGTCAACCATTTATTGGAATACTATTACTGTTGCCTTGATTATTTCATCCTCTTGGAATGACACTCCATCATCCGACGTACGCTTGATGAAGACGCTAATATTGTCATTGTAATGTTAAGTTAGGACAATCTGAAATAAAGTCAGGTAAATAAATTCTAGTACCCAAAACGTGCATGTTTGGTCCATGCTGTATTTAAATGATGCTCGTTTAACCTTAGCAGCCATAGTCGTTGACAGACTGTATATATATATAGCACATTTATGTTCAGGACCCTGAATAAGCGCTGTCTAAACTCTTGTTGAAATTCAGTCCAGCGAAAGGGAAGGTGCAGAATATAACATCTAATCATCATATGGTTTCTTCAACACGATTAATGACTTTTTTTTTCCTATTAGAGGGAGTGATATACCTTACAGCGATTTTGGGAATCAAGGAAAAGTTTGACGCTGACCTTCAGATAGACATTTCTATCTATGACAAACGTAACAATTTTAACTTCAAGATTAACCCCCCCCTTCTAGACAGCACTATACTGTCTAAAGTGCCAACATTTCTCGCTATGCAAGGGCAAGTTCGCATGATCAAGATTTTTCACTTCAGAGCAAAGCCTCAGTGTCTTTCAACCAAGTTTATTTCTACATGACACATTTGCGAACTTTTCAAAAAGCCACTCGGGGGATATTGTATGATCGTAACGGGACATATATATCACAAGACAACGTCTCGTTGTCTCCAATTCTGAAAGAAACTCCGGAGTGGAATATACCGGATTTAACATATTTCATTTTTTGAAGTTCCTGAATCTACTTCGTCTACTGAGCATAGTACCGGACATTGCTAGCGAGCAGGAGATACTCATTCTCACTCACTTAATCCGTGAGACAAAAGAAAAAACGTAGACGAAGCAGTTTGAAATTTCCTTTTCTTCTCCATTTTGCTCGTACCCCGTGAGACAGCCTATGTGAGACACAGAAGTTTTTTCAAATGCTCCAATTGACCAATGATAAAAAAGAATCTTATTGTGATGTCACAGTAACGTCGTCAGAAAACATGGTTGTTAATTAGATTACATGAAACGTAATTTAAATTCATAAAATCGTAATTTTTTCATTTGTTTCATGGAAGAAGAAATAGATTCTTTCACTCTCTACTGGGTGAGTCATAAGAATTTACACTCATGATAGAATTTTTCATCTTTTCCTTCGTTTCGCTACGCTTCACTCGGGGAAAAAGATGAAATTTCCGTCACTCGTGTCAATTGTTATGTCTCACTCAGTAGATCGTGATAGAACCTATTATTCTTCTTCAGATTTGCTCGTACCATGTGAGACAGTCTATGTGAGACACAAAAGTTCTCTCAAAGGCTCTGATTAACCAATGATAAAAGAGTATCTTATTATGACGTCATAGTAACGTCGTCAGAAAACATGAGGTTAGATGGCATGAAACGTTGTTTGAATTAACTTTTTTCTTATGTTTAATCGAAGAAGAAATAGATTCTTTCACTTTCTACTGATCGAGACGTAATTTAAATTTACACTCGTGACGGAAATTTTTCATCTTTTCCCTCGTTCTGCTACGCTCCACTCCGGAAAAGACGACTTTCCGTCACTCGTGTGATGAAAAAATGAGGTGAGAAAAATAATACATCACGACGTTACGACTGAGACAGGGGAATCTCATCTTCGTGCAGAATATTTGCTACATCCACGACTCGGCAAGCCTCGTCGTGGATTGCAAATCTTTTACACTCGGATGATATTCCCCTGTCTCAGTCGTAACGTCGTGATAGATTCTATTAATTTCATCATAAATCTTATCTCACCCCTCCTTCCAGAATTTACTTTTGCTCGAAATGCTTAATGATGACCTTGAGTTGCTTTTTCTTCTGTTTGTTATCATTTTCTCTGAACTTGTTATTTCATGGTTTCGCTGATGTTTGAATGATATTGCCATTTTTCAAATTCTTTATGGTATGTACCACCCATTTACTATATAAATAAAACAAAGGATTGAAAAGTTCATTCAAAATTTAATAATGGAATTCTCATGATAAATCTGAATCAGAATCTAAATAAGTTTAACGGTTCTTTTTCATGAAAACATATCATTATGTAAAATGATTACGGTAAATTCTCAATAGAGTATCACATAATGTTCAAAAATTCAAAGAAGTTTCAGCTTTTAAAAAGATTAATAATGATACAAATCAATTCAACTTGATTTTGATCATTATACAAAGTTTCGATGTATTTTTTAAAATGATTGGTATAAGAAATAGAAGACATTCTTAAGTGTTATGATAATATAAGTACAACAGGTTGACATATTCGTTTCAAAGTAGAGCATCCATCAGGTCTCAGATGCTCATATTTCCTAAATGACAACTTTTACAATATCTTCATTTCCATGTATTCAAAGCTTATGTTAAACCTGATACACAAACAAAAATATAATTCGTGGTGTCATGATTATACCGAGAACTTAGCCGTTTGAACTGTAACATTGGATCCTATGGAGAAAGTAAGAAAAATCAAAATCCCTTTTTTAGAGGTGATAAAATGAAACTGTAAAAGTTTCTTTTCCCAAAACCATTTAAGTTTGATAATTTGAACAATATTCTGAAGAGAAATAAAATATGTGTTTCTGAAACACCAATGCACCCGTTGGCATCTTTTACAGTAAAACAGCTGAAAAGTAGTTTCACATTTTGAGGTCAAGGTCACAAGGTCAAATTTGGTATCCATGGAAAAGTCTTACTACACGGAATTCATATGTGAAATATGAAAGCCCTATCACCTACCATTCAAAAGTTATAGCTTAAGTTTAGGTCAAACTCCAAAGTCAAAGTAAAGAGGTAAATAATTTTGGTATCCATTGAAAGGTCTTGTCACAAGGAATACACATGTAAAATATGAAAGCCCAATCACTTACCATTCAAAAGTTATGGCCAAGGTTAAAGTTTTTCCAAAGTAGGTCAAACTCAAAGGTCACAAGGTCTAAAATGTTGATGTCGAGGGAAAGGCCTTGCAACAAGGAATACACATGTGAAATATGAAAGCCATATCACGTACCATTCAAAAATAATGGACAAGGTTAAAGTTTTTGCGGACAAACAGAGAAACAGACAGACAGACAGACCAAAAACTATAGACTCCGAATCTCCGATTACGGGGGCATAAAATAGGGTATCCAGGCAAAAACATTACCAGCAATTCTGACCTGAGAGATACTCTACCTTAAATACCAATAAAGAAAACCTTGTCTTTTCAATGCAGTTAAATACCGAAATTAAAGAAATCTATGCTGATCTGATGCAATACTCTAAATTATGTATGAAGTAGTGACGAAAAATAACAATACGGGACTCTTATGAGACCCCGTAATCGGAATGAGTTCATGACTTTGAAAATTGCGTATCAGTTCACGAATAATTAAAATAATAAGAAATAATTATCGAAGGAACTTCTGCATTTCGCGTTTCGCGTTTGTGTGATGGCCTCTGCGTTTCGCGGTCTTGTTTGTGTGATGTCATCTTACAGTGAGGAGGTTGTTTTACACCACAATTGTACGTTCTTCGAGACCTCTGGGTAATTGGAGAAGTGAGAGGGTTGTGCGCACGTAATCCAGGATAACCACACCATTTGCTACTTGCGTGACAGATGGCCGTCCAAAGTCGGCACCGGTTACCCATTGGTCTCGTCGGTTTATGTGTAGTCTTTTGTGTTTGATGTTTACATGTCGTGTGTCTCTTTTCCGTCTCGTGCTGTACTCGTCTTTTGTGTTTTTGCATCGGGTGTTTTGGTGTTTTACTGTTGATGCTGCAACGGGGTCTTGTTGGAGATCTCCTCCCTTCTTTTCATATCTTTATTATATGGCAGTCACTAGTATATTTGTCACGTGGACCCCGTTACCGCGAGAAAATGATGTGAAATTTTAAGGATTATGACAATACTGCAAAAAAGAAATTCTGGAATAATTTTAAAACTGTCTATAGCAAATAAGAAAACCAAGCAAATTAAGAATAACAGAAATAAAATGACCTCAGTCTCAACCACAGCATAAGGTGATGAGACACTAATACAGGTAATATGCTATGTACAAATTCGAAGTAATTAGACATAGAATTTATGGCAATTAAGCATTCGATGTAGACGGACTTGAAGACGGTCTTCTGTCTTTCGGTTTGTTTAAGTCATCTCTCGATAACATCCAAAGTTCTAAGAATTCCATTGCACAATGGAATCGGTAAAAGATAGTGACAGGCAGTATAATTTTCGTCATAATCTTCCAGAACGTTTTCGTATAATGCTCATATTGTAAAACCGTGAAACTTTTTATCCGGGATTCACCAATGCTGTCCGATGCCCATAAGCCAAAGTTACCAAATGAAAGAATCAGCCAAAAGAAGTGAAAGCCTTTGATTTGCTTTGATCCTTGCAAAAGTAAAATTGTATTCTGTAAGAAAGACAGAATAATGCTTATACTATTCTCAGCTATGGACAAAAAATCATTTGTAAAACTCGGGAGGAGCGGTATAATGTTCACTGTACTGTAAAACACATTCCCAAAGCTGGAAATCAGAAGGAAATATTCACCTAATCTGAGTGAATTTGGAGGATCTAAAAATGATTTCTTTTCCCGATGAAATATTAATGAAGAGAAGATGATAAAAACAAGTATACATGACATAACAAATTTGAAAGCTATCTGATACCATACATAAATTTTAAATTTTTCTGGTAAGATCTTTTCATCTGGCTGATCTAAATCTTGATCATTGTCTGTAAGAAGCGCGTAAAACGTGAACATGACAAAGGCAACCATTACAAAGAATGATAAAAGGGTCAAAACAGTGATAATTGTTGATGGATGGCACATACTCTCTGTACTCGTTTCACCTTCAACTTCATTCTGTGGTTCATAAGCATCGTTCCCTGAATTAAAAGTATGGTGAACGTCTTCCAATTCGCGATTTTCTACTTTAATTGGCGTGCTATCATTTTTTGAGTATTCGTGAGGCGGAAATACTTGAGCGAACATCATGTGTATCGCGATGAGAGAAAATTCTATCATCATAGGATTAAACAACGGGTCCGTCGATTCTATGAACTTCGCTACATCATCGCGAGTAGTGCAGTTATTTTCTTTCCCTTGATTCAAAAGAGATACAAATAATAGGGAATTATTCTTAGAATCTGATTGATCGAAAATATCTGCAGATTCAGACAACAATGCATCAAACCAAATGCAGGCATCAGGTATGATGACAAAAATCAAACTTAATTTTCTAGGTTTTATGGAAGACTCTCGGACTCTTACGAAATACAGAAGCTGTAAAAATGCAAAACAACATGCTGTTACATTAAAAATGATACCAAATATGCTTTCTTGTTGGTCACAATCATTAAAACTATGCTTGACAGCATAAGTAGCACAATGAGCCATGTATCCAGTTCCAAAGATAAACAGAAATGCAAAATTGATGTTTGTCATTAATCTAGAACGTGTATCATGACTTTTTCCAACTACTTTGTACTTTTTACATATATTTTCCCAACCTTTTTTGCAGGAATCACGACAAGGTTCACAGCAAGAACATTTACATATCTCTAAAACTTTGTTTACTATTTTTGCAAAACAACCACTTAAATTCAATGATAAACAACATAGTAAAATGAACCCCGGAAATACTAAAATGGTTGAGTAAAATTAACGTCACAAGGCTTTGATGAGTACTTAAATATAGTTTCGCCCAGGTAACAAGCATTACAGCTGAGACAATTCCGGCAAGTGAAACCATCCACGGGATCGATATCCTCCAGCAAATACGATTCTTTTTCTTGCTTTCTAAAAGAGAGCAAATACCATCTATATTAAAAGAGTAGAAGAGAAATTGTCTCAATTGAGTCATCATAACGACGAGGAGAAGGAGGAGGACGACGACGACATTTACGACTACAACACAGATTCTAAAACATTAAAACTTTGGGAAAGGCTGATGTAAAAAAAGCGCAAAGGGCAATTGTGGCAGACAAAAGACACACATTCTCTTTCGAATACGGAAGATCGCAAATACTTCTAACCAAGACTATACGAATGTTCTCGCGCACTCTTCGATTGTTCTCCATTGTTATGACGTCATCAATTTACTTGGGCAGAAAAGGTGCCCAAGTTTTGAACAATGGTTTAGGTAGGTGACTAAATGAAAAACCAGGGCGGACATGCTGCACGCGCTGCATTTGCGATCTTGCGTATTAAGAATGATGTTGTTATCCGAATTACCTCTGCATAGTTGTGAAAATTAGCAAATAGAGAATAAGTGTCTTAATTTGTGTTTTGTTACGGGTATACAACACACACAAGTGCATTTATCGTACATGTAATGCGCGTTAGCGCATTTCATGCGATAAATGCACTTGCTGTGTGTTGTATACCCGTAACAAAACACAAATTATGACATTTATTCTATACATGTATATATGCACCATAGTTGTCTATTTCATTCTTGTTTTCTGAAATTGCCTTTTCTAGGTAAAAGAGTGACGTCAAAATTCATATCACCGCGGGTTCAGTTTGCAGGTTAGATCAGCCGTCGCGGCATGTTTCTTTAGATCTTATGCATTGTGACGTCACGAGTGTTAATACACGATTTGCAGCACGTTCCTTTCAATAGTAACATCTCAGAGAATTACATTGGTTGTGCATATATATGACCATCAAAGTCGAGACTGGATGCACACTGACTTCACTCCTTTTATGTGTTGTCACTTGTGTTTCAATGACGTCCTTACTTTGTTACACATGTACAATGTTTTTGAGTGTTATGTTTTCTAGTCTCCAAATTGCTTGTTGGTGTTGGAATTTTTTTCATATACATGGACTCACAGTTGTACATCATCAGCCTAATACAGCCTTTACGTTGGTAAAATTCAGTCTTCAAAGGCAGAAATAAGATAAAACAAATCTGTTTTTCTGACAATTAATTAATTTTCATGAGCGGTTAGCCTTTGAAATGTAAGTAAGTGGTCTTGTTTTTTATGCTGTTTTTTATGCTCAAGGGTTTACTTCGTAATAAGTTTTAAACCTTACAAATCTTGAGATACATTTGAGGTACATTTCCAACGCAATCGATAGTTTTCAGAAGTAAAAGTATTTTTGTTTTACACAAACTGATGTTAGTTGGTTGCATCTCTAAAATTAATATATGAAGTATTTCAAAAACAAATTCAGCTTTGATTCGAAAGAATAAATAAAATTACAAAAGTAATTTATAGGTATTCGATTTCGTATTTATAGTATACCGTATAAAATTGAGAAAAGAGGTTTGTTTCTGAATCAAATGCATAGACATGGAAATTTTGATTTTTTTCCTGTGAAAGAGCAATATGAAATACAAGTACATGACATATGAAAAAAAAATATCGAAAGTAATCATCAAGAAAACATTGGCCAAACTTACTTATTTAGCAGAGAAGCTATTTCGTTTAATATTTTGATGTCATTTTGAGAATTATACAACTAAGAAATTCTATCTCTCTCAGGCACTCCATTGAATATAATATGAATCAAGGCAAAGCCTTTTTGTGCGAGCGGAGAGAAAATAGATATGATTATATAAAATAAAAAAAGATCTTTCTTATTTATTTTGACTGGTTTATCTTATCTTACAAAACTTTCTGTTTGATGATTGCCAAAGAAAGGTATTATAAGGCGAGTGGAAACACGGAAGCATTTGTAAAATTGATCTAGACCAGCAGATGAACATTTTAGGGGGGGGGGGGCGCTTAAAATATGGTTCTTTAAAAATATGGTTCTTTATAATTCATTTTTATTTTGTAAGAATAATGTTTAGGCTAGCTGAAAATAAGTTACTTAAGAACAAAAGAAAAAACAAACATATTCCGACTTCTGACAGTACGAAACCACCCGAGACGAGAAAAGCAATCAGAGCGAAACGTCTCGTTTAAAACCGGAAATGTCGGATTTCCCGTGGTTACGCCGTCTTGTTGATGCTTTATCGTTACCTGATTTACGAAAAATGTTTTCAAATAAATTTAACTTATAAACAAAAATTGAGTATAACATATACATCTACTTCGAGTCGAAAAAAAAAAAATTAAATGGCAATAATCAGCATCTCCGCAGTAACTCTGTCTGCGAGGGGACGAAAATTTTTGAAAGCATAGTAGTACATTCTCATTCTTTGATTCAGCATATTTTCTCAATAAGATATGTGTATACGCGTTACCATAAGGGCGAGCTTCGCTCGCTATTACGTCTTGAAAAATATAGCATCATTTAACAGATATATTTGCAGCATGGATCATACATGCACCTTTCGGAAATTTAACCCTCGTCAGTGATCCTCAATTCAAACAATGATTGTGGCCAAATACTGTGAAAGATATGTACAAAAATATTGAAAGACGTAGCAACTTTGGCGCGAAATGATGCTTCAAGACCCACTTTTCAGAAATTTTGATAAAATTTAGTGAACATAATTTTTGAATGCGTGAAGAAACGATCAATCGAAGTTGATCGGACTTGACTACATGTGCCCTCGGGGGACTCCAAGTCCACCAGCAGTGACACTCACCAAGTGGTGCAAATGTTACGTCTTCAAATTCATAACATCATATAAGAACAGATGAAATTTCAGCATGGACCAAACATACACGGTAAAGATCCCCTTTAGATAAGAATCTGGTCGTTTAGTTTGGTTGAGCATTTTCCTGATTTTGTATGTCCATTTTGGTTTGCGTGGTAATCAAGTTTGTATGATGTGTGTATCGCAGTTGTTATCCAAGCTCGGTCTTGTCGGAGATCCCTCTTCTGCACAAACACTCTTATAGAATGAACACCTCAAAATATATTTTCAACAGATTTATCTCAAAATACCACTTTCCAGGATTCATGGTATAGAATTGTAATGTGTCGATACGTATGATTAGAGGTTGCAAGTGACTAAGCAAAAGAGTTAGGCTTGCCTTAAATAATATACTGGGTTTTTAGGATAACAGCTATACTAACCCTTTATTTCAAGCCAAAAGTTTTGTGTTTGTTGCTTAAAGCTGAACAGGAATAGAACATTGATAAATTATTATGCACATATGTTGGACTATAGTAAACACGACACTGTGTTCCATGCATTAATATATATGGTATGATTTGTAGCCATTCTAATATGACTTGCGATTTTCTCCCTATATGTGCTATAGAGCTCGCCCGTCTTAAGTTCTCCAACATATTCATGGTCAGATAAGTCACGCCTTCTCACGCGCAAACTCTCACGCGCTCATTTTCTGAAAACTTCATACACTACTTGTCGTCTGTTATAATCAGAATATGTTAGAATAGAAATGAAAATAAAAACTAGCTAGCTATGGTTTATTATCCGGTAATTCCCCACTTCGCGGCTTGGTGATAATTTGATTGGTTCATGCGACGAGGGGAATTACTGAACAATAAATCACTGCTAGCTAGTTGTTATTTCTTAAATAATAATATTTTTCAAAGTACTTTATTAGAGAGATGCAGAATTTTAAAGCTTTTCTGAACAGCAAGAATGATATACATAAGGATTGACTTAGGAAAGGGGAATGTTTGTAGAAATAAAACTTATACGATGATTGGGATTGTAACGTATGATTTTGTGATTACAGAGGGGTTTTTTTGTTGTTTTTGATAATCTAAGTGATACTGCGCAAAACTGATGAGACGTTGCAATAGGACAATGCTTTATAAATAAGTCCATATTGTTTATATATCTGAAAAGTATATAATTTTTACAAACACTTCAAGAGTTCATCAAAAGGAATGATGGGTCAAGAACGTTTCTGTCGTCGACGAACTATTGAAGTGCTTTCAAAAACTATTAACTTTTCAGATATCTTGACGGTATAAATTAACTTCTTAGCCATCGCCTACTGCAACCGTGACGGCTCATCGGTTTTGTAAAGTTTAATTTAGAAAAAAAATCAAAGAACTCTGTAAGGAATCATAACATAATACGTTTCGATCCCACGTGATGTTATATCTTATCTAGTAGTCATTTTAAACGGCTTTAAAAGGTTAAAAAATAGGGGTTTATAGTCTTGTTCGCCTGAACCTCAAACGACTTCTACAATCACCTCCATTGCGAGACC
Organism: Pinctada fucata; assembly: GCA_028142955.1. Classification (NCBI taxonomy): domain Eukaryota; kingdom Metazoa; phylum Mollusca; class Bivalvia; order Pterioida; family Pteriidae; genus Pinctada; species Pinctada fucata. Next base: position 45,253,736 of record AP027102.1, on the reverse strand, counting down.
TGTACAATCCAGTGCAATCTCAACTCCATTGGAAGTATACAAGCAGAGATGCCGTTAAGGAGCTAATGCTTTTAATTCACATTACCAGATCGTCTCATGTGCCAGGTACCCGATTGATCCCTGGGTGGAGAGAGTGCAACATAGTATATTATTAAATGATCAGAAATTATTGCCGATTTTGCTTATTTCTGATTGGTCGAGACGCCGTTTGATAGAGTGTACCTCAGAGTGAGTTGACCGCTAACGCTCCAAAGCGGTATATTCGGGATAAGCGCGTGCGTGACCAGAACGTTCGTTGATTTTTGTAGTGTGAGATCTTTGACTTCACTTTTCATTACAATGCAATCCTGATAATTAAAGTAGTTTTTGACTTTTGATTTCGGTCTACTCGAGACTACACAGACCTGGTCAGGCATTGGTTAACCTCGGCCTTCGGCCTCAGTCAACCAATACATGACAAGGTCTGTATAGTCACGAGTTGACCTCATCAAAAACCAATGATTGTATATAAACATCAAAGAAGTACCTAACCGTTATTCTGTCTCAGAGTCGAGAAGGCAAAGCAAAATCGTGATGATTCCCATCGAAACGGTTGCGAACTCCGGAATGAACAACACTCCGAAGTGAGACCAGGTGCCCGGGGAGAGTCAGCGTCTCCTGATTGCATGCAACACCCGTCATTATTAATTGATCATGAATTATTGCCGATTTTGCTTATTTTTGGTTGGCGGAGACGCAGTTTGATAGAGTGAGTTGACCTCTAACGCTCGAGAGCGGTCTATTCGGGATTCAGTTACGTGATAATAACCAGCACGTGCACGTGCGTTGGTATTTGCAGTTTTAGATCTTTGACTTTGGCATCATTACAATGCAAATGATAATTTGATAAAGCAGCTATTAAATACTTATGATTTCCGTCTACTCGTAACTATACAGACGTGGTCAGGTATTGGTTAACCTAGGCCTTCGGCCTCGGTCAACCAAAAGCTGACCAGGTCTGTCTACTCGTGTTTATACAGACGTGGTCACGGGTAGACCTCATCAAAAGTCAATAATTGTATAAAGTTACTTGCATAAGGTTGCAATGACCGGCGACGATGAAATCCGAATCATGACCTATGGATTCGTGGTCCACCGCACTGACCACTACGCCAACAGCACTACACCGGTACTGACTTGTGTCGTGTTCTTATTTTAAGGATGGCTCCAATTCTTTTTTGTTGGAGGGAGGTGAAGCAAGAAAAAGGAAAAAAGAGATAGGAAACTGTATCAATGTGCGTAAAACATGATACAGAAATTTTCAGTTCTTTTACTTGCTGTACCTCAATCAATGAAAAAAAACAAGTTAGAGTCATTCTTTATCATTTTGTATCAACGAACAAAATGTTTGCAATTCATCAGTGAACTATCCATGCCTTACTTCTGTACCTTTCAAAAACATCAGACTCGGTGATGTCACTGGAGAATCTTTTTATATAAATAGAATAGCTGAAATTTTCATCCAATAAAAATCGATGTTACAATCAAAATTTAATGATTATTAGGAAATTGTGCAAAGTAATTGTGTGAATAAAAATTGATAACTTACTAGCCTCTTGTCCCTGGTAAATAAATTTTACTGTGATGATACATCAATATCTCATGACATAACAATGTTAAACGTCTTCAAATTCAATAGCATAATGTAAGAACAGATAAATTTGCAACCTGGACCAGAAGTTTCTGGTACTTAACCCTCGCAAGTTATCCTCAATCTAAACAACGAAATATGAACAAAGACTGTGAAAGTTAAGTCCAAATAATACAGAAAGACGTACCAAGATTGGTTGGATATGATGCTACAGGACCTACTTTTCAGTTTCGAGAAAATTTTGTGAACAGAAATTTTCGAATGCGTTTGAAGCAACGATCAACCGAAGATGATCGGGCTTGGCTACATGTGCCTTCTAGGACGCCTGCCACCAGCAGTGCATGACATTCAACAAATGGTACAAATGTTACGTCTTGAAATTGTTCATCATTTTAAAACCTTCACTGATACATAAAACATAATGAAAATGATTGAGATACTTGCTGTCAGAGCGCAGCCTTCCAGACAGAAATGTAGAAATACGGTGCACCAGATTTGCATCTTTCGCATACTGAATCTACCATGGTGACACTTTAAACCACAAAAAACAGTCGAAACAAATAATACAGTGTAACGCCCTCAACTTGAACTGAAATTTAGTTTCTGTTGTATAAGGACTACATGAACGAGTCCATATTTTTCTTTGATTACAATCCGATAAATGATTATTTTCGTTATGTTAAAATATTTCTACTTGGTACCTTTAATGTCTTGCATTTTAATCGAGGCCATTAGGTCTAAAGTCATGGTCTCAAATGAAAAGTCTTGTCATAAGGAATCTACATGTGAAATATCAAAACTCTACCCCTTATAGTTCAAGAGAGATAGCCCAGCTTAAAGTTTTAAAAAAGGTCAAATTCCAAGGTCAAGGTCACTGGGTCAAAGTCCCAAATGAAAGGTCTGGTCATAAGGAATCCACATGTGAAATATCATGGCCCCTCACCATATAGTTCAAGAGATATGGCCCAGATTAAAATTTTTGAAAAGTAAGTCAAATGTTCAAGGTCAAGGTCACAAAATTCAAGGTCTCAAAGAAAAGATCTCATCATGGTCCAGCATCATTTAAAATTTACATGCACATTCTCCACATACTTCACATGAAGCACAAATTCTGATTTTTCTATCTCAAGGTCAAGGTCAAGGTTAAATTTTGCTGTCTCCTCATGGTCTATCACAATGTTAAGTTTCAAGGTGATACTCAAAACGCTTTTCTTGGTAAAGACTTCAATGCAACACTTTAACCATATGTTGAATCACTGATGGACGGACTGACTGACAGACGGACTTCGCCATTTCACAGACCGGACTTTGCTTCGTATTCCGGTCAAAAATTATAAATATGAACAAGGAGTCATAGCTTGAGAACTACCGTTGTGAGAAATTCATCGAATTTCAAGTTAGAGTCATTCTTTATCATTTTGTATCAACGAACAAAATGTATGCAATTCATCAGTGAACTATCCATGCCTTACTTCTGTACCTTTCAAAACATATCGTCCGCGGTGATGTCACTGGAGAATCTTTTTATATAAATAGAATAGCTGAAATTTTAATCCAATAAAAATTGATGTTACAATCAAAATTAAATGATTATTAGGAAATTGTGCAAAGTAATTGTGTGAAAAAAATTGATAACTTACTAGCCTCTTGTCCCTGGTCAAGGTCACTGGGTCAAAGTCCCAAATGAAAGGTCTTGTCATAAGGAATCCACATGTGAAATATCATGGCCCCTCACCATATAGTTCAAGAGATATGGCCCAGATTAAAATTTTTGAAAAGTAAGTCAAATGTTCAAGGTCAAGGTCACAAAATTCAAGGTCTCAAAGAAAAGGTCTCATCATGGTCCAGCATCATTTAAAATTTACATGCACATTCTCCACATAATTCACATGAAGCACAAATTCTGATTTTTCTATCTCAAGGTCAAGGTCAAGGTAAAATTTTGCTGTCTCCTCATGGTCTATCACAATGTTAAGTTTCAAGGTAATACTCAAAACGCTTTTCTTGGTAAAGACTTCATTGCAACACTTTAACCATATGTTGAATCACTGATGGACGGACTGACTGACAGACGGACTTCGCCATTTCACAGACCGGACTTTGCTTAGTATTCCGGTCAAAAATTATAAATATGAACAAGGAGTCATAGCTTGAGAACTACCGTTGTGAGAAATTCATCGAATTTCAACAATCGGAAAATGAATATTTGTTTTATTTATTTATTTATTTATTAAGTTTTTTTTTGGTTGTTTGATAAAAGCAACATTGTACCTGTACTCATTTCTTTAGACGAAATAGAATTTGACGAAATAATTGCTGAAAGTGCAATATCCATTCTATCAAATCCACAGCGGAATCATGATTTGACTCACATTATCTATTTGTTTTCTCGCATAGGATAATTATCATTTTATTGACATTTTGAAGCTGAAATAGGCGAGGAAATTAGCTTTGACCCTTTTAAAAACACGGAAGTGTTCCAAATCTCTACTTTCTTGAAGAAAACGAGTACATATGCTTTATATAGTAGAGTGGCCCCCTAAAATAAGCTTCTCCAGAATTGAATTTCTTCTCATTTTTAGAGAGTTAAATATCTATATTTTGAGAAATCAAGTTATGAAAACTACTCCTCGCTTTTAAAGACATTGTAAAGGACCAGAGCCACGAACGGCGATATCGGCCTAAAGTTTTCGTATATTTTCAAACACAGACAATGTTTCCAAATTATCGACAAAAGGAAAGGAGAACATTTTGTCTTTCGAAAACGTGCGAAGTTGTAAGATTCCGGATATGTCTTAAGAAGATATAGAGCCCAAAACCAAGCCAGGATTGGCATTTCCGGTATTTTTGTGAGATATCATGAAATTTGATCGATAATTTCGCATAGGACCGGACATCCTACCAAAAAATTAATTATATTTAAATATCCTTTGATTATACCTGTGATTATTTCGATGAAGATTTTTTTGGTAGAATGTCCGGTCGTAGTCGAAAATTAAACTTTTATGAGTTCTCTGTTGGCACATTTCTTGACAAATTTTTCATCAAAGATGGTTAGAACGTCACGAAAAAGACTTCCCAGACGATGGAAATGAGAAGTTGTTTTTCAAGATAGGTAGTAGATAATCTGAAAGCTTTTAAAATTATGTAAAATTTTAGAAATTTGGCGGTTGATTACTTTTATACCTAGTTCAAACTATTGCAATTCTCCAGAAAACTGCTCCATGGTAGATAATATTTGTGACGTCATTTATACCAATGACGTCATCAAACTTCAATTTGACGTTAAACTTTATGAATTTCCTGAAATGTCAAGTTGTGCACTCGAGTAGTTACGATACATATTTTCGTTATACTTAAATCTGTTGAACCACTCTGTGTCTTCCCTGTATATATCGGCATGTATACACGTGATGCTGCGAGGAAAAAATAAGAGAATAATTTAAAAATCTTTTTTAAAAGAAGGCAGATATAATGTATGTGGGATTTTGGGGGTTTCGGTTTATTTGTTTGTTATATATATATATATGTATGTTATTTCCTAAAATTTTCCTAATACGGGAATAAAATATTTAAACAAAAATGCAACGGCTTTCTACAATTATCCTGTACGATAGAGAAATTGGAAGATATGGGGTAGAAAACGAGATTGAAATAATGAGAATTCGAAACATAAAAGAAAGACGTAACATGAATGCAGCATAAAGAAGCAAATGTGATCGACACCCAAGAAGAAACATTTTATGATCTAATTCTTTTACAGAGGAGATGGGGATTTTTGAAGACAAAAAAAAGATAGAAAACTTGAAATAAAATGATTAATTTGAAATAGATGATTGACGAACGATATCGAACCAGAGAATTTTGATTGAGGTTCAGACTATGCTGGATCAATTCTCTCTCATTTATTTTGATGTAATATAAAGTCCAGCGCCCAATATAATGGATAACAGGGGATAGGAGACCGTGATATAATCATTTATTCAAAGATACCATTTCCCTGAAAATAAATTTTATTGAAAACGTAAAATTCATTCCGACAGGTCTGGGTTGAGAAAAAAAGAGACATAAAAGGTTTATTTGAAAATATGCAGTAACGACCATAATATTGTCGAATTTGTAAAATTAAATCTCCATATACTTCTATTATAAAAACACAATACATTGTAGGTGGCGCCAGCGTAATGAATTAGAGCTGCGCACCCCAAATTAAAAATGACGTTTTCAAACGGCTATAGCAGCGAATGTATGCGTTTAGATTCACCTGAAAATTTGAATTTATACAAATGAGAACGTAAACTTTCATATGAAAAGAAAGATTTTGCATTTAAGAATTTTGTAAAATTCAATAATTTTCAAGGACACCTTACTGTTATAAAAGCTTTATCATCAAGTTCTGAAAACAAAAATCACGTCATTAAAAATGTTGACCGCAAAAAGGGGAGAGTCTAGAACATGCTCCCCTTCTCGCCCTGGCCTCATCGCTCCCTTTAGATTCGCCAATCATCCGATATTGCAAAAATTTGAGAGAGAAAAATTTGATTCTTAAAAAGTACGCGAACGCTGCATATCATAACATTCGAACATTAATCACCTTTGCTACAGTCCATCGATCCAGAAATTAATAATGTTGTGCATCTATGACATCGTTTTGTCACATTCATGGTGCTGTTCTGGCAGATTTGGATCAGTGATTTTCTTATTCGTGTAAGTACCTAAATTTTCATTCCTCTAAACGCGAATCATTACATACATGTATTCGTATTCCATACCTCGATCTCTATCTTGTTCACATTAATACACGCTGTATTATTGTAACGATAGTCGCAGCCATCGTCGCTATCGTCTCTTAAATATCCAACTCGCCGACTATCGATTCTATCTCTGAGAATCGATTAATCGGAGTAAATAGATCTACACTTCTTTGAAAACTGAAATGTTCTCTCTTCACACAAAAAGACACTAAAAATGTATCAGAATGGGAGTCATATGGCAACGGATTTTAGTTTAGTTATGGAACGATTATCGCTGACGATCGATTGTCGGTCGTTGAATGGCCAGCGATGAACATTACTAATCGATGTTGAAAATCAAACGCGATTGTCGCCGACATCGCTGATTAACGGATTGTCCGATTTAGTATCTTGGTTTTGATAAATTCGTGTATTTCCCTTTTATACTATAATTTTTTTCCTTGTACTTCAAAGTACATACTGGTGTATGACATTTTCTGTTGCATGGTATTCAAGAAAAAGAAGCTTGAACGAATTGATAGGGTATTCATAGTAGTTGTGATCGAAAGTGCTTCACTCAATAAAACCATTTTATTCAAAGAAATAATGATTTGGTGTTTATTTCAATTCATTGTTGGTTGCAAAATGAAAAAAAAAAGAAATGTTTTGAATTTTCCGATTATAATAATAATGGGTTATGCCCATCCGATTATTTCCGCTAATCGATTATGATTTAACTTCCGATTGCCCAACACTTATACTAGCACATACATGTGAGAAGAGTCACAAGTATTTCTCTAATCAATAATTATGTTTGTCATGATAAGACGTGGAGCATGAAAAGTATTTTAAAATACGAAATATTCAAAATGCAACCATCGTTTTTTTCTCTATGTTCAAAGTCCGCTACCATTGACCCGAATGGGACCCTTCGCTTTTATGTTAGAAATATCTCGCCCCCTAATTCCTGTATCCGCAACCTCTGGAAATGGGTATTACACACTGATTTTAGAAGGAAAATCATGCAATGAATTAAGACATTATTTTTCTCTTTTTTCAACTCGAGTTTTAGCTGTACTTATTTATATTGAGTCATTGACTCACATGCACTGAAGTGTACGGAAGGGGTTTTCAATTTAGCCGATGTATTATCTCTGTCTAGTCCAGCAACTGACCGCGAAATTTGATTAAAAACCGATATACGTGTAATTTGAGCCTACTAGTTGATAGGAACAAATTTGAAGTACTCTTAGATGTCAAATTGAGTCACATCAATGTTCATCTTCATACATCGCTGACAGTTGTGTATCTACGGGAAAATTAAGTGGATGCTTTAATTATCTAGATCTGCAGCAGATATAGAACCGTGTAGGGGTATTCACTTTTGATTGGAGATGTTCTGACAACTTCATAACGAGAAAATCTTTGAATTTAACGGTATTTCAGAAATTTTCGGAAAAAAATGAAGAAGCATACATGGTATTCCTTTGTCTGATCTGATACAGCCTAACACTCTTCTAGGACAATTTGAACGTATCGGATCCGTGATTCATGAAGATGGTAAACATGAAGTCTTCCTTTGATTTTTTTTTCATATAATCATACATAATGACATCAATTTCTTGTGGATCGATGCAGCTTACATCTTACGCGATTTAAACGAATACAGAAAGTAAAAGTATTACATTGAAGACATGCATACTGTAGTTCCAGGACGAACATTTTCAGCCTGTGATTTCGAGCAAAGGCAAAACAAACACGGATTGTACATAATAAATTGTACACATATTGTATTTATAGAAATTTTTGAAATATGTTTTCTTTAAATTAATATTTCACACATTTTCTCAATGTAGAAATATCTTTTATCATTTCTAATACTTAGTAATTCATGGTACTTGTCCTGACATTATGCGACGTCATATGTGAAAATGACGTCAAATGACGTCGCAAACAATATACCATACCATCAATTCACATTAAAATATTTTGCTTCAGCAAGGTCGTAAATCACAAAGTTGGCCAGTTCTGAAGTGCTGAAATATGGTATTATCAAAATATAAAAGATGAACGTTGTGGCAAATTAGGCCGATTTTGCCCTTCGTGGCTCTGGTCCTTTTGTATACATGTAAATTTTACACGAAAAATAGCATAATTCTTGATTGTTTTCATTCAGATAACATCGAGCGGGATCGTGAACAACTTTTTCCCATGTCATGCAAAGGTAACAACATATCAAAATATTAAAGTTATTCAGAAGCCCCCTCGATACTAACTTATAGAAATTTTGTCGAAAATGAGCCCTAAAATGTCGTTTTTCCCGAATTTTTGAAACTGAGAAAAGAAATGAAAAGTTTTGTATCATTTCATAAATAGCTTACATTTTAGAATAACTTTTCGTACCAATTCCTTTTTTTCACGAAAAATCAAGATTTTGCCCGGAAAGGGGGTCGCTTTACTATATAAACCATATATAGTGTTTTCAAACCCATTTTTATGCACCAGACACGGTTTCGAATATGAAATTCTCATCAGTGATGCTTCCAGCCAAAGTACTTTTCATAAGCCGCTCAAATTCATTTCACTAGCGCCCTCTGGTTTTATTTTTAGAATTTGAAATTTTGCATTTACTTTACAGAGAGTGTGCGGCTCCAAATTTCCTGTAGGGTTGATTCAGTAGCATATCCAAATAAAATCTATGTTCAAAATAGCATTGGAGAGATGGTGCTAAGATGCAAACCTCCTTCAATTTCGATGATATTTTACGATGAAATAGCAAGTTTCCGAAGTAGCAAAAAATATATATGATGTCAAATTGATACTTCTATCAGGCGGCAGAGCTAAACAAACATCAAGTCACTGCTCCCCACTGCAACAAGAAATAAGTGTTTATATCAATAATATCGAAGTGTTCCAACTCTATGCCTTCTTGAAGAAAAGTGCAAACCAATTTTCATGCACCAGACACGTGTTTCGAATATCAAATTCTCATCAGTGATGCTTCCAGCCAAAGTGCTTTTCATAAGCCGACTTCCTGTAAGGTTTTGTGAAATTCTCTGCAGCGCTTTCACCGGAGAATGTCGAAAATACATCAACTAAACAGAGCCCTTGGCGGCCAACTTTGTTGGCCGATGGGCACGAAAAACAGAAACTAGGTAGATGACCTTGAATACTTGCTTCCTGTAATGTTTTGAGAAATTATGTGCAGCGGTATCAAAGGTATAAGCCAATAAAGAGGCCTAGGCGGCCATATCGGTGGTACCGATTAGCACGAGCAACACAAACTTGGTAGAATAGAATGAATTCTTTTTTTTTGTAAGATTTCGAGAATTTTTTGTAGCGGTTGCAGAGGAGATGACACAAATGTTAAAAGTTGAACGGCGCGCTATGAAAATACTCACTCGAGTTTCGCTCGGGTGAGCTAAAAACATTGATGATATGCATGTACATAAATAAAATTGAATTCATGAACGACTTATTGAAATGTTAAGAAGCATACCATAAATCTGATTATTTGTGTTTTCGATTAAATGTAGCGATTTTGCCGTTCAGATGGTTTGACAAACAAAAAATATACAATTATTACATAAGAAAATATCTGTCTATTTTTAGACCCATTAAATTTAATGGATAGGATGTGATCTCCAAAAGGATTCGGTTGCATAACTTAACTTGTAATTAAGATGGGAAGTCCAATGTTTCCATACGCTCTTTGTATCGAACACATCTCCGTATTAACAAAAATAGACACAAAGAGCTATATTATTCTTTTTACTCCATCAAACTTTTTTTTATCGTGGTACAGATTAGACACTTTTTAATTCCAATAGTCAAGAAGCAAATTTGTGTGATAATTGTTAAATCGTTTGATATGATTTAGAGTTTTCAGTCGGTAGTTATCTGCAAATATGATAAAATGATAAGTACAAAAATTAATCTAAAAGCTTTTGAATTTGAAGACGTTTAACATTTTTACTCAAAGTTGCAAAAAAGTAAAGCAGAATTTTCAAGATATATGGTTTTTTTTCATGCAAATGTTAACATACCTGAGTTGGAGCTCCTTGTTCGCTAAAAGGCTCTTTAGGGGTAGTTTTGTCACCTTCCATGACCTCCAAACTGTTTCACTATGAATATCAAGTAAGAAATATTTATCAACATCAAGCACTATGAATACAGAATTGACCTTTCTTCAATATCACTGTATACATCATAACAATAGCTGCCTAATCTTTCTTATTAACGATTCCAAAGACATAGGAATGCCCCAACTCTGATGTCATGATGTCAGACAATGTACCAGACACGCATGTTTGGGATAACGTAAACGTGGAGATTTTCGCATTGGGGTAACTTTCGCGTATTTCGCAATTCAATTTACTTTGCGAAATTTTCCCCATGCGAAAATAACCCTGCTGCTGCTTACAATGGAAAAAAAAAACATTTATATCGCGAATATTTCCGCCAAGTGTAACGTCTTGATGACAAATATGGATAATGACCATAACCCTGTATACAGCACAAAATCGATAATTCAGAAAACCAGAAACAGTAGGCATACACAATCAGGATAAAACAGGAACCAAAGCAAACAAATAAAAACCTCCACCATATGAAAAGAAGCGAACTCCCGATATGGGAGTGAGACCAGGTGCCCAGGAAGAGTAAGCATCTCCTGCTTGCATGCCACACCCACCGCTTCAATTCGGTAGAACTATCACATCCGGTTACTTCCATTTCGGAAGACATAGAATACAATCTTTGGTTGGATGGTTCAAACGGTCAATGATGTTATAATCGCAAAATTGTCCCCAGCTAAAATAATTGAATCTTCATCAAGGGTACTTCAAGCCAAAATGATTCAAGGAAACAATGTCATTTCAGTGGAACCCGACATTTTATGTTATTTTTTCAAAACGTCAAGCATTTAGAAATTGTAAAGGTTGAGCGATTCCAAATAATATGTAGAGTCTTTTTGAAATCATCGTTATTGAAATGAAATACGTGACTTATTCCACCTTCAAGAAGTAATCAATAGATGCAATGTTTTCTGATAGAGGGAGATTTGCGTTAGGCTAGAGAAAATTCTGTCTAAACACCAGCAATCTTTTCAATATGAAAATGATGTCACTGACAACCATAAGTCGTTTCTCTCAAAATTATGCTTCGAATCACCCTTGTATTGTATATTGTATATCAAAACTGGAAGAAAAAAGTCTGTGTGGATACTGCTTATTAGCGTAAGCTCTGTCTTTAACGTTCTTCATCATTTGTAACAATCATACAGGCAACAAAGTGCTCTAAAATCAGTTTTGACATTTAGGGATATTGTGAATTTAAGCATATGGTGCACTTCTTGATTACGATAGAGTATAATACTATAAGACTCTTTCATGGTCTTCTATGAAAGATACATCGTTTTCACCCGAGGGGTCTCAAAATCATGTTAAACCGGAGGCTTGCTGAAACCCCGAGACTCTCTCGAAACAATAGCGTCACATGATATGAGATACAGCTGTCACGTGATATGTGATACAGATGTCGCTCACATAGCTGTATCCCATTGGCCTTCTCTGTAATACATACGCGGATATGAGAGAATAGTATATCTAATATGATACATTGTAATTTCAATCATTAGGTTGATATCTCTGCCGTTGGACTTTCAGTCCCCGAGGATTGCGTTCGTCTACTTTTACTTTGATTCTGAACTAACTGAATGAAAAATATTTGTAAATTTTCTTATTGATACGATATTACATTTATATTTTTCAATATTGATAATTGTAAGGTACTATTATTTCTTTATTAGGTTTTTTATTCCTTTCAACACGGTCACTGCATGATCTTAGTTTACCACTTGAATCGACATCTGCGGATGCCATTATCCTGTTAAACCTTCTGTGTCATCATATTGCATAAACTTTAGAACATGCACAGTAACTATTTCTTTTCTTCAGAAACAGACACAGCACACGGCACAATCATAATAAAAACTTCTATCAGAAAACATCTATAAATAAAGCAATGTAATTATATCAGTATTTCATCGAAGTACTAAGAACAGGATTCTTTCATATAATTTTCATCATGTCTAAATCAGCTTGCAGTTTATTGTTCGCCGTGACTTTTTGTACCCATTCGGCACACTGACTAATCATAACGTTTGAAAAAAACGAGCACTGACCCCTTATGCTATCTGAAAATTGTTCTCCCTTTCAAGTGATTGATAATGAGCTCGCTTCAATCAGCAGAGAATTGATTTTTTCCGTATGCAAATACTTTATATCTATTATCAAAATATTTTGAGTAAGGAGCTAAGTGACTTCCCGTCTTATTTAAAGGTACACATGGTGTCGCAGGGATTAAACTGTCAATAATGAAATCTTACCGTAAATGGCTTTTAAGTATTACCATTTGAACATCTATATATTACTTGCATAAATTATCTCTCACATTTTTGTTTTATAGACGTTTTTGCTCTCTGGTACACACGATTTCGGTAAACTTCAGAAATTGTAATTTGCATATACAGCATGTAGAAATATGTCACGTTTACCAAGGTCAAAGTGAACACGCTACCACGATCAGCCAATCGCTTGAATGAACATTACATCGTGGGATTACTACGAACCATGTAGTAAACCACGTTTACACAGTCTTTTTGAAATTCTAAAAAAAAAAACAACTTACTTTTGATCGTACTAATATTTCATTTATTGCAAATACAAGGTTAATCACATGTATAGATATCACGTCTCAATCAAATAACCATTTTGAACGTGGATAGTCAAACACTTTCAAATGACCAACTCCGTGTAATAGTGTATGACGGCTTGAATGGGAGGCAGTTTGTAGTCTGCTATATACACCATTATATGTGCGTTTGTTTACCAAATCCTGAATGAAGATTAACCTTTGTTTAGTTATAATTTCTTGGGTTTTTTTAATATTTAACATTGACTGTGAATATATATTATATATACACAGATCAAAATTATTGTGGATATATATACACGTCAAACTTTTATATATTAATCTCATAGATAAAAATAAACGAGAACTATACATGTACATGTACACTGTAGCTCCCTTCAGCTATTTTCTCCTCCCACTTGAGTTTTGATTTCACGGTCGTCCTCTAAGCTAGGTCTCTATATCTTTCCGATGCCAAGACAATACTATTTCTGTTTTTTTTTTTTATCGTTCATTACATTTCTCTTTTCAGATTTTGATAACACCGATTGTCGATTCCTTTTCGTCCCACGTGTTATGATCCTTCCGCCATATTGTTTGTTTTGCTACAGTACTATAGCCTTATGCAAATAAGTGCTTACACGTGTTGTTAATCGCTCTTCTACGGAGAAAAGTAGGTTATATTAGGGTACCTATTTTTTGAGCAATAATTGATCAGAGCTCGGTAGTGAGGGCATATGTGACTATTGTAACAGGCTAGTTTCTAATTTCTAAGCTTGATAGACTAGTTATCGTTAAAATTTTCACAAGAATAGTTGATTCATGATTTTGATCTTGACGAGACCTGTGGTAACTTTAAAATGTCATCTTACAATGCAAAAACGTTTTGTTTAATGTTCTGTGTGTCATTGGAGACATAGATCTACATGTTTGTTTCATGATTAGTAGAATTGTTGTGCGTATGTAATTTGAACGAAAATAACCCAAAGTGTCCCATTTGCACAGAGATTGCCGACCAAAATCGACGCGGAATGAACCTTGATCTCTGTACTTTCTTGTGTTTTATTCGTGCTTAATTGATGCCTTTGCTATGTATTTGTTTGTTGGTTCTTTAATTTGAATATTCTATCCATTGGTTTGTTGGCATGAATGATTGGTGTCTGCATTTCTGGTTGAAGATTTTCTTCTCTTATTCTTCGGGACGCCTTTACATAGTTTTACCGGTAAACAATATTAAAATTTCACATTAACCTCAACTTTTGTAAGTTATAATATTCCCTCTAGTTATTTGGGGTTTTTTTTTGTGTTACATGATCTTATTCGATATTGTTTTATTTTGAAAAGTATGTTTCATTGTTATTTGTACAAAAAAGTTGTAATCTTGTAGGGACTCTCCTTTTATTTTTGACATTAGGCCATCTGTTTTGCGTCCTTGTGCTGGTAGGTTTTGAGCCCATAGTCATAAAACAAAACAAAATTAAAATGGTAAAATCTTTGCAATTAAATTTAATGTACTTTGTACAAAAATTATGGAGATATTGTTTAGTTATTTTTTTCTCCCTGGCTGGCTGGTAGGTTTTTCAATTTCAAAAGGACACAAAACAGAATAAAAACAAGAAATGGCCTTACATGTATATGGTTCGATTCTCGAAACTGATGCAAAATGTACCGGAGATACTTCGTCTACTTCTGCCATGGCAGATGTCCATTCCAACTCGGCACCGATTGTCAATAGGTCTCGTTAAATTATATTTATGTATATCCTCCGATAATGTTTGCATGTTGCATCATTCCAGATTACTGATAAAGTAACAAACAAGTTTAATTGAAGTTGAAATTGGTCATTTATTGAAAAATGACGTAAGTATTGTTAAAATGACAAATTGACTAAACTACCAAAAATGCAAAGAAAACAAGAGACGCAAAATTGAGAAATATATACATACATCAGTTTTTATGCAATATGACTAGTAAATTGCAAGAATCGTTATCGAAGATGGGGCAAAAAACCGCCCTACAACTAAGCTTCATGGCAACAAAAATATATACGTACAACAGTTCCATATGCAATAGAGAATCTAGTAATCATAGACTGAGCAAAAAATGTTTTTTCAACCTAACTTCATGGCAAATACGGTGAAACTTAATACAAAATGCCTAACACCAAGTTACCATGCAAATTGGAATAAAATAATGTAACTGATGTAATTGACTGTAGATGGTCTTTAATGATTACATAAGCATATAAAAATGTTAAAGCTTCAAAAGGAAATTATATATTGGCGAACGGGGTGGGTGGTGGGTAAAATTAACGATGTTTATGACTTCCCTCAAAAAATTCCGCAAGTGACGCTCATGAATATTAATTAGTTTACGTCACTACCAGAGTTATCTTTCTTTTCCTTAAATAATATACATCGGTATCCATAAAAACATTTATTTGAATAAATGACTATTTATGTATATCCTCCGATAATGTTTGCATGTTGCATCATTCCAGATTACTGATAAAGTAACAAACAAGTTTAATTGAAGTTGAAATTGGTCATTTATTGAAAAATGACGTAAGTATTGTTAAAATGACAAATTGACTAAACTACCAAAAATGCAAAGAAAACAAGAGACGCAAAATTGAGAAATATATACATACATCAGTTTTTATGCAATATGACTAGTAAATTGCAAGAATCGTTATCGAAGATGGGGCAAAAAAACGCCACAAAGCGTTGCTTGTCAACGCTAGCCCCATCCCTACATCTTAATTGGATTATTGATTTGTTAGATGTACAGCGCTCATTCGTTATCTTATTAGCTATGTACTATACTAGTCATATACAACATACGTTAGTGTAAAATACGAAAAATAATGCGAGAGTCCCATGTACCCATCGCATGATACGCAACAAAAAGTTAGAAATTAATACGAGAGTCCCATGTACCCGTCGTATGAAATGTAAGTTTTGAAAAATAAATACGAGGGTCCCATGTACCCATCGCATTAAACGCAAAGTATTTAGGTATTAGACATAAAGCAGTTATCTTCATTACTCATCGCGCAACACGCAGATCAATGATAATTGGTTACTGTGAGAGTCCCATGTACCCATCACGTACCAATGTTCACACTTTTCGACAATGCGCAAGATATTTTAACGCCTAATGATGATTATCATAAAGTGAAAGTCAACGTACCCGTCACTTAGTGTACCACGAATTTGAGAGTCCCATGTACCCATCAAATTATGATGTACCTGTTAATGCGATTAATTCGGAAGAGACAATGTTGGTACTCTTATATACTTGCGGAAGGCTTGTGAATGCCATCTTCCCATTAATTGAATAGTTAGCTCGTCAACGCCCATTGCTGCAGCTGAAGTGGCAGCCCCTATACGAAAATATGTCCCTTAAATTTGCTAATGTCTAGCCCTGCCCATTTTAAAGACAAGTGCATTTGTTTCGCAAAGAACTGTCTAGAAATGGGTGTTCCATCCATAAAAGAGAAGAGAGGGCCAGCAGTATGTTGGCGAAGGGTACAGAAAGTTTTTAGTGCTTGTACCGGACAACGATCCGTTTGCGCATGTGCTTTTACTACTAATGTAGGTGTATGCTTGCCTGAACTGTGTTTGAAATTAGTGAGGAGAAGGTGTGCCGAAGCAAGGTTACCGTTGTCGTTGTAAACAAAAGTTACGTTTTCTCTCAGGATACAATGTTTTGTATCCTGTTTGGTGCAAGTGATTTCTCCGATCCGTAAAAATGCATGAAAAGCCAAAAGATACATAGATTTCATCAAGACGCGCACAAAATGAGAAGTGCATGTAAATGTGACCGACTGTACTAATAAGCTCAGTATAGTTGGAGCAATAGGTAGACGCGCGTCCTGTGATTTTCTGCCTTTTTCGTATCCTTGTATGCACTTTCTTACAATGAAGTTAGTTGAGAAGCCCGTGCCCCCAGCAAGTTTGTTGAGAAATGATAGACCCGATACTTGGGTGTTTATAGTTGATGCTGCCATATTCTCTTTAAAACAGAAAGCTATGTATAAAACTATGTGTTCGACCGTAATGTCCCGTATTCTGAAAAATTGTTGTTGTTGAGGGAAAATACTTCCAAAGAACCGACGGAAATTTTGTAAAGCGCGTTGATATATTGCCTGTGAAGAAGGAGATAGGGAGTTTCTGATTAACTGTCCCGCTGTGCTAGTTAGGTTTCCAACAGATGGGAAGGGACTGGAGTAGGCTGCTTTGACATGTTGGGATTTAGTTGTTGAAACTGCGGGATCTGTAAACGAGACAAATGATCACTTGATATATTTGTAACACCTGGGATATGCGAAGCTTTGAATAAAATGTTATATCTAAGAGCTGTTGTAACTAAGCGTCTCACTAATTTCATTAAAGTTGGTTGCTTTGATGTTTGTTTATTTACTATGAAAACCACTGCTTCGTTATCAGAGAAAAATTCAATGCATTGGTTGCACATTTGTTCAGAAAACAACTCTAAGGCAATAACTATGGGAAACAATTCCTTCACTGTTATGTGTTGAGATGTCCAAGAATTTGGCCATGGGCCGTAAAACCAGTTGTGCTGAAAAGTACCGCCGAAGCCAACATTACTAGCGTCTGTGTACAAATTAAGTTTTGGAGATGTATTCCAAATATCTCCAAGGATAAAAGCCTTTCCATTAAAATGCTGTGCAAATAATGACCAAGCCTGTAAATCCGCACGTGCCTCAGAGTTTAATCTGCGAAAATGATTAGGACGCTGCAAGCCTCTAGTAAGATCTATCAACCGCCTCAAAAATGGACGACCAGGTACTACCACATTACATGCGAAGTTAAGTAAGCCTATCAAGGACTGGAGTTCTTGCAAGGTTGCTTTCTTTCTGAACCGAAAATCTAGTAGAGATTTTTGTAATTTGCTTAACTTGTCCTGGGGTAGCCTGACCTCAAATTTTTGCGTATCTAGTTCTAATCCGAGAAAAGTTAATGTTGTTGTTGGTTCAACTGTTTTCTCCTTTTTAATGGGTATACCAATCTCTTCGCAGACAGAAAGGAAGTGTAGTAAGGCTTTGCTACATTTGTTTGAACCAGGTGGACCAATAAAGAGAAAATCGTCCAAAACATGTACACATCCAGGGACTTTGAAATGCTCAGACATAATCCAGTGCAATGCATGGCTGAATTTTTCGAATAAGTTACAGGAATAACTTAAACCGAAAGGTAGAGTTTTGTCAAAGTAAAACTTGTTTTTGAAACAGAAACCCAATAGTTCAAAATCATCAGGGTGTATGGGGATTATTTTGAATGCCTCAGCAATGTCTGTTTTGGCCAAAAGAGTGCCTTTGCCTAAGTGTTTAATGTACTGAATAGCGTCATCTATAGACTGATATTGCACTGTACACAATTCTTTAGGGATTCCGTCGTTAATTGATTGTCCCTCCGGAAATGAAAGGTGGTGAATCATTCTAAATTTATTTGTTTCCTTTTTAGGCACTAGACCAAGAGGTGAGCACTGTAGATTCTGAAAAGGCGGTGTTGCAAAAGGACCTTCCACTCTATGTTTATTAAGTTCCGATAAAATTGTATCTTCAAATATTTTTTCGTTTTGTTTAGCTGACACCAGATTGCTATGACAACGGAATTTACGAGCGCCATCGAAAGGAATATGAAAACCAAAGGAAAAACCAGAGAGGAGAAAATTTTTATCCGAGTTTTCGTAACCACAAAGCCAAAATTGCAATTTATCCACCCGAATCGGAGTAGATATTTGAAAAGTAATAGAGTTAGAATTATGTAGTAGGCTTTTTGGTACTGAGTTTGGATGTAATTCGAGATCCAGACCCTTCTGTTGTTTGACTTGAGGCGGCCTGCTTTTGTTGTTTTCTTGGACATATCCCTTTATGGTGTTGCTCTCTGCAAAATTGGCAAATGTGGGGAAAGGGACAGGGTTTTCTGTTGCATCTCCCCTTAAAATTGTTGTACTGGTAGCAGTAGCCGGTGTCGTTTGTATTGCTGCTGGTGCCTGGTTTGTTACGAAAATTACCGGTGCTGTTAGATTGAGTTTTGGACTGTGCATTTTGTGTTTGGTTGAACTTGTGTTGTAGTGCTGAGCCTAAGGCGTGTTGATACAGCTCAGTATTAAGTTGATCCCATGGATAAGAGTCTGGGTCCGATTCCCTCCATTCACGGAATGTCCTGTCATAAGCTAAGGCTGCCGGGAGTGAGGCTTGGTTAGCTAAGGTTGAAATGGAGACTGCATATTCATCAGTTTTGCGCAATCTGTTGGTCGTGTTTCACTGTAGATTGCCACAAATTTGTGGAAAGCAGTATTCCATTGTGCAATATTGAAGAATTTGTAAGCGGAAGGCTTTGATTTAACGAAAGTGACAACGCCATCTTTCTCCACCATTTTTAGTTGTTCTCCATCTTTTTTGTTGGTTTTCATCAGCGACTCAAGCTCTATGAATTCGTCTGCCCATATTTTGCTTTTGGTTTTTCCATCAATCCCAAAGGACAGGGGGGCCGAAATAGAAATTCTAGAAGATCTTTCCTTACCATTATCACTTGTGGATTGATCCTGTATGATAGCTGACAAAGCCATGTCTGCAGCGCTTGGTTCTGGTGTGACTTCACGTTCTGATTCCTGAGGCACTGTACTTTCTCCTTCAGATGTAGTTGGATTTTGTTGCTGCATTTCCGCAGCCACATTTTTAACGATTTCTGGAAGTTCCTGCCTAATGCACGTCCGAATTTGTTCAGTCAAACTCAAAGACTCCGTCTGTTTACCTCTTTTGGCAGGTGGTTCCATGTCCGGTTGATAGTTGGGCTTTGGTGGACGTTTTGAACGTCTAGGTGGTCCCATGATCCCTAATAGTAATAGAAAGTGTAATGAAAGTATGAAGAAATGTGATATGTAGTAATATATGTATGGCTAAAGTATGTTGTTTTTTGTTTTGAAAAGCATTCTACCATGTCAAAGGAATTTTTTCTAAAACAAGGCAATATACTTTTTATAAATAGATGGTCAATATAATGGCTGCTAAAGAAATGTTTAACTTATGTTTTACTATGTAAAGGCGTATGGCAAGATTAGACAGCCAATAATTATTACCATGACGAAGTGTGATATGAACAACATATTGCCATTTCAAAATTGTATGTCAAAGCGTATGACAATTAATTTAAGAGTGACTATGCCAATGTCTCTGGCAAAATAAATTGGTATGTGATGTCAAAGCGTATGACATTGTAAAATTAGTACGTATATGCCAAAGCGTATGGCTAAATCCAATGCTATGCCAACATCGTATGGCAATTAAAAATACATATTATAAGCCAAGGCGTATGGCTGAATCATTTGACTATGCCAACATCGTATGGCAATTAATAATACATATTATAAGCCAAGGCGTATGGCTGAATCATTTGACTATGCAAAAAAAACGTATGGCAACTATATTATATGCCAAGGTGCATGGCGACCTCTTTTGATTATACAACAGTTTTATCTATGTACATTTATGAAATTATAGTGAATTAGAGAAAATTATTAATTAATGGCAAAAAAAATTGTAGTTGAATTCAAGGTAAAAGTTATTACCTGTCAAGCAGTAATTATGAAACAATTTCAGTAGAAATGGCAAAAGAAATTGTAGTTGAATTCGAGGTAAAAGTAATTACCTGTAAGCAGCAATTATGAAATAATTTCAATAGTGTCAGGGTTAGGAAGCTGTTACTTATATATGCTGCAACGAAATGAAAATGTAACATCATGATAAGAAAAAATGTGACCTGTAACTTAAAGTAACTGATAAAGATTGAAATTGAAGAATTCGATAATTTTTAAATAGCTACGGTATAACCCCCCAAAACGTAATAAATTAACTTGGAATGGGATTTTTTACTATTATTTAAGTACAAGAAATTATCTAAAAATGACAAAAATTACCAAAGAGATATTAGTAAAATATGCCCAACATAATGAAAACAAACATGTACTTAAAATTTCAATAAACTGTAAGCATTGAAGGCAGACCTAAATTGACATACTAGAAAATTTGGAAGCAGATATAGTAGGAAAAAATTAATTTGGATGTAAGAAGCTAAGAATAGACCTAGCTAAGGAAAAAATGAATAGTTAAAATCAAACACTCATAAATAAAACATTGATAAACATAGCCTTAATTAAGTCACTAAATTTTCATGCAAATAACTAAACAATATGCTGTGGAAATAAAATGATGCTGTTGAGACATTAACACAATGCGGCACTATTTCGATGCAGGCCCTCTTCATACAAAATTCGGTTAACAGATTTCACTATTTGGATGACACTATCTTCCGACGAGAATTTGGTTAACGGTGTTTTGCTGTGGTAATGGCCCCGCGAATGTTCTTAAAATAGCGAATTAATCCAGCACTATTGAAATGTACACCATCTCGGAAAACTGGTTGTTCTGGCTGTTTGACTCCTTTTATATTCCAGTATCGCAAAGAAGGAATAGGGTTTACCTCCCTTTTAAGACATGCATTTGCAAAGCGAACCACCTCGTTGTATGTGTCAGGTTCAACGTTCCGAGTAGATGTTCGAAAGAAGAACTGCATAATGACAACATCCCGAACGTTGTATTTATTCTTCCACATGGTACACACTGCAACGAGCCGCATCACTATTTCTTCTGCTTTATCCTTTGTCAGTTCACGAAAGTCAAGATCATTGCCGCCTAACTGCACGATAATTTGCTCTGGCCGATTAAGGTTGATTTGTCTCTCTAAGTTCATTAAGTGTGCCGAATTTCCAACACATCCCCCACGAATGCCGTGTAGAATGACTATGTGTTTACTAGCGTCCAAGTTGAACGAGCTCAAGCGGTTTCTCTTGACATAATGCTCCAAGTTATTAACGTGCGAACTGCCAAGGATTAAAGTTTTCATATTGGCAATAAAAATAGACTTGATTTTATAATTTATCTTCAGCTTACACAAAGATGAATATTTAAAGGGATCGATCAGATACTGTGCCGCTTCGCTGCTCCGATTGTTTGTTTACCACTTGAACTGGTGAAATTCGGGCGAAGTTACATAAATCGACTTTTTGTCTGTTTATCACTTGTTTAACAAGTCATGCTTGGTGAAATAACAATCCAATGAATATCAATGTCTTACCCTTATAAATGAAGTTTAAAACTTTCCGATAAAACGACTGAAATTCTTTTAAAATTAACGATGTTTATGACTTCCCTCAAAAAATTCCGCAAGTGACGCTCATGAATATTAATTAGTTTACGTCACTACCAGAGTTATCTTTCTTTTCCTTAAATAATATACATCGGTATCCATAAAAACATTTATTTGAATAAATGACTATATTGTGATTTGTATTTGAAGCTTCTCTTGTGTGAGTTGGTGTTCCTTGTCCCTTGTGCGTCTTTTTCTGTGTCTGCTCTGTGTTGCATTAGGTATTCTTGGGGATTGCTGTGGGTGCTGCAACCGAGTGTTGTTTGATATCCCTTCCTTTCTCTCGTAAATAAAATTATGAAAATCTGACGACGAACAACCAAAATCCTAAATATCACATGATATCTTTTACAAGTATTTTAGAATTGTTTCTGCGTTTTAGATACGAAAAAAGAAACGTACCCAAATTTACTGTTGTTAGTGTCCAAACAGTCGTCTGCTATATATGAAGTTTTGATGTTTAGAAATGAGGCTGATAGTAATCATTTACCACGTGATGTCTTCTTCACGGTAGATATAACGAATCCTTAAGATAATCTACATCTATTTACTACTTGATGACCATTGACTGATTACATAATGTTAAGGACTATAAAGATATCATTATAACCGTTTGGATATATATAATTCAGATCTGAGAAGGTTATTTGATAATCTATAATTTGCTTTGATATCTAAAGAAGTTCTAGAATAAAAGATGAAAACACAAATGAATTATCACAACATATTTCTAGTGGCATTTTTTATTGTATGATAAATCGGAAGTGTTCCAACTCTTTACCTTCTTAAAGAAAACTTCAAACCAATCTTAATGCATCAGACCCGTGTTTCGGATAGTAAAGCCTCGTCAGTGGTACTTAATCAAATGCCAAAGTGGTTCTCAAACACAGTCAAATGTACTTCAGTAGCGCCCTCTAGCTTTACCTTTTGAATTTCAATTTATGCATCTTGCATCTAGATTGTTCGGCTCCAAATTTCCTAATGGCTCGATTTAGTAGCAAAGTGTAAAAACATTAATGTCCAAAATACATGTAGCATTGGGGGGATCGTGCTAGGATGTTAATCTGCTTTAATTTCGATAATATTTTTGTATGAAATGACAATTTTGAGACGACAATCACAACAGCACTCACAATAGAGCACCAAATTGAGCATCGGCGGAACCCTAGCAAGCTAGAGGTGGGACCAGGTGCCCAGGAGGAGTAAGCATCCCCTGTTTTGCTAGCCGCACCCGTCGTCGATGTTCATGCACGGAAAAAATGAAACGATATCTTAAAACATGCACTGTTGAGGGACCCCGAAAAATGAGGGAGAACCTCGCTGACCTGTGTTAGCTGATATTGGCCAATTTGGTTGGGGCCCTTGAGTACTTCCTTCTTGTAAAGTTTCCTGAAATTCTGAGCTGCGGTTGCAGAAAATATGTCGTGGATGCTGCATTTAATTAGAGACCTTGGTTGCAACATTAGTTGACTTATCGGCTCGATAAAACACAAACTTGGTAGAGGACTTTGATTGCTTATTTCATATAAGGTTTCTTCAGTGGTTAAAGAGGAGACATCGAAATGTGTCAGCCAATCAGAGTCCTTTGCGGCTATATATGTGGACTGTTCAGCCCCCCCCCCCAAATAAACTAGCTTGGTTTCAGGACCTTGAGAACTTGCTTCCTGTAAATTTTGCAAAATCCTTGAAATTCTGGGCAGGGGTTACAATGAGGTCTTCAGACATGTGTCTGTCAGTCAAAAAGCACAAATTTGGAAGAGGACTTTGAGTTCTTAATTCCATTAACGTTTCAAGAATTTCTGGGCAGTGGTTACAGAGGAGATGTCGAAACTACGTCAGCAAATTAGAGCATGACATAAAGTAATTGCTTCTTGTAAAAAGTCATGTAATTATGTTCAGCGATTGCAGAGAATAAGTCGAAAATGTATCAACAAATTAGATACCTTGGCGGCCATATTCGTTGAAAAACATAAAATTTTAAGCATGACACTGAGTACTTGCTTCCTACAAGATTTCATCATGATGTTATTCTGTCCAGCGGTTGCAGAGATTGGATCAGAAATGCGGAAGACAATGACAGTCCTTCGCGGCCATATTTGTTGGCAATCGGCATGAAAACACAAATTTGGAAGAGGGCCTGGAATATTTGTTTCCGGTAAGATCTTATTAAATTCTGCACAGCGATTGCAGAGTATATGTGGAAAATTAGTCAGCCAATGAGAGCCCTTTGCGGCCATATTTGTTGACTGATGGGCTCGAAAAATACATACTTGATAGAGGACCTCAAGTACTTGCTTCCTGTAAGATTTCGTGAAATTCGTTCCGTGGTTGCAGAAAAGGGGTCGAGGATGCGTCAGCCAATCTGAGCCCTTGACGGTCATATTTGTTGACCGATCCCTTAAAAAAACGAACTTTGTAGATGACCTTGTGTACTTGTTTCTCGTAAAGTTTTGTGAAATCTGAGCAGCAGTTACAGATGAAATGTCAACAATGTTATAAGATTACGACGAACGGACGTATGGACGGACGGCACGCTATGACATTAGCTCACTTAAGCGTCCGTCATGTGAGCTAAAAAAGTAATGAACAACATTAATTATTTGATATGATCATAACAGTTCAGTTCTGCCTGTCGTAAATGCTTTAGTGCTTACTGTTGGAATAATCCGTGTTAAAAAGGAGTTTAATAGAATTGGCACAACTCTGATATTTAATTACAAATTATCTTGATTTTCTATTGTTCTACTATATAAATGATTACTTCATATACTAAGGTTTAAAAAATACAAAAAAAAGGTTAAGTAAGCATTTGAAAGAATATTGAAAAATCTTCAACTTCCTCTTTCGAAATGTGATGAGAAATTGGATGAGGCGTATAAAGAAGATATAATTGAAAAGCGTGGAAAACATGAGACATGGTACCGAGAAGTGATAAAATGGCCATTTTAAATGCTCCAGAAAATGAGTGAATGAATCTCGGGAAGAATATGAAAAATTAAGACGATCATATAGGAGAAAACTTGTAATAATCAATTAATGGACATAAAAGAAAACGACGAAAAGGGAGTGGATTTAAATTGTAGAGAACATCGAATAATGAGCAAAAAATACCGACAAATACGCTGTTGAACATAGAAGGAAACATGGGCTATAGAATTAAGTATCGTGAAAAGAACATCGAGAAGTTAGTAGATAATATCGAGGTGTCCAGATTAGTGTTCTAGATTAGCTCTATTGTAGAGAACATCGAATAGTGAGTGAAATTGCTCTATTCCATTGTTTAGATTGAGGATCACTGACGAGGGTTAAATACCCAAAACGTACATGCCTGGTCCATGCTGTAGATTTATCTGCTTTAAAATGATGCTAATGAATTTGAAGACGGTTAACATCTGTATAGACAGTGAACAAACCTGAGACTAAACGTCAACAAGGGAGTTGTTACAGCATAGAAGACATAAAAATAGTAGAAAAACAGGGAAAAACATCAAAAAGTTAAATGATATAACACCGCAAATGGCTATTTTGTAAGAAAAGTGTCAGTACGCAGTTAGTAAAAGAAATGCAACAATAGCCAGATTGCCTTCCTCAAGTAGTCACCATGTCACAACTTCCATAGAAGAGGACACAATAAAGGAGGTAGATAAGGTTATCCTGCGTGAAGAGAACTATTTCTTACTGGAAAATGTTATACCTAATGTAGAGTTCGTATCTGGGTGCATAGCGAGCAATCTCTTCACAAGTGCATTTGTGGAGGACGAGTTGCAGGTAAATTGCAAGTGTCTCTTTTGAATAAGAATTTTTCAAATGCCTTGAAGGTTGATAATTACATTCCGTATTATTCAATAAGTAAGCTACAAAGGTAAAGAGACAATATCCTTCACTTCATTTCACATGTTTTGAGAAATTTTCTATCGACATTGGTATCTTTTCATTTGACAGCCAATTTTAAACACTCTTCTACAGTGTAGGTATTGAGCGGGGTTCAGGGGAATCACCTTAGTTGCAGACAAAATAATTATTGTTGCCAATATGATGGAGGCCCTTGAGTAGAGTAATTCTTGTAAGGTTTCGAAAAATTCTTACCCACACACCCACCCTCACACACACCCCCTCACACACACACCCACCCTCACTTGAATGAGGATCTTGAGTACTATTTTCTGTAAGTTTTCATGAAATACTGTACAGTGGACAGCAAGTGGAATTGCATATTATATTCTTATTTCTCCAAGTGGAATCCTTGATTAGTGAGTGACATTCAAATGGATTTTATTTATGCTGAAGAGATGAATGGCGAGCGATAGCGAGCCAGACGATTTGGAGTGGGGGGTCTGGAGGAAAACTTTCTTGATCTATTAGTTTTTAGGGAGAAGCGGTACATCGGAAAGCCGTGATTTTGAAACTGCTTATGTACATATAAGTGGTAAAAACTGGCGAGCAAAAGCGAGCCAGCGAAAATGTTTTAGATGCTTACAAAAGAGGTGGTCAAAATTGAAGAATTACAATTTGCATTGGATAATATTCATATATTAAAAATTCCACCTTTACTTCCTATAGATTCGACAGTGATCAATTCAATCACAATAGCAAAAACAAAATGTAAAAGCAAAGAAAGCAGAATGCAAAGTGAGTTGTAGATAGACTTTTGAATAATTATTTAATCATTAAAATCTACAGTTTAGTGCGTTAACAGAAAAAAAGTATTCTGAATCAATAACTTCAGGTTGAAAGGGGGGGGGGCAAGCCCCCCTTGGCCCCATCTAAACCCGCTCTGAATTGCAATTATAATTTTTTTGCCATATATTTTGATATTTAAGGTTTTAAGAAGTGATCGCGATAAAGTTTACAAGATCATAAGCTATATACCAAAGCGTGGACCTGATGCCTTCAACAAGTTTCTAGATGCATTGGACAAATCCGATCAGGGTCATGTCTCAAAACGCCTTAGGAAGAAAAGAGCTCAGAAGTCAAAGAAAACAGAAGATCGGCCTAATTCTTCAACGTGTAAGTATGCAAGGTAAATAAGAAAAAGGTTTTAATGACAAATATGAATAACGACCATATCCCCATATACAGCACAAAATCGATAATTCAGAAAATCACAAACCAAAGGCATACAAAATCAGGATAAAGCATGAACCAAAGCAAACAAACAAAAACTTCCACTACATGAAAAGAAGCGAACTCCCGAAATGGGAGTGAGACCAGGTGCCCAGGAAGAGTGAGCATCTCCTGCTTGCATGCAACACCAGTCGCTTCAATTCGGTAGAATTGTCACATCCTATTACTTCCATTTTGGAAGATATAAAGTATCATCTTTGGTTCGACGGTACACATGGTCTCTGACAGAATACCATCCACCATTCTGGAGAGTTGGACATCATAGTGTATGACTATGATGTTCGAGTTCCCCATATCGACCGTAGAACTTCCTCAATGACAATGTTAGTCGTCTCAAACGTATCCCTGACTGAGGAGCTTATCTGAAAGACACCTAGCTCTCATTTGGTACTTGCTCTGGCATAGCGTATTAAATGAGATATGAACACGCCATAAGCAGGCGATGAAAGGATGTTGCTACTCAGAAAAGGAAAGTTTGTGATGCTGAAATTGAAGTCGTCATGTTTGTCTGAGAGTGAGGTGTTTATGTGACTATCCGTGTCGTAGGACAACATTATGTCCAAATAGGATGCTGATTTATTTGTCTCTGTAGTTTCTTCGATTTCAAGCTCCGAAGGATAGTTTCTGCTGAGGTAATCCGCGAATTTTGGATTATTTGCGGAGAGCACATCGTCTATGTATCTGTATGTGAAGTTGAAGTCAAAAGCTAAGTATCTTTTCCTCTTCACAGACCAAAGATTGAATGAATTCAGCTTCGTACGAGTAAAGAAAAATGTCGGCAAGATGTGGGGCACAATTGGTCCCCATTGGAATTCCGACAATTTGCTGGAAGACCTTTCCTCCGAACACCACAAAAATGTTGTCGATCAGGAAGTACAACATCTGAATAATATCTGTTTCAGTGTACTTATTTTCAGAATCGGACTTTTCTTTTACAATGTAGGTTTTGTCATAGTTAACAACAATAAATTTGTATTTGCGATTGCCGTTCTTGCTTGTAAACGCATCATATATAATTTTAGCGAGTCTTTCTTTCAATTTAGAATGTGGGATTGTAGTGAAAAGTATCAAAACAATCAAAGGCTTTGATCGAATGGACTCTACTAAAATGAGTGGATTCAGATGTTCTTCGAAAATAGAACAGAAAATCTACATCTGGTTGATACCGCTACGGGAATATACTGTCGAACAATATTTTTGAAGTCCAGATTTGATATAAGATAAAACTTTGGGGAGTAAGATCGATACAGATTTGGTAGAAAATTTTAGGAACCAGCGATGAAAAGTTGTTTATACGGATTCTTGTGCATTTTAGGTATGCAGTAGAAGTATGGTAAATCTAAATCTAGATTGTTTGTGTCGAAGCCAAAAGAAGCGAGATCTGATTTGTCGTTATCTATTATTTCAGAGGCAGAAAGGTTTATTGTGTGTAAGTGGGATTTCCAGGTGTCGAACTTAAATCCAGCTCTTTAACAAGACTGTCAAAATAGTACTTTTTGCAAGTAAATGTTTAATTATTTGAGGCTTTGTCTTCTGGTGTGATGACATAATGTTTTACGAGGTAGGTAAGCTCTGTGATATCCTCAGAGACTTTAAAGATAGAATCGAATCTTGTCGGTTTATGTGTAGTCTTTTGTGTTTGATGTTTACATGTCGTGTGTCTCTTTTCCTTCTCGTGCTGTACTCGTCTTTTGTGTTTTTGCATTGGGTGTTTTGGTGTTTTACTATTGATGCTGCAACGGGGTTTTGTTGGAGATCTCCTCCCTACTTTTTGTGTTCACGGTTGATTTTAATCGGTAAATTCTAGATAAAAGTAACCCTCTGATGGATTTTATCCATTCGGAAAGGGTGTCGATATGTACATTCACTTTCTTTGCCCAACGTCTAGCATATTCCTCACAAGAGTCCATGATAATTTTAAAATTTTGGTCCCATGTCAAGGATTTACTTTCTCTAATAATAGAAATTTATGTTCTATTGAAAGAATATCAATGTACCCTTTGCACATTTCAACAAGTTATGCCTCGATCATAATGATGCTCTAGGAAGAAAAAGGTAATCCAAGTACTGAAAATATGAGTGAAATTTTTAGTATGATCTCTTATTTATGCCAAAGACACAATTATTTTAAAAGTCAATTGACATGATAAGAACAAAATCAAAGGTCATGCCACTTTGAATAGACTAGGTGATATTTAGAGCACGATTAACACCTCAAACAATGCATTCTGGACTTACGTAGAATTTATAGATTTACAAGTCTAATGCCAAAGTCTACGCTGTACTTCCAGATTCATTCACCAAACCTACGAGCTTGGGGGGGGGGGGGGGGTTAAAACAAATATGATCTAAAATCCACTATAGAAACAGTAACCTTGTCACTTATCTTCGCATACGAGAAATATTGAAAATCAGTAATTGATTCGTTTATACAATAAAATAATAATACCATAAGCAACTTTCTCATTACTAAAGAAAATACATAATTGCTTATGAGAAGTAGTAGAGACCTTAATATCTTATGAGCTAATTCTGCTAAGATAATCTGCGAATTTTGGATTATTGGTGGACAACACATCGTCTATGTATCTGTAAGTGAAGTTGAAGTCAGAAGCTAAGTATCTTTTCCCCTTTAGAGATTAAAGATTAAATGAATTCAGCTTCGTTCGAGTAAAGGAAAATGTAGGCAAGGAGTGGGGCACAATTGGCCCCCATGGAATTCCGACAATTTGCTGGAACTGGAAGACATTTCCTCCGAAAACCACAAAAATGTTGTTTATCAGGAAGTTTAACATCTGAATAATATCTGTTTCAATGTACTTATTTTCAGAATCGGACTTTTCTTTTACAAAGTAGGTTTTGTCATAGTTAACAATAAATTTGTATCTGCAATTGCCGTCCTTGCAGTAAAAATGTCGACATCAAGCCTTTTAAAGTGATTCCTGAAATTAATTTTAGGGCAAACCGAGTTACCAACGGTGATGAAACAGAAATTCCTCGATACATTTGAAAGACTTCAAAACGCTGTAGTATCAGATCATATGAAAAAGCACAGCCTGAATAGTATTAAGTTTGACCACATTGAAAAAAAAGTCGATGAAGTTCTCAAATCATATGCTGCTTTGCTCCAAGATCACTCATGTTGTGAGATGAAACTTCACGAAGTTGGTATCAATGAAAACCTGATAGAAGGGATTAATTCAGTCATCCAGTCATGGAAAGAAAGAGGAAAGGAGGTCCAGTCTTTGAAAGCTGATCTTCGTGATGCAAGCGACACAATTTCGGAATACAAAAAAACAGTTGAAGATTTAGCGTTTGAGTTGAAAATACTGAGAAAAATAGAGACAAAATACGTAATAGAGAGACAGAAGACTGATACAGATCTTATGAATAAAATCCAGAAACTTGAAAAGGAAAAGAATGAATTACAAGAAAAATAGAGGAAAATACGACACTGATCAAATCTAATGAAAATAAATCGATTTGCAAAACATGCAGCAATCCTTTGACGACTAGCGGTGATGAAATCAAAGGAATAAGATTCACACCACGGAACCCAATCAGCTATCCTCCCCAAAAGAAATAGAGGAAACCCCTCGTGAAAGTAGTAAATCTTTTTCAAAGGGATATGGGATGTACTCTGATTCACCAGGTCTATCAAAGGCAGAAACAGGAAGAAAAGATGGAGTAAAGCTAAAACCCCCAGCTAATAATTCAAAAACAGATTACAAAAATGCGTGGAATTCTGGTGGTTTTAGACGTGGCAAATTCAATTTAATAAAGAGTCGCGTACCACCTCCTACATTACAACCATAAAATAAATACAGAGTCCAAAAACCCAAACCTACTTTTCCCCAAGGATCCCTTGTGAGGGGCGTATTAATGCCTGGGTCAACGAAGCCAATGTTTCAATATGGATTGAGAAAAGATCTAAATATCATAGACCAAGTTAAAATAATGAAAACAAAATAAAAACGAAGATCTCTTCAGACTTTAAAAACAACCATTATTTTGGAGAAGTTTTCACGTCATGTATGTGTTCGTTATGTATACGCAACACGTCAAAGAAATTATATTTATAAATTATCATTAAGTAGAACAAATTTAGTTTGAGAGATATGGACAAAAGTTGTTAACAGTCATATTGGATTTGACGTGGAGCATTCTAGAAAATCTGCCATTCTTCAGAATTAAGACTCCAATTTCAACCATTTAAATACAAATTTTTCTGTACCTTAACATTTTCATTTTTCCATCTTTCTTAGCAAAAAATTCACAACGACCATTTGAACTTAGTGCACCGATCTGCACAGTTTTATCTCGGCAGATTTAATGATAAGTACAAAGGCCTACCTTAAACGTTATTATGACAACCTATATGTCTATAAACATTTGTCCTCCAATTTTGATCAAACTTTCTCAAAACGCCGGCTTTATTCATTTTACACGGGTGGGGCTAGGGACCATGTCAACATAGAGAGGAATCCAGAGGCGTTGCACATTTGTAATTGTCACCAATCGTTCACAAGACTATCCCATTTTTCTTGATATATCATATATACATGTATATACTAAATTATTAATAAATAAATCACATCTCGATATTATAAACAAGAATAAAGCATAACAAATAATTTTCTTCATTTTACATGTATATTTGAAATAATGTTTCAATGGTCTTATATAGTGTACCGAGATGATAGTCACGTACACGTCATTTATCCTTATCTGGTCTCTGTATATATACAGCCTCTATATGGCAGTCATTATACTTTAGGTATCTTTTTCTTGTTTGAATAGGGGAACTTTATCCTCTTGTTTGATTTTTTAATTGTGTCATCTACAACAAAACCTGTTCTCATGTACAATAATGAATGTTTTGTTTATTATTTTTTAAAACACCACAGACATGTGGACGCAACACAGACTAGGACTTTTTTCATATGTGACACATAAATATTAAATATAAATTGTTTTAAATTACTGTAGTACATAGTTTTGAAATAAATATGATAAATTGAATCTAAATATGCCTTCAATCTTTATAATGGATTTCCCATATGTCCAGATATGATGCTGAATTATTTGACTCTGCAGTTTCTTTGACTTCAAGATCCGACGGATAGATTCTGCTAAGGTAATCCGCGAATTTTGGATTATTGATGGACAGCACATCGTCTATATATCTGTAAGTGAAGATAAAGTCAAAAGCTAAGTATCTTTTCCCTTCAGAGACCAACGATTGAATGAATTCAGCTTTACGAGTAAAGAAAAATGTCGGCAAGGAGTGGGGCACAATAGGTCCCCATTGGAATTCCGACAATTTGTTGGAAGACCTTTCCTCCTCAAAAATGTTGTCGATCAGGAAGTTTAACATTAACTGAATAATATCTGTTTCACTGTACTTATATTCAGAATTGGACTCTCCTTTTACAAAGTTGGTTTTGTCATAGTTAACAACAATAAATTTGTATTTGTGATTGCCGTTCTTGCATTACTTATAATTTTTGCAGGTCTTTCTTTCAATGAGTGAATATGGGATTGTTGTGTAAAATGTCGAAAATCAAAGGCTTTGATCGAATGGACTCTACTAAAATGAGTGGATTTCAGATGTTCTAAAAGTTCCTTCGAATTCTTTGAAATCCTCATCGGTTAATACCGCTACGAGAATATACTGTCGAACAATATTTTTGAAGTCCAGATTTAATTTCAGATAAATCTTTGGTGAGTAAGATCGATACAGATTTGGTATAACATTTTGAGGAACCAGCGATGAAACGTTGTGGTTCCTATGCCTTTAAGGTATGCAGTATAAGTATGGTAAATCTATTTAAATTGTTTGTGTCAATGCAAAAGGAAGCGAGAGTTAATTATTATTTCAGAGGCAGAGAAGTTTATTGGGGTGTAAGTGGGATTTCAAGGTGTCGAATTTAAACCCAACTATTTTTAAAACAAGGCTGTCGAACAAAGGAGGGATCTCCAACAACACCAGGTTGCAGCACCCACAGCAAAACCCCAAAACACCCAATGCAAAAACAGAGCAGACACGCACAGAAAGAGACACGAAAGGGACAAGGAACGTCAACGTACGACACAGAAATACCAAACACAAAGGACCATATATAAACCAACGAGGCAATAGGCCGACTAAGGACGGCCATCTGCCACAAAAATAGCAAACGGTGTGGTTATCCTGGATTACGTGCGCACAACCCTCCCACTTTTTTGATTACCAAGAGGTCTCATGAACGTTCAATTGTGGTGTAAAACAACCTCCTCACTGTTAGATGACCACACAAAAACAAGAACGCAAACGTAGGGGCCCAAGCAACACAGATGAATATGTAAATGGGATGTAAAAAGAGGGCATAATTTTGGATATAACCGATATTCGAAAAGATAACTACCTCACAAATCCTCATCTTTTTGAAAATCCAAGTTCTAAATCTGAAAGATATGTTAAATCCAAGATACGTAAGTTACATGAAAAAATATGTCTTCGCGCCTGCAGATAAAGCAACCAACAACACCATAATCATTTGAAAACGAAGCCAAGGGTACAAAAATTTGTGTATTCGACTATTTGGGTTTTTCTTTGTATCATTACTTTAATCTTGAGGAAAAGAGGGGATCTCCAACAACAAGTTCGACTGCAACACCCACAGCAAAACACCAAAACACCCTATGCAATAACACAGAGCTAATACACACAGAACGAGACACAAAGCCAGTGTAATAATGCAACGTGTGTATCATCCAAGTAAGGTTTCAGTTGACGATAAAGTGTGTGACAGTTCGTGTCTGTTGTCATTGCGTGCCATAACAAGTCGATGAAACTATTGGCTCTTGAAAGTTTTCGTAGTTTTCTATAACGCGATCTGTGCCTCTGTTTAGCTTTAGGGTGCGTTGAAAAGACATTTATATTTATGAAGACCAAGGAAATGTTTCCTTGTCCATAGATATCGTCATTAAGACCAAGGAGAAACGCAGTTTGAAGTTTAGTGATGCGAGCAAGTTAAGCTGGAAGACAGCGTTTTTTAATTTTTGTTTTACTTTCTGTTTTTTTTAGTTTTGGAAAGACTGAATAAAGGTGACAGAAATATCTGAAAATAAATGGTTATACTTAAGAATTGATCGTGATCGTAAAAGAAAATTAATGTTACCAACATATAATGCATTGGGCGGCACATTTTTTGACGATTAAAGTTATCACGTAGTTTAGATCTTATGTAGAAACGTCAATACCATCATCAACCTTCACTTAAAAATCTGTCTTAAAAGATGCTTATGCTAGACTTTAAAAGTCATCATTATCTTCGTCTGGTTGTCCAATTTTTTTTCATTGAGAAACTTTATATGTGTCTTATATGTGTCTTATATGTGTCTTATATGTGTCTTATATGTGTCTTATATGTGTAATATGTGTAAGTCTTTCGATTGTGGTGTGTGGATTTGTGTTTCGCTTCCAGTCACTGATGACAAATGGAATCCCTTTTACCGTTTAGTCAATCAAAAAATCTTGAAATTCCAGTGGTTTCAAAGTGAAGCCTCCTAAACTTAATATTTACTGGCAGAACATGCTTTAAAATCAGAAGCAGTTCATAGTGATAAAATAAGAAGCAGGACACAGTGTGCCAGATTTGTCACTATCAACTCATTATCAAAGCAACACACCATGCATGGATATACAACTACCATACCAAAAAACAGAAACAATATATAAATTTTCCCATATAATAGAACATAATTCACTTTGAAACCACTGGAATTTCAAGAAATTTTGATTTGAAGTTAGAGTTTTGTGTTTGAGTTCTTATTATAGAGAAATTGTTTAATTCTTTATATGACATGTAAAAATGTAAAAAATATTTCAATGATTCAAGACATTCATTCTTTTGTTGTCTGAAATCTGTTAATAATATTCAAATGAAACAAGTTTCTGTCAGATTTCACATGGTACTTATAGCACTTCACATATATTATGAAACTGCAACTTTTAGTAGGGTGACCAAGTCGCCAAAAGTGGCTTATTTTAGGAGTTTAGTCGACACGCATAGTACACGGCAAATATTGGTATCAAATGAAAGCTCTTTATATGTGGTTAATGAATCAAGATGTCGTCAAATGATTTTCATTGTAGAACGTTTTCAAAAATGACGTTGAAATGACGTCATCAACGTTTTGGAAAAATTACCGAAAGATCACTGAAAAAAGGAATCGATGAATATTTTTTCTGTGGAAAGTAACATCAAAGATTGAAAGGTGAAAATTACTAACATATTTAATACTTTTTCGAATATGATAAGTTTTAATTCAAATTTCTCATAAAATTTGCGTTTTGGGGTTAAAAAAGTTTATTTTGCTAAAAAATTGCATTACTTAGTGAAAATTCTATTTTATTTTTCCCCGTCTCTGAGATCCACTAAATGAATTCTGATCGTTCGTCAAAAAATTAAATCTAAACATTTTCCTCTTCCAATTGATATCAAATATATTTAATAATTTTAATGCAAAAACTTCAAAACTGCTGTTTTTGTACAGAAATCTGCATACTAATTTCTATGAATATTATTTCTATACATCAATCATAACATCTTTATCACTTATGAATTTGATAATTGAAGGATGTATTCCATTCTGATCTTTTATGCTCTTTCGCATAATAATTACGATTTAAACACATTATTTGTATTTTCATTTTTTTTTTAGGGAAAACTGTATTTTTCATTCAAAAATCACGGATTTCTGGATATTTTCTATAATTCACAGAATCATATCAATGCAGTAAAAATACAATCTTTAGTAGTTATAACATAGTTTTTCTATCGTGTTACAAAATTCAAGCAAAAAATTTATTTTAATTCTCTAAACTGGGGTAAGATTAGGATTTTATGGTTGTTCTTGTATGCCTGTCTTTTAGCCTATGGAAGGGGGGGGGGGGGGGGTGTTACGGATATCGGTATTGCAGCACCGGTGCGTCCTGCACCTTTTAGAAATTATAGAGACAAAACCGTTAAAGCTAGTAGCATCATATTTACCACGTAGATTTAACTTAACGAACGTAAGAGAATTTTATTTTCAAGGTCGTGCGTGAAAGGTCAAGGTCATTTTGAGGCTAAAGATAGATTTTTATGAGAAATAGATTAAATTTTTATTGAAATAATTGTTGTTGTTCTCTTTTTGGTTCACTATGTTTTGGAATTATTCATACTTAAAGGAAAATTAATGATCTTTCAAATATGTAACGCACTTTCTCTATATTTTGTTCCATCAACAGAGAAATCATTTAAGGGAAGGGGGGGGGGGGGGGGGTGGGGTGTACATTTGTACATACTCACATTTATTTAACAAAACTATAGGAATTGTAAACGAGATTGATACAAAGTCATTTTAGCTAGGACTCTTTTACCATGAACATTGACTTTAAAAAGACAGAAAACCCTATTGATTTTGAAGGTCAGGGTCAAGGTCATTTTGTGGCTAAATATAGATTTTTGTAAGATTTAAAAAAAAATCATTTAAATCTAATTTGGGTCAAATTTTTTTAAATCTTCTTCATGATAAATGAAATATAAATGATCTTTTATGTATGTTACGGGTTTTTATCTCCTCCTTTTGCACATTTGTGAAATTATGCGGAAGAGGAATTGGTTGCATGCACACATGCTGTAACAAGATATGGTGACCAAACCGTCTGAAATTGGAATTTCCAATTTGTATGTTAAATATCTTTCGTTGTATAATAGAGAAATCAGTAATGCATGGTGATATCAAGGCTTAGGAACTTCAGGCTTACCATGTAGATTGAGTAGACCCAGACAAAGGACCTACTTGATTGTTAGGGTACGGGTCAAAGAAGGTCAAGGTCATTTGACAGCATTAATCACATGACAGGCGTATGTTGCTGCGTAACCGTTGTCCTATTTTTAGTATAATTTCCGGGGTGGGGGGATGGGGCTGCTTATTTTGAATTTTAAATGAAGGACCTACAAAAAAATGTATTTATTTCTCTAAGTATGTGTCAGCATAATATATTTGTGAATTGTAAATCAAAAATATTTATTTTGACTTAAAATAAATACAAAAAAAAAAAAAATAATATTTTTATTTACAATTAACAAATATTTTAAGACATATGCGTACATCTTTTTTTAATATAATAAATATAAATAAAATATATTACATTCCCATTCCTTACGCGTTACCCTAAAATGAAGGTATGTACCAATAAAAACGCACTTCTTTCTCAATTAAAAAAAAATGGAAATATAGTGTACCCTATGATTTTTAGGCAAAAATTGGTCACTGGATATAATAATACTTTTTTTTTGATAAACTTCAGAATCAAAGGTGTACTATGGTTTATGACCTATATAGTACATTTATCAACCGGGAAGCGTGATAAATCCCTATGATCAGAACCAAAGCATAATAAATATATGAGGGCTGTTCGATAAATTCGTAGACAAGTTTAATAAATCGTCAAACATTTTGTTCATACACTAATTTATTCCTTAAGATTGGATATTGGGTATCGTATATATATCGAAAAAAAAAAAACAAAATAATTACAGTTGAATTAATCCTTTCTCTGTTTATTATCCGATATAATCATCTTGATATTTATGAATCTCAATGTGAAAGAGAAAGTTACAGAATAGGGACGAGTAAGTAAATAGCTTATGAATGAACATTCCGGCTCTTGTGGTTAATTTTCACAATTTTATATGATTTTTTAAGCAAGAAAATAAACTTTTTGCCTGACAGTACTCACATTTTATCTTAACATTTTGAACATAAACTTATTTCACTTGAAAGTACATTGAAAATTGTAT
Organism: Pinctada fucata; assembly: GCA_028142955.1. NCBI lineage: Eukaryota > Metazoa > Mollusca > Bivalvia > Pterioida > Pteriidae > Pinctada > Pinctada fucata. The sequence continues at coordinate 45,215,485 of AP027102.1, read as the reverse complement.
AAATCTATGTTATATTGCGTATGTCTCATTGTCTAGAAGAGATACATGGTAAACTGTTTACCATTTCCTGTGATTTTTCCATTAAAAAGCATTTTTTTCATGAAATCTGTGATGGTTAAGAGGGCTTTCTACCCATCGACATAATTTTATGAATAATGCTGTACATGTACGTACACCCTAGCTGAATTAATCATAACGATGGATAACTTTCTGCGACAAATGTTGGTACAGAATAAAAACTATGCAACGAAAAGCGTAGTATCCTCTCACATCATTAATACCAATGTACTCACAGTCACACACTAGTAGGGAATGGCCTTTATGGCCCTGTCACACTTTCACTTTTTTGGTCAACGCACGAGTAACGACCAAGTAAATTTGCCAACACGTCGCAAAACGTTGAGGTCGTTGTTTGGTCGCTGGCTGGTGGTTGTGTGGTCGCTGGAGGACGTTGGTGTGCGCTGTGGTCGTCGGAAAATTTTATGAATGCACGAAACCGCCGACGACTGTCCAGCGTCCAATTGTAAGTTATGGATTCATCAGGAGGTCGCTGGGCATGCGTTCCCGTGCGCTGTGCAGTCGTTGCTAAAAACGTTGAGAGGTCGCCGATGATTGCAACGAATGTGTAACGACAGAGGAGCGCAAGTCACACGCGTACACAGCCACACTCTTCTAGCGATGGTCTTACGTCCTCAACGTGTGTCCAACGACAGTCTAACGTCCTTGGCGTGTGCTTCACGTCTTGACAACGAAATATTTTCTGAAAATTAAGTTTTGCTGTAAACGTTGTAGATCGCGAGAAGGTCGCTGCCAGGATGTTGACAAGTCGTACGGCGAACGTTGCCAGATCTTTGGGCACGCTTTATAGAACGTTAACAGGTAAATTGTCAACTAGTTTTATGCGTTTGGAAGACGCTGAGGTCGTTGGGCGAACGCTCCCCATGTGCTACAAGATCGCTACGCGCACGTTGAAAACGTTGCTTCATAAATTATTTTCATACCAAACCCAGACGTTTGCCAGCGTGTTGAAGGTCGTTACTCATGCGTTTGCCAAAAAAGTGAAGGCGTAACAAGGATATAAACCACTTCGTAGGTAATCTTAGAATAGAACTTGAAATTCCTCACAACATATGCAAATATGCGTCAACATTGATGAAGTCCAATTTTTAAGTTAATTGCCTCCTCTATATCTGTGATCTTGATATTTGACCTTGATAATCGAAAAAGTGTTCTTTGTGTCATTTGTATTAAATGTATACTTTAAAGAGCTTGACCAAGATCTGTTGGTGAATGGGTTTCTTCCTATTGTTATTAGCAACAAGTGAATGGGCATTGGAAAGATCCAATCAAAATTGTGCCGTCTTACTTTGTATATAAAGATTTTAAACACTTCCTTTCAGTGACCTTGATCTTTGACCTTAGAAAATCAAAAGGGTTTTTCTTCTTGTTATAAACAATAAGTGTAAGGAGTTTGGTAAACTCCAATGTATCATCGGGGCTGTATTAAAAGATTTTAAAAATTCTAATCTGTGAGCTTGAACTTTGATGCATTACCTTGAAAACCAAGAGTTCTTTCTCCTATCATAAGCAACAAGTGTATTGAGTTTGGTGAAGATCAACTTCAAACTGCACCCTCTAGGCTACATAAAATGATTTTAAACATTTCCAGTCTGTCACCTTGACCTTATATTTGAAAAACAATAGAGTTCTTTCACTTGTCATAAGAAATAAAAGTATGGAGTTTAGTAAAGATCCAATCAAATCTGTGCCCTCTAGGCTAAGAAAAATGATTTTTAACATTTCCAACGTGTGACCTTGAACTTTTACCAATGACCTTGAAAATCTATGAGGTTCTTTCTCTTGTCATAAGCAGTAAGTGTATGAAGTTTGGTCAATACCCAATAAAACTGTGCCTCCTGGGCTGTATAAGAAGATTTATAACATTTTCAACCGGTGACCTTGACCTTCGACCCATGACCTTGAAAATCAATAGGTTTTTTTTCCTCTTGTCATAAGCAATAAGTGTATGAAGTTTGGTTAAGATCCAATAATAATTGTGCCTCCTAGGCTGTATAAAAGAGCGTGACGTGCACAAACACACCTTCCCTCTCCCACACACTCTCGTACGCACCCTAACCAACGGTCGCATTATAACCCCCCCCCCCCCCCCCCCCCCCCCCCATCCTGCAATTATGCTGCTGGGGATAATTAGCAAACATTTGTTTTCTATGATGGATGAGAAAATTGACAAACATTTGTCCTCCATGTTTGTACACGGAGAGGAATATTTCATTTTTAAGGAATTATAATGTTCACATTTTAAATTTGTTCTAAAAATAGCTACCAATGACGTCATCAATACAGATTTTTTTTGTCATCGCGATTTACTTATATTAAGGATAAGATTGGAATATTATTCTGTTGATGTAATTTGTACAGAAAATTCAATTTTGATTTCATCAATATTTCTTTTCTTTGTGAAAAGGACCAGAAATACGTAATCTAATTGAATGACCCCTTTGACTTTTGACCCCTGAAAATGGAATGTTTGTACATTCAAACCTGTTGACGACATTGATATTTTGAAAGTACATTAGGCCTTTTATTTTTTATTAAATGGTTTACGGGAGCGCCGACTCTAATTTCTTCTGAAAAAAAAAATAAAAATAAAAGTGGCGATGTCTCCTTTTATTTTTATACTTTCCGCCGACCGTCTTAAACTGTCAGCTCGCAAAATATTTTTTTTTTATTATTTGCGATCATTGAATCTTTTAAACGCTTCAATTCTCTATCGAGACATGTAAGCTCTAAATCGACTATACGTAAAATTGAACTGTCCCTCACCGTTAGTGATGTTGTTAATGAAATACTCGATGCGGATCCCGAAACATCTATACTGAAGATTCTAATAGAGGGACAAACTGAAGTTGGAGCAACGGTAGATTTTGCCGTTTTAAAGGATTTCGGGTTTGTAATTTTCATTTCGACTGCAAAGTTTAATCGATGGTTGTAAGTTTCAGCGTTTTTAATTGAGTAACACATGCAGTACAACTGTTCTTACAGGGAAGACTGTTGTTTTTGACGACATTTTCGTTTATTGTGGAGACACAGACGTGTTGGATACTGAAGATATTAAAAGATTGCGTGAAAATTATGGGATTGTTCGACCAATTTGTGGTGAATGTAAGAAGTCAAAGCTAGTTAAAACAAGATATGCAGTAAAAACTAAAAAGAGGAAGTAAACAGTCATCCAATTCGTGGTGAATGTAAAAAATCAGTGCTAATTAAAACCAGGAATGCAATAAAAAGTTAAAAGAAGAAGTGAACAGTACGAAAAAACAGAAATTCAAACTTAGCATCAATTGTTATGGAAGTTTCAAAAAAAAAAAATAAAAAAAGATGATCCGTTTCCTCTTTTATTTTTATTTTTTTGGTCGACTGTGTTAAATTTCTCATTTTATTTTTATTTTTATTTTTCCCCCTCGACTCAATTTTTTTTCAAAATTTCCCGTAAACCATTTAATAAAAAATAAAAGGCCTTACTTCTAGTTTCATTTGACATATAATTTACCCATGTACTAATCTGTCGACTAAACTGTAAAATTTAGCTCTTTGGTCACCGTACTATTTGTTTTATATGCTTGTTTTTCTCCCTGGCTGGTAGGTAGGTTTTTCAATTTCAAAAGGACGCAAAACAGAATAAAAACTTTCAAAACGACATTGTTTATGTTACATCTTTTGTTGTTTTTGTTAAAAGCGAAGAATATTAAAAGGATTTATTAATAATTTAAGATCTATTTGCAACCTTGATTTGAGATATGTTAAGTCAACCAATTTACAGTATATGAAATAATTCGGTAAGTACTGCAAGATTCATCAGGATTTGTTTTTCTTTTAAAATGTGAAAACATCAAAATAGGCCCGTTACATGTGCGACATTAGATGACGCATGAACTTTGTTCATCGGAAAGTTTGTAAACTCATGAGCAATCAGTCGTTACAAAAATGAGACTAATACATGAAATATCAAAGGAAAGAAATCGCATACATTGTTATCGTGTTTCATTTTTCTAGTAATTATATTTCATATCTTTAAAGCAGGAGTTTATTCTATATCATGTTTAGGCATTTAAAGAATGGTTCAGTTTTACATAGTATTTAAACCCTTATACATACACAGCGCAAAACAGTGTACAAGGTCGCAAATTGATTTAACGAACGGGTTAACATATTCTATAAATTGTAGTTGTCAATATCGCGACAGATAGTAACTAGCCGTCGAGGAAACTCGGGGTATCATGGCGGAAATTGAAAAGTACAGCGCACAACAGGCACTGAACATGTGTTCTGATCATGAAATAGAGGAAATAGATATGTACTGTAACACATGTAGCAAACCTGTGTGTACCAAATGTGTGAAGGGAGACCATAAGGACCATGACTGGGATACGATGTTCAAAATAGCCAAAGCGCTGAGGAGACAAACATGCCAACGGAAACTGGAGATAGAATCAGTGTCAAAGTCTGTCCTTATGGGGGTAGAAGATGTAATCAAATCCCTTACGTCCGATGCAGAAAGTGAAATGGCCTTAAACAGCTCCGAGTTGGAGTCAACGAGGAATAAGATAGTGGAGTTTGTTTATAGATCTTTCGACGAAATGGAATCTAAGTGTAAAACGAATTACAAGTCCAAGATGCAGCACCTTCAAAAGTGTGAAGAAAAGATGAAGTCTAAGAGAAGTAGGATCAACTTCTTGATACAAAACATGGAAATCGGAGCCAGAGATTTCAGTGATTCAGATCTGCTAGAATTGCACGATGAAATTCGCGGTCTCCTCAAAGAAGTACAAGAATTGGCAGTGATACCCAAAGGTCTTCACAACAGGATGTTTTACAGGACGGGATCATCTGATAAAACCTCGCTCGAGTCATTGGTTGGCTCGATGGAAGTGCATGATGTAAGTGAAGCCATTTTAGAAAACGAATTCAAAATTGGTGACACGACAATCAACAACATTCTTCCATTATCTGAAAACGAGGCTTGGGTACACTCTACTCAGACGACAACAAACAAGCTTGTCGACAAGTGTGGACATATCAAACGATCAGTTGAGCTGGAGTGTCGCGTCTTTAATTTCGCAATGTCGGATGACGGCATCGTGTATTTCTGCAACCCTGATACAAATCACATACAACAAGTAGACAGGCAAGGGAATATCAAATCTTTGTTTTCCACTTCGCCAATGATCCCTCTCTATATCGCACTCACTCGGTCGGGAGATCTGCTCATCGCGTTGGTGGACGAAGATACACACGATCGAAATGACTCCAGTCATCGATTGGTCAGACGTTCCGCCATGACAGGTGAGACAATCATGGAGTTTGAATTCGACAATGGCGGCAAAAATCCGCTGTTCAGCAGGCCCGTGAGTCTACTAGAGCATTTTAATGGAAATATTTGCGTTGTGAATCTGTATAGAGATGATGCGGGTGTAACAAAAGGTAACGTCCATGGTTTGGACTGCGGCGGAAGGGGGATATTCAAATACGAAGGCATGGATGGCGATTTCAATCCGTTGGATGTCTGTTGTGACAGGGAGGGCAATACATTTGTAACGGATTCTAGGAATAAAAGAGTTCATATGATTGATCTATATGGTAGATTTGTGCGTTTTCTTCTCACTGATGAGTCGTTTACTGAGAAAATTTACTCGATTGCAGTATTTGGTAAGACACTATGGATTGGAAGTCGCAATGTTGGAGTCATCAAAGTGTTCAAGTTCTGATTAGAATAAACATTTCCCTATATAATGAAAAAGTGTTTTTTATGTATATACTGTGATCTTTTTTCTCTCTTTCATGTACATGTAATTGGAAAGCTATAAAATCTCTAAAACTATAATTTTTTTTACATATATAACTAGCTTAAGAATTTTGTTTTAACAAACAATTTGATTTTTGTGCACGATGTAGGATTTCTAGATCCCCTCCCTGGTACTATGTTACACTATTTCTCATTTTCCTCGTAAGCACATTTTAAGATAAAACTGCGATACAGGTGGACAGTTGTAATAACTGAATCAAAAACTCACCTTATATAAATTGTAGAAAAAAACAGGAAGAACGGCCCAATAATCGAAAGTAAATCATCATCGACGAACAAAACAAGAGTGCATTATCACAAAGGAGTGAGATATATGAATCCCGAGGAGAGTAATCATCTCCTACCTGCAACCGTCACATTAGTTCTGTGAACTACCACAAAGGAAGAAATAGTCCCAGAAAATTCCTTCCTTCTACCTTCTACATCGGTTTGGTTGGAGAACTAAGATTCGGACTCAGTAGGGATAAGAGAAAATGTTACCAGAAGACTACGTATATCATTCTAGCTATTGTTACATTAGTTCTATAGAAGAGGTCAAATAAGCATGATCTTGAAGTGCTGAATCTAGTACTCCAAATTAAAGCGGATTAATTTAAAATTCAAGATAAAGAAGAAGTATCATATTGTATTGCATACTTTAGCTGTAGGTCTGAAAGACAGACGACACTTTGCTATTTGGATGGTTTGTGTGTGTTGACCCAACCATGGCGTATCGTGCCCGGATAGATCAGTTGACATGAGTGTCTGCCCTGATAGCAGAAGGTCTCGGGTTCGAATCCCGGATCGGCCACATCTTTTCCTCTCCTATTACACTCTAATAAGAACTTCAAAAGGGTATCGAATGAAAAAAAATAATTAAAAAGTTGAAGTTGGTGTCAGAGAAGTCGAAAATGTGTCAGCCAATCAGGGCCTGTGGCGGCCATCTTGGATTTCCGATCGGCTCGAAAAACACAAACTTGGAAGATTGCATTGAGTACGATAAGCTTCTCTCAACACTATGTTCATTTATTTCACTTGGGGTTGCTCCTCTTCAAATTAACTTGGATTGATTGTACTCAGGAATTCCCAGTGATTATGTAGAATTGCTTAATAAATATTAAATATACAGCAATTTACTCGTGCGTCTATTTGTGAAAAGGACTTGTAAATAAACATATTTATCCTAAAAAAAATATTATTGCCGAAATAATTCTGAATGAATTCCAGGAACAATTTAGAACATACATGTACTATATTAGAAAGTTTCGCAGCTCAGAGTCTTGGGAAAACTAATAATGGGAGAGAACTGGAATATATTCTCCAAAATAGAGATATTTCGTAAGAGTTATCCTCCTTACCTAATCAGCGACGCCGGGCTCCTACGATTTTGACCGAAAAGACCCGAACAAACACGACTAAAAGAGGAATTAGAAGATAGTAATGATGAAAAGATAAATGGAAAATGTCAAATTATTCAGATAAATGAGTGACATAAGGACACAACTCCTTTAGACGACGACCTCCTGACCTAGTGTAACAGACATACAAACTGACATCTTTACATCGTAAACTGACAAATATTGAAAGGTAAAATACATAATCTATCTTTATATAGGATAAACGGACACTCTAAATAGACAACATGAAAGGTTCAGTGCTGAATCAGCCATTGTTTTATCTATGAATAAATTATCATGATATTATGCATTACACAAAAAAGGGAAACCTACTTCCTTCTTCTGTGGTTAAATTATTAAGAAATAATTAAAAGCGACAAATAGGTATAACTTAATTAAGATTTAAAATACATTTGTAATTTAATTTAAAATTTGTAACATATTGTACTGGAAAGAGAGAAGGAAGGTAGATTGTCAAACATATTAAACGTAATCTAACTAACTTCTAGGTAAACTGAAAATCGATATTTTAAATGATACCAGCGAAAGTTTCGTATATTACTGTAACGTGTTCACCTTTTTAACTACATGTATATTCTTTGTGTAGAACGGCGGAGTGTTACAAACTAAATGCCATACAGACGCGAATAAAGATTGAATGGGTGATGGGGTGTTTTTTTAACCCTACCCAAGGCGAACCTGTTAAACTTTTGGTCGGACGAAATTTTCGTAATTTCATGAAATTCCCTACTTCCAAAATAAACGTTCACTTTTGGCCAACTTTGAGAGGGCGAGGGGCTCGGGTACTCTTAGAGTTTAAATATATTCCAATTGGGAACATCGGAAATAGATTGAATTTAGTTTAATTGACCTCAAACATTAAGGAAAATCTGACTGACTGGACCCCCTCCCCCCCCCCCATTTTTTAATGTTCAATTTCTCCTTACCCATGTCTCTCTATATATATACATAATTGGAACTTTGAAATATTGCAGAATTATTTTAGATCCATCTATAGAAGACCCACAAGTTTTACATGTATGTAATACACCTCAAAGTTACTGTATAAAATTGGAATTTTCCTCTATTCTCGGAATTTACACCCAAATATATATAGACGGGGAATTACAAAAATAAGTTAATTGTATAAAAACCATGAAAACGGAAATTCTAATTCCGTTCACATATATCAGTACTACATGTTTTTTTTTTTTATTTCCTTGTTAAACCAGGTACCTGTATACAAAAAATTCATTAAATAAAAAATTCAGCACCGCATAAGTGGATATTTGATTAAAATACGGGATTTCAGTGAATTTATAGTGTATATATTTTGTACCTTTAAACTGAGAGAGATTACATTTTATGAATGGAAAAGACGTGAACCTGTGACGTACGCTACCAAGTTCTGAACAGGCCATATCAGTCGTCCAATAATCCGTTCTACAATCAGTTCGAAACTGACAAGCGACAAGAACGAATCAGCTTATAGTAATACCGTTGTAATTAAATAGAAAAGAAGGTGTATATTATTTCAACAAGCATATATGACAGTTGTTGGATATTTTTAATAGCAAAAATATATAAAACCAAAGTTTTAGTCTTTGAAAATTGGAATTATAGTAAATAAGAAGACATGTGGATTCATCATTCTGTATGGTTGATCATATTATACACTGTACAGGTAAGTTTGATTATTTCATGCATTTTTAGTCATTATACCTTTGGCTTTATGGTTAATGATGAAATATGTATTTCTGTTTGACAATTTCTATTTGACAATTTGATTTTTTTTACCAAGATTTCAACTTTGGGTAGGTTGAATTACTCTAAAAGGAGAAATGATTGGTAAACTTATATATAAAATATATATTTAAAAAAATCACACTACTCTTTATGTACTTTTTTTCATTTTAGCGTCCTCCTCGTTTACTTATCGTGTTTTACAATTTTTTTGTTCCTGGATTGCACTATACACATGATACATATTTTTTCCATGAAGTGGTTAGCATGGCCAGGGGATGGGGAGGGGGCACCTATAATTTTAGAAAAGCATACACATTTTGTGAATTTAGATTTATAAATTTTCGTCGAGTTTCAAGAGGTACATGTATACCCCTCCCCCTTCCTATAGATCCACTCATGTACACAGAATTTCGGTTACCGTAACATAAGCAGAAATTGATTGTTTCGGTAATTCTAGAACTTTCTCTTATTTTTGTATTCGAGCAGTAATATCCACTGACAAGTATTTGATGTCTTTATTAGTTAAAGTTGGGCGGAAATTTGCCTTCAAGCCTATTAAACAAACAATGCAGAATTTAAAACCACCCTAGTAAAAATTTAAGCTTGAATTCTCTGATCGATCAATGGAAGAAAAAATATGGTTATTGGGTCACTATGTCTGACAGTCTGACCTGTGATCAGTGGCGGATTCAGTGGCGTGGCTGCTACGAAAAAAAAATTGAAGAAAGCGGTGGGAGGAGGGGGGGGGGGGCTTCGACTCTTCTCATCGTCCGGAGGAATGTCACAAAAACAGTGACTTTCTAGATAACTAGGTTACCTAGGTATAATTAAAGTATATTATGTACATGTATATATTTTTGTTCCTTTTTTGTTAAAGATTTTACATCCGTGTACAGAGAGTACCAATACTCTTTTTTATCAATTATGGGAATTCCGAGATAAATTTCTATCAGATAAAGTTATATGGTCAATAACACTATCGGCATCTTGTTAACTAAGTATAAATCTAGTATATCCAGAAGTTAAGTCGATTCACTTTCGATTGGGCGTGGGTGGGGGACAGGAAGTCACAAGTCTCCTTAAAATTAAAGATGTCCCAGATCACTCGACTTTATTTGTGACTTTGTTTAAACCGCAAAGAGCTTGTTCAAACCACCTCCTTCCTGATAATGCAGCGATTAAAAATATCTTTAGAGCATATTTTGGACTTTAAAAATGTATATTAACGATTCATGGGGGGTTTCCGACGACTAAATAATGTGTACATTTAAATATTGATAACTATTGGGAATTTTATGACGCAATGGAAAGAGCATGTTTTAATTACTACTGTCACGCGTGATTGTCTTCCTTTCGGTTTTGCTAACCGATCGAACTCCCAACATCATCGAAACCCTCGATCGTAATATTCGACTTTCGGGGCGAGTACGATGGAGAAAGAACAAGTGACGTCATGTACATCCGCAGAAAATTTTTCGGCATATATTAGAAATGACGCTCGATTAGAAATAGAAAAATGTCGATGTTGGCCAATTTCGGAGGGAAAAAGGGGGAGGGGCTCCGAAACACCAGTGTCCCCACTCCTATACCGTGGATCCACGCATCAGTCGGGAGCACCAATGAAAAGAAATAAGGTGTGGGAATTAGTGTATGAATTGAAGCTCGTTCATTCATACAGGACAGGGTGACAAGACACCCCGTTTTATGAAGACGTAGACCGACTTGTTTCATTGTTTACTTAAACAACTGATCTCACACGATAAGCCTCTTCAATTCAATTGTACCCTATTTGAGCATTGTACCACACCAGTTAACTTTCTAAATAAACTTGATGGGATGGTATTTTGCAATATGAAGTATCAGAGATAACGATTTCGAACAGATTTTCTCACTAGCTAGAATTTGAGTGATAGAATTATCACTCATGTAAATCTTCAAAACCTTTTGATTTTCCATTTTTTCGGAAAAAAAGTCATTTTTCATCATTTTACAACAGAAACCATATATATCAGAAAATCCTCTCTTCAAATACCCATCCCATCCCCCTTTTTTTCGCTCTGCTTTCATTCCCCCGTCCCCACTCGATCATCACCCACCCCTCGCATTTTTTCATACCTGGAAACTGGGTTATTCGGTAGACCACATTCATTTTACACCCGAACCCTTCCCTAGACATTAAAAGTACCCATATCAGCGAAACCTCAATAGATGTAGGCGTCAATAACAAAATTTGAATGACAAGAGATGGATTTTTACATTTCCATCCGAGAACCCTTCCAACTTTGATAGCATTTGCCGTTGGAGTATCATAGGGACGTTGAGAAATCGTTGATGCCCCATTTTCCTCCTCTTTTCCCGAATCCCTCGCTAATGCGAGCCAGTGATTTGGTCAGATTTGGTCAGAAAACGAAAAAGGGGGTCCCGTCAGTTTTGTTTTCTCCTGAGCAAGGGAGTGACAGGAACCTACAAAGCTAAATAAGGCATGGTCCATTTGATATTCTGGGGGGGGCTTGGGTTTTTTTCGAAAAAAATAAGTTTGCTCTCAATTTTGATGAAAAAAATAAATTTGCTTATGGTGTGACAGAAAAAAATAATCTTGCTCTTACAAATAATCTGAATGTGAAGAATTACCATAAAATTTCGCTAAAATTCTTGAAAATTTTCCGGCTCGCTTCGCTCGCCGCAGTTTTCAAAATTTTACCAAAAATTTTTGGCTTGCTTCTCTCGCCATAGTTTTCTATCAAAGCATTATTCACTAATAGCATTTTAAGTTCAGATATTTGAAGATATCAAAAGTTATACATGTATGTGAATGAAAAAGGGCTTCCTTAAAAGCTTGAATATATTATCAATATTTATGTATTGCTGTTAATACATGTCGCATATATCCCATAGAGTCATGTTCTTGTAAGCTTGGAAGGAGAACTTCAGTTATTCACCAATTTACAATTCTTAGTAACATTTAAAAAATTGTCTAGGAGACCTTCCCCTCATACCCTCTTATACATGTTATATACATGTACCTTATATAAAATATTGAGAATTGTATTGTAAAAATCTTTTATCTCTCTGTTTAAAAGTGAATTGAATACTTGCATAAAAATAAACTAATATATTAATATTTAGAGTTTTGAGTAAAAAATAAATAATTTCTATTGATAAAACACAAACATTCTTAATACAATGTATGCGCATCACTTAAAAAAATTTCCTTGCTCCAACTTTGCCAGAAAAAAATAATTTTGCTCCGGTTCGGGGCGAAAAAAATAATCTTGCTCCGACAAAAAACCCAAGCCCCCCCCTGAATATCAAATGGACCATGCCTAAATTCAAATTGATTAAACAGACAGAAAAATCCAGTTTTGGACGACCTTGAGAGGGAGAAGGCCTGAGCCTGCACCCCCACCCTCTCCCCCACACACATTTACGTACAACCCCCTCCTCTTTTTTTCAGTTACATTGTGTATTATTACCTGTACTTTCTCACCCACACATAATGAAATAGATCACTATGACAAATGTAGGAAGTTGTCATACGACACTTTACATTTGATGTTAATGACAAAAAAGATGTAAATTACAGAGTGATAAATTTCAGCGTAACGTATAATGTTGTAATACATTATTCAAAACTTATTTTAATATTAATCTAGTACTTAATTGTGTTGGTTGTTCAAATCATAAATAATAAAGCGAACTATTGGAGTCCGACGGAAATGGCTTTTTGGAATTTCCGGGCAAAAGAAATAATGGGATGATATGCCACAGGAGTATTATGGTGGTGGGGGTACAATGTAAATGTCCCTCTTTTTTGACTACAAAACCAAGTAGGACGTTTTACAAATAAATATCCTTAGATAATATAGAAAAAAATCTAAAACTGCGGAGGATGAACTTGAAAAGTTTAAAGCTCGAAATATCATAATAATTATTATGACATTGAACACTTTGAAATTGTAAACTTAAGGTGGCTTGATTCTTTATCATAATTTATCACTTTGAGTGGGAAACCTCAATTTACCCCTCCCTTTCTGTCCTCTCATCACTTGCTCCTGATAGAATATTCTATAGATGGGGGGACAGGGGGTACCTCGATCTTTCCCCCCTCACACCCCTTACCTCCCCCTCCCGCCCATTCCTCTCTCCCCTCCTTTTCACCATTCCCTTACCTCCCCCTTCCTCCCTCCTCCTTCCTCCCCCTCCCTCCCATTTCCCCCCTTCCCGCCCACTACCTCCCCCTCTCTCCCTCCCCCCCGCCCCTTACTCCCCCTCCCTTTCACCCTGTCCACCCCTTCATAGATTCTAAATAAAACCTTCGTCTCCGATCATATACATGCAGTGGCGAACATATGATTCTATTCTAGATTGAGGGGGGGGGGTTAGAAAATTGTTTACAGAAAAACTGAAAAAAAGACGGTCTTCCCCTCCCTCTAAATCCGCCAAATGGCATGTTTTTGAAGGATTTCTGGTTTTGACGTCAAAGCAAGTATGGGGGCTTAATTCGGGTTTAGTACTTTTCACACGATTGGATGTTCGAGCAGATGGCCGAGGTTATATCGACTGAACTCTGTTGTGCACCAGGTCTGTACTTTAATACCCCCAAAATGCACATATTATACATGTACGTCTGAAATCTGATATTGCACATGTAAACATTATAACAATTTCTCATGCTGCATGTGAGAGGAATCCTGGGGAGGAGGTCAGGGTGGTGATTAAAACAAATAAGAAGGGGGGGGGGGGGGGGGGGTACAAATTAAAAGTTTTTATTCGGTAATTTTTTCAGAGACGCGGAAACTGCAAATTGAACAGTACTGTAATTCAAACGTGTCCATATGTGATAATCACTTGACAAATAAGATATAAACTGAAATGTGAAAAAAAAAACACCACACACAAGGATAGGGGAAAAGGGGGGGGGGGGGGTAGAGTCGAAATTGAATATATTTTTCCACACGTCATCGTCCACTTTTGATTTTTTTAAAGTACAGTCTACGTGATCTAGTATATATACGTGCACTTTTACAGATAATTATGTCGCTTTTCATTCATACACAAAAGGTCTGTGTAACTTTTGACATTTTGCTTTTCAACATGTTCGTTCACTGTACTTCTCTCTTCTCGTGTCAAACTTTATCTATTCCTTTTCCTTCGAAATGACAGATCAACAGGGATAAGGGATAAAAACATTTTAGATAAGGTGAAGGTTTTACTCTACTTGTTTCCATTCGATTCAAGGGGCATAACTTCTTAAATAGGTCAACCTTGACCAAACTTAAACTTGCTATGTAACTATTTATAAGACCTAATTATATCAGAATAAATTCAAAGTGACGGACAGACAAAAAGACGAACTGACAAATGAGTAAACTGACAGTCTCCTTCAGGTTTGCCTGTATCGGGCAATTATGGAACAATACTACCAAACGCACTTCTATACAGACTTTTTCACAAATTTTCTTTTAAAAGTGTGGAGGGGTGGGTTCTAGTCCGATAAAATGAGTCCAGATAAGAATTTCCTCCATATAGTATTGGTAAAGAACATTTTATACTAATTCGAGGAAAAGGGGTCTGACACCAGTCACACCCTCCCCTATTTAAACCTTTCATCAACGTTTAGATGGACCAGCACATGTCCAATTTTAATCCACTTTCCAACTGTAATCAACCATCATTCAACACTCCAACTTTCGCCCCCTGAAACTGATGATTTAACTTGAATCTTTAATTTTCAAGAAAGATCCCTGATCTCCTACAATTTGTTAGGTGGAAGGTTTGCCACCGTGTACATCCACGATCTGTAAGGGTGAATGGTTTGCCACCGTGTGTGGCTCTGTACGCACTTATCCAGTTTACGACCTTGTCTGGTTACTCATAGGTTACTAAGCAAACTTAAAATGCTCGCCAGGTTTGACAGTTTAATCAGTCAAATCTATTATCTCTTATCTGTGACCCTGCACCTCCTGTCGTTGCAGTTATGCACTGTTCACTACCTTACTTCAATAACTAAATAAAGACGGGTATCTTAAATAATACACAATGAAAAGTGGGGCGCTAGGTTAGGCCAGATCTTCGTAATTTATGTTTGATGTCTTTCGTGTCTTTTGGACTTTGCGTTGTTGTCTCCTGCTTTCGAAAAAAATCTTGCCTGTCCGCCTGTAAGTCAAAGAAACTCTAAATACACTCATTTTGGTGAGACTCCTATATTATACACTTGCATTAAGCAACTTCAAGATTCTTGCATTTGTATTCAAAGTATTTTTGAATTGGGGACTTTGACCTTGGGGTTTGACTAAAAATGGAGGGATATGCAACATTTCCTCCAATGTCCCTTTCTTTCTGAACAAATGAAACAAAAGAGTCACTCAAGTGGATGCTATTGTTTTATGGTTTGTTATTTTGCACCCAGAAATATTTTGAATTTCACCCCTCTGATGTATAACTTGTTTGATATAGCATATCTTGTTGTTTTCTCAACAAAGTGATGGAATATGACCGAGTGTAACGTATGAAAAGAAATTGTTCATACATGTATAACAAAGGAATTTATATAGTCCTGTTTGATCCCCGATACTTTCCTTTGTATTTCAACATAATGTACCTTCCGTATTTAATGACCGCTAAATGTACCTTAATTGGCCTTAATTTTGTGTAAAGAGTCAGTTACAGCTTCATATACAAATATTATTGTATCTATCGGTTGAGGTCTTTATGTATAAACTTCCGTCAAACCTCGCCACTTAGTTTCCATTATCAAATGGAATAGAAATGGTTATATAATAGCACCCTGATGTAATCTTTAAGTACTCAATTTCTTTTTACGATGAATTCGTTTCGCTGTCAAAATGGAAACTTTTATTTTGTTTACACGAAATCTTCCTGAAATCAAGGACTAGATAATCGGTTTCCTTTTTCATACATTATCTTATTTGGGGTTTCCTACAGTTACCAAATGTCAATTCAATGATTTTTCTGACATTGAATTACAAGTAAATAACTTAGCATGGGTCACATTTTTACAACGGATTATTGTATTCCTCGGTGACCTTGAGTACTTTTCTTTTGAACAAAGTAATGATAGGATCAGGGGTAGTCTCTTATAATTAATTATCTTTTTTGCGGTTGATAGACCGTCAGGATTTACAACGTCCGTTATAGCTTGAGTTCTAAACACCGTTTATCCGGTTCCTTGCTATCTGTAGTGATTATTTAACGATCGTTAGATAGTCTTTTTTTTGCGATTACTCTAGACTCTTTATCAAAAAGATTCTGTTTCGTTAAAATACCTCCACTAGAGTTATCGATATGGGAGATAAATTACAAGGAGAAAAATCAACTTCCGGTTAGTCCATTTCTGAATGAGAAGTAGGTCATACGACTTTTTGTTTTCTGGAATTGTGTCAAGATAGATTTGTAAGCAAAATTGGCTGGTCTGAACAAAACGAGTCCTGAACAACAAATTTAAGCGAGAACAACAACTTGACTAAGTGCAATTTCTTCAAAATAAGCATACAACCCGGACATAGGAGACACAGGTGCTCCGACACCAACGAACCTTAATGGAATTCTTCTCCACTTCCCCCTAGAGTAGAGTTGGATGTCATTATGGGTACATGGGGTCTAGCTCCTATAATCGCAGATAATATTTAAGCGATCGAATTCGTCATACGAAGAAAATGTTCAATTTTTACAAGTATGCAATCTGCAGACACGTCCTTTCAACCGCAAACGACTCGCGAGGAATTTTACATGATTTTTTGTTTAATTCTCACACGATAGTTAACCTGTCCAGTCTTAGGTATTTTGATCTTTATACTATAATCGTTTGCTTCGGGCTGAGACGTGTACATGTATGTATGATTCAATATTCAAATATGGCGCATACACCTGAACGCGGACCTAAGGTAGGAAATCTTGACCAGAACCTTGATGGAGTGGGAAATTCATGGTCTTCTCCTCCCCCCCCCCCCCCCTCCCCCCTCCTTTTTTTTTAATTTTGCGTCTTATGATACATGAGCATGCATCTCATCTTTTTCTACTAATGCTGGCTGAAACACCCTCCCTCGAACTTTTTGGAAGATACTTAGATAGCCTAGCTATGATGTATGGTTTTAACACCCCCCCCCCCTGGCCAATTTCTCTGGATTCTGGCCTGTGTAGCCATAATTACTGATTTTATGCGATATACCCGATGTGGGCTTGTCTTTGCGTGATAGAAAACAAAAGTACGAATTGAAGGAGGGTATGTGATGTGTCCCCGCAATGACCCACGGGCAGAAATGTGTAATGTGCGGCCCTTTGTGACCATTTACAATACGTCATTGTGATTCATTATAGATTGGGTGGTTTGATGGGTAATGGAGATTTTGTCTTTGGTTACATTTTTCCTAAAACAACATTCTTATTTGTCAAATAAATTGGATAAAATTATTTATCGATAGTGTTTTCATAGAGAAATGTAGGGATTAAGTAAGTCTTCATTTTGAGTAAGTAAGCATATTCATTTAAAAAAGTAGAGGAAAATACTACTCTTTTCTACCCCCTCCCTCTCCCCTGTTACATTACATCACTCATATATCCATTCAGTGGACCTAGATTTTTTTTCCGGGAGGGGGGGGAGGCGGGATCCAGCCTACGACTTTGGAAAAAAAGTATACGTAAAAAAGGGGAAAATATGCGATTTTACTAATTCCAGGGGTTTTGATCACTCTACCATCCGAGCTTGCTTAAAGCCTTATTGCCGGTCAATATGGCCTTTGTAATTTCTCCAAGGCCAGATTCCTCCAGGGCTACAATTTATTTGAAGTAAAGTAACTATACAATTCCCTATTCAGTTGGTAGAACTTTTCATGTATGACTTGAATGTTTTTTCTCAAGAATATATGAATGATTTGGCCTGCATTTTAAAGATTTGATTTACTGAACATCCTATATGTATAAAGAGGTCTTACACCTTAGGCTAGATTTTGGAATTACTTATATCCACGATTGTTTAATCATAGATTTTTTATGCTTGTAGAGGGATTAGGGAACGTCTAGAGATCGCTCTTTTCTAGGTAACACCTGCAATTGTCAATAAATCATGAATTTTTAAAAACAAGTAATCAATCAAATTATTGGGGTTTGTCATAAGACTGTCATCGAAAGCAGCAAGGTGATTGACTTAATTCTCAGTTAAGTGATTGATAAACAGGCAAAATACGAGTTGGTGGATTCAAAACGGCCCCTCACACCTCCACAGTCCTAAAAAATGTATGAAGGTCAAGAAACCTACTTGAGGAGGGGTTCGATTTCTCGGAAAGGAGGGTTAAAGCGTTTAGTACAATGTTAGCAAAAAATAGCAACTTCGGCAGATCTCAGTGTGAGTTATCTTTACCCTCGATCAGTACTAATCAGTATTGGGGGAAGGGGGGGGGGGTACATTATTAAAGGGTTTATACATGCATGTATGAGTCGAATGCAGCCATAAAAATACATGACTGTATTAAGTTAACCGCAATTTGTGACGTGATCATCAATATCAACTCTATTTCAATACTCTATCCTTGCATTAAATTAATTTTGCATAAAACATACATTGATGAAAATGATGGATGACCGCAGTGAATACATAGCATTTGTTCTATATATTCCAATTTATAAACAGTCTCAATGTATCAAAGTAACTCGTGTTTGTGAAAAACTCATTTATCATACAATTTTAAAATCTTTACACCGTTTAACACTTTTTAAAGTTTTTATCTAAAGCGCTTAAAGCGGCTTTATTCGTTTTTTTTCGGAGCATTAAAGGGTCACTTATTTCTTAATCAGATAATGTTTAAAATTTGAACAAATGTGTTTTGTTTTTTGACGAATCTTATCGTTGTATTTCAAAGGTTTAGACATTATGTGTATTGGGTAATTGCATAATAAATCAAGACTTCACCCAGCTGAAAAGAAATTCAAAACATCGAATTCTATTAACTGCTTTTGTCAAATTTTCAAAAGAAAAAACATAAAAAATAAAGACGAACCAATCCCACAAAGATAATTTTACTTTGAGGTAAAACATTATTTCCACATGCTATTTTTTCTTTGAAACATGATAAAATTAGCCATAAAAGTTCATTTCATATACTGCACTTTAAAGAAACTTATCTCGATCTCGCGAGATCTCGAGTTCCATGCCTAGAGAATTTCCTAACATTGAAGGAGTACTCGTTTTGTTTTGTACGTTACGGTGCGTCAAGGTGATTATTTCTGACTCCCGCGCAAGATGAAGTTACACTACTTGCAAGTAATTTGCACACTATAATGTAATTTTATGCATCCCTTCTCGCTCCCTATGTTTGCCCCGGTCCAACTAATTCGCCATTTATCTGTCTGGAGCCGGACTAGTTACCAGGAAATAGCTTAAGCAATCACAAAACGGAAAAAGGACACGTTTTGTCAGTGCAATAACTAACGTAATCACCATGCAAGTCTTGTCAGTGTCGTGTTAAAGTTGCACTTACAGAGAACTTTAGGTGTCCGTGTAATTAACGACAACAAAAGTCTAATTTCAAACTGTCTACTAATGATTGCACGGTCTTACACGAGGGAATAAGAGAGTCTGTTCCCGTTAAAACTGTATTGCTGCGACAGCTCAAAACAGACTCTGCAGTGTATTAGTTATTTCGACTAGAACTATCCGATAACAATTTTCAAAACTAAAAGCATTCTCAAAATCATAGGTTGCTCCCTACAACCCCCCCCCCCCCAATTTTTTTCTCTAGCTTTGTTTAGTCATTATGTTTGTTGTTACAGAATCGAATCATCTGAAGTTTTTTCTTCTTGGTCTCTTCTCCGTGTGTTTGGGCGTCTGTTTGTCATTCTCAGTCTTCCAGACCTTTGTTCTGTCTAATAATTAGTAATTAATCTGATAAAATCGAAACTTATGAAATTTGATATTGTCTTTAAAAGTAAAGCTCTGGTAATGTTTTAGGTTGGTCACGGTTGACCTACTTTCGACCGAGTTATGCTCCTTGATCCCATGTTGCCGATAGAGGATTTTGTACCACTCACAGTGCAAATATGCCTGTTCAAATTTTTGAAAATTCAATAGCATCATTTAAGAACAGATAAATTTGCAGCATGGACCAGACGTACACGTTTCGGGTATTTAACTCTCGTCAGTGATCCTAAATTTAAATATGGTAATATTGCCAAATTATGTCCAAAAATGTACCGAAATGCTACACGTGCTCCAACTATTCGTTTGTAAAAGAGCAGTTTTACAAAGTTACGAAATCAAATGAAACGATAATATCACAATGACCTCCGTTTATAAAGCCGTCTGTTACACCCTGACCCTCTGGAATTTCTAATCTTTAACCAATATCCGATCGGCATCTAGTTATTACGATCGCATCTTTTTAATTACGCACGTCTTATAGCGGTGTGTACTTATCCTAAGTCACATAGAAATAAGATCAAAAGAAATTCCATACATGTAAATACACAACATATTTATGAGGATTGACCATTTTTAATTACCAAATGACCGACTTAGTATTTAGGACTGTTTTTCTTTTTGGTCAGTGGCGCGTCATAACCAGATGTTCGAAAGACTGAATTTTTTTTTAAATGTTATTCATACATATATAAAACTTCACGTGTCTGGTGCATAATAAATTGGTTTGAAATTGTCTTCAAGTTATAGAGTTGGAACCCTTTCGCATTACCGGTATTCAAAAGACAGCAATGAGCATTTTAACTAGCCACCCCACCCTTCCCAACATACACTATTTCTAATAGATCGTGACATGGCAAGTACGGGTCTAGAAGAGTGTAAGGACTCTTCCCCTCCTTGGAATTTGCCGAAACCCTTTATTTTTCAGGGGTTTTTTTATAATTTTCTTTTCAAAAACTACAGGCTAAACTGCAAACCCCCCCCCCCCCTCTCCCGAAAAAGAATTCTAGATCTGACCACTGCCAATCAAGGCACAGGACCCGTTTGTCAAAAACGGAAACTTTTGCACACATGCAAGGGTTTTTTCCTATCATTTGGAAGAGACTTTATGTTCATCTAAGCTTAATTTCTCAAAATTTCAAGTATGAAAAAGGGGGAAAATATACGTTTAGAGACCGGTACGTACCAAAACCTGTCGTCTGAACTCGGACTTGTCGTCTGCAACGTCAAGAAAGTCGTCCACTATTTCCCGTTACAAAAAGTTCACGTGTCCTCCTTGACGGGTCTTAATTAATTCAAGCTTAATTACACTAACAAAAAGTGGGAAAACTAGGGCAAAAAAGAACACATTTTTCAATCTTTTCAAGTCCCTTAAATTCAAGAGAGAGAGAGAGGGGGGTGCAAACTTAAAAGTGGTGCGTCATGTTGGAGTTCAAGGAACATTAATATGTTTTGGATACTAGTACATGTATGTGCACTTTATTAAGCCCCCGTTCCACTGCAATCCCGCTGTACCTACGTTCATTCCCGACCTCGAAAATTGCCAGGTCGGGAGAGAACGGCTCTTAGTCGTATCTTGGTCTGGTACAGCGTATGTTGGTCTAGAATCGATCGGTATTAGAGCGGGCACGCTTTAGAGGTCGGGAAAAGTTTCCCGTATTCTTTCAACCGGTTGAAAGAATACGGGAAACTTTCCCGCTCTCTTTGTGGTCGTGAAATAGTCGGCGCTTGGTCGGGATAGTCGGGGGTACAGCCTAGGTTAATCGTGTCCTGGTCGGGCAGGAGCGTGATCTGATCGGCATTTACCTAAACCCCGCTCTCTTCACGCATCAGATACGCTTTAATTACGCCCTGTTCCCGATCTTTACCAGTCTATTCTACGCTCTTACCTCGATCTATCCACTACAGATTCAATGTTTGCTGATCTTACCAAGACCTTTTCATGATCATCTTGCGACCTATTCACGCTCTATATGACCAAGTTACGACCAAACGACGCTTAAAATAGAATGTGTACATATTTCATTCATTTTCTCGCACTGATATTGATTTGTTCGAAATATCTATTATTAAAATGTCGCCGCGACGATTCTTGGCTATCCAATGCCACGTTTTAAGTAAGGAAAATTTTTAATTTTGATCGCGACACTTTTGGGTAAGGCTTGGTCAAAACGAGAAATACAGACTTCTTCTTGGTCGATACGATCATTGGATGACAAATGAGATCACTTTAAGTTAGAAATTGTGTTTTGAGCGGGAATGCGTCGGGGACAGTAGGTAATAGATCGGGATTGCATCGGGAATAGATCGGGTTTTGGTCGGGAATAGATCGGAGTTTGATTGGATAGAACGGGACTTGGTCGGCAATATGATCGTGGGTAGAGCGGGTAAAGCGTGAGTAAGTCCGCGATGAAACGTGATTCGGTCATAAATTGATCGGGAGTCGGTCGGGAATAGAGCGTGATGTCAAGAAAAAAATGAAAAGGTCGGGAAAGTTTTACCCGCTCTTGTGAAAATTGCGGTCGGGAATGGTCGTAGGTACAGCGGGATTGCAGTGGAACGGTGGCTTTAATTCCTTACGGGTAATAAACCACATTAGAGATATCAATGGTGAAATTCAATCCAGTTTGAGTCTATGACGTAAGTAAGGGGAGTTGATTTGTTCTATATGTACCCCTAATAAATGACGGGAAAAAACAGGATTGTTCAATAAAGCTAATTTCCCTCTATAATCCCCATGATATGGACGTTGCCAAAACAAACCTTCTGTACTATAGAAAAAGAACGAACTTAATTGATGTTTTTAAAATAAATTGATCAGTACAGTAGAACGCGGCTTATCTGAGCACCAATCAGTATATACCGAATATGATAAACTTTCAATATCAATACTTGTAGATCTATTTATGCAGTGATACATGTAGAAGCTCGGATACAAGTGATGAAGCAATTGTCAGGACAACATACTCTATCTTCTCCCAACGGGTCTTTCGAAATAATCCGATTGTCATGCAGGATTTATCTTCGACTAATTCTGGCATCTAAATTTGGAGACACGTCCTAAAAACAGTATCCGAAACCCCTCAGCTATTGAACGTATCGGACATTTCTGAGGCCTCATTTACCATGTTTAGATGTCACATGAACTAACTAAGTTTTTGCATGCGGGGATCAATAGCGAGGGGCGTTCGGCGTGGTCAGGAATCACCATCAATCCTGTATTTCTTCAAAAAGAAAAAAAAATCCCCGACTTTTAGTTTTTACAAAACCATGGGTTGGACCCCTCTTGTTGGGCTGGACCCCCTCCCCCCAAAGACCAGAAATATTTTTAGATCCGCATCTGTTTTGGTATGGGTGGACACACCTCGACATCACCAAATGTTCCAGGTTTTCACGCTTTGTTTATCATCATTATCGAAGAACGACAATCATTGTGTTGATTGATTTCTTAATTACCTTGACCGTCTCCCAAATGTCAGAATTAGAATGGTAATGTAGATATAACCTGTCTAAATTCCATCTGATTACGGTCTGTACTGTCAGTTTTGAAACCTGAAGAAATACACATGGTTGTCGATTACAATGTTTGTTTCACCACTGACAGGGTGGTCATCATTTGGCGGTGCTCTGCACTTGACCTGGTCAATTTAATCCATGTTTTTGTTTAGACTCGACATTCCGACACGAGCTAAACACGTCAGTCATGGGTGCTCCTAGAAGTGGTGGAACATACGATAATTCGATTTTTTAGAAGCTGTTTCGGTCATTATAAATATTTATTGCTGTTTCTTTAACGAATATGTTGTTAGTATAGTTATATATACAGAGGGTTGTCGATTACGGTTTGTTTATAAAGGTGTTGCTTTGAGCTTAATGGGTCAAGAAATAAGCCAAGAATTTATGGCAATAAAAGCTAAACAGCTTTCAATCATCCTCTTGCAGTTAATTTATTACGCAAAGACTTAAGAAATAACGAAACATTCTCGAAAATAGATTGTAGTATACAAGTACAAAGGAGCACCGAACAAGAAATACATCGATCGAGTCGGAATTTTAATCCACCAAGAGATGCACTTAATACGTGGACTATCTTCGTATCCTTTCTTGCAGAAGGGGTGGGGCTGGGTGGAAGGGATCGGGATCACTTGAAACGACGTGTTTCCCGAAACTTTAGTATAAACTTGACCTGTTCATGAGATGGACAAGAGATGACCCATCCATGATATATCACAACTGATTAGTCGAAGGACTAGCTAGGTATAAGCAAGCTTTAGATATAAAAAGGGCGTAGAAATTCAAAGATGTACTAGGAAAGTCAGACGGTGTGACGATAACTTGATTTGGATCGTAGTTCATACTTACTGTATGTAAAATATGCTTCTTGTGACACATTTTTGGCAACTTTTCCGACTAGATTTAGAGAAAGTATGTCAATGTCTCTTTTGTTATAAGTTCACAAATGGTTTGTGCATTATGTATTTCAAACAATCATGGTCATGTGTGTGAAAATATGACCACTAGACATGCAGACAGACAACCACACAGAGACAAGAATAGCAAATAGACGGACGGATGCACGGAAAGACCGACACGGGACATTGTGAATATCGTATTTGTGCATTGCTGTCGACGTAAAAAAAATTGGTTAATATCACAAATAGCTGTAATATCTCATAGCAACATATTATAAAGTGCCTACATGATGTTCAAATAAGATTCAATAGATATAGTAACTCGTTGCGTGAAAAAGCAGCCGATGGAAGATTTCAGAAAAAAGTCTTGGTTAATGACGGCACATGTATCACGCCATGTCGAACGATCACCCCATCCTAAGTTTCTTAACGATGTGAAATTACATGCAACATAGCACGGTCATTCCCCTCTGAAGCATATTGAAATTCAAGCATCCATAACGGCATATGGTAAAAGATGAAAAAACTCAAGTCCGGCAGGTGACCTCTCCCAGAAACCGCACTTTTCATGCATGTAGGCCTTTGTTAATTGCCAGTCTTAATGCTATTCAAAGGTACCGAATCCATGATCTTTAAGATATTTTATATTTACGAGAGTCGATCTCTATAGCTGGAACACCATTCCCTCTCCCCCAACGTGCACCCCAGTCCCTATTATTCCTAATTTTCTTGCATAAAGTTGACATGGATCTGATCTATTTTTTTTTAACTTTATTAAAACTGTATCATGGCGTTTTGACCTATTGATTTTGATTGTTCAGACAGTGCATTATGTTACAAACTTTCTCCTGCAAGCACAGATCTAGAAGGGGCTATGAGGGTCAGGACCCAGTAGAACATGACGAAAATGCACATTTCCGCCGTTTTACATGTATTTTTATCAACCATATGCTGGAAAGGCCCCCACCTTTAACATACTGGAACCCCCCCCCCCCCCCTTTTTTTTTTGGAAAATGTATTTGGATCCTCACATGTCCAATGATCCACTATTCTGAAAGTGGTTCATAGGGAGTCTGTAATATATGAATTTGAAAATACATCATGTACATTTAGTACCATGAAATCAAAATTCATTTTTAGTGAAAGCGACTCAGATTTTTCGGCAATGGTGAAAAAATCCTAATTAATAACCTTTGGTCTCTATGAAGAACCAGACAATAACCTTATATTCATGCAATGATATTACGCAAATTCTGAGGTATTTCTATGTGTACTTTCCGCTCAACCTTTCCCTTGCACTCTATTGGTTGTAATAAGATCATTACAAAAATATCCATAAATTTTCCATCTGTTATAGAGTATTTCCTATTTTTCTACATTCAGTTGCGGTTATTCACTTCCCTTTTCAAGGATCTCAGATATCAAAGTCTTAAGAATTAAGAAAATTTCGTAAACAAGTATTTGCTACGAAATATGAGGTTCGCCGAATAGGACCCCAATTGTTAAAAAAATATCAATAACTTGAAATGCTCGTCACATCTGTTAACAGACATTTGTACTTATTTCCCCTGAATTCTGATACAAAGGAGACCCTTTTAAAATGTGATCTGAAATGTTTTGGGTACAATTGACTTTCTAATGGCGGGTGGGGGGGGGGGGGGGGTAATTTGGGTATTGGAGGTTAAAATTTCTATCGTTCACTTGTATTATTGGGTCATATTTGAAATTTTGCCCTTCATAACTGATGAGACATTATTTGTTGAAAAGCGCATATGGTACACTGATTTTTTTTTCAATAGAACATATATTTCAACACTGACAATTGTAAATTTGGGGAAAAAATCAAAGGAAAGAGTTGGAACGTCCTGGCACCTTCAAAAGACTCGCGCATTCACTCGATCGCCAAATTGACACGAGTTACATTTTCCACTTTGCTCCGGCGTTAATGATAAAATAATTATTTCGGTATGGATGTTTGGCCATGTTATTAATCAAAGCAAAAATGAAACATGTCTGATTGAATTTTTTGTGTGTAACATATGAACTGATTTGATTTTGTCTTCGCGTCTTTGTTCTATGTATTATCATGATTGTTTGATAGGATATCGCGATATTGCACTTCAAGCAACGCGGAACAGTGCGTCCCGAGGCGCAAAATCTATTTTGTTGCTGATGCGAAGCGCATTCAGATTCTTTGTCCGATTGCGGTGCATCAAGGTCTCATTTTGCGCTCGCTTCCTGATAAAGAGTAATTAAGAGATGCTTTCGGAATTTTATTGATTTTATAGAAAGGGTCCACGGGGTCGTGCACCTGTGGCGTTTTAATCAACGAAATGGATGAGAGGATATTTTACGCGCTTGACGCGAACTTCCTGCATAAAGAATCAGCCTCCTAATGTAAAATAAAATGGATCACAATAGAGCGCGCTTGGAATATCTAATCATTTTCATATCACTAAGTATGTTTGTATTTGATAATATTGGTGTAATGATAATGGTAATTGAACCCTTCAATGTAAATAAAACTATCATCAAGGCATGCTGCAGTACGTCATAAAGCCGTAACCTAGAGTGCCCCCTGACGCAGCAAAAATGACAGCTTTTGAAATATTTGAGCTATTTTAATACATAAAAGTATTTTATTTATTCATTTTTTTCATATTGCCCTGTACGAAATTGATTACAGGGCAAAGGATTCAATGAGTAAATGACAAGAGAAAAACGAGTTCTTGGTTTGTTCTATAGTCGCCTTATGGTCTTCACTATTTTAATTATGACTGAAAGACGTACAGACGGAAGAATTTAATATCCATACTCTTTCGAGATTTCATGCGGGGGACCAAAACTAAAACCATCCATGAAAAACAATATCATCAAAGAAAAAGCGAACTTCGTCTACCAAACATTAAAAAAAATTATTAACCAAATATGGGTATCAGACCCCAATCATTTTTTCCTATATATTCCTTTGTAAATCATTTACTAATATGACGATTAAATTCTCGAATCGCACCACCATTTTTTGCTTGAAACTTTTATATCTGCTAGATAGTATCACAATAAGCTTAGAAATGGATTCATGCAAAAATCGCTTAGTAGACTTTTGATATCTTTTTAAACCCGAAAGTGGGTATCTGTGGCTCTAATGCGCTACAATCTATCAATTCTAGAGCCTCATAACACATATGTCATTCCGCGATTAGGATGGTGCAGTATCATTCAACATGCTAGAATTTTTTTTCAACTCATCTGCGACTCATTGACGTAAAAAACGAATCATCTAGTGTAAAAAGAGTCGTAGAAATTAAATGTAAGAAGACGAGGGATTGAAATAATCAGGGACTATTTGCGTCTCAACGAAAATTTCAAAATTAATTGTGATCTGTAGTCTATACTACTAATGCATTTTTTTTTTTTTGGTTATCATTTCAGATTAACGGAAAACAAGAATGTCGGAAGTGTAAGCCGGGATACTATGCAATAAGACAATGTAACGATCTTCACGATACAGTATGTACGCCATGTCCAACCGGAAGTTACAGCTCCGCAGCAAACGACAATGAACAATGTAGTCAGTGTTCAAAATGTGACGTCAATTCTTTTGTTTTAAAACAGTGCACTACAACTAGTGACGTAGTCTGTGAATCATGTGTTCAGAGGAAATATTCTCATTTAAAATCTTTTCGGACGTTGTGTGAAGGTGGAACGGAGAAAATGTTGGGAGACGGTCCCGCGAGTCCGGAGACAAGAACCTTAAATCTCGAAGAAGGATCGGGTGAAGATGAAACTGTTCTAGATGTAGATAACAAGCAACCGCCAAAATTAACGATTATCGACGACAGTCCTTCTTTATCGGACAACGACACTCTGACGGAAGGAAGTGGTGGTTATGCTATAGAAATCGAAACAACAACGGACTTTGAGGAAGCTACAACCTCACTTCCGGTAACGCATGCACCAATTGTCAAAACAACCCCAGGTCCAATTAAGATTCAAGACACTACGATAAAATCGACCGAAGATCCGAAAACAACAGTATATTCGACTGAACCTCTTGCAATTACAACTAAATCAAAAACAGTTTCCGAAACTACGCCGATGAAATTAACGACACAAACAACAGAGGCGCCAACAACTACAACAACAACAAGCCAAGAGGGCGTCATAAATATTAATGATAATGGAATTATTATTACACATACAGAAATCGTGGAGTCGGAAGATGACACTGGAGTTGATATATTCCCAGAAGATGTTAGCACAAAGAAAAATGGTAAAGAATGTAAACTATTGAATTTTTCATCTTCACTTTTGTAAATTGAACTAACTTTCACATTTTCTTCCAAAGATAAAATTCAAGGAATTAATTTATGACCAAAAATAATCAAACGAACGAAAGATCGAACAATCAAACGTTAGAATAAACGAATTAATGTATGAACAAATGAATGAATGAATGAATGAATGAATGAATGAATAAAAGCAACAATTTCTGAAACTGAAACTGATAATTCTCCTTTTTCCAGAACAATTGCATCATCCGAATTCAGGATTTGACAAAACTACACCAGTACCCTACAGTGGCAATCTGGCAGCCCAGAAAGTCCAAAATAAGGTACAATCTTTAGCAATCTGAACAACATAGAATGCAATTCATTGTGAGGAAAAAAACCAAAACAAACAAAACAATTGAACATGTTTAAGCGCTTGTTAAGGATCACAGAGTATGCGATAATATCGGCCTGAAAATAAGTTCCCGGTAGGAGTAAACATTTTCTACTTTATTTTGAAAAAGATATATTTTGTTCGAGAGAAAAAAGAAATGCCCGGTTCAAATGGATGAAACTAAACCTGTAGCTATTATATAAGCATTACAAAGATTTTCTTTTAACAGGAGGACGGGAACACCGTAACCATCGGAGTGTTGATTGCCGCTGTTTTGGCTGTGGCTTTTATCTTCTTTTTCATTGGCTTCCTTGTTGCTAAGTGCCTTAGGAGACGGAGGTCAGGGTCATTCAAGGTCATGGAGGTATGAGTGTTCAATTTGTATAAAAATCACCTTTTTAAATATTTCGTAAGAAATGAGTTGAGCTACGCAATTAAATGGCTTTATGCTTATTTGCAGCATTCATAATTTCTGTTATTCATAACGTCTTTTAAAGAGGCGACGCGTTTATCATTTGTATGACAAATTGTTAAAAGTACATTTTTGTTCAAATTCGCTTCCGGTGATAACATCAGGTTATGATTTATCCCTCTTCTTTATGATATTCATCGTCTTTAACAAGATCTTGTATCTTTCAATTCTTGTTTACAAATGAACTCTTGATTCCAGATAAGTGTTAGCGAGCAGCCTCATTAAGAATAAATAACTAAATATTGAGAGTTCACCTCGAAATATGAAAGATAGAGCATGAATGGTTAATGGATAATTGGTACAATTTTCACATGAAAATGATCGGTATTCTCGAGTGCGTGATTGAAAGAGGGTAGCTCCTGATCTATGCGTTTTAGAAATTCATACATCGCTTAAAACAAAATTTGTATGAACATGAAGCTCATTACGTTTACCGAGATATCACAGGGATTTATCACGCTTCCAGGTTGATTAATTTACTTATGATTACCTAATAACTCATAATAAATAGAGCAACCGGGAAGCGTGATAAATCCCTGTGCGAGATATCAATAAAAAATTCTGAAAGGAACTCTGATAAGGGCTGTAAGTGATATGAACCTACTCACCCACCCACCCTCCCGAACACACCATGGAAAATGTATCTACAAATGTATCACATTTATTATCCTAAATCCTACATAATACTAATAAGTAGCATAACAACTGAATTGATATTACTTATCTATCAATTTTCATCAAAGGAACATTAAGGGAAGAAGATCTCTAGCATTTTCATATCCAAAATTCAGCTCTCGATGAAATAATGGACTCCTTTGCTCTTCATTCAACTTGATTTCATTTCTTGATAATGATAAAATGCTTTATTACTTTTCTACTTTTTATATCACTATTGCCATTCATTTCAAATGATTTAAACGTTTATTGGTTCATTTGACATGACTTATAGTTATTTTCAAATGAGTCTTTTTAAGAAAATTCATCATGTACCGTGTGACATTGCGTATACATTTGCGTACTATATAATTTTATGTTTTTATTTTACAAAGAAACAAACACCGATGAAAGTCGGTCAGGCTCTCATCTGAAAAAAGTCGCGAATCCAAGGGGTGGGGTTTGGGAGGGGTTGAACAGCATCATATTATTTTCATTTTGATTTTTTTTTTACCAAATTTACTTTAATCTTTTAAAAGGGTATACTTTCAACCCTTATCACTATTTGAGCCCCCACCCAACCCCTGTTTTCCCAATATTGCTTCGCGCATGTTTGTTTAATAATGAATGATTTCGCAAAGATAAATGAGAACCAAATTATGATCAAACAGTGCATGACTTGGCAATAGTTGACCTATAAATCAAATTTTCGATTTTAAGTATGAGAATTTAAGAGCTCTTATAAATGGAGAAGTGTAAATAATTTGTGCTACTTTGCGATATCAAATTATTTTAGATTAAGATATAATCTTAACTGTCAACCGACCGCCCACTAAATTCCAACATAATAATTGATAATTATCTAAATGTTCCATACATGGGAGGGGTAAATCATCCAGTCAACCAAAATGTGAAAGCTGAAAAATGCATATTAATCAATAGCATATCGAATTTTTGTCAAATTCTGAGCAATTTTTTTCCAAACTTAGAACAAATCTTGTGAATAAGGCATGAGAAATCGACATTTATTGAAAGGTACATTTCCGTGTGTGTACCTTCGACACATTAATACTTTCTATCAATAGAATGTTGATTAGGCGTAAGAATGACCGTTTCCAGAAAAGTTCCTACTCTAATGGAGTAACACCATAATTTGTATAGATTTCAGGAAGTTTCAGAATAAACCAAATGGTACTCACGGAAATTTGTCTTGACATATCTCTATGACATTTTCCGATTAGTCTTTAATTATTTTTCTAATAAGCCTAAAACACACCGAGATACGACTCTCTTTTTCATTTCTATTTTTCTTTATTCATTACCGTGTGTAAACTAGCACGAATAATTTAGGGATTTTTCGTAACTTTTGATTGCTTAGTTCTACTTTCTAACTAGATTTAGTGAAGTTTGTTTTCTGAATTTATATTGAGTATTGAGAAATGATTTAAGAAAGCATAATACAATCGAAATAAAGTTAACAACATTTTATTCCCTGATGAAAGTAACGAAAATTATTGAATTTTTTCGTAAGAACGTTTGTGAAACTGGGCACAGGTTACACGACAATTTTCACCAAAATATCAGTAAAGGTAGCGTTACCAACATAGAGAAGAAAGGAGGAGATCTCCAACAAGACTCGGTTGCAGCACCATAAGCAAAGCATCAAAACACCCAAAGTGAAAACACAGAGCTAGAAGAGACACAAAAGGGACAAGGAACACCAAACACGACATCAATACACACAACACTTTAAAAGTCCAAAAAAAAAAAGAGGAGAAGCGTCAGACTCACAGACGGAAAAACAGACAACCATACAAAGTTGAAAGCTCTTAATTACTATCGGAGTCCCAACAAATCTCTCTCTCTCTCTCTCTCTCTCTCTCTCTCTCTCTCTCTCTCTCTCTCTCTCTCTCTCAAAGCCCCATATATGAAAGCTATCCACAAGAAAAGTTAATCTAGAATAAATCCAGACCATTGTCGCAGACAAATCAGTATCAATTTTCCATATTTGTAACTTTTAGTCTTTATATAGACAGCAACTGCTGTGAAAATGAGTTTGCTGATGTATACATCAGTCAAACGAGCTGAGATAGTGTTGACATTTACAATACATTTAGTATTACATAAGTAGTAATGTTCTCTATTTGTAACCTAAACCAAGGTCACTTTGTAACGCTCTCGTCAATGTCATACCCCACAAGGTGATACGATGACAAACTATAAAGGTGCATTATCTAATCTGGACGCCAATTGTTTGAAACCCTGTGTGCAATGCACTGCATTTATAAGTAGATTTTAATCGAACGAGAAGCTTTATGGAATATATTGCCCTCTTTTTCATTTTAGACCCAAGATTTGCAAAGCGCGCAACGCGCAACTGTTTGCGCATTTTGCGCATCTTGGTCGTATCTGGAAAAAGAGCACCCAAATGGTATTGAAAAAATATATATACGATAGTAATTTAAGAATATTTAAACCATTTGTGCCCTCACTTGATCACAGCACGATACTGTACATACAGAAGACCGCAGCAACAAGCAATGGTCACCAGACATTACTTCAATAAGCAACCGGAAATGATCAAACATACGATACGTTCGCACCGAATGAACCAACAAATAAACAAAGCAGACGCAATGAAACATAAATTAAAACACGTTAAGAGAGGGAGCCCAATGTGGTCTGGACGCCAAATTTAGACGGTCATCCGCTATATTCATAGCAAAAGGTATGGTTCTCCGGATTACTTACACACCACCTTCCCACTTGTCCGAATAAACAGAGATCTTCCAAGACACACAGTTGTTATAGAAACAAAACGCCTTAGAAGTCTTTTTACAAAGTTAAACGACAAACTAGACGACAATTTTCAACGGCCCCCATCGTCCAATCCCACGGTCTATTTCTCTGGGTAGCGCAGCGCAGAAGGGACCGTTGGTTTTTTATGATACAAGGACTCTAGTTTACACAAAGAATTGCTTATTGAAAATCGCATCACAGCTGATCGAAACTATTGCATACAGTTTTAAAAAGTCAAATATCATGAGGAAGATAAGGAAAAGATTTTTTTTATTCAATCCATATAATATGCAAAATTCTTTACTTTTATAATACAATTTTGGTTCCTTTTTGGTATAGAAAATGGGAGACCAAACTGTAGGAAATGGAGTTGACTCAAAAGCAGATAAGAAACATGATATTGGTATATATGATGAAATCGGTAGAGATCCCATCGTCAAGAAGCGACCTCCCAGTGACGTCATCACACCGAAACAAGTAGATGACGTATATGCCGTACCAGATAAAACAAAAAAGAAGTCAGCGTCACCAAAAGTGGGTGAGTATTAGTTTCAGACTTACTCAATATATACAAAATTTGACCAATCAAAAGATATGATCACCACATCATTATGGAGTTTCCCAAAATCACCCAGTGATTGGTTTCCTAAAAGGAACCAACAGGGATAAACCCCTAAAATTTGATCCATATAGATCTATATTTACACATTCATTTGTGTCATAACACATAATGTGAAAGTGAACAGTCCAACTATCGAGTTCTATGGTTGACGAACGATCAGACTTGCGGACAGATGGAAGGACTCACAGACATCTTCGTGTATGAAGCGAATTGACTGTATTAAGTACCTCTTTGAGAATTGACTTCAATTTTCTTCACGTTGAAAATGTCATGATCCGTATAATATGTTTAATGCCTCCAGGAAGAAGAAATGTCTTGTATTTGACGCTACATGTTTACAAATCTTCGAACACTGGAATAAATTGTAAGATTTAATTGTGATGGAGCCAAAATTAATGGTGGTAAGAGGTCTCATAAGGAAAATTATGTCAAAAAATCAAGGAAATAATCAGAACTATTGCTTCCCGAGTGTGGTATTAGGATGCTCAAAATGCAAATTGCCACGATGATGTAATTGCCGAAGAATTTCTCTTTCCTGGAGATAGGAATGATTTTTATTTTACAATTATTTTCAGCTACACAGTTGGATAGAATAAAGTTTATCGATGAAACAACCGACGAGGAATTAGATGCCAAAGAGGGTGACAAGCTTATAGAAGGTGGTAAGGAGAGAACCGGAAGTCAAGCTTCGATACCCAATGGGAAAGTCCGACACAGTTCAGAAATGGAAGATGAAAGCACCCCAATGATGAAGAGTTCAAATGACAAAGATTTCTCATCGCAGACGAAATTAGACAGAAGTTATTCGGAAGAAAGTCAACCTATAATGTCTAACGAAGAAATCGATCAAATTTTATCGTCAGAAAAAGGAAATGAGACAAAGCCAGAAGCAGTTTAAAGTAAGCAAGGAGTAAAAAAGGTTATTTTGGCCCAAAATGGTGGTTCCATCGTGTTCATGCCATACTGTCCTGTTGTACGTCTTTCAAGTCGAGATGAAGAATGCATGCCACTGGTAGATATTACGATCAAAATCGGTATTGAAAATACTGATGAAATATGACTGAGTCTCACTTGACCAAATATTAATATTTCAAAAATTATCATTTGAATGGAATATTGACATTGTTTATAGATGAAGTTTTAAAAAAGCTCGACATTGTTTATAGATGAAGTTTTAAAAAAGCTCGTTCAAGCCGCTAGTGCAATTACTTCAAAATGATTGAGAAATGTATCAATTTTACATGTATTTATTGAGGAACATGATTATATGCCAGATTGCATAATTTATTTAATTAGTGCTTTGTTTTATGTTTGATGTCTGGATTTTGTCTGTGCAATTGACTTTTGCTATATTTTTACCGCATCATAGTATTGAATTTCAGCTTGAAGCATTTCACTTTGATGCTTAGACTTGGACTTTTGTGACCCGAACTTTTGTAATTGAAACTGTTTGGAATTTAGAGCCAAAGTCTTGAACTTTGCAATTTAGAAAGTATTTGAAGTGACAAGCCTCAAGAAGGATCTCGCGACCTAATTTTTTTAAGATCAACCACAACAGAGAAGGGACGAAATAGAAACGAAACGGAATTAAGCAATCAGATCAGTAAAAAAAGAGGAATCGGAAGGGATCCCCTTCCTTTGTATTACAATAGCGGATCCAGGGTCTCTGTGCCGAGATCGACGAACGAATTTTCTCTTTTCCCCGAAAACTGTTAAAAATTATATGTTGGGGAATGTTCATACGCCCCGTCGCAGCCGTCCCTGGTTAACTTTTAAAGTATTTAACTGCATTATATATTGACATACAGATGCATATACTAGTATGTATGTGATTCCGTCTTTTCCAAAAATGCCAATTTTACTTGGGCTTTGATATAAACAATGAAGGTACATAATTCAATAGTTTAAAGTTTTTCTATTACATGTATGTCTCAAAAGATAATTTATACTAGTAACTTTGAAAGAGCATCAAAACTTACATGTATGTATTTAACCCCCACTCCCCCGAAGTAACAGGGTTGATTATATATTTATTTTATTAGAATAATAAATTTGATATAAAATCATCAATCAATCAAATCTAGAATGTTCATCCGTATTTATATTTCATATTTCCGCGATTTGATATATATCTTTCTTATATGAAATATTCGGTATTTCGAAAATCCGAGTTATTTTCCATATGGGACAATGTAGATATATGACGTCGATTAATTTTGACGTCATCAAATTCTATGGAAACAATCCATGAAATCTGGGAAATGACGATACAAAATCTATATTACCATACCATTTTCATGTTTTTACGTCATAGGAATGGGAAATAACTGAATTTCGCTTACTAAAGACTCAATAAGTGTGCAGGCGCAGTTACAGGACTGAGACAGACGTGAAGTTCAGTCGTTCCAATGGTATTTGTCAAGAAATTGTACATTTTATTTGGATTTTTCATTTTATTTGGATTTTTCATTTTATTTGGATTTTTCATTTTATTTGGATTTTTCATTTTATTTGGATTTCTCATGTTTAGATTAAGGAAGAAGCTATATCGTAAAGAGGAAATTATTCAAATGGAGTGAGATGAACTCGTGTCATAATTAGGGGATCAGCTTCTAAATGTATGCTTTCGAGCTCTAAAAATGATGATGATTTATAAATTGTGATGTGATCCGGTTGGCTACGTAATATTGATGACGTCATTTTATAAATACATGTACATTGTACTTACAAAGTCAGCATTAAATGTTACATATGACGTTACGGTAATTAAATGTCCAATATGTTGTTTTGGTGTATAAGTTGTGATGTGGTTGTTTTAGGGTTTCGTGGGAGACTTTGTTTTTTCCTATTTTTTTGTACAAAGCGGTATATGTCGTCACAAATTGTAAAAATCACACACATGAGTATGTATGTCGTATATTTTTGTGTCGCCTGCGAAGCATAGCGACACTTAGGGATCACTTTGTCCGTTGTCCGTCTGTCCGTCCGTCCGTCCGTCCGTCAGTCAGTCCGTCTGTCTGTCTGTCACACTTTGGGTGTCACAGCCCATAACTTTTGAATGGTAAGTGATAGGGCTTTGATATTTCACATGTGTATTCCTTGTGACAAGACCTTTCTACACATACCATAATTTTTGATCTAGTGACCTTGACCTACATATTTGACCTACTTTTCAAAAATAATAAGATTGCTTATATCTTTTGATTGGTAAGGGATAGGGCTTTGATATTTCACACATGTATTCCTTGTGACTAGACCTTTGTAAACATACCATAATTTTTGACCTTGTGACCTTGACCTAGATATTTGACCTACTTTTCAAAAAAAGTTAAAATTTGCTATATCTTTTGAATGGTTAGTGATAGGGCTTTGATATTTCACATGTGTATTGATTGTAACAAGACCTTTCTATACATACCATAATTTTGACCTAGTGACCTTGACCTATATATTTGACCTTCTTTAACAAAAAATTAAGATTGTATATATCTTTTGATTGGTAAGGGATAAGGCTTTGAAATTTCATTTGTGTATTCCTTGTAACAAGACCTTTCTGCACATACCATGATTTTTGACCTTGTGACCTTGACGTAGATATTTGACCTATTTTTCAAAAAAGTTGGGATTCGCTATATCTTTTGATAGGTTAGTGATAGGTCTTTGATATTTCACATGTGTATTCTTTGTGACAAGACTTTTTTAAACATACCATAATTTTTTACCTAGTGACCTTGACCTACATATTTGACCTTTTTTCTAAGGATTGCGTAAATCTTTTGATTGCTAAGTGATATAAGGCTTTAATACTTCACACATATATTTCTTATGATGTGACCTTTGTTTTGTTACCAAAGTATTTAGGCAGTGACATTGACCTAGTTGATTGACACTATTTTCTGAAAATTTGAGATTGACCATATCTTTCAATTGGTAAATAAGAGGTCTGATATTTTACATATGAATTTCATCAGACAAGACTTTTATAGTGATACCAGTAATTTTGAACCATGTGATTTACCTCCTAGAATAGGCTGCTTCGCAGGCGACACAAGCATTCCTTGGATCGCTATTTTTTGTGAAAAAAAATCTTGTACGCATTTTTTTATCAATCTTCAATATGTAAATCGCATTAAATGTGGTGCCAAGTACTGTTTGTACTGAAGTTCATTATTTATTTAAAATAGCGTTATTTATTATTAGATGTATCTTTCGTAAGATAATTTCATATAGTTTACATAATATACAAATGACGATGAAATGTAAAAGGATCGATCCGTATTTTCTAAGGAGAAATCACTAAAGTCGGTACCAATTTTCTCCATTTAAGGTCATGCCATTCACTCATTGCCGATGTTGTTGAAGATCTGAAACATTTCATTATCATTCATATTCGAATCACGACACAAGTCTTCTTCTGTTTTGAAAGAAAAATGTCTCGTCTCCGCCTTCGATTATATTTTGATGACAGTACTGCATCAAAATTTTGCCTTGAATAATTATTCTAGTCATTTGTATTTTTTTTTCTGTAGAATTTTCATCTTCAGATTAGATGTACGGTACCGATATTTTTTCTTGTGTTTTTGGGTTTTTTTTTTTCTTCACGTCGTCCAATCTGTTCTCTTTGGGCAACTGTGCAAGATGTCCTAAACCGTTTTTTTTTTATTCATTCGTCTGTTTTGTATCGGTCATCTTCGGAATTCAGAGTTGCTTCCCTTGGGGGACAGAGTCTGACTTTAAAAGAAAAGTTCTATTGTTACGTCATATTTCTCGAATGATTATGTATTAATATATGACGTCATTGTGAATTTGCGTCAGATGTTCTTGAAGTAAGTCTGTATGAAGAAAGGATCGAACGCATTTAGTTTTATTACAGCACTTAATAGCAGTTCTCTGTAAGGACCAAAATAATTTCAATATCACGTGGAAACAGCATGTCTCCAATTTTGGAGATTTTTGGTGTGGAAGCTGTATATGATGTCCTGAGACAAAAATAAACTTTCTTTATACAAATTAAGTTTTCGTTGCCATGGAAACCATGTTTGAAATTTTACGCATCAGTAGAATACTTGTAACATGGCATTTTCACAAGGCTCGTTTCCATGGTAACAGCGATTGTAGTCAACTGAAATTTCCTTAATTTTTCTCTTTATATCTTTAATAGTATAAATATTACACAAGAAGTATGTTTTTGCCCGCTATTCTCTTTGTCAATATGCTCAAAATGTAGGCAAAAACCTGTTTTGAAGAGACCCTTTTTAAGACCGAAAAAGCTCCTAATTTAACATGATTTTGCTTAAATTTAAGGGCAAATAATTAGAAATGTCAGGCTAACTTGATTTCTATTGCCAATTATCTTTAAAGTTTAATCCTCGATCTTTAAGAAAATGTTAAAATTTGAGTGGGACCTCTTCACAATTTTATTCAAAAGGGTATAAAAATGGTTACCATGGTGACATTCTGTTCAGTACTATTACACATAGAGTAATTTACTGGTAAATTTTCAGCTGTCCGTAATATATTTTTAAGCATTTTTTTATCAGTGCATATAAAAGAGCATGATTGATTAAAAAAATCACCTTAAAAATTTTCAAGGTCACAGGACCCAATGTCAAGGTCATCTTGAATGCAATTCACAAAATTTGGCAAACTTCTGCGATTTTTCAAAAATATGAGCGGCAGTTACTCATATATCATGCGGTATTGAGTAAAACAAACACATACATAGTGATTTTGGATATATCCCCTATTTATTGACCAAAGTTGCAAAAATCCCAAAATCAATGACATCCTTGATTTTTAGCTAGTATTTCATACATACATATAAAAGAATGTGAGATAATCATGATTTTTGTCTGGGGCTTATCTTTTTAGGAGAAATGTTCTGAACTAAAAATTGTAATGTTTTTCCTTCTATCTGTCCTAATTTTAGAAAGAAGTATTTTTGATACAAAAATATGGCAGTCAAGCCTAAATTTAGTAACAATAAATAACAACAAAAATGCAATTTTTATTGAAATTGGAACCTATATTTTGAATTTACCTTGAACTTAAAGTCAATGACCTTGAAAAATTTTGGAAGTGCTCAAATAAAGAATAATTTCTTCTGTTGTCCCTACATAAAGATTAAGCAATATAAGTTATTTAAACCATGCTATAAATCAATTTGAAAAGATATAGTCATCATGTGTCAAATGAAAAGTTGCCATGGCAACCATTTTTGACCTTAAAAATGTAGGAAAACAAAACAAGGTCCCACTTATTTTGTCCAGTGATTATATTTGTCAAATGAAATCTGTTTTCTTCTGACAACAGTGATGGTGTTATCAGCCTGACATTTTGTGTTATTTTTGCTTAAAAATGGTAAAAATTGGACAAAAATAGGCCTTGATTTTGACCTTATTTTATGTCAATTTTTGACTGATTTTGATTTGTTAGGATCCGGCTAATTGAAAGAAATGTCAAAAATTTATTATTCTTTCTAAAAATAGAGGTTTTAAAGATTATAAGTTGTTTATACCAATTAACTCTGACAATGGTTTCCATGGCAACATAATAACCAAAGATGACTTATTTGACCATTTTTAGTGCTATAAATAGACAGACCTCGTTTCCATGGCAACCGGAATATTTATTTTCAAAAAAATGTTATTTTTGTATTCACGGCATTATACATACCATTTACAGAGAAAATCATGAAAATCCATGACATGCTGTTTCCAAAATATTTTGGTCCTTACAGAGAATTGATATTAAAGCAAATCAAATTATAAGCATGAGTAATATTAGCTACGTTAGATAGTGCTCCTCTCCCATGTTTTAGAGTTTGGTTTACGAAAATATGCCAGGGTTACGCTAATTGTTTTCTCATCAAAAGATTGAAAAATAATAGCATTCTGAAGTTCTTTAGAAGTCTTCGCAAGATAACGTATTTTCACATATAGACTGGAACTCGTTCTTGTTTTCTTCGTTTACAATTCGCTACTCAATCGAGACGTCTCTTAAATTCATCGCACCTGCTAACGGACTTCTCCATTATGATGTCATAATGAAATTGCCGTCAAAGAATTGCTTAAGTATTGATTATGACGTCATAATGTAAAAGTCCGCCAGCAGTTGCGATGTCGGTTTTTTTTTGGCGATCCTTCAGTTTTCGTAGGAAGTAATAACAGAGTTCACCAAAACGGTTGTCAGTCTAACTTTCAGAGTCCTATCTAGGTTCATATGTTGAATACTTTCATGTGACGTATTTTGTCACTTGTAAAGTATGACTTATTTTCTTTACGCAATTAGGTAACAATATTTTTTTCAAATATTATTAGTTTACGTTTTACTATATATGTCTCATAAACATAATTGAAAAACAAATGAAGACGAGATTGAACAGCATTTGATTTTTTTTTAACTTTAGATATAGATTTCTTTTTGATGTTTCTGTATATTTATTTTATTTCTTTGGTGCGTGTGTGTGATTGATGTATGAAAATTTCACCTGCCTATCTAAATTTATTGAACATGTACATTAGTAAATACTTTTCATGCAAAAAGAAAACTATTATCCATATTTTCAACTATATTGAAGTACCATGCTGATACAATGTCTATATTTTGCACGAAGATAATTGATAAATTGCACATTTTATGAAGATTATCAAAGAGTAATCATTTAATAAACGTACTTTTCATACGTGTGAGATTGGCATTCAATAATGAATAAAAAGGAAATTATGATATTGGTGATATTGTTTGTCTTTTTATCCACATTTTAATTATTTGAGAAATAATCTTTAGATTGCGTATACAGACTTGCTATATATACTAGCACGTCCCTCATAGAAAGACTTTGATACAACACGGACGTGAAAGGAGACCGTCTGTTCATTTCCATGTTCTCCAATCAAATCGCACGAGCATTATTTTTTGTTCATTTGCGATAAATATGAAAAATATTATTACAAGGAGCCAGTAAACGGCTTTGATTATTCACTGGAAAAAGTCTTGCAAATATATCTGTTCAAACGCATGTCAAAAACAGCAATAGACTAAAATAATACTGATTAAAGCTTCTGCTTTCCAATAAATTATATGTTCAAATTCTTTTCTGGATAGAGACTTGATGTGTTTTATCAAAGGTCTCTACCTATGTCCCATCTTCTTCCGATTCAAAACACGAACGCGACAGGAAGCCCGCCGAATATTTATGTGTTCAAGTAAAAGAACGTCCCAGATTTAAACGTATGAAAAATCAAGGACCGGTGCATTTTACATAATTCGCTCTCTTTTGTGACCGAATAGAGCAGGAGATTTGCAAGTGAGATAAGAAATAAAAAGTGCATGGATGGCTTATCTAAACTTTTTTGTTAAGTTTTAAGGTAACACGATCAAGGATTGTAAGAAAGTTGTGGGGTCAGACAAGGTGATCTTCTGTTTCCACTTTACTTT
The DNA here is from genome assembly GCA_028142955.1 of Pinctada fucata. NCBI lineage: Eukaryota > Metazoa > Mollusca > Bivalvia > Pterioida > Pteriidae > Pinctada > Pinctada fucata. Next base: position 45,173,486 of record AP027102.1, on the reverse strand, counting down.
GATTTTCATGATTCACGGAGGCGGAGCATAAATACGCATTATGTCAGACAAGGTCCACAAGTTATATTTATAAATCAAATTATATCAAAGTGTAGATCTTGTAAAAACAGAAACAGAGCTCGGTATAAGTCTCCAACCAACAATCAGAGTTTATTTTGGTACCTAAGTGATACGTTTCAAGGGTACATGGTGTTTTGTTGTTACGTAATCCTAATCTTAATAAACCTAACTACATTATTTTTAAAAAGAAAAAAAAAACAAACAGCCAAGATATAAATATCTCGTCTCGACGGAACAATCATGATCTGATGTCCGATCACAGCATGTCACCCAAAATTTTGAGAGTCGTTATCTCGATTTCTCTCAAAGTTACGCGTTCACAAACAAACACTTTCGCCTTTATAAGATGACAATATAGAATACAGCGATTTGATTCAATTAGATGAATCGATTATTCGTTGCAAAATTTCATATTTACGTATAAGCCAATTAAACAGCAGATAGCAAACTTCTACACAACAGGGGATGCTTACTCTCCCCTGGCAGCTGATCTCATCTCCATAGAGGTTTAAAATTCTTTTGCTCCTTTCAAAACATTTGAGTTGTTTGGTTTGGTTTGGTATTTTCCTAGCCGACTACAAGTTGACCCAAGACGATTTTTGGTCACACAGACAGTGATGCATAGGGAAAAGCCGAGAATATGAGTAGTAGGTGTTAATTAAACGTCTTCAAATTCAATAGCATCATTTAAGACCAGATAATTTTGCAGCATTTGCACGTTTCGGGTACTTAATCCTCGTCAGTGATCCTCAGTCTAAACAATGTAATATTGCCAAAAAGTGTGAAAATTATTATGTCCAAAAATGTACCGAAAGACTCAGCAGAATGGGTGGGATATGGTCTTACGATGTCGACTTTTGACAAGATAACGTACTTGATGGCTCACTTTGTCTTTATTTGAAAACGATCAATAAATACTCTAAGTAACAACAGGAATATTCAAATTTAATAACGAGGAACAAGTAGTTCTAATTTTAATCAGATTGTGTCTACATTACAGGACTTTCAATGACCGGGAAAACAGTTCCAAAATGTTTCAATAGAAGCGAACTTGATTGCACTCGATAAGGTCATTCTCCGTTTGTGAAAAGAAAAATAAATAAAAAGAAAAAAGAATTTACGACAACAAGAGATCAAAGAATGTCTTCTTTGGATCAATTAGTATCGTTTATTTGTCAAGGCTAGTCTAAAGATTCCAATTTGTTATGACTGGTTTTTGTGAATGGAGCATGTTACAAACGACGCATTGTCGTCGTGAAGAGATTTACGTGAATGGCCGAACTTGGGTACGAGTTTGAACAATTCAACAAATCCGAATGGGATTGATTCTGGTAATTTATGTGAACAGAGAGTACTCGGTAGTTTGGAAAATATTTAACTTACAAATCCCTTATGTCATATGTACATGTAATTGTGAGAGACACAGACAATGTTTATTTGAAGAAGGCGGACCAAAGAGATGTTATGTTTTTTCATTGTGGGCACTTCTTGAAAACGAGCTGATAGGCCAAGGAGCTGTTAAAATAAGGCGTCAAATCTGCCCTGAAAAGTCGAAATTTCAAAATGCATTTGAGAATTTTTTTCGGTAGAAATTTCAAGTAACTTGGTCCACATATGAATCTGCTGTCAGATGGTATTTGGGTCAAAATAAGCGTTTTTTACACAGAAATCAATGGAAAACGGAAAAGTTTTATACAACAATGAACATCGTTCCCCCTCTAGCTTTACAATGCCACTTTCACCAAAGGTGTATATCAATAAGACACATTTTCTGACCGAGTGGGGTTCTGAAGCGAGGGGGGGGGGGACAATGTTCCATAGGCGAAAAACGAAAAAAAGGGGGGATGGATGATTATTTAAGAAATTGCCTGTAGAGCGATAAAGTAGGTTATATTGCCATCTTTTTCATTTTATATCACGGAACAATCTATTCAGAGTGTGTTCCGATCAAATATTTAACCGTTTGGAAGGAAATAAACGAGAAAGTTGTCTATTTCAACACCGTGTGTATTTCGCGCCAGAAAGCTACATACGTGGCTGCGAAGAACGAAATAAAACCGTTTTTCAGAGTCCGGATTGCAGAGTTTGCCGATTATATTGATATATATGCACAACCAATGTAATTCCCTTAGATGTTACTATTGAAAAAAACGTGCTGCAATTCGTGTATTAACACTCGTGACGTCACAATGCATAAGATCTAAAGAAACATGCCGCCACGGCTGTTCTAACCTACAAACTTAACCCTCGGTGACCTGAAATTTAACGTCACCTTTTTACCTAGAAAACGCGATTTCAGAAAACAAGAATGAAATAGACAACTGTGGTGCATATATAAAGAATAAATGTCATAATTTGTGTTTTGTTACGGGTATACAACACACAGCAAGTGCATTTATCGCATGAAATGCGCTAACGCGCATTACATATACGATAAATGCACTTGCTGTGTGTTGTATACCCGTAACAAAACAAAATTAAGACACTTATTCTCTATATAATAACCTCAAAGTTAATTTCGCTTATCCAATTTTGAAATGAAAAGGTAACAGAAGCATAATAAACGTAAAAAGGTGTAAAATAATGCATTTTTGTGCATTTCCGATCGATATTCAACGTTTTCCGTCATCTGTACCCCTACTTCTTCAACCCGTAATCATAACATCTTTCACCAATTTTTTAAAAAATAAAATACCTACTATGAATCTTATAATACTTTATATTTTTATCCTGATCAACTTTTATCAATATTGGAAGGACAGCGCTTAGGAATAATCGAGTGATTTCAGGGCTAAATCCGGCCCTTATCTTAACAGCTCCTTTGTACATATCATCGATTGGAAATTTTAAAGCTACGATGTTTTGACAGACTGGATGGGAAAATTACGATCCATGCGGCTCAGTTCTAAAAAGTCTTCTGCGATCATTTGTTTTATTGAAAGCAAGGCGTGGAGTTATCCGGATCATGTGCAAAGAACTTTCAAATCAAACACAAACACTCAAATACACAAATTTTCGGCCCAAATGTTGTACACTAAATAGAGGGCTAGGGGCCAACAATATGTACACGTATTAGAGTGCTTGTGGTTTCATTTGTATCATCCCTTCCCTCTGGAAGAAATTTTCAATCTACTGCAAATTAAAACGGACTCAAAATGTCTCCCTGAGCTAGACTCATAGAAGACAAGTATATGGGCTAGCTTTAACCAATCACCAATGCAAGAACGGACAAATGTTTTTAAAAACAATTTATCAGAGGCTGACGAAGAGCGAGAACAACAGTGATGAAAACAACACACAGTGATGTTTGTTTGTTTGATCTACTTTCCATTGATACAGTAAATCAAATATGTTTTCTCTTTCAGTTTTGCTTTATCAAATTCGGGTTTTTATTGATGCTTTTTCGGAGTTTTGCGATTTTGGATTTTAGTAAATCTTACAACTTCTAGAAAAAGACAACTAACTCCATACAAGATAGATGCTCTAAACATGAAAAATATCGTTGATAATTTCGTGGAAAATTTCGCGTGGGTGTAATTTGCGTATATCACAAATCAATGGATTTCGCGAAAATTTCCCACACGCGAAAATACCCCTGCTGCATTCTTACAGTGGAAGATACGTTTATCGCGAATATTTCCCCAAGCGTAACGTCCTGATGTTATAAATCGCGTAATTTTCCCTCAGCGAAAATAATCACGTTTACAGTATATACGAAAGCGGTGTGACGTCATATAGTCTGTTTTTTTTTTACATGTATGTCCTAACTGGGAGATACGAACAACGGAAAATCATACTTTGGCATGAGGACGCTATATTAAATCAAAGTTCAAAACAAGTACTAGCTTTTACAAAAAGCTTGCCGGCAGTTAGCTGACATTAAATGTTGTAAAATTCTAGTAAGAAAAAAATGTAATGAACGATTTTTTTATTCTTGTTAGACCAATCGCACATTTCCGGGATTTTCCGTTTTTATATCCGATTCAAGCTACGGAAATTACCGAGGATATGTGATTGTTGAAGAACGTATCGGTACAAAGACTTTTCGATGCATCTTTCGGAAGAAAATGCACAGACACGATATGACTTTCATTTGTCAAGTCATCTAGACTCTTCAGCCGACCCGATGAAAGTATCTTATGCACAGTTTCTGAATAACCTTGACGAATATTTGCATTTTTTGTAGTTGTCCACCAATCATGTTGCCAAGAGTTATTTTATCCGTGCAAGTATGTCACGATTGATTACAGTATACCGGCAGTCATGACTGCCGGTAACAAGACACAATTAAAGTCAACAGCATCCCGAACAAATACAAGTTATGCCATCTACTCGCAACAAAAGACTAAAAAGCATACCATGGAGACCGTTATGTTTTAACTCTCAAAACTGCACAAAGGATATTTGACTGGGGCAGATGATAGCAAAAAGATCAAAGGAAAAGAACCTCATCAGACACAAAGCTAATCAACACCTTACAAAATAAAACATACTTTTATTAGGTAACGTTCACGTCTAACAAAATAAGACAGAGGTAGCGTTCGCCAAAAGAAGACAAAGTAACGATCAAGTCTTATAAAACAAGATGAAGGTAACGTTAACGTTTCACAAAACAAGGCAAAGGTAATGTTAATGCCTCAGAAAACAAAACAAATGTAACATATGCGTCATACCCCCCCCCCCCCAGGTTACGTTAAAGTATTACAAAACAAGATCAAGGTGACGTTCACACCTAAATAACAAGATAAAGGTAACGTTCACGTATTACAAAACAAGACAAAGGTATCGTTAATGTCTTACAAAACAAGACAAAGGTATCGTTAATGTCTTACTAAACATGACAAGGGTATTGTTTACGTCTTACGAAACATTACAAGGGTAACGTTTACTATACGTCTTATGGAACTAGACCAAGGTAACGTTCATATCTAAAAATCAAGAAAAAGGTAACGTTCACGTCTTACAAAACAAGACAAAAGTAACGTTTACAATTACAAAACGAGACAATGGTAACGTTCACGTCTTACAAAACAAGACAAAAGTAACGTTTACAATTACAAAACGAGACAATGGTTACGTTCACGTTTTACAAAACATGACAAAGATTACGTTTACGATTTACATACGAGATAAAGGTTACGTTAACTAATGTCTTACAAAACATGACAAAGGTCACGTTTACGCCTTACAAAACATGACAAAGGTAACGTTTACGTATTACAAAACATGACCAACGTAACGTTCAAGTATTACAAAAGAAGACCAAGGCAACGTTTACGTCTTACAAAACATGACAAAGGTAACGTTTACGATTTACAAAACAAGACAAAGGTTAGGTTAACGCCTTACAAAAGATGGCAAGAGTAACGTCTACGTCTTACAAAACATGACAAAGGTAACGGTTACGTCTTACAAAACAAGACACAGCTTACGTTAACGTCTTACAAAACAAGACAAAGGTAATGTTAGCTAGCGTATTACAAAACAAGACATATGTAACGCTCGCGTCCTACAAAACAAGACAAATTCAATGTTAACGTCCAACAAAACAAGACAAAAGTAACGTTAATGTATAATCATACCAAGATCAAGATAACTTTCACGTCTCACAATTCCAGACAAACGTAACGTTTACGTCTTACAAAATAATACCAATATATAACGTTCGTGCATGTACTAGTATCATAAAACAAGACAAAGTCTGAAGCAATTACATTCATAAACTTATCATACAAACGCGAGTTTTAAAGTCTTGACAGTTGAAAGCACGAGAAAAAAGGGAACGGCGTAGATTTTATAGTTGCAGCTATATATGGCCGTACCAAAAATACCCTAATGTGCATACTGACTATCTTCACCAGAGACACGTTGACACGAGAATGAGTCATTTCAGAAAAGGAATAATTAGCATCTGGTCCAAATATAGATGGGGATGGACATTGGGGTACCTCTCTCCCCCTCCCGCCTCTTACCTCCTCCCTCCCTTCATCCCTCCCTTTCACCGGCCCTTCCATCCCCATCCCCCTTCCTCTGTCCTCCCGCCCCTTTACTCCCTCCCATCCCCCTCACTCCCTCCTCCCCCTCCCTTTCACCCTGTCCACCCAATTCCCATGTACTGTTTTAGTGGCCAAGAAATTACTTGTTTAAGTAGATACACAGCCCAAATCATGGCCCCTTCGATAACCATGCAATTTCCATCGTTTCCTTGGTTGTTCGCTTCTTTTATTTTTATTTTGGTTTGTTTTTAACAAAACCAAATCAAAATTGTGCTTAAAATGTATCATTTCCGAGATCCCGGGTTACCTACCAATAGGAAAGGTTCTTACCATACAACCCGGATTAGCTCACCGTTTGTTGTGACATCGGTTTTGGTTACATGTACTACTTATAGTATCTTCGGTTTCTTTATGTTGGGAGAACGTGTTCTCGTCAAATTGTAAGACATATTTTGTATCCTGTGTTGAGTCATGTTGGAGAGATGCATTTACATGTACCTTCCTACATATCAGTTTTGGGTCAGATTTGGTTTTTTTCCCCCGCTCCCAAATGGTAGTATGGTAGTTCGCAAATGATGCAACTCCATTAACTAAAATCAAATTCTACCATGCAATTATAAATGATGATTCTTTCCCTTGGAGCATGTCGCCCTACATAAATCGAGATTTTTGTTTTGTCTAATGACGGCCTTATCCCTAGAAAGTCGATCGAGTTAAGTAATATTTAATGACAAAATTGCTTTATTACCAATTATGATTAGGTCATAACGAGAAATGATAGTGTTCATTTATATGACACGTCCCAGAGCAATGACAAGTTAATATTAAGCCCACGTGACTTGAAAACATTAAATGACATGTTGAATCAGTTAATCCATATAATATATATGACAATTTTACGACTGTAATACAGTACGTCCTTCTTGCAATTAAATGAAATGAAGTCATTCAAAGTGCACAAAGTACCCTTGATACACCTATAGATGCGTCAAACCTTTTCTTTCGTGTTTTCATTTCCAAAGTGAACAAACACGCCTTATATACATGTATATATGTTGCAGTTGAATCTTCCCCTTAAGCATAAATAAAAACACCCAGACTCCAGTCGCACTACTTGGAACCGTGCCTTAAGGAGACACCTTAAAAGGTACCTGTATGTACTATAACATGCCTTTTCTTTCTTGGAACAAGGGGAGGTGTAGCACACATTTATTTCCCTTAAGGTGTATGTCCACATTTATCACTTTTAAATCTTTGCCGACAGAAGAATGATCATGGACAGACGGCACGTATCCTCATTATCTCCACGTCTCCCCTATGCATTATACGCGGATCCAGAATAATTTTTGGAAAGGTGCGGCTAGCCCAGAGTTTCCGCTATATTTTCCGAAGAGTGTAGATAAAACATACAAATAATCTGTATTTTGCCTGAACGATCTATGAAATATTACACAAATTCTTGAAGAATATGACCAGGATAAGACCGATATCATCAATTTTCTTTTCACTGTGACCTTGGGAAGTTATGACACACCATTGCATTCTGGTTTTTTGAATCATTAATCAGATCCATAAAATGGTTTAAGTAGATTTCAAGAACGGATGTGACTCACTTTTTACGCTAAATATGGGACCTTGAAGAAAGAAAGGAGGGGATCTTCAATTTGACTATGTTGCAGTGCCCACGGCAAAACCCCAAAATACCTGATGCGAGAGCACAGAGTAGACAAGCACAGCAAAAGACGTAAAGAAGACATACGACTTAGCATGAAACACAAAAGCAACGAGATAAGTGGGCAATCGGTGCCGACTTGGGACGGCCATCTGCCTCGCAAGAAGCAAATGGTGTGGTGAAGTTTCAAGATGATTGACTATTCTGTCAGTGTTATGGAAGTACGAATGAATGTATAACAAGTATGTTACAGTCATTTATGTAAAAGTGTGACTACCAAACAGTTTGATGGACAGACACACGCTCACAAAAGTGATCCCCATCATGCATGATACCATTTCTTTCAATGTGATGCTGCAGCTATGACCTTGATTCAAGGTCTTGACACAACCATGCATCATAGGCAACAATTCTGTGAAATATTCCAGGTGTGATCTTAACAATCCTGTTCCTTGTGACCTTGACCTGGCAGTAATGACCTTGGTTGAAAGTAATCACATACACAAATGTACCCTTCCTTTTTGTGCAAAATAGTGTGAAATGCATGCATCGTTTAAATCCTTAGAGCAATTAATAAGTTGTAGCAAGGATAGTATTGAAGGACAGACTGACAAATTGACAGATAGACAGAGTGATTCCTATACTTTGTTGGGGGGATGGGGGTAAAAACAAAGATGTGCTTGTGATCTGTCTGCCAACAACGATCTTTTTTTTAAAGCCTCTGGACAAGGTCAAGGTCATACCTTCGTAACTAAAGAAACATGATGCTTCATCAGTGGAGCTTTTTTTTCTTTTTTGAAGATCAAGTCACAAACCTGAGAAAGGTCAAGGTCAAATACACATGTATGGTACCAAAATAGAAATCTTGTCACAAGGAATATACATGTGAAATATGAGAGCCTTATTTTTAACATACTGTTAAAATTCAGGTGCAAAGTTAAAGTAAATACAAACAGACATGATGAAACTTATGTCCTCTGACCTTTGATATGGGGAAAGGGGAGTATGGAGGCAAGGAGTTCAAACTCAGCAAGTCTAAAACTTGGGTACATTTGCCCAGCAAACGATAGGAAAAAAGAGGAGAATGAACTGTAACTCTGTATTTGTGCATCTATTTCTCCGATAAAGAGATACAATTTTAAATGTACAAAATTAATAAATTATAGCATCTTGAATCAGATATAATTTTATCAAACACTTAATTTTTTAAGTTTTGTTTTTAAGGTGTACAAAAATCGAAATGACTAACTAATTTCTAGAATGCAAACAAAATCATTATTTTAAAAAATGGTAAGTTCAGGCAGTGATTTAAGTCACAATACTACCAAAGTAGCATAACTCTGCAAAATAAAACTTCGCTTCAAAGTTGAATATCAACAAAATTGATAGATTATCAGAAAAAAACCTTACCCAATCAGTGATTTGGTGAAAAGGAGAAGTGACAACTATTCATTTTTTCTTTTTCTTTGTGAGTTTCATATTAAATAAAAAAAAATTGAAATTAATGGTAATCTGTCTTTTTGGCCTTTTTTCAAAAATTGTTCTTGACAAACAATAACCCACTAAATCTATAAGAGACATCTATATCTACATTGCATGTAAATATATCTTACTTTGATTCAAATGATTGAATACAACAACAATTTTTGTATGTTGCTATTGTTTTGTAGAAAATTGACCTTAAAAACGGAGGGAATTCAAACAACAATCAAATGCTTCTCAAGGGCATTGATACAAAGCTTTTTGAATATAATGTAAAAATGCAATTAAGAAATGAATGTCTTACTTTTGGTGTTCATGGGTGTATAATTCTTGTTGGCCACGTGCAAATCCGTGAATCGCGAAACGATTCTTGGAAAATTTGCACATGGCGTACCAGAATTATACATCCAAGAACACCAAAAGTAAGACAGTCATTTCTTATATTTCCACTTGTACTAAATATTAGAAACTCTTATTTGAACAAACATCATGTATACTGTGCGTAATAGCGTCAAAAGTATTCTGGCATTGGTAAATTCTTCCAACGTCAAAACGTGCGTGATACGTATTTCAATAATAATTTTAGTTGCCTACTGGGAGTTAAACATGGGAAATCTACTAGAAATGTAAATAATTATTAATAAATAAATTATAAAAATGTATAATGTGAGCTTTATAGAATGCTTCTCGATGTACAAGACATGTATTTCAATAGACCATTTTCGTATTACTGCTAGACTTTATGCACACCAAGACCCAACGTCACAACTTTTGATGTTATCTCTTACTATGATGTCATAGATCTGTTACAACGTCACAGTAAGAATGAGATAAAGAAGATCCTGACGACAATCCCAACAGCACTCACAATAGAGCACCAAATTGAGCATCGACGGACCCCCAGCAAAGCTATAAGTGGGACCAGGTGCCGGGAGGAGTATGCAGTAAGAGATAATATCAATTCTTATATGACTTGAGATTTTCTCCCTATATGAACCATAGAACTCGCCTGGTGTAAAATCTCTGACAAACTTCCAGTGCGCTAAGCTCCGCCCATTCACGTGCTATATCAGAATAGAAATAACAACTAGCTAGCCGTGATTCATTGTCCAGTAATTGTCGCCGCTTCGCAGCTCGGTGATAATTTGATTGGTTCATGCAACTCGTGGATCTAATGGACAATAAACCACGGCTAGCTAGTTGTTATTTCTTAAATAGCATGATGTTGGTGTGCATAAAATTCAAATCAACTGCAGTAATATGAAAATAGACAACACATATACAGTACACATGATTGTAAAATATTTTATACTTAATCCCAAATCAACAAATTTTTGTCATGATCACTTATATCTGATTAATTACATGTACATATTTGAAAATTAAACATGCTCATTGTAAGTTTCAAAGTTTTCAAGATGACCACAAATAAAAGTAAATTCTCTGCCACACTGGAAGGTACTCCACTAATGGTCCTGAAATATAGAAAAATATACATTCAATGGTAGAAAAGGGTCAAATGTATAGTACTTTCAGACATGACTATCAAATCAAATTGAAAGATTGAGTGCGAGACTTAATCATGCACAGGTAACATTGAATCATTTTGCAATAGACGTTATTTTATAATACTTATCTCGCACACAAACAGATAAATATTTATTTAAACAAAAACGGTAATAAATCATATAACATCTTGAATTCTTGTGTTTTCAGTTCTGGAGTTAACTTCCCATTTGAGGTAGTATCTGACTTTCACACATTAAGACGTAAAGATTTTCCTATAGGAGCACGATATCTGAATCTGATTTTTCGTGAATTTTACACTGGTTTCTATAATTTAATGACGTCGCATTTTTATGTAGCTCATGTCAGATACCGTCCAAATGGGAAATAACTCTGTATATCGAAAAAGACCAAAAAATGACTGATTTGTTGATCGTAACTTCGAACTTACGTAGAATAATGCCTATCACAGGAACATTTTCAGCAAGAACCGTCAACGTGAAAAGAAGTTTGGCCCTGAAATATTTCAACATGTGTGAAAAAGTTCATACATGTAATCAGTATAATTGATTGGTAATAATTTCTGAAGAGCTATTGTTTCAATTTTATTTGCTCATCAACGGACCCCAACAAACTAGAAGTGGGACAAGGTGCCCAGGAGAAGTAAGCAGTAAAAGATGAAATTCCTCTTAAGCTGCTGAAAAATTCATATAATATCAAAGACTGATTTGGATCTGTTACCCATCTTGGGTAGATTGGAAAACCAATCTCTATTTTTCAATCAATTTTGAATGTGTTACTTTAAACTGTTAGACTCAAAATTTTAATTGGTTGTCTTAAAATTCACATAATAATATGGAAGTCGGTGAAATTTGTTTCTTTTTGAGAAGAGAGTTCAACTTACCTAGTATAATGGTCGTAAAACGGTGACCGTAGGAGGTAATATAACAACATTAACGTTCGTTTTTTTATCTCCCCTTTCTCCTTGGGATTAAGGTCCATGGTTTCTCCCATCATACACAAGCTAAAATGAAATTATATAATTTTGATAATTATAGGAATATAAATATAAATTAAGATATGAATGAGAAGAAGACCATGAGAAAAAGAATGGTTTGATAAACAATAAACAGATGCTTATCTGAATCTTCAGCAAATTAATCTTTCATATTCATCAGATATTTATGTTCATATTTTCTCCGCTATACATTTTCACTGTGGCGTATCACGTGGTACGCAAATGATATGTTCCACGGGAATCCCCTTTGATTAAACCAATTAAAACTGTTTAAATCTTCTTTATATGATTTTACTTTAGGCCTATCATATGACCATTATCATCAATGATATGATTGTAATCTATTCTGGTCAAGATTAGACGTGTATTCGGAGAACACTTAAACAGAAATTTTTTTCAATGCTCACCACATGTTATGATATGGTGCACTGACATGTACAAAATTTTCTGTTTAAGTGTTCTCCAAATATACGTCTTTTCTTGACCAGAATAAATAACCATCATATGATTAATAATTATGACCATATGATAGGCCTAAAATGAATTCATATAATGTAGATTTAGACAGTATTTACTTGGTTTAATCAAAGGGGATTCTCGTGGAACATATCACTTGTGTATCACGTGATACGCCACAGTGCATGTTTATATAAAACTTGTATAACTTCATTTGTCAATTTCAGAAGATAATCCTTCACAGACATACATCTATATTACAGTTCTATAATCAAGTTTTGAAATTCACCCTGACAAAAGAATCAAAAGTACAAACTGGACTAAAAAAGTGTTTTTGAATCTATTTCTGATGAAATTGTAACCAAAATGTTTTTTTATTCCTTGGACCAACCTTGCAATATCTGTTCCACCAGATAACAACCATGGTTTCCAGGAATCTATTCCAAATGAATACATTCCAATCACTGTAGTAGTGTTAAGGAAGATTGTACATGAGAGCAAACATTAGAACATGTATGCTTTTTCTGCAAATCAATGTTACCAATAAACGTCACTCGGAAACTTGACATGTGCACAACTATGGCTTAGAAGAATTCATCTATAGTTTCATATAATTGCAAAAGTTACATTGCTGCACTTATTCCCTATTTTCGAAAACCAGAGTTACTTCCCATTTGAGACAGTATCTGACGTAGACTGATTGTGATGTCATCAAATTCTATGGAAACGATCCTAAAACTCTGGGAAATGACGGTATAAAATCGGCTTTATCATACCGTTTTCATGACGTCATAATAGTTTTACGTCAGATACCGTCTCAAATGGGAGATCACTCTGTTTTCCACAAAGACTCAATACTCTATTCTAAACAAGCTGTGACACCTACTCTGACTTTGTTACAGTAAATCCCGAAGGAGGGAGATTCAAAGATTTCAAAATGCAGCATTTGGTATGGAAATATGTATATACATGTACATGTACTTATAGAGGCTATTCATGTCAAATGTGAGATGCATGTATCATGGAAATTTCATTTTAGATGCTCAGACTTACATGTACTTCATCAAAATTTGGGAAAAACTGTACGATTAAAAAGTATGTGAAAAAGGATACAATGTATAAGGGGTCGACAAATATACAAGCTCTCGGCATACATTCTTCTTTTTGTCAGCGGAGAAGGTGGGTAAAAATGTGGTTTGACCTTGTCTTCATCAGGACTTCCATTCTCATTGGGTATCTTCCAGGATCGGAAGTTTATAGGCGGAGCTAAATGATAATTAGATTAGTATGAGAGTTTTTTCATTAGAATAATGGCAATTGCTTTGATATTAAGAACATGTACATGCATATCTCGATAAAAAATTCTTTTGTTTGAATGTGTGTCATAAAAATGTATCTTTGAAAATAAACAGGTTCAAATTAAATTCTTTCTTGCTTGCGAAAATATAATTTTCTGAAAGTTTTGAAGGAGAAAACATACAGATATATCTAAAACTTTTTAATCTATGCTTACCAGCTGATAATCTGCGGATGACTTTCCCTGACCTTTTTAAGGTGAAGGTCACTTTATTGATACCATTTTCTGGCTCACCATCAACAATGTGTTCACCATCGAGACTTTCCTCAAATTCTCGTCTTTCCTATACATGCATAAAGATTATTAAAAGAAAAGTTGCTTTCATTATCCCAAAAATGATTTTATAGATGCAGTCTGCTCAAAGCTGTAGGTTTGATATAGAGAATAAGTGTCTTAATTTGTGTTTTGTTACGGGTATGCAACACACAGCAAGTGCATTTATTGTACATGTAATGTGTGTTAGCGCATTTCATGCGATAAATACACTTGTTGTGTGTTGCATCCCCGTAAAAAAAAAAAAAAAAATTATGACACTTATTCTATATATATGCACCACAGTTGTCTGTTTTATTCTTGTTTTCTGAAATCGCGGTTTTCTAGGTAACAAGGTTACGTTGAATTCATGTCAATGTGGGTACAGTTTGCAGGTTGGAACAGCCGTCGCCGTATGTTATTTTAGATCTTATGCATTGTGACGTCATGAGCGTTTTCAAACCAAATACAAGCATGTTCCTTTCAATAGTTTCATCTCAGGGAGTTACATTGGTTGTGCATATATATTTGAAAGAAACTTACATCTTAATCAGCTTTTTAAGTGACCTTGTTCTGAAGTAAAACTTGGTTGGAAGTGATGAGTTGCAAAAATGTATGCATCTACATACTCAGGAAAATGATTCTCTATCAAAATAAACTTACAAATTCATATAAACTTAGCTTGGGGATTCTAGAAATAAGTGTGTGTGTACCAAATTGTACACAAAAAGAAAAAAAAAAAAAAAAAAAAAAAAAAAAAAGACCAAATAAAAAAAACCCATCAAAGCAAGAAGAAAACATTATGCAGGAATCTCTCCATTTTTTTTTTATTTTGCCTCATGGGATAAGTTAAAGATAACCATACCTTAGCTGGGCTGACTTTGAACTGCTTTGTGAATTTCTCTCTGTCTATAGGTGCCATTGGAGGACACGGCTGGATGCCGGCTCTGTTTTTCCACAGCAGTAGTAATCGAAACATTGCCCTGTGAAAATAATTGATACAAATTAGCATTAATACTACCTGCATGACAAAGTTATATAGAAATACACATGTAGATGAAAATTATGACTTGCAAAAATCAAATCTATTAAAGGGAGATTCACATGTAGCATTTAATGACAATACTCTGATTTTCTTAAAGCAATCAAGTGTCAGTATACAGTTTCCCAATCTGTAAATGAAAGTATTTGAACTGATAGAATAAAGAATGGCCTTACATATGATTTTGGACAGAAAAAAAGACAGACTGAACAAAACTATTTGCCCCTAATCTTTGATTCCTGAGGCATAAATTTTAACTTTTTTTTATTTTAATTCTTACTACAGAGAAATATTTCAAGAAGATTCCTACTTAGTTAGCTGTATAATGGCTATGAGAATCCATCGTCCCGTCTCTCCCCACTTCCTGCCGGCTACGATCTCCAGGAAAACCTCACCGTATTCAAGCACTGTCAGAAACTGTTTCAATCTCTGCTCACTAAGTGACTACAAAATACGGTAGTTAGATAAAATTGCTTTGTGCATCACAATATCCAGTTTTATTCAATTTGAATGGAACAAATTTTCACATATAGGAGTTCTTTAAAAAATCTTTAAAAAAGATATTCGTCATGTACCGGTATGTTTTCAGATAAAGGACAAACAGGAAAGAAGTAAGAATTGAAAATAAGGATCATGAGGATAGAGTACAAAACTACAATGTAAAATTAATTTTTTTTTCATGCATCAAATTGTCAGTAATTTTGATCAACATTGAAGGTGACAAATCACCATGCAATTTGTCACCAGTATATTTTAACTCTTGACTAAATTTGACCAAAATCTCTGCCTACTTTCTGTACAAAATACTTGTGCATTTGAAAATAGCACAAAATTTTGAATATGCATCTTTTAGAATCTCAACTACTTAAAAACTTTCTGAGAAACACTTCATGCATCTTAATCAATATGGGTGTAAACATCAAACTTACTACTTTTGGGACAAGTTTCGAGGCTTGCTGGATGATGGTATCATTGACCAGTACAAGGAGATTGGAGGCAAGATAAACCAGCTCAGAGAACACTTGGGAATCCTCAAATCTACCTGTAAATACAACATAATTATCACACTCTGTTTCTATATATATCAAACTCCTTACTGATTTGATGCAAAAATTAAATAAGTATTGAAATACACAACTTTGACTGCCGACTTGCATATATACTGATTCCTATGGTTATGTAATTGAAATGACTGTAAGTGGCCAATAATCATCACCAGATTAGTTATAAAGTTTGGGGATTTCAATAGTCTATAAACATAGTTGCATAATGAGGTTGGTTGCACATGGTTAATCAGCTGTTTCAGAGGTCTAGAATTTTCATTTCCCGTTGCCCGGGGCAAGTGAAAAGTAGGGTCGGGAAAGTGCAAAGCAGGTGTTTACTTGCCCGTGGGCAAGTTGATTAAGCCAAGCAAAAACAAAAAGTTGTTTCTCAGGCTAAATTTTTTCAAATCATATGCGGCAGGCATTTTTTTTTATATCATTAAACATTTTCAGAATAACTACAAATTGGAATGTGTTGAGATCTTTTATGCTAGTAATGTGTTTCCTCAGCATGTGATTGACATTTCTGTCAAGTTTTATTACTTCAATTTGTACCCATTGAATGACCGCTTGAAATGACATTAAAATATTACGGACGAACGCAAACACAAGTACATGTACATTTAGATAAGATAAGATATACGTGGACGTTAGAGATTTAAATCTCAGGCGCAGAACAAGAATACAAAATAAGGTCATGGAGAAAATCAATATTTTATCTGAATGAAATCGAACACTTTATTGAACCCTTCGGGTGAGCTGAACATAAGAATTTTGAGCATTTGCCTGGCCATGTAAGCTGTCATTTCCTGGTACCGCGTCACCCTCTCATTGAACTCTTTGGATCTGCCACTGATGTCCGTGCTCAAGGTCTGGGTCTGTCTGATAATGCTATAAAATGACTACCGGTCTCGTCTGCATCGTAGATGTGATCGGAGAAACGTTAGCTATGTTTTCACCTTCAACGGATTGCCTGCTCCATCATGCATCGGCACCCTTATTCCGTAAATTCTCTTGAAATCGATATCTTAGCCCGGGACTTCTATCTCTCTAGTCTAGTTTTTTTTGGTTGAAAAAATTGAATGTGGGGGGTAAAACACATATGCGGCGGGGCCTGAGAACCAATTCTTTTTTTTTTTTTTTCTTGGTCTTGGCTGAATAATTTCCCCTCTTCATTCAGATTTCTTTTTTATCTCCCACTTCTACCGGTAAGACGGGGTTTTGATTTATTCTGATTTCTGAAGAATCAAGCACTCAATTTTTAGCTAGATATGCAACATTTCAACATTGCCTTTAAAATAAGTTGCATTATACCTTTCCTTCTCTACATGTAATTTGATGGGCATGTAATTTGATGGGCAAGTGATTTTATTGATCGGGCAAGTAAATTTTATGTCATGAGTTGCCCGTGGCAAGTAGGTTTTGAAAAAAATTCTAGACCCCTGTGTTTGTTGACTAGATCCGAAAATCTTAATTTAAACTCGTTTCAGATCATACATGTAGCATTATGTTCTTGTTACATCGTGACAGTCTGGTCATCATGTCCAGTTAGCTCAGTTGGTAGGAACATCTTCCATTTTAGAAGATGCCCTTGGGTTTGATTCCCTGACCAGTCCCATTTTCAATTTTGTCGTCTCAGTATTCATTTGATGCTGTGAGAGTGAACCTAATATGATGCACATTGTTTTGGGCATTTATGGGATAACCTTGGATTGATTTATCTTTCTCCGAGAGGTTTCCAGTTAAAAACTTTCAGAAACTTCAAATTTTGGCAGGATGGAGTGTAATGGTGCAGGTACATGTATCGAGTGTCTGCCAAGATAGCAGTCGGACTCGCGGGCAAGATTCCTTAATGGTCACATTTTCATATCTATCCATCCATCATACCATATTTGAAATAAAAACATATATACCTGGGTATGAACTTAACGCTCGCCCACGACAAGTATTTTTTCCTGTGGGCGATCAAAAATTACCATTTACTCGCCCACGTGGCGAATGAAATATATACTTCTCCCCTTCAACGTAAGCATCAATAACGCCGTAAACACGTTTCCTCCGTCGGTATTAAATTATATATTTATAAATGGTCAAAATACACGAATGTGTTCCTTGATCGCCTATTTGATATCCGTACTTAATTTATAAATATATTCTTTGTTTCATGGTCAATAAATCTTCAGATCCATTGCTCTTTGTTAGCCGTTAAATAATTTGCTATTGTCTTTTTATTACGTTATGTACAGCGCGGCATCGATGGCGGAAAATTCAATAGTCAAAACAAATTGAATTGATGGCTTCACAGGATGTTAATCGAATCGATGATGAAGAAAAGAAACAACGATTTTATTTTCCTGTATTCTCCCCCCCCCCCTTACAAGTTATATGTACATGTTACAATCATCCCGCCGTGAAGGGTGTATATCTAAAGTATAATTTTCGGCCGCACGATCAAGTTACACCTTACCTGGGACAGTGTTTATTAAAAAAAAAATAAACAGATAATTTAATTGTATTTATAAGAGAATGCCTAATTATCTGGAAAATTACTTCGTTTGGCGGTACTATCAGACGAATAACGCTTCTTTGTACCTTTACATCAGGGGCCGATGGCAGTATGCGGGTTTGGCGTTATAACGGAGGTTTTAATATAAAAGATTTCTGTGGAGGTATACAAGTTTGGCGTTATAACAGGGGACGTTACATAGCGGGAAGGGGGGGGCTGGGGTTGTTTGTATTTTAAAGCCGATATAGCAAATTAATTCATCTAGATCTTTTGATGCCTACAATCCTTGAGTTTGTATTTGTCCGACTTCTTCAAAAGTTTCGTTGATATGGCATCTACGTGTTTTGTACATAAAATGTCTCGCAAGCAAGCGCAGTTGGGTCAGTTTTAAGGGGGGGGGGGGGGGGTCTTGAAAGGGAATGTTTCCCCAAAAAGCTTTGGTTTTCTGTGTGGGCTCGTAAAAAGTTGTGTGGGCCCCTAAAATTGAAATTTTACGAGCCCACATGGCTAATAAAATTTAAAGTAAAGTTCATACCCTGTATACAGGTAAAAGTTTATCTAAATGGCATTCTTTCTGCCACTTGTGGAATCACTGCCCAACCAGGCCATGTTTAGTTGCTGGCTCAGGTTGAAAGTGAAAGTAGAAACTCTACCTGCTAGAATGTATGAGAGCACACGAGACGTGGCTTCTAACTGACTGACAGTTTCTGGGTTTTCACTGACATATTTTCTATACTTTTCCCAAGCTTCAATTATCAAACCATCTGCTTTCTTCTTTATTGAAGACATTTCGATTTATTTCCATGGACAGGTGCCCCCTTTTTGTTGATGCTTAAAATGATATCCCGTGCCCGATTAAAGTTTTGCGTTTTCAAAAAAAAAATTTCTTTTAGCTATTTAAAAGTTTAGTTCATTTGAATTATACCTTTCAATATTTAATTTTTTTTTAGATTAAGGAGGCCTTCGTGAAATCCCTAGAATTTTGAATTTTTAAGCCGGAGTTGCTCGTCCTTGCCCACGTTTGACGTATTTTGCGATTTGATAGGTATCTGTGAATATATATGAAGAGAAAGTGATACCCTTTCATACATAGGCCTTTATTAATGCAGCACATTATGATCAATCATTAAAGTCCTATGACCTTGACCTTTGGATACCAAGATCTATAGTGCACCTTCTTCCAGAAAAAGTGAAGGGTCGCTACTACAGCATTCTGTCACTTGACTAAATTGGGAACATTGGTAGGCTATCAGATGTTTCAGGATTAAAGGTGCATAAATACCAACTTCCTTATAATCTGAAACCATTTCCAATCAGCAGTCATGTGACCTTGAACGTATTGACCCTTTGATAAATAGGACGTGAACATCCTTGACTCGTGGGGAACATTTGTAGCATGCTTTAGGATAAAGGAGCAATACACACTCTGTAATGAGCTGGTAACCATTTTCAATCACCGAAGTCCTGAGGCCTTGACCTTTGACCCATAAAATCATGACTCATGTGGTACATTTCTAGAAAGTTTTATGATTAAAATTTCATAGCACACTCTGGTATGATCTAAAATCATTTTGAAACATTAAAGTCCTATAACCTTGACCTTTTGACATCAATTTCATCTGAGGGTACATCTTTGAGGTTCCAGACAGACTTTCTAGCTGAGAAATATTTCTAGCAAGTTTCATCTAGTCTCATGTGTCTGTGTTCCGCTGTGATCACTGCCATGTCGTCATGTTGGGGATCTCCTTATCTATCATGGTGAACGGTACAATGCCCCCTTATCCATCTAATATCAAATTTTAAAAAGAGTCAAAATTTGCAATTCCTGTCTGTGCCACTTTAGCTTTCCGGACTTTTTCGTCTTTCTAATACTGTAGATATTGAATTTTTTTTGTATGTGAGTATATCTTGGGAAGTTACAGATCAAGTTTGAGTTTTGTTTCAAATCATCTATTTTTACAAGAGTTGTGGCCCTTGAAATTAGTAACTTTTATAATATTGAAGAGTTTTACAGACCTTTTCTTTTTGCTGTTATCACAGATATTGAACTGATTTTTGGTATGTGAGTATATCTTACTTTTCTTGAAGTGCTCTAGGCAGAGTTGCATGCAAGACATAGATTTATGCTGGTAGGGGACTTTGTCTTATAGGTTCTAGTTTGGAATGTTTGATATCTGATATCAATATCTATATTGATATCTAAACCTTGACATCATAGGACAGAAAATCACCTCCTAAGAAGAATGCAAAAACTCTGCCATTTTATGATTTAACATCACAAATTTAGCAATTACTCAATTGAGATCTGTATCTGCATTGTTTTTTTCGACTCAATTTCTCAAAGAGTCTTTCTTGATTGAAATGAGAAGTCTGGAGTCTTTAAGTAAGTCGAGCAATACTGACAAATATTTTGTCTATAAATCTATGAAGTCCTGCTGAAGAATATGCCATCATTGTCTTCTGATTCAAACAAGGAAAAATTCTTTTTTCAGTCAATTTGTTCTTTATTTCATTACATGCTAACCACAGAAATCCCCAAAGAAGTCCGAGAGCATGATGAAATATACTTTAAGAATGATGAAATATAAAAGGTACGATTACATCTTCATATTCCTTACATAGAAATACAAATCATAATAACATACATGTTGAAGCATATTTATATATGTACATGTGCACATACAATGTACATACACACAGACGGACACGTTATAATAAATTAATAACATTATGACAAATTTTAAAATGACAAATACATGAATATATTAAATTCTATTCTCGATCAACTTCAGATATACATGTGTATTATTCCTTTTCATCTGAACAACAGAAATATAAATACAATGTGATTTAATGGACTCTATGATACCTTAGTTGTAAGTGTACAATGAAGGTACAAAATAATGTATATACTAGCTCTTCTTTCACTAAAGAATATGGTGACGCAAAAACAATTATTTGAATCAAATCTTTAATCACAACATTATTTTAAAGACATACATGGTACATGTGGTAAATTAGGACCTTTTATACCACATGAAAATATTTTTTTTCTCCAACATGCATTTCAATTGTTTTATGATTTTGAAAATAATTTATTTCACTTATTTCAAACTAACTCTCACTGTTGCCCCTCGACTGTTTTTGTCTGATATTAACATATAACTTTCATGCAATTTATAAATAGTTTCAATCACATTTTTAATTTCAGAAACTTTAAGCTACCATAACTGTACAAAAACAAATGGCATGCAATATGAAAACATCAGATTCAAAACGTTCTTTACATGCATTTAAAATCACAGATTTGCAGAGCACAAGTTCAATTATGCAATAAATACCAGGCAAACATATAACTACAGTAATTTAAAGCAGCTAAACAAAATGTACAAGTAACATAATGACTCATGTATAGCACACGTTCAAAATATTAAATTTCTTGGGATTCTGGATGCATAATAACCTTTTCAAGAAATAATGCAAATGCAAAAAAATTTTGTGTCTCAATATTGCAACATACAAGTAACAAGTAATGAAAATCTGTGAACGTACGGTCTGCAAATACATGAAATTTTAAAGATAATTTACTTCCACGTAATTAAAGTCTGGATCAGGGTGCCAGCACTTTTGGTGAACAAAATTCCCCGACTTTTCCCTGACCAATTCATGTTTTTCACTTACCAAAACTGCCAAACATTTAAATGGCCTCCTGACCTCCCCATTAGCCGTCCAATCAGCCATTTCTTTTTGTCCAATTGTTTTATGCTCACTTTTCAATATTTAAATAAATCAACATGAAAGTATGAGACCTTTTTGATTTAAATTCATTTCTAATTACTTTAATTAAATATTTGAAGACTGCCAAAGCCATGAAATTTTAATCTTAATAATGTTTTTTAGCTCTGAAATAATTTTTCCCTGACTTTTCCCCAATTTTTTATGGATTTTCATCATTTACTGACCAAATCCAAAATTCTCTGATAATTTCCTGACCTTGAAAAATGGCAATTTCCCTGACTTTTAAAGACTACTGGCAACCCTGTGGATTCAGGATGGTTTGAAAACTTGAGCCAAGGTGGAATATCGGAATGCATTGCACCTGCCTTCTCATTATGCCAGCTTCAGTTTAATGTTACTCAATGAAAAATATCAATACTATTATGTTTGCATTTTGCAATTGTTCAAAATTTTGTATCATTAAACTTGTAAATCAATACCTTTATATGGCACTAAAACTTTGAAAGAATAGAAATTAAAGCAGTAACCTAGAAAAAGATTTTCCCCCACTAGGTTGCGGTACTAATTGTGGATCAGATTTTTAAAATATTAACATACGTGATAAAGCATATAGTTGACAACATGTAATTAAAAATAAACTTCTACAAAACCATTTAATGCAAATACAAAACACAATACTGCAAATAAAGATTAAAAAATGTATTAACATTGATACAATAGAAGGGATTTCCCGATGAATGGATGAATCTTTAAGCTATGAACATTTTCAATTTATTCTTGAGCAATATTGGTCGGTTTTGTACATAAAACATGCAAAACTATGGTGGCATACTTCTGCACCCTACATGCGAGATCTTTTTTCTTTAGAATATGTGGAAATGCAACTTAATTATGTCAAAATGCATCTTATTTATGTCAAAATGCATCTGACTTATTTCAACATGCAACTTATTTTGTCAGCATGTGACATAATTATCTTGCATAAATCAACATAATATCTTGCATGTCGACATAATTATCTTGCATGTTGACATAAATAAGTCGCATGACGACATAATCTACAGAAAATATCTCGCATGTAAGAGGCAGAAGTATGCCACCATACAAAACACATTGAATCTTGAGATTTAAATTGAAGACTAGAAATATTTACATGTAATTCAAAGGCAAAACTTTTACAAGCATATCAGCTGACAATGCAAAATTACAAGGAAATGGTTTTGCTATCATAGCCGCAATATCGAAATGAACAAATGCAATATTATACCAGGAACAAAATCAGCTAAACACAAAATATAGATAAAGCGGATTAAATGTCTCTTCAAAGAAAGACTTCCTTTTACATGTACGTGAAGGAAGTTCCCGGGTGACGGACAAATAATACAAGTTCCTGTTACGGTAAATCCCACTCTCTCTAATCAGATTACATGTGTATGAATACGTTGTCAAATCTATGCTTATCATAATCTTGTTTCCTTTTTTTTGTTGTATCAAATCAGTAGTAATTTATTGTGTGGTGAGATGGTTACAAATGGCAAAGTTGTTCAGTGAATAATTTTCTGCATAGATATTAGCTACAGTGGCATGAAGAACCTAACCTTGAGAATGGTCTCGAGTATGACAGGGTTTGACCTTGAGATTTTTTTTTTTTGACCAGAATTCCAGAGTTTAGGTTTTGACTAAGTAAAAAAATTGATATAAATCATCGAAAAAAAGGCATATCACTCACAATTTTATATTCATACTGTACATGTGAATGAATGAATGAATGAAAGTGTGACGTACAGAATAACAAAATGTTCCCAAAGATATGCTGCTTTGCAGAAGACAAAAAAAAAAGTCATTTCCCTATGAAAATCCCAAAGGAAACTTCCCAGTTTCTCAAAACTGAAATGACGCAGCACATATTCTGGCACTCTGAAATCCATCCCATTTGTTCACCAGGCACTTGCATCACCTTCAGAGTCTATTTATAGATCAGTAAATCTATTTATAGAATGTAGTCAATTGGTCGGTTCAGCACTAGAATCTCGAAATGTAGAGTGACGACTGTAGGTTAAAGATTCAGTGTCTTGCCGTACTTGTCAATCGGAAAAAGCGCACAAATTTGTTAATGAGTCCCATGACAAGGTACCACAGATTACGAGCAAACTGCGACCTGGCGATCAGCACCCTCCATAAGGCTACTAATACCACTGTGTTGAAACAATATCGTATATTGCGCAATCTGTAAAGAGACAAAAAAGAACACTAACATGTATGTGATAATAAAGTTGATGGACTGAAAAGCATTTTTCAATACAATACATGTAAATATACAATGTACATGTACATCGTACGAGAAATTGCATTTTCAAAGCAAACTGTACAACTGAAGGGTAATAATAAAGTTGTAATAACTCATTATTGCAAAATTGTTATGGTATAGGTATTAAGAGCTGACTTTGTCCTTCATTCTACCATTTTAGTGCATATATCAGAAATACTGGTACATGTAATCAACAATTTTGACTAACCAATTAACATCAATGAGAATGCAAATGACACAATAAATCACCTACTGACAAAAACTGCTTGTCTTCGTCCACCATTCTAAACAGCTTATAGACTAGATTACTGACCAACTATTCTATAGGGGAATTTGGGTCCAATATCAGCCCAAAATTATCTAAATTTAGTCATCGTAGTTACTTACTTCCTGAGGTGAGCTTTGGCAGCAGGTAGGCCACTCAAGTCCTCGTTCAGTAGGTATTTCTTAGTTCCTAGACAATAGTTCTCCAAGTAGGTTGGCCAGTGTAGTCCACGTGGATCAAAGTAGAACGTCTGAAACGATAAAAGTACAAGCATGTATACATTACATACAGATAAACCCCTGTATAACTTAAATTTTTTTTTACGAAATACATTTATAAAGGAGAAATAACACTCGCATATGTCTTATTCACAAAGATTTGTTATGAAGTTCAAGATACATTGATATCTATCGTATATGTCCATGATAACGAAAAATTTGAAATTTGACTCTCAAGCATGAGAGTTCCTTTTATCACCACTGTACACTTAATTTTGAGTATCATACATGCATGTTTCAGATAGGAAAGCCTGATCAGTCTCTGTGATCCTCTTGATAAAATACAATGTACATAAGCTATGATAGCCTACATGTATGGGATCATCTAATGTTGGGCAGATTCTCAATTCTAAATGTGCAGAGATGTACTCCAAATCAGGTTCCAAAAGGAGCTTTGCCCAAGATTCTTTTTATGTATAGTTTTCTTAATTCATTGTCTTAAATTATACAATAATACACTAATGCAAGGTGAAGGCTGATAAAAAGACAGACGGGTGGACAAATATATACATGTAAATTTATTTAAAAGTTTTCTATACATTGCTTTGTTGAAAGTAACCTAAAGGGTGAAAAGTTGGGCCCATTTAAACATCACATTTAAGCTACATTATCTTAATATGGGTTTAGCCATGTGCGTAAATATTAATCCAGCAACTCTGGAATACATTGTACAGTACTTATTCAAGTTTGTTAAGTACACCAAGTCAATCCTTTCCTGCTTCATATATAAACTCATACTTAAAAGCAGGAAATATTTATATTCCAAAAGGTTTTCTAAAGTAAAGTATTCCTTGTACAATTTGTGACACGGCACACTTTTAAGGGCTGGGGTACTATTTTTTCTAGATATGTATTAACTGTACTACATCTACATGTATATGGCTTTTTATCATTAAGTTAAGAAAATATCAGGGTACTTTACATTTTCATTCAAATCACTATTGAGACGGAATAAAATTTGACACAGAAATTACATGTACATGTATGTCAATCAATGTGGTTAGCACACTGGACTTGTGAACTGTGGGACCTGGTTTGATCCCAATTTCAGCACAATTTTTTTCTCTTTTTCCAAAAAGCTTAATTTTCTTTACTTGATTTGATGCTATGGACTATGATAGCAGTGTCTTCTCATGAAAATATTACATGTATCAGCTAGAGGACAGTATTCTAGGATTCCATTACCTGTTACCCGAGGTAAGTGAAAATTGAGGTCGGGTAACTGGAAAACAGAATGCTACATACCCATGGTAAGTGAATTTTGAAGCACAATCCCCATTACACTCTCCATATATAACGCAGTAAAAACAAAGTAAAATGCTGCCCCAAAGTACAAGATCATATTTCATCAGTCAACCTGTATTTTCAGTGTGACAATATTTCTATACATATTAAATAATTTATTTTCATGGTAATGGCTGGGATGCGCGATCCCCTTTTTCCTGACTTTTTGTTTGGGTAAGTGAGTTTCCTTGCTGTGTAAGCACATTTTTGGTGGGCACTTACCCGCTGATAAGTGGTTTTTGAATAAAATCCTAGAACACTGTCTAAGAAGTACTACAAGGTGGAGATGAAAGAAAGTGAATTTGACCCTCTACAAGCTCAGATGAGGATCTACATGTACATGTAAATTCTCAATTTAGATATGGAAACTGTCGAAAAATGCCCATAAAAACTCGAAGTGTCATATTTAAATATTATCACCTACCTTTTTGTCCTCTGGCGAGAGTTGTGAAGACAGCATGTCTAAGTTATTGTAGGTCCATTCCCAGGAGTGTGTGGTGAAATAGTACAATGTGCCGATAGATCGGTGTAAACGGTTGTAGATCTTCACCATCCTACAAAATACATTACAAATATAAAGTACACTGTCTAATTACTGGTGTATCATAAACAGCAATTTTTTTTATGTTTCTTTGTATAAGTCCTTTTTCCTTAGAATTCAAAGGTTATGGAATATTGACTTAATGGCAACATATACCTTGGCTTGTGATGTTCTTTTGTTTTTGTTTTTTTTATTTTTGCAATAAGAGTATCAATGTCTATATACATTGTATATATGTATCCAGGGGTCTAGAATTCCCATTTCCCAGAGCAAGTGAAAAGTGCAAAGCAAGTGTGTATCTATATATCTGATTTCTTATTCAGTCCTTAATAGCCATTCTCTGTAAGGACCAAAATCGTTCGGCACGGCATGTCATGGATTTTAATGATTTTCGGTATAATGGATATATATTAAGTACTGACCATGAAAATAACACTTTTCAGCCAATGTGACCTCTGGTTGCCATGGTAACGAGGTCATTCTATTTATAGCACTTTTGGAACCATGAAATAAGCCAGATCCGGAGACTTCGTTGCCATGGATACCACTGTAACAGCTTCTTCATCTTTATATAATCTATTCTTCCTTACTTCCATTCTTACTTAGTACACTTAGATATGTGATATTTATTACAGGAAGCTTATTGTATTAAGCCAAAATAAGTCAAAATGAAGCGAAAAATAGAGGTGAAAATAAGGGCCAATTTAGTGTGTTTTTGACCATTTTCAATCTTAAATATCACAAAAGGCACCAATAGGAGACTAGTGATTTTCATCGATGGAAATGTATGTTTATTGACAAATAAAATGAACGAAAAATTAGAGTGTGTATTTAAGAGTTTTACCTAAATTCTGTCGTCAAAGACCGTTGCCATGGCAACATTAGACCTTTTTGCTTGTTTCATATTATCTTTGAAATTGATTTTATTCCTCTTTAGAGTTACATAAGATTATCAAAATGTATGCATGTATAGATATGACTTATATCTTTTACATAAGAATAATTAAAATGTTCAAGGTCATTGGCTTGATGTTCAAGGTCATTTATACTTTGAGACTCAAATTTTGCATAAAATATTGATTTTTTAATTTTTTTGTTACCGATTTTAGTGATTTTTATATTTAAATATTTTCATAGGTCATATATATTATGAAAGCACATGAATATAAGAAAGACAAATCTTAGAATTTATTGAATTGTAGCAATTCAATAGGAAAATATTTTTCAGTCAAAAAACAAGAAAAATACAGATTTCGTCCCTTTTTTATCAAAATAGTCACCAAGAATTTAGATATTCGAAGATATGTGAAGAAAGGTAATCAATAGTTCTAAGAAATAAGTGATAAATTTATCATTTTATGGCAAATAACTGTTAAGTTCAATATTTCAAGGTTTCTAAAATATTGACACCTTCATTTTATGAAAAATCAGGATTTTTCGTCAAATTTGGTCACTTAAAGTTTATGACCTTGAAAATTCAGTGGGTGACCTTGAAATATTTTCAAGGTCATTTTTATATCAAAACGCCTCTGATAGATGTATACATGAACTTCTGTTCCAATATCATGCGTAGATAGCTTGATAGAGGTTGTGTTTAAATTCATCGTATTGAAACCTTTCAGCCGATTGTTGCCATAGCAACTAGATTTGATGCTGCTTTGCATATAAAAGGACAAATTAGCCCAATTAATTTTTTATATTCATGTAGAGTTCAAAGATGATACTAATTGGATAACTAGAATTTGGACTTCAAAAATTGGTGCTATTATGAAATTTTCAACCTTGTAAAACAGTAAAAACATGCAAAAAAAAGGTCTTTGAGTGCCCAAAACAAAGCCTTTTGATACCCTGTTTTGGCCCAATTTATCATCTTGTATACATAAGGCATCCGAGATTAATGTAAAAAACTTTACAAATATGCATAATAATAAGGATTAAAGGAAAATAATCAAAGCAATTTCAGATTTAAAATTTACCTGTTTCCAGAGAACGCGAAACTTTGTGATGGATTACTGGTCATTCGGACCAGTAATAAGTTAAAGATTACTGGTCCGAAACAATTTTTACCGGTCCGAAGAATTTTTACCTTTTTCCTCAATCATGCAGTGATCGGGAAGGCAAATTAACTTGCTCAACTTCAATGAGCCATCTTTCTTCATGACAGGGCCTTTCCAAAAATGATCAATTTTCGAAAGGCTATGAAGACAATG
Organism: Pinctada fucata; assembly: GCA_028142955.1. NCBI lineage: Eukaryota > Metazoa > Mollusca > Bivalvia > Pterioida > Pteriidae > Pinctada > Pinctada fucata. The sequence goes on along the minus strand of AP027102.1, from coordinate 45,144,472 downwards.
TATGTACAATACATCAGACGTCAGCACATTTTTTTGTTGTGAAATTCCCAATTTTATCATTTCCAATGAGTAATCCACAGTACACATGAACCGTATCACTGAGCACCCAAGACCAAATTTTCAGCCACCTATCCTGTATTTTTCAAATCGTGTCCACGTATAGACAGCTATGTTATCATTTCAGCTTTGGTGATATTAGGGAAGAAGGGGGGGGGGGCTGCAATTGACATTTCTGTACTAGTTTTATTACTTTAATTTGTACCCATTGACTGGCCACTTAAAATGACATGATATTTTTACGGACGAACGCATACACAAGTACCTTTACGTAGATAAGATACGTAAGTGGACGTTGGAGATTTAAATCTCAGGCGCAGAACGAGGATAAGAAAGAATGTCAAAGAAAAATCAATATTGTATCATAATAGCAAGGACTTCTAAACAGTTTATTAAGTCTTTGATAATAGCAAAGAACCAGCGATTGTCAGTGAACAAAAGAATTTTTGTGCTTCTGACTGGCCATGGACAGTGAGCTGTGATCCACATGTTACTGTCACAAGGTATACAGTAGATCTACGTTACAACGTTTACTTTAACAAAAAAAATGGACACCGTAGAATAATGCACACCTTTGTGACCAGGGAGCAGCGAGTTGCCGATTTTATGGGTCATTCTTTATAGAATGTCGCAGGGCGCGTGGCCTTCCCAATCACTGGATCAATAAAGCATTTTAAACACTCAATGACCACACGAGTTGACCTATTATCTTCGTAGAAAAGAAAGTGAAACAGTTGAAAAATGGATACCGACACGGGACGTTTTTAATTCAGACTTTTTAAAACTACAAATTGAGAAAATATTTCTGGTCATTTGGACCGACAATTACAACATTTTCATCGGTCCGAGCAGATTTTTACCGGTCATGTCCGTCGGACCGACGAGGTTTTGGTTTCACTGTGTTTCCATGGTAACGAAGCCTACAAATATGCCTTGTCCTATAGATTTTCCCGATTTTTGAAACTTCAGACACGGTTACCATGGCAACGACAACCTTTTTGAAAAAACTGGGCTTGATTTACATACTAGTACTTCATATTGAACTTCCATACCAAAAATCTCAAAAATCCATGACATGCCGTGCCAACATGTGTTGAAATTCTTTGGTTCTTACAGAGAATTGCTGTTAAAGTCTGTTGACCTGTCTTATAATGCTCAAAGTTTTGTTTCAACAAATAAATTGATATATATCAAGTTCTGATCTTTCTAATTACCTTGGCCTTTTTCCTAGGAGACAGAAACCCAGGTCTGCTACATATGCTGGAAGCATGTGACTTACGAAGGTGTAAAAATCATGAAGGAACCTGCAAATTAAAAATTCCAAATATTCAAAATAAAGTCAGTACTTTGAAAAAGAAATACATGAAAAATATGCATATATATATCATATAGATAAATATACTTTGTTAATGCAAGAATACATCCATTTCCTTTTACCAGGGAATACAACTCTGCATTGATGTGGCCAGGACCAAAGTATTTTAAAAAAGGTGTGAAGCATCTTAGATCAAATTGTTTATGAAACATTATACCCCTTTCAACAGCCATATTCATTTAGTGTTGGTCAGGTCAAAGGTCATGACGAGGAAAACAATTATGAACTTCGTTCAGAGTGGAAAATATCTTATAGTGAAAAGATGATCTGTAAGAGTCAAGATCTAAAAGGACAACTGATGCCATAACCCTGAAAATTCTTTGACCTCGATCTTTGACGTCAAATCAATAGGGCATATCCTTGACTCATTAGGAATGCAAGTTTCATGACAAAAGGTGCAATACACACTCCATTGTGATCACAAGACCATTTTCAATCAAGTCCTATGACCTTGACCTATGACCCTGAAAAGAATAGGACAAATCCTTGACTCATGGTAAGTGTAGGAAGCTTCATTGCAATAGCACTTTACGAATTGGGCTTCTGGCCAGAAAATCAATTATTTGGCGCCGTCTGCCAATGTTTCAATGTATTAAGAGCAGAATGAATTCCAACAGATGGTCATGTCAACCTCCCTGAAAGAAAATTTGTTGAAGCACGATACATTGTGTAGTTAAGAAATAATTTTGTCTTTGTTAGCGTTTTGCAGTAAATGCTCACATACATGTTATGTGTAAGATCACTTAGACATTATCATATGAAGTTAGAAATTTAATTTAACTAAATGCAAAACAATGAAAAAGTACTACAATTTAACAAAGTATTTAACCAAATATTCAAAATATATCTCCAAGAAAGGTAGGACAAAATGTAAAAGCTGCAACCGAAAATTAACATAAAATCAAAAGAAATGAGAAAATCAATATGAAGTAAAAAGTACCCAAATAAGCATAAAATAAACCAAAACAAAAGAGCTGTAAATCAACCTTAAACATGTCTTTAACCAATCCCAACCCTTTTCTCCTATAGCGTAAGGATTATCAATTGGTAGTGACACTACCCTTCGACCTTATAAATAAATAGGGTTACTCCTTTTTTGAAGGAGATTGATTAGTGGCATGTTTGATGATCCTTGCGTTTATGTTGCAGCAGGTATCCTGCCCACAAGGTTTTACTTGTACAATTTGCTGTGACCTTGACCTTAGACATCCAACCTTGAAATTTTCTCTTTGTTATGCTGACCTTTTAGCAACAAGAATGATGATCCTAGTAGAGCTAATGATTCAGATTGCATCCTGCTGAGCATATGCTAGAACAAATGGCCTTGACCTTGAAAGATTGAATTTGGGTTTATTAACCTTTTAGAAAGCATGGAGACCCTGGGGCTTATGGTGAAGAATGCCGAGAATCTTGTACTAGTGCAAATTGCAATGACCTTGACCTAGAAAATCAATTGGATTCTTCCTCCTTTTAAAAGTGATCCTTTGTTGCAAGTTTGAAGATCCTGGTGGTAACTATTAGTTTATAATCTTTCCGAAAAGGAAATGGGGACAAACATATAACAGTCTGAAAACAGGATACTAGTAAATCTGATCATAATCTAGATGTTTAACTAAAGCTAGTAGTTAAGCAAACAAAATTCTAAGTAATAAAAAGAAGCAAAATGAAATTCATAAATAGGAAAAAAAGTTTCCCAAGGTTTATTAATCCTGAATAAATGTAATAAAAGCAATAAGAAAAAAAAAAAGAGTTGAAAATAAAAAGCCATAAGGTTCATGCTTTAACAACCAAGTTTGACCTTGACCTTTGAAATCAACTTCATCCTTGTTCTATACTACTGCGGCAGATTATGAAGAATATTTCAAACCTTCATGTGCATTGATTTTGATTGAATTTGGGTCTTGAATTTCGCTTGGTAGCTAAACATTTGATCGATACATATTTTTCCCTGGAACATGTTAGAAAGCATATGGATAAATCAAAAAACTGAAAGGAATCAAAAACAAATCCGATGCTTCCCTTTGGATTTTCTGCATTCCGTATTTTTCCATGCAAAAAAAATTTTTTTTTTGCTGAGATGAGCTAAAAATAATCCCCGTCAGGATGTGCACAAACAGTCTTACCCACTCTGGGTGAGCATTATATGAGGGCGTCTAAAGCACGCATCAAGCGGCACTCGCCGATAGAAATTATTGAGAAAGTTCTCTGTAAAAGCAAAGTTAGTTGTTATCAGTGAATTGCAAGAATAGTAGTATCAGTGCATCTACATTCGTGCCTTCAAGCTACACCATCTCTTCAATACACTCCAGCTCAATTTCTTTTCGCCTTGCATTATTTCATGATATGCTAAATTTGAGTAATTCTTTTTTTTTCTCAAATTATATATGTTTGCACGTTGAACAGCCAGAAATCGGAAAACACCTCCATTGTGACATCACAACGTGAAACTTGAGAACACTTCAAAATGATGTCATCAACTATGATGTCACATTGCAATTTTCACCAAAAGATATGATTTCTGGTACGTGCTAGACAAAACTGACTTGGAAGACAAAACTGACTTGGAAAATGGACTACTCACTCACTGTCCATCTGGACTTTGACCTGACCTATATCAGATTTGAAAATGAAAGAGATGGTGCAACTGAAGGCATATACATCTAACACAACACTATTGACTCACCCATTGTATGTCATACAGGCGTTTGGTCGCCTAAAACAAGAATCCAGCGGCACTTTCTTCCAGAAGTTCATCACTACGTCCTCTGTAATTAACCATTGATGTCAGAACATACATGTACAAGCATACATCACTTGATAATGCCATACCAACATTGGAACATCGTTCATACTGAATTTTCGTTGTAATATTCGGAAATTCCATGATGCTTCAAAATCATCAGTTTTATTTTCATTAAACCAAAGAAAACTACATACAGATTAAATCTTCAGTAGATGATATTTTTTCACATACAAAATCAAGTCTACAAAGGATTGTTATCTTTTTTAGACATTCTGGATTGCATGTACAATATCTTTTTCTTTTTTTTATTAATTTTTTTCAAGAAGAAAACGACACAATGAAATGGAGATTTGATGACCTGAGCAAACCTAAATGTTACAAAATTCTGATTTTCCAAAGACCTTACACTTAACATGCTTAACTCAATGACCAAAGTCAATTCCATGATCCTGTACAAGCATTTGAAGAGGCATTTTCCAGTCTTGACCCTCATTAATGTTTTTTTTTAAAAGTCAATTCAACACATACAGTACAGCTCAAGTGTTATACAATATTTCCAAACCTGGGTTGGTCACATTTCAGGCCTAATATGATACATTATTCATGAATGCTCTTCAGTAAATTGTAAGCAACAATAGTTTCAGTTTCATTCAACAGAAATGATTGCTACTATATAGATATGTATATTTATCCAGCTGGTCTAAGGGATGGATTTAAACACGTTTTAGTGTCGTTGTCACTTGTACTTTTTTGTGCTGTCTATATTTTTTCTATATTCAAGTGACCCTGGTTGTTTTTACCTTTTTCATGTTTTTTGTGCTTTATCTATGTATATAATTTGATATACAATGAAAATCAAATGACCATTCTAGATTTTCTTGGCGATGAAATCGCATCTATAATCACTCTGATTCATGTTCAAATTGAGCAATTCTTGGAACAACTAGCAGAAAAACAAATCCAAAACGTAGATTTGCAACATTCTATAAACATAATATAGGATTACATCATGTGTACCCTATGGTATCCGGGATTTTTTTTGCCCCTTTTTGGGGCCATTATTCGGCCCCATTCCCAATGAAAAATAGTATCTTTTTTTCCCAATTGTGGCTCTAAAATTTCCCAATCACATACAGATGTAATTATCACCAAAATTAGTGAAAAGTACTGGTTCAAAAGTAGCAAATCTGCTAATCATTTGCCATATTGTTGTAAGCATAAGAAATTAAATCATATTTGAAACAAAATTATTTGATCAAATATTCAATTTTGAACTTTTTATTGTATAAACTGTCATTTTACTTTTATATTGGTACTTCCCAAAATATTCCCAAACGACGTAATTTTTCCCAATTGCACGGGCCCCGACCCCATTCCCAAATTACCAGGGTTTTTTTCTAGCCCCTGATGTCAGGGGCCTGGGCCGATGAAATTGGGAATTTTGCAACATTTCAACCTAAATTGGGAAATAAATTTCAAACGACAAAAAGACATATTCATGCAAATTATCCCTAATAATATCAATTGTCTATATTTTGAATCCCTCCTAGAGTTAAACTAACACAACATGTTTGTTCTACTTTCGCTTTCCTTTCAAGTTAGTATATAATGATACATTTGTACATGTACGTAAAATGGAAATGAATTTCTCGTTTTCGAGATGAGATTGAATTGGGAATTTTTAGGTCTAAAATTGGGAAAAAGTACCACTTTTTGGTGTTGGGAATGGGGCCGAATTTCGGCCCTCTACAGACCCTAAAAAACTCTGATTACTGAAAAAAAAACACTGGGTATCTACTGACCTATCTCTCCCCACGTGAATGGATTGACACTGCCGGAGGTACAGTGGTAGATGAGTATATTTGACGGTTTAGTGACGGCAGTATACCATGCTGTGGCGATGATCATGTTACAGGGGATATCTACGGGGATGATGTCTGCGACAGCTCGCCAGTCACCCTTCATTGACCTTAAGATGCCTTTTCCTGCCTGTAGAAAGGATGATGGTCAAACCTTATAGCAATGGAACATTTTTCATGCTGTAAGCATGTTAAGTCAACCCTAATTAGAAAGTCTTAAAAAATAGTGAAACCTAAAACTCATGATATGTCAATTGAACATTTTGTATTTGAAGAATGTTTTACCTTTTTTTTTTTAAAGAAAAACTTTTTTTGGCAAAGAAGTAAGGATTTAAATTTCATACAATGTACTAATGTTTTAAAGCATAAAGAAACTTACTGCAACATAGAGCCCACTTGGACCATTATAGTTGTCTATCCATCCCTGCAAGAGAGGATAAATAGTAATATGATTGTGAATGGCATCTACATGTACATTTACATGACTTCACATTTTTGTGACTCAATAGCTGATATGAATCTAGCATCAGAATTTACAATTGGTTACGCTACAGTAAGGCACAGGTGTTATGCAAACTTTCAATAATTTAAAAGAGAAATACATGTACGTGGGCTGTTCCGAAAGTTCATGGACAACACCATTTAAGGAAAGATCTGTAGAGTTTGATAAAAGCCATGTTGATTTCCTTATAAAATGGATAATTTTGAATACATATGCGAATTTTAATTACGATTGGTCAGTAATAACCTTCTAAATGCCCTTTTGAACAACGTAAGGTTCTAGGTAACGGAGCAGCTAATAAAAAGTAACGACGTCGTCAGATGTCCACTATAAAATTGACATTTTAAAAGATATAGCAACACCTCTCTTCTGTATAAAATTTAAATATCTTTTCATGCATTTTCATAAGGAAGATATATTCTATTTTCATGTGCATTTCTACTTCTGCATCATATTGTGCTTTCATATTTGAATCATTCAAAGTCAGATCACCATTAAGGGAGAAAACGGCATCACTTTACTTATTTTTGTTTACGTTTTGTTCAACTCCAACCAAAATCGCTTGGTTATGTATCTAATCATCATAAAACACATTCCTCCTATTCCAGCAGCATTAGTATTTATGTATTTTGTCCATATCAAGATGCATCCATCAGCTATTAAGTCTCCGTCTGTTTTATTCAACGGAAATTCAAAAGTGAATGACTTCTTGGTGCTCCGTAAAGAGCGCTGACGTCATAAATTTTGGTTGATTTGTTCAACAATATCATGCATAACTCATCATAAAAGTCGTAAATCGGGTCCAATTTTTCAAAAACTTTGCAGTTTTCATAACAACTAATAGTATTATTGATACAGAAAGTTTAATTGATAGTCAAATATTTTTTTTAATTTCATTCCGCAATTTAATGAAAGGGGTAGGTTTATTTCAAAAACTCAAATTTTACTGCTCCGTAACCTCTACCCTTCATGTATAAAGGTGACAATTATGCCCTTTTAACTAATTATTTTAACCTGATATTTTTTGTTTTCTCTTTCTGAATGTATCCCTTTCATTTCTGGAAAATTTCATTCGCATACGACTTCAAATGTGATTTTTAAGGCATATGTCCACGAACTTTTGGAACGGCCCTCGTATATAAAACGCACAAATGAATTAGTGAAAATACATTTTTACAATATACCAATCAACAACATGTGTATTTCTTATGCTTACTGGGTGTGGTTCCTTCCACGATGCACCTACGATGGACGGCCTGACGACGGCTATAGGAAGCCCCTGTCCTTCCTTGGTCAGCAGGTATTCCGCTAGCTGTTTGGTGTACGTATATGTGTTAGGTTTGTTACCGATCAACTTGGGAGTGATTTTCTGTAGCATTTCATCATCCATCCATCTGTGGAGAAAATTGCAGAATGAATGGTACATAGTGTTTAGTGTAGTTAAATGTAATTGTTAGCCTCGGGAAAGAATTAAGAGATTCTCAGTCATGAGGCCTTGATTTCACTTTGGGCAAAGAGGATCTTGCCAGCAGTCATTCAATACTAAGATGACCATGATACTTTCTGTTAAAACTTTAAATTCTTTATGCAAAATAAGATTTTTTGTTTTGGCGAGCTCATTTTCTTGTTTGGTTGTCGAAAAACAAACCTTTATGTTAAATTCCGTAACTATACTCCTCTTTCAACATATTTTCTTCAATAAGCTTATCAAGCCATTATCATTCCATTCAGAAGATGCAATACATATATTTTTAAAAGACTTACTCTAGAGCGTCTATGAGTTTCTGGGGGTCGACTGGAGGATTGTAGATCATTTCTTCTATAAACGGCCTATCACAGTTGGCATAAGCCGTAGATACATGTACTAATACCTGAGTGAAAGAAATGAATGAAAATACTGTTATTTCTAAACGCATCATCATATTTAATCTTTTATGTAAAATCATGATGGAAAACCAGTTCAAAAAAGCCTTACAGATTTACAATAAATTCCATATTCATAGAGAAAATATTGACTAATGTCTATTAGGGAAGAAACAATATGCCAAAAGTGAATCAGGATATATTGTGATGTTTCATTAGCTGTATCGCGATATATATTGTTTCTTTTCATTTTTATCATATTTCATGCAAAATCAGTTTCCTGTTTGTCTATACTGTTCATATTTCATGTATTTAAGAAATAAAAAATTACAAGCCGGGCTCTATTGTCTCATAATGCCCGAGCGTCCTCAGCCAATCACATTTATTACCGAGCCGCGTCAGCGGCGAGGTGATAAATATGATTGGCTGAGGACGCGAGGGCATTATGAGACAATAGAGCCCGGCTTGTCATTTTTTATTTCTATTCTAATGATGACCATCGATTCTTAGTAAAAACCAGTTCCTGCCGGTTTATCTGCTTTCAGAAAATGGGTAGGCGTGGCTTATCGCTATAGGGCCTATATTGGAGAATAGAGCCCAGCTCGCGTCTGTTGTCTTAATAGGGAAAAAGAATCAAGTCATATTAGAATTTCTGAATAAACTTCACTTTGTCAATGTCATTTGCCAAAAAGAAATTCACACAAGTCATTGATTGCTTTTGTAATAATTCATTTCAATTGTGAGAGATGTGGACCACTGGTTGCTTGTTTTCAATTCAACTGATCAAATTCAAAGCGATATTCAATGATTTATTCATATAATCTATAAAGGTGTGATATATTGCGATACGCATTTCATATCGCGTGATACGATACAAACATATCAAATATCGCAATACATCGATATATTGTAACATCCCTAATGTCTATCACCTCTAACTCTGCTTTAGCCAAAGAATTTTCAATGGACTCATCAATTTCAGGGTAAATACATGTAATTCCAGCTTTGCATGCAGAAAAATTGTCAAGTATTACAGTAAGAAATCCATACCTCTAATTTTTTCATCTGTTGACATAATTTAAGCATTTTTCTAACTGCTAGGACATTCATATTAACAGCAATTCTGAAAGTGTAAAACACAGAATTTTTATCAACATGCAAATGAAGGACCTTACAAATTATGAGTGACAGTTTGGGCATTGCATCCGGTTTGCTCAATAAGAGTGTATGCCAAGATCATGAAGATAGCTGAAGATCTCAGGTATTATTCCTAGACCAGTCCCATTTTCAAATGCACCTGTCACAGTATTTAGTGCCATTAGAGTGAACCTCATGAGTTTTGTGCACTAGCTATGGGGGAGAACCAGGACAGACTTTATGGACGGACGGACAGACTTAAATGCCATTTCAATTTGCAACAATTTGCAATATGGCCATAAAGAAATGGGCATCAAAATCATATCATAACATTTATGTACGAATTCTACATGTATATATCAATAAATGACCGATATTTCTTTTCTTCTTACTCAGTTTTGCATAAAAGTCCTAGGGCCAATCTAAACTATGGGGTTAGTGAACTTTGCTAATTAATGCTTTATACTGCCCTGAAGGTGAATTCATAATTACAAAGTACTACTGATATGAGTGATAAATAAACAAGGGTATTAAACGATCATGTTATCGAATATTACATCATGTACTTTACACTATACTGTACAATATCACTGTATAAAACAAAACAAATCGAAGCCAACAGTAGAATCACTTTATCCGTATGATTCAATTTGAATTATTTGTTCTAAACACGTTAAAAACTGCATCCCTTTTTTCAGTCTTTCTTTCTTCATGTTCTTGTACCATGTGCATGATGTGTACTGACCATCTTTAATACTTAGCAGATTTTAAAGTCAAACGCTGAGAATCTGTCCATTTTCCAGATAAAAAATATGACCGTTGCTAAACTTGATTTTATACACACAGACACCAGACATCACATCATTTTGCAAAATTTTCCATTGTGACGTCACATCTAATCGCACCGTCATGAAGAACCTTGATGTGTTGTCATGGTTTTTATTTTGACGTCACAATGAAAATATTGCGAAATTTTGTTATATCTGATGTTTGACTGTCTCACGAGTTTAAAGGAAAATCAGCAATTTTATACAAATTCCTAAAATTCCTGTTCATTGACCAAACCCTAATGATTACCAGTAATGCAGATTGATATTATCTTTTCTTGTGTTTTTCAACATGTTAGGTTGCATGCTCTTTTTATCAATCACGGCAATATGAAAGTCAGGAAATATGACGAAGTCTAAGGACATCTGTTAAAGGAGCAGAGACAAAGCTTACCTTAAAGGCTCGTCAAATCTTATCGTCGCCGCACTATGGAAAACCACCTGAATTTCATCTTGTAACATCTTAGCATCTTCTTCTGAGATTCCCAAATCAGGGGATGTAATATCCCCATTTACTGCGAAAAGTTTTTGGCCAAAGTCTGGCAACTCTTTCCTTAGTTTATCAAATACCTAAAATAAAATCAACGCATCTATATATCATACATATTATCACGATGCCATCTAAATTTACACACTATCAATTTCTGGAAGCAAAGATACAGGAACTTTTCTTTTTTGATTTAAAAAAAGAAGATTAAATTTCAGTTTCAATTGTCAGTTTGACTAAAAAGTGATTGATACATGTATATCCTTTTGAATTTTCTGCTCACTTGTTTTCTTCTTCTGAGTTTTAGTTGATGGAAAGAAATTAAAAAGCAACAAATATGACAAACTAGAAGAAAGTATTCGTGAGTGTGCCGTTTATAAACTGATTGTAAAACAGTAAAGTCCACAATGATATAACGCGCAATATCATGACAATGATTGCTATTACATGTATGACAAAAGGGATTTAAATTTATGAATTAAAGACCTTAAACAAATATAAAAGTGACGTATTTCACAATACAACAACTATACAATGTACAAGTACATTATATTGCAAATTTATCTGTTCATGCTGTTCTTAGAGATGCTTTCGAATTTGAAGACGTGATACTTTGACTATGCACCAAGGTGTATTATCATGATTAATGCAGCTTCAACTGTATGACAATGTGTTAAACATTACATAATCATGATCATGTACATGTATGGTACATCAGTGATTTTTTTTTCAGTAATTTGGGAATGGGGTCGGGGCCCCTGCAATCATGGCAATTGGGAAAATTAACGACGTTTGGGGATATTTTGGGAAGTACTTATGTAAAAGTTAAATGACAGTTTATACAATCAAAAGTTCAGAATTGAATGTTTAATCAGATAATTTTCTTTTAAATATGATTTAATTTCTTATGCTTATAACAACAATGAACAATATGGCAAATAATTAGTAAATTTGCTACTTTTGAACCAATAAATTTCACTAATTTCAGTAATTATTCCATCTCTATGTGATTGGGAAATTTTAGAGCCACATTTGGGAAAAAAAGATACTATTTCTCATTGGGAATGGGGCCGAATAACGGCCTAAAAAAAATCCCTGTACATGCTTTACTCATTAACATACCGGTATATTCTAGCGATTTCTGGCAATTTATTCATTCAATTACATTGTGTATTGACCAATTATATGCTTCATTACAATTATACATCATCACACGATGTATAATACTCGATACTTACTGCACATTTGATGAGTTCCTGTAACCTCTGTTCAATATCCTGGGACCTTTTTGGTCTCATCAGCATGTAAATTTTTCCTACGTTTGGACAACTACGAATGAGTTTTTCGATCAGCACTTTGCCAATAAAACCTGTAGCACCCGTTATAAAAACAGTTTTTCCGGTATAATATTCTGCGATGGATGGCAGACGACCCTGTCCCTTGTCCATACTCTCAATTTCTGTCATTTTTCCGGGATAAAGTTGAACACAAGGAATAATGCGGCTTCTTTCCTTTCTATACCTTCTTTTTTTCTACACAATAACCAATCCTATTCCCCTTTCTGGAGAAATCCTTCAATGGGAAAATCTTAAATGCCAAGATTAAAATCTTCCAATTTCTGGAAATTCACTTTCTAAGTCTGTGATGACTCCTCTGACTTAACACAAATGTGCATGCTCTGCAAAAAAGATTAATTAAAAGTTCTTAAATAACCATGATTATCAATACCCAGTACATACTGTATTATATGTTAACACAATGAAAATGATTTACATGATTAACCAGGGTTTTTTTTATTTTGGGGAAGGTGCCTGTGCTTGTCCCATTTAGGAAAATTTGGGACATTTTGCTGTAAAATTTGGAATTTTTTTGTACAAATTCTCACCAAAGTATAACTTTAAAGTATCATTTATTAACAACGATAATCCATTGATTTGCTTGAACTGAACAAGGGATGAATAAAAACTTTTAATAAGCTCAAAATGCATCGAAGATGCAAAATGCCGAGTTGCAAAACTGGAATGTAAGTATGAATATGCAGACTTACATGAAATGTGTATGGTTTGTAACAACATTTTGTGGTCCTAAATGAAAATTTCTGGATCAAGAAATGGTCTTCTCTTTATTCTATATCAGCATGTAATATATTTTCAAGGATACAGATTTTCAATCTCATCATACAAAATACTTTATGTATTTGTATGTACAATATGATTTAACAAAGCATACTCTAAAGATACAGAATAAGGTACAATTCATATCTTAAATCACGGGAAACATTTCTGGCAAGTTTCATGATTATAGGTGCAATACAGGCTCAAATATGGTTGGGAAAACATTTTCAATCATCTGAGTCCTGTGACCTTGATCTTTGACCTTTTGACCAAAAAATTAATGGCAAGTTTCATGATTATAGGTGCAATAGTACAGGCTCAAAAATGGTCTGGAAACCATTTTCAATTACCTAAGTCCTGTGACCTTGATCTTTGACCCTTTGACGCCTAAATCAAAAGTGGTAATTTTCTATTCACTGGAAACATTTCTGGCAAGTTACATGATTATAGGTGCAATACAGGCTCAAATTCAGTCAGGAAACCATTTTTAATCATCTTAGTCCTGTGACCTTGACCTTTGACCTTTTAACCCAAAAATTGATAGTGGTCATCCTTGATCCATGGGAAACATTTCTGGCAAGCTTCATGATTATAATTGCAATACAGGCTGAAATATGGTCCGGAAACCACTTTCAATCATCAGAGTCCTGTGACCTTGACCTTTGACCTTTTGACCCCAAAATCAATAGGGGTCATTCTTGATTCATGGGAATCATTATTGGCAAGATTCATGACTTTAGGTGCAATACAGGCTAAAAGATGACCAGGAAACCATTTTCAATCATCAGAGTCCTGTGACCTTGACCTTTGACCTTTTGACCCCAAAATCAAAAGTGGTCATTTTCTATTCACAGGAAACATTTCTGGCAAGTTACATGATTATAGGTGCAATACAGGCTGAAATATGGTCCGAAAACCAATTTCAATCAACAGAGTCCTGTGACCTTGACCTTTGACCTTTTGACCCCAAAATCAATAGGCCTCATCCTTGATTCAAGGGAAACATTTCTGGCAAGTTTCATGATTATAGGTGCAATACAGGCTGAAATATGGTCCGGAAACCATTTTCAATCATCTGAGTACTGTGACCTTGACCTTTGACCTTTTGATCCCAAAATCAATAGGCCTCATCCTTGATTCAAGGGAAACATTTCTGGCAAGTTTCATGATTATAGGTGCAATACAGGCTGAAATATGGTCCGGAAACCATTTTCAATCATCTGAGTCCTGTGACCTTGACCTTTGACCTTTTGACCCCAAAATCAATAGGGCTCATCCTTGACTAATGGTGAGTAAGTGTATGAAGTTTCATTGTTATAGCCTCTTTCGTAGTTGATTTATAGTCCGGAAACCAATTGTTGACGCCCTCCCGCCCGCCCAGACGCCCGCCCGCCCGCCCGCCCGCCCGTCTCACATCAAATTAAGAGCCGAGTTTTGCAACTCGGCTAAAAATGCACTTAGAAATTGGACATTTTGTGCTGACTTCCAGGTTTTGAGTCTTATTTTCTCAGGTGATTTTTTTCATAATTCCTCTTTGGGAATTTCAGAGTGATTTTTTGGGGAAAAAAAGAGGAAATTTGACATTGGGAAGGGGGCCGAAATTCGGCCCTTACACAAGGTCAAGGAAAAAAACCCTTTTAACTGTACATGTAGAGCAAACATGCATGTTGGTATTTAAACTTGAACATTAACTTCGACATTTTGAAAAATTGACCCTTCTGATTGCGGGGAAAAAATGCAAAATTTTGTGATGTCACAATGCTTTTACCATGTGTTTACATGCTTCGAACCTCGGTCAAACATCGAAATTGCATTGTGACGTCATGGAATTTCTCAAATTTTTCCCGCATTTGGAAGGGTCAATTGGGTCAGCCTAAAACTGTCAGTAAAAGCATTAGATGTTGGAGCTCCAGATAAAACTTTTTAAACCTGCACCGCACCCCTCTGAATCTGTCACATGTGTATATTCTTTTTAGGAAGAATATTGTTTATGCATGTTAAGGAGGGAAAAAACTTTAAAAGTCACATTTGATATTTGACTCATTTCATATTCATTCAACATGTCAGGGTTTTTTTTCCCTTGTTTTGGGGCCAAATTTCGGCCCCTTCCCAATGCCAAATTTCCTCTATTTTTCCCAAAAAATCACCCTGAAATTCCCAAAGAGGAATTATGAAAATATCACCCGAGAAAATAAGACTCAAAACCTGGAAATCAGCACATAATGTCCTATTTCGAAGTGCATTTTTAAAAGTTTTTATTCATCCCTTGTTCAGTTCAAGCAAATCAATAGATTACCATTTTTAATAAATGATACTTTAGGGTTATACTTTGGTGAAAATTTGTTCGAAAATTTTCCCAATTTAAGCAAAATGTCGCAAATTTTCCCAAATGAAACAGGCACAGGCACCTTCCCCAAAATAAAAAAAAAACCCTGCATGTTCAAGCCAAAGTCCAAATGTTTCTTTGATATTGATGATGAAATATTTACATTACTAGTAATTTCCCCATGTTAAACACCCATTAGGCAACTAGAATTATATTCCAATAACTTGGGTTGCTATTGTGACGTCACGTTCAAGTTTTGCATGTAGGGAGAATTTACAAACATTAAAATACATTTAACGCTGTTACCAGCAAAATGTGCGATGTGCATGCAAATAAAAATGGCCGATAATTAATATAAATGTAAATATAAGTAATGACTGTCTTACTTTTGGTGTTCATGGGTGTATAATTCTGGTTGGACACGTGTCCAACCAGAATTATACACCCATGAACACCAAAAGTAAGACAGTCATTTCTTAATTAAATACATGTACAATGTAATCTATTGTGAGTTTACATGTTTTAGCAATGATAACTGTTCTAAATTTCATCCAAAAAGTGTCATAAATGTCGGAATTTTAAACTTCAGCTTTAAATTGAACACACATAATTATGTGTACATGTACATGAACATACGACATTGACAAAGTACATCGTGCAAGGTCAGTGCAAAACTCAAACGTACAAGGTATATACCAAAAGTCATGAAGAGATCTAGTTTTAAGCCAGCGTTTTACAACCTCATTTATTTAACGTACAACTTACAGTAACAAGAACAGTAAATGTAGGTCAAGTGGGTGATCATGGTGATTCTGATAAATTCTATTTACAACATGTACAATGGAACGATAATCTAATCTGATAATAATTTACATCATTCATTGTGATATTATATAGTATTCTCTAGGTCATCTTCCATGCTGTTATCCACATATAGTACGATACATGTGCATGGTAGATAGCTACACCCCCTCCCCCTTCCTATCTCACACTTCTTAATTCTAATCGGATTTAGGTTAAAAAATAGGCAAGATGAAAGTGTAACTTACCAAGTTTCATGTACGTATACGAATTAATTTTCTTTGAGAAATACGTGTACGGCTAAACATTGCGAAAGATCAATATGAGCAGTCATTTATAGCTAGGTTTAAATTAGGTTAGCAACAAAATAAACATATCGGCATTTGCACAAAATGTACCAGAAGAAAATAATGTTTTATAAAATTGATTAAATAATTTGCTTAAATGATGAAGAAAACATGCAATTATACATGCAACGCCCTTCTAAAATCAAATGCAAACTCAGCAACCTGGATTTACCGGCAAGTTTGTAGTTGACAAATCGACCCAGACAACCGAGCCATGCGAGTAGGGTGTGATCAGACAACTCGGTACTTCAGCAGCAAAATTAAGACAGAAACAACCAAAATAATTGAAGCTAATACATAATTCTACATTTCTAGTATAAAATAAACTCTCTGTACCTATTGTATGCCATAAAACTCCTTCCATCCGGGAAAAATCATTTCCTACATGAGTTTCGTCATGACAGACTGAACCGCGGTTATTTAGGTCAGTGCAGTGAGTCAAGGTTAAAGTTCAAATATGGATCAATGATCATACCGGTACTTTCACCGGCTCATTATTGCGTTAAACTCTGTTTTGGCCTGCTTTTAAAATTTGTGGAGTAAATTATGTTTTATACATAGCCGTTTGCAAATGCTCAACAACTCAAATGAATGGAAGATCTTGTAGAATTTGTGAACTTACAAGAGAACCTGCAAAAATAGTGCTATTGTTAGAAATGATTTGATTGGTCAATTACACGTGGCGTGTGTTCTCACAGCTAATGTCGCTCTTTTCTCATTTCGGTCCGCAGCATATTCTTTTTAATCGAGTGTCGTGTCGCAGTATTTCGATGCTCCTTATGTATCGAAATCTACCTTTTATTTAACTTTAAATATTTGTAACGGTTTTCAAAACAATTAAAGATAAAACAACGTTGACAATATTTCTTACGCACTCATTCATCCAATTACTCGCTCAATCACTAGGATCATCATGCAATCAATAATCAAGGTCACTCACTCACTCACTCACTCACTCACTCACTCACTCACTCACTCACTCACTCACTCACTCACTCACTCACTCACTCACTCACTCACTCACTCACTCACTCACTCACTCACTCACTCACTCACTCACTCACTCACTCACTCACTCACTCACACACTCACTTTCTCACTCACTCACACACTCACTTTCTCACTCACTCACTCACTCACTCACTCACTCACTCACTCACTCACTCACTCACTCACTCACTCACTCACTCACTCACTCACTCACTCACTCACTGAGTTGATTGTTCACTTATTCAGCTAATGTATCAACCAGCTAGGAAATTATCCCACCAACCATTGATCAATCAATCAATCAATCAATCAATCAATCAATCAATCAATCAATCAATCAATCAATCAATCAATCAATCAATCAATCAATCAATCAATCAATCAATCAATCAATCAATCAATCAATCAATCAATCAATCAATCAAGTGCCTGAGCGAGTTATCAACTGAATGAGTGACTAACAGAGGCAATGATGAGGTAGCTTGTTATGATGAATCAGATAATCTAAAAAAAATAACCAGTGCATGTGACCACTCACTCACTCATGCACTCACTCACTCATGCACACACGCACGCACGCACGCACTCACTGACTCACTCACTCAGCCAATGTATCACTCACTCATTCACGCATGCACGAACTCACTCACTCACTCACTCAGCCAATGTATAAACCAGCCAGCCAGTTATCCTACCTGTACCAACCAACTATCATACCAACCAACGATTCAATAAATCAGTCAATCAAGTTATCAACTGAATGAGTGACTTATTGAGGCAGTAATGATGTAGTTTGTCATGATGAATCAGATAATCTCAAAAAATAAACCAGTGCATGTGCCTCACTCACTCACGCACACACGCACGCACGCACTCACTCACTCAATCACTCATACACTCACTCACTCAGCCAATGTATCACTCACTCACGCACGCACGCACGCACCCTCGCACGCACGCACGCACGCACGCCAGCCAGTTATCCTACCTGTACCAACCAACGATTCAATCAATTAGTCAATCAAGTTATCAACTGAATGAGTGACTAGTTGAGGCAGTAATGAGGTAGTTTGTCATGATGAATCGGATAATCTCAAAAAATAAACCAGTGCATGTGACCACTCACTCACTCACTCACTCACTTGGACAAAAATTATTCAATCAATGGATCGAAACGACTATGTGACGAAATGCTCTCATTGAAATAAAGATGGCTGCGCCCATTGAATCGAGGATTTGTCTAAGCATTTAGTACAAAAACATTGGGTAGAGACTTTCAAAATGGCAGAATATAATGTAATTAAGATCAATTTTTCTCTCTGCATTGCTTCTTTGTGTGTAGTAACTCTCAAATGTCTAACTTATCTCTGACCAAAATCACCTAACTGCCTAATATTTTCCAGGTGATATCTTAGCATGTTCAGACTGTTAGATTTTTTGCATGGTGACTGTCACTGTCAGGTGCAGGTTGCTCTGTCTTAGAATGATGTATAGTCAGGATATTTCTCTTGAATAATCCTGTACCCTCAGGGTATGAACTCTACAGTACTGAAAATTTTATGAGCCTTGTGGGTTCGTAAAATTTTTATTCTAGTGGCCCACACAACTTTTTACGAGCCCACACAGAAAACCAAAGTGTTTGGGAGAATCAATCCTTTTCAAGGAAACATTAAATTGACCATACTGGGCCTTGACACTTTATGAACGAAACATGTAATTTATAAATCTGTACGAAATAATAAACGTTCAAATAAATAAGTCATACAAATTCAAAATTGAGGATTGCATCTAAAGATCCTGATGAATTATCTATCTATCTCTCTGTACTTCACACCCTCGTTAACAAGTACTCTGTGAAGGATGTGCAGCTGTTAAAAGGTAAAAAGATAAGAATATAGAATGGTTGACACACTAGCTTAAAATTTCAAAAGAAGAGTCAGAAGATAGACTAAGTCTCATGATGGATCCTGCTCACTGCCAATTTGAACAGGTCAAGCTTTGGCATTGAGCATGTTGAGACGACACAATCTGGAAGTCTGTTCCACTGCACAATGGCGAGTAGGAAGAAAGAATACTTAAATACATTTTTACATTTTTTATTTGCTAAATCATCTATAAGATGGGGCTTATGTTGCAATTAGGATAAGAAGTTTTGAAAGCAGATTTCTTTCATACTATGAATGGTAGGCCTTTCATATTTCATACAAACATTCGCCCCAAAGAGTACTACATTTTGGTATCTTTGACTTTTGATTGTGATCTTGACCTTTGGCTTATGTTGTAATTTAAGTTAAGAAGATTTGACAGCAGATTTCTTTTATACTGTGCAAGGTAGGCCTTTCATAGTATGCACCATAGTATTCACCATTAGGTGTACTACATTTTGTTACCAATTGATTTTTGACCTTGTGACCTTGACTTTGGTCCTTTATTGCATTAGTAGTGAAGAATATTTGAAGAGAAGAGGAGAATTAATATAAGCATCTACCTTCTTTTCTAATCTCACATACTTTTACTTTCCTATAAGACTTTATCATGTTTATATGTACATGTAATGCATTGTGACAAAATAAATATATTTAAACTAAGAAGATTTGAAAGCAGATTTCTTTCATACTGTAAATGGTAGGCCTTTCAAATTTCATAGACATACATGTATTTATACCACAAAGAGTACTACATTTTGGTATAATGACTTGTGACCTTGATCTTAACTTTGGGCCTATGTAAGAAGTATTGAAGTTCATTACCAGAATAATAGTATTTTGGTTATGAAGTTCTGAAAGCAGCATACTAAGTACTAACTTTTCATAGCGAAGCATGCAATCCCAAATGAGAGTTTCAATTTGAATAATTGATCATTGCTTCATAAATGGTTATGCTTATAAAAACATCATGCAGGGGGGGGGGGGGGGGGGGTGATATAATTCGTCCACTTTAGGGCAGTTCTAATTTCCCTTCATAATCCTTTATAAATTATGATGTGAATATCTTGCTTCACCATTGCTACCTTGACTTGGGAACTGAATTTCATATGTTGATTTGTATCTTCCTACATGGACCTAACTTAACATCTAAATTAATTGCGATGAACCAAAGATTTACATTTTTTTCAGAACCAGCTTGATGATGACGACTTTGGAGATTTTGGTGGATTTGAGGTAAGAATGTTGAAATTAAATTTGTTATTCGGTATTTTTGAAACCAGAGTAAAGTCCCATTAGGGA
This sequence comes from Pinctada fucata, assembly GCA_028142955.1. Taxonomy (NCBI): domain Eukaryota; kingdom Metazoa; phylum Mollusca; class Bivalvia; order Pterioida; family Pteriidae; genus Pinctada; species Pinctada fucata. Next base: position 45,123,817 of record AP027102.1, on the reverse strand, counting down.
TGGTATCAACGTAGATCAATTGTGACGTCTTCAAATTCTGTGGAAACAGTCCCTAAACTCTGGGAAATGATGGTATTAAATCAACGGTACCATACCGGCACCATTTTCATGATGTCATAATAGTAAAATTTACATCACATACTGTCTCAAATGGGAAATAATTCTGTATTCCGCAAAGAATCAATAAGTTGTGGAATAATTGTACAATCTGCCAAAATACTCTGTTTAGAGTAGCTCTCCCATGTTTGTGTTCTATACCTCATTTAAATTTTACAAAATTAAATGAGCCTTAATTTAATATGATACAAATTTCTTACCTAGAGAATTGTAATTTGTAAGAAGATATTTACTTATTTTGTGTAAATCAAGTAGCAGTAAGGAATTCTAGCTCTTATAACTATACATGTATCATAAGTCACTCTGTTTTTAATGTGCACTAGGGTTGTAAAATGGAATAAAATCTGTTATCGATTATCGGACACAATAAGAGTACTTTTGATTGATAAATCACGATTTGCAATCGAAGTATTTCAAATTTTGAAACTTTAACCTTTTCACCTTAATTCAAAGGGACAATACCTTTATTTTTTGCACAACTTTTGACACAATTCAAAACTAAATTTTGACATATCTGGATTTGTCTGGTTAGGCCATACCAGATTAATTGAATGTTCTTTGGATTTCCCGCACCATATTTATCAAACTTCAAAAAATAATATTATAAAAATAAAATGCCCGCCCGCACAAATAAATTTCTGGCTCAAGTTTTTTTTAGGGTCGGTTCTGATTTCTGCAAATTTTAAAGCTTCTAGAAGTCTCAAATCTTTTACGTATTGCTATGTGCCAGGCTTCCTAGTTACCAGATTCCTATGGGGATTCCTTTGTGAGTACGGAAAACATCAGAAATGGTGGGGAACCTATATCAAAAAAAAAAATTTCACTCACTTGCACCTTTAAAGCTGAATTACTTAAAAAAAAAAAAAAATTATATTTTCGCTCGCTCGCACGCTTTTTTTCACAAGAAAATCCAAAGAACATTTAATTAATTTGGTATGGCCTTAGAGGTATACATGCTAGTCATTGTACATGTAATGCTCTAGCCTCTGTTATAGTCTGACGTCTAAAATTCTGATACATTTCTAGTGCCATTTTGCAAAGAAGGGTTGACCCTGATTAATCAATTCTCAAAAACAGAGTCGATAGTTGGCGACTTGGATATCTTAGCGACGATAGCGCTGATGTCGGCAACTATCGGTACAACACTGATGTGCTCTTTTATATAAGCTAAAAGCAATAAATATCGAGGATGTCTGCTTTTACAATGTAAAAGGAGATCTAAAATAACCATTGTTAAAAAGCAACAATGGTTGAATTAAAAATTTATTCCACTATTGAAATTTTTAACGTAAAAATAATTTTGAATTATTCAAAATGTTTGCTGAATGTTTATAATACACTTGTAGGCAGCAGAGCCTGTAGTAGACAATGCTGCCAGTGAAGAACCATCAGGAGTGGAGGCTAGCCCCTCACCATGGGCTATACTAGGGCTAGGTAAGGATCCTCCAGATCATATGTACCTGTATGAATTTTCATTATATATATTCTCCTATTATCCCAGATTTTACATGCCCCTCCACATGGACGTTATTGGGGCTTGATAAGAAGCTCTTTCCCCTCAATCCTCCAGATAAGGGATATATGTTATGTATCTTATCATCCTAGATATGCTTGTATATGTAACATGTACTAATTAAATGGTATTTTATCCTGTAGTACCAACTGATTTGATAAGACTTCCGTCCTCCTTTCATCTGTACATCATGATATTAGTAGCAAAAAAAGCCTTTCTTTCACGGATAGTTGTGTTTGAATATTTGTTCTCGATAGTTGCTTTAAATTGACATCTTATTTAATAAACTGTTTAATTTTCAAATATAAACTGCAGATTTCTCAAAGTTTTTTTCATTGTATTAGGATCTGACAGTGTTGGTGCACGTCCAGATTTGCTTTGTGGACAAAACAGGTTTCCTCCCCTTTTGGATCCAAGTGTACCGGCTCCTGAAGATGGCGCCACTGCAGGGCCAACTGAAAATGATGTGTCGGCTCCTAGATCTAATGCCCTGGATGTGCCTGGAGCATTACCACAGGTTTGTTATTTAAGGATTGTTTTTCAGCTTTTGCGCTTTATCAGTGTGTATTGGCAGTAGAGAATGGAAACAAAATATGTAAAGCACGAAGTGCTTTTCATGAATTTTGTTTCAATTCCCTACTGCCAATACACACCGATAAAGCGAAAAAGCTGAAAAACAATACTTATGTTTACATTTTAAGTGTTTCTTAAGTTATTTCTGCAAATTTTCATCCCATTTCTTTACATTTGAAATATCATTGCGGAGGGAGAACGTCACTTGACGTGACAGCAAACGAACGTTCGACGTTTTTTGCTAGATTCAAAGTAGTACCTCCTGTACGGAAACGCTGTTTACAAATGAGAAACTTAATTTTGTCCTTTGGCTGTATTTTGAACATTTTAATTATAACTAAAAAAAATTGAACCGTGAAAATTCGCGACTTTGTCCAACATAATTCAGACACAGCGGAGGGTTAAACTGGAGAAATATTTCACAGAACTTGGAGGGAAAACATTTGAAAACTCACTTTAACACACTGTTAAATGTTTTTAAAACCTATGAAATCAATCGGTATTATTATATAAACTTCTGTAAAATTACCCTATTTCTTCTGGAAGTAATTAGAATAATACAAAAGTCAAGTACAGCCATGGAAAACGCGAAAACTTTCGATATTTCAATGACTTACCTCAACATCGTGGCTCAAGATTCGTTGATACTTGAAATATTTCTGATATTATGATTCCATAAGAAGCAAAAATAAATTCTCTGTTGATAAATGACACAAGTGAATCAAATCCTCATCCCAAATACTGAATATTTGATCCACTAATGCCTGAATATTCGCTCATACAAACACGGCGTCTTTCTGCAGACAACAATGCAGTTCGTCCTTGAACTTTGTCTACTGACGCGTGATGGACTTACTACGTCACACGTCTTGAAAGTGTATATGTGGGTGACCTAGATTTTGACAAATTTAATCACTGGAGGTAGACGGCTTCGTTTGATAATGGATACGTGTTTTGGATATGTGTTAAAGCAGTAAATAAAATGAGCATTTTATCAGAAATTAATCCGCGTAAGTTCTACAGTCACGTGATAGGCTCTTGCGTTTATCGAAAAATAAAGCAACAGTTTGCTTGGTACCTTTATATAAGGGAAACGCAGTAGGAATGTAAATATTAACATGTATTTGTGTTTACATGGTTTAATAGACCTCTTTTATGCCGCTGGGATTGAAGATTTTCAGGCATATTGCTTTTGTCCCAATCTACCGGTATTTGTTTACCTGAAACTTAAATCTTGTTATCTTGTAAGTAACTTTTGAACTTTTGAGTGATGGGACACTGTCGAGGAGGGACACATTGTTTCCCAATCTCATCTTGTTTTTGTGTGATAGCTTAAAGGGGATCGAATTTTATAAAAAAAACCTCTATGGCTTTAATAGAAAATCTAAAGGAAGTAAATTTAAACATGACGACTAGGTGAAAACACAGATTTCACTTAATGATGCAAATAATTGGATTTACAAAATTAAAAATAAGATAAATTTCAAATGCAATTATATTTAAAAAAAAGAAAAAAAGCTTATGGTTTGCACAATTTTAATTTTACAACTTGAAAATTCAGAGCAGTGTAATAATATTACCTACAACATATCTATATAGACTTGTCAGCACATTTTATCGTCACTTTGACATTTCAGGCTCAAGGTTTTGATGAAGCAAGCTATGTGAATGATATTTTGGACGGCAGTTTTCGCTCCAACTCTAGTCCTCATTCGGCAGGCCCAGCCCTGAGTGCTCAGCCTGAGCACATATCCAATACTCTTGATCTGGTGCCAAACTCCAGTAGAGGTGCTTCAGCTCATGGTGGGACAAGAAATGGTAATTTTGTAGATTTATATAGCAACTTAGAGCTCATACCCAAGCTTAAGCTATGGATATATTTATGATGTGATTGTTAAAAAAGTATTTTTGTATCTTTCCTTTTCAATATGTGGATTCATTACCAATATTTTACAGCATAATTAAGTTGCTATAATCGTTAAATCTTCTTGAACCATAATTTTTTTGCTGGATACATGTATTTCTTGCATGGCAGTTTCCACATAATTTTAATACATCACCTTTAATTTCAGATAATATTGTTCCAAAAAGAGTGAAGCGTTGAATGTATATGTTGTTTTAAATAATTTTTTTCATTGATCATCAGAAAATGTAAGAGAACCAGATCTAACAACCGGGCCTCCTGATATAGCAAGAGAACCAGCCAATGAAGTTTCAGAAAAACCAGATGTAGCTAATGATTCGGCTGTAGTTGGAATCGTGGTTGAAGAGGTAGACAGCATGGAGCAAATGGCTTCAAATAACAATGCAGTAAAAAATGTCACCATGGCAACTGGGCCTCCATCTTCATTCTTTGGTCCTGTGAGTTCTGGACTGCCATCTAGTGGTGATAAAAGTTCAGGAGGGGGAGATAACTCTATTCCGTCTGGTGCAGATACAAGTGTGCTGACATGCCCTGTGTACATTCCTAAGGTATGGCTTGAGACAAGATTCTCAGAATATTTGAATATTTTAGTACATTTTCAAAATTATTGAAATATTAAAAAGTCAGTCTATAATGTAATCAACATTGAAAATAGTGTTGAAGATCTTGCAATAGCACGCAGATATTGAAGTGCTGTACTTGTACATTTATATGAAGTGAAATAGTTTTGAATAAGTCATGGAAGTGATGTACAGATATTAATTTGATGTAAAGCTATCTAATGAATTGACATGATATGAAACCTTTGTGTTGTAGATACATGTATACTTTCATTTGTATGTCTCAATATCTTAACAAAGTCCACCTGTATTCAAATTTGAGAAATAACAAAAGATTTTGTAACAAAGCTGAATTTCTTAGAATACATGTACATGTTTATGGTTGGAAATTTGTACCTTACAAAGAATTCTTGTGGTACGGTACAAATACATTGATTATCCTTTTATTAGTATAGTCTGAATAGGTTAAAAAAATGATCAAGACTCCTTTCAAATAGTTCATAGTGGCGATGATGGTTTGAAATTTAAGCTATAGAATTCAGAAAATTATGTCATGCACTCTTTTTGAGACTCTTTAAAAGCCTTTACTAGATCAAAGAATTTCGAAAATGCTGTCTCCCCCTTCCTTTTTAGCTCGCCGGGACGAAAAAGTCCGCAGAGCTAATGCCATACCATCGGCGTCGTCGTTGTCGTCGTCCGTAGACAAAACTTTAACCTGGGCTATATCTCTTGAACTATAAGGGGTAGGGCTTTGATATTTCACATGTAGATACCTTGTGACGAGACCTTTCATTTGAGACCATGACCTTTGACCTAGTGACCTTGACCTTGGACTTTGACCTACTTTTCAAAAACTTTAACCTGGTTTGTGACAAAAACTTGTATAGGCGAGCTATGTAATCTTTGATTACCCTATGTTTTCATGCATATATACTACACCTTTTGGTTACATAATTCATATTTTTTGTATTATTTAAGTAGAAAGCTTAGAAGAAGCATGAATTTTCATTCAGACTTTTATTGCAGAATAAAACATCCGCACAATCTGAGGGGATGAGTAACCAGGCATATAATGAGATTTCTGCCGTGAGAGAGGAGAGTAAAGCTGCAGTGCAGGCTGTGGTTGACCAATATAAGGTATGAAGAAATAGGTTGAGTCATAAAAAAACTACATTTGATTCCAAGTTTTTACATGCAAAAGAAAAATAAATCATTAATGCTGAATAATTTTGTATTTTGTAATGTTGCTGTCTCTTCAAAAGTGGAGAATAAACTAGAATAGGCCACTTGCAGAAATACATAATGGCTGACAAATGACAAAAAATGTCCGAGATGGGCAATTTTTGCGCACTTTTTCATTGCGTCTTTAAACAGTGACGTCATAATTTAAAACAAGGCCAAAGGATGTTGACTCGGACATTTTGTGCTTTTTAATTAGATTGGAAAATGGTCTATTGAGCCATGCCATACAATTTGTTCAAAAGCATAACAAAAATATGGGCTTTACGTTTTCAAAACTGCCATGCACCCTTAAATTTTATATTTTCAATGGGGACAATATGATTGGCTATTTTAAAAAAAAAGTACATGTACAATGCACCAACTTTGAACAATTTGAAAGCATCGATATGAGTGATAAAAAAACTGCTGTCAATCTTGATATTACCGGTATGTAAAAACATGATATTGTGTTCAGGTGTTGAAATATTCAAATAAAGTTAGATGTTTGTAGTATGGTTCTCCTCTGTCCATTATTGCATTCCCAACTCCACATGCTAGGGAACCATACGTGTGAACCTCCTATTGAAAGGACAAATTCTCCTGATGAAATGAGTCACCATCAGGTGTTAAATTGTCTCCAGATTTCTCCACATTAACGAAATCCTCCTGATTTCTTCAGATTTCATGAAAATCCTCTCAATTTCTCAAGATGAAATGCAAAATGCCTTAGCAAGTCAAGTACTATTTAGTTCTGAACTGACATGATGAAGTTCAGCTATAAAGAAATGAAACGTTTCCCTATTTTCAGACCTTAATGGCAACAACCTTAAGTCAACAACAGGAAATGTTTCAACGCCATCTGCAGGAATCTCGTGATAAAGAAGGGGAACAACTCAAACTTCAACTTCAGCAACAGGTTTTGAAATTTGAATATCATACATCTGTAAAATACATGAAGAATTTGATTTTGGACATTGATATTACTTTCAGATAAGCAGAATTTTGACATAAGTCATTTTGAAGTAAAATTGGTGAGAATATGTAGGAAAAAAGTTGGGACCACTGTGTGACTTTAAGCAGAATTTCAAGATAAAGGAGTTTGAAATAACAAGTGCCAACTGTGCTTGTAATTTGATTGTCTATGTAATTTTTGTGTCGCCTGCGAAGCATAGCGACACTTAGGGATCACTTTTAATTATTATTACTTGGCTTGTCCTTTACCTCCAAGAGATAAGAAAATAACCATAAGGATCTATACTAGTCAAAATTTCTAACCAAATACCTGAGTTAATGTACTCCATTGTATTAACATTAGCTTGAAAGAAACTTTTGCTTGCCATACTGAATTTTTTACAGATCTTTTGCTTTTCAAAAATGAATCTTTTCTTTGTTACTTTATGGATCCCGATAATTCAAGTAATCGATATGACAAACACATTCACAGAACAAGCACTTCTGGTCGCAATAAATTCCCGCTGAATTTGTACATTAATTTAAACTTTTATTTAATAGTCTGGCTTTTTAGAGTTGTTTCATTCAAAAAAAGAATATCAATGTCATTTTTCCATATTGATCATTTTCAAAAATCAAAAGAAAATTGATATTACACCTTGATGAGAATAAAAAGTCACTATGGTGTCAAAGAGAGACGCTGGTCTTTCTGCAAGCGCGTTTTGTTTTGAGCATGCGCCATATCAAAACCACATTTTATCTATTTTTCCAGTTCAGAGGACGAATCTTTACGTGTTTCTAAAGTACAAAGCATGTTTTATTCCGGATTTTGTTCGCTACGAAAAGTATTCATTTTCGTCAAATGCGTCACGCTCTAGTAACGCTACCTCATATTAAAACAAAATTTTGAAAAAATTAAAGTGAAAGTATTAAATTAATCTGTTCATCACTGTTTCTCTAATGAAAAGATATTCTTCATAAGATTATGAAGATTAGAAAAATGTTAAATTAGAAATTTTGACCAGTATATATGTAAAAACATTTTCAGAGTGCCATTTTGGAAGAAATGTTTAAAGAGGAGAAGAAAAAGTTACAAGAGGAATTACTGAATCTCGCCAAAGAACAAATGCAGGCTCAGGAGGTTTGTCCTTACTTTTGAAAATACAAAAAAAGTCTAATTTTTTCTATGTGCATGACTGCATTCCTCTCATAAAAAAAAACTCACAGCATATACATGTGTATTTTGTACTGCAAGGTCACATGTGAATAATAGGCTTTACTCGAAAGAAGCGCATCTCTTACCTTGTACTCTTGTTGTACTTTCTTGGTACAATTTACATGCATATACATGTATGTGTATTGGATATGTGAATTTGTTTCTTTTTTTATTCATTAATTTTTTTGTACAATGTACTATCGAAAGTTAACATACTTGGTGTACATGTACATTTTATGTAAAATGCCTTTTATGCACCATTTTCTTTAACCATAAAAGAGTTTGAAATAACAAGTGCCAATTTCTAATTCAATTTTTCTTTAAATACAAAAAAAAAAAAAGAAATATAAAACATTTTTTAGGATAGGGAATTACATGCAATGCATGCATTAATCCATGAATTTTTACTGTGAATTATGATTTTACATGTACATGTATGTACCTTTTAAAATTACAGAAGGAATTCCATGAATTTTTACTGTGAATTATGATTTTACATGTACATGTATGTACCTTTTAAAATTACAGAAGGAATTCCAAACATTTCTAGAGGAGGAAAAAAAGAAGAGTCAACAAATGATTGAAGAATCTTCACAGGTATGCTGTTGATACATGTAAATCCTAATGTATGCTTACCATGATAAAGTATAAGTAATATTTCTTGGTAAAAAATATAAACTGGGTTATGAATACTGTGAAATCATTATATTTCGTGGGGGCTCAATTTTCATGGCTTCCGTGGATAGCCTCATCCAAGAATTTACATTCCCAATGAATAATTGTATGTACATGTACATAAAGCAAGAAATTGGAATAATTTTTAATGACAAAACATACATGCATATTTTACAGGCAATTGACGTATAAACACCTTCCAATAACATGGACACATACGTTTATTGCTTTTAATTGCAATGTTTGTCAACACTTTGTACAACTGTTGTGCACAAACCAAGCTTGAGAAACCCGCTTTTAATTAGGTTACATTTCAGCGACATCTTGGCTTTAGACTTTTCAAGCCCTTTAACAATTACCTGGGCTGAGCACCATTCGTTGATTTCACTTTATACTCTTTATATAGTAATTCTTTAAATGGATGGCATCCATGGAATTAAGTCCCAATGAAATTACTGAATCTCACGAATCCACAAAAATTGGGCCCCATGAAAATAAATGATTTCATAGTATTTCATAACACTTGAAATTGGATATGAATATGTCAAAGGCTGGTGATTATGGAATAGTACTATAAACTGATGGTAAGTTAGTGTTACTGAAGACAAGCTCCTCGCTTAAAGAGGAATTATATTGCTCTTTTTGGCCTCCTCAATGTACTGTTCTGTAGTGTTGAGGAAATCCATAATTCAGGACAGAGAGAACCATCTGGGCATGTGCAATTGAAGTGATGGACTAACCATCTTTTTCCTTGAGAGCCAGTCTAAGTAAAAACTGAATTGTTTAAGCTTTGTATAAGTGCAAAATAAAGCAGCAAGGAGTGTGGCACAATTGGTTACATGATTTCAAACCTATAGGCAGAAAATAAAATGAGATGGATCATTCTAATAACTTGATTTCGGATACTATTCAAAGAAGTAGGTATTTTAACATAAAGCGTTCCATTTCTGAAATTTATCAATAAATTCAATTTCAGAGAGAAAGAGAAGCCAGTCAAGATCAGCTGAAAAGGGCCATTAAAGAAGAGAAAGAAAGAACGGAGGAAGCACTGAAAGAACAACAGGTACTTTAAGGGTTTATACCACAAATGCAAAGCAAAAAATCAACACAACTTTGTCTGTTGCCCAGCTTCTTTTTTGTCTGTCCACCTGCCTATTGATCTGTCCATCTGTCAGTTGGTCACATGTATTCGCAAACATGGTGATTTGTGACTTGCATGTAGTATGCTTTCATCATACTTAAAGGGATGGTTGAGAATAGTTAGAATCATTACCCAAATTTCTGGATCAGGGTCAAGGTAACCTTTAGGTCAAGGTCAGATAGATCAAGCATGCAACTGGAAACATACATGTACATACATTTTCGTGAAAAATCTAGGTCTTAAGTTGGAAAAAGAGAATAATTATTTGGCAAAATTTGTATTTTCTAAAATCATATTTTTAACTGATTTACTACCTGTGCATACTTGTTGAAGTTAAATGGGGGAATATGTCTCTCCTGTATATAAAGCGTAATACTAAAATCGTATGTGTTTAAAAGAAATATGATTATCTTAGCCGAAGCTATTTTGTCAAACATGTACATTTACATTAATGTAGTTCTATGTATTCATACATGTAGCTGTTCCTTTGTTTAATTTTTATTTTCTTTCCAATTCAGGAAAAATTTGATAAGTTATTGCGTGAGGAGAAAGAAAAGTCAACATCAGAAATGCAGGAGATGCTTCAGGATGAGAGGAGGAAATTTAAGGTAACATGTAAAATATTTATTCTAGTATTTAGTTTCAAAACAAGAACATTTTCTACCGTGTGTTGTTTTCATGTGAACAGATGGTTTTTATTGAGTATTTGCGGAAAACAGAGTGATCTCCCATTTGAGACGGTATCTGACGTAAAACTATTATGACGTCATTAAAATGGTATGATAAAGCCGATTTTATACCGTCATTTCCCAGAGGTTTGGGATCGTTTCCATAGTGTTTGATGACGTCACAATTAGTCTACATCAGATACCATTCCAAACAGGAAGTAACTCTGTTTTTCGAAGGTAAGGAATAAGACAAAGTATAACTCCTTGTTCAAATTTGCAGTACTGTACCTGTTGTACATGGTAGCTTTGATTTTAATAGTTTGGATAAATTTGTTACTTTGTAGGTTGAACTTGCGTCAGCTGTAGAAGAGGAGAGAACAAAGCATCAGGATTACATGCAGAAAGCCCTAGACCTGGCCAAGAAAGAGGCTGAATCATACGTACAACAACAAAGAGAGGTCAGTATATGTAACAGTCAGTCATACATACAATAAAGAGAGGTCAGTATATGTAACTGTCATACATGTACATACAACAACAAAGAGGTCAGTATATGTAACAGTTAGTCATACAACAACCAATAGAGGTCAGTATGCATACATGTATTACAGGAACAAAGAGGGGTCAGAATATGTAATAGTCAGTCATGCATACAACAACAAACATTGGTCAGTATATGTAATAATCAGTCAAACAACAACAGAGAGGTCAGCATATGTAACAGTTGGTCATCAACATGGAAGAGGTCAGTATATGTAATAGTCATACATACAACAACTAAGAGAGGTCAGGATATGTAACAGTTAGTCATACAACAACATTAGAGAGGTCAGTTTATGTAACAGTCAGTCATACATACAAATTAAAACATAGGGAGTTCAGTATATGTAACAGTCAGTCATGCTTACAACATAGAGAGGTCAGTATATGTAACAGTCAGTCATACTTACAACAAAAAGAGAAATCAGTATTTACATGTATAACAATAATTCACACAATGTTTAATTGTCTTTATTGTTTATTTAAGGGTATAATTATATCTTTTGAAATATGCTTCAAAATGACAGTTCAAGACTAGTTTAGATTTTTATCATTCACTTCTGTGAATTACATTTGAAGAAATAAACTCTCTTTCAGTTGGACCAGGTAGTCAGACAGCGACAGTTTTCAAGTTTAGACATTTTTCTCGGAAGTGCTCGGGACCAATTATCGTTGCTTATGAACAAAGATAGTGATAAATCAACTACGAGTGATCAGGACATTGACAAACCCTCGTGATGGTAATACGTACGGAACATTGAAATCATGTGATATTCTATGTGGTATACTCAATGCCTTAAAACTCCACTGTGTTAATTTGCGTCAGTGAGATTCATTTAGACTTGATCAATATGAAAGTACAAGCTCCCAAGCTGAGGGAAAACCAAAGTGATTTATGCCATTTGTGAAATTATGAGTAACTGCAATTGTACTTCTATTGAATCAACGTTTATTATCATTATCTTTATAAATTGTTTATTCATCATTTTGAGTGAGATGAAAATTCTTTTCTTGAATTCTTTTAGAACCCTATTTTCTTAAGAAAGGCATTTAGAATACATGTAGTTGTAATAATTTTAATATTGAAAATTGATAAATGTGCTGAAATTATGTAGTCTTCACATGAATTTAAAAAGAAGATATTTTAATGAAATGTCATGACATTGGAGGAAACTTTTTCCCATTTTGTTTGTGATGGATTTATGATATATGTCAAAACTCTTGATCTAAACCAAACTATAAGGATATGTGCCATCATGTTTACTTATAGATCTTCCATAGAATATCTATCTCCTAGTTCCCAGCTTTAATGCCTCTCCATTAAAATTATAGATATTTGTGTGCACGTAACATTTTGGTCCGGTGAATTAAATTAGCATTAAACTCCTGCACCATAACATACATGTACAAGTAGTGTCTTGAAGCCCTGAAATACATATAAATTTGGTTGAGCCGCACATTCTTATGAAAAAGAAAAAAAATGTAGAAAATGATATTGTGTGAACTGATCTGTGTTTTCATTATTGAAAAAAGTATTTATTTTAGTATAGTATTGTCATGGTATTAGCCAAATGTATACAAATTCATACTCTTTTTTTTAAATGTATAAACATATTCAGGTTGTGGCATTCAGACTGGGCATTTTAAGGCTCCCTTTATCCTTTCCCTTGTTTAAATTACTGCCATGATTTTTCAAATGGACTCACAAGTTCTTTCTATTTTTACAAAAAGTTCTTTCATTTACTTCTTTGCAGCTTCCTTTCTTTAATTCAATTTTTTATCTCTAAATATGCATTAGTTAAATTTGTACTGTGCATTAGTTACATGTATGTCGGTACATGTAGAAATATTACCGCTTGAAAAGTAAAGATTCCAAATACATAATTTAAAATGCTTTATCTATTGAAACTTGCATAGTTAACCATATATAATCGGAGATCATATTTCTGAAACATAATTTGTTATGAGCGAACACTAGTATTTTGCTTCTACTTGTATTTAGATTTTTTTTTTTAACTCTCATTTCATGTGCAATATTTTTGTATATTTCATCATCTCTCGAACAAATATTTAACCTGGGCAACAAAGGAGGGTTATAAGCATTATTCAAGATATCATTGACCTTAAGTCTTAGTTTCTGTTCCAACTAGTTTGATTGATCGTTCAATTTCTGTTCGGCTCACATGAATGAAGCAGATAATATCTCATGTTCCATCCAGGCCCTGCATGCTCTGAGTGTGTTTGATTTGGCTACTGGCTAGAAATTCTGAGAGTGTACCAAAACTGCTGCATTAAGATCTATTAAGGTTAAATGAGTTACAGTAACTGTACATGTACTGATTTTAGCGCAACCAAGTTTTAGCGAAAGCAGAGCAAAATTTTGCCAAATGACATATTAGCGTTATCATAAATTGGCTTACTTGACACATTTTCCATATTAATCTATTAAATATTCATGATTTATTGCATTTTTGAATTAGCACAGTCTTAACAGCGATAAACTTTGCTAAATTCCTGCCAAATTTACATGTATACAGAATTAACTCTATTCTGCCAGAATTCATAAAATCCTGCCAAAATTAGTACATATTCAGAATTGATTATATCCTGGTACTTGTCTTAAGGCTGTTACAATTATTTATCTGTTTTACTGACCATCCCAAAACAGAGAGAAGCTAGTTTTACGAAAATACAAATTATTTGTGAATGTGCAAAGTTTGTTTCAGAATACTGACTTACTGAGTGTACATGTATAATGTTAAATCATGACTTAGTATCAAAGAACAAAAGGTGGTCAATGGATTAAAGAAACATGGATTCATCATTGCATTCTTTGATAAATTCATTATAAGAACGACATTTTCTACCAGAATAATTCTACCCCCGCCATATAATGGTGGGGGTATATAGTGATGCACTTGTCCGTCCGTGTGTCAGTCCGTGCGTGCGTGCGTCCGTCAGTCCGTCCCACCTGTGGTTTCTGGACATTTAAAGGAAAACTATTACAGATAATCAATTCATTTCTTGCATATAACTTTAACACCAAGAAATACAGGTCAAGTTCGAATATGGGTCATGTCCCTCAATTTTGTGCAGAGTTATGCCCCTTGAAACTTAGAAAAATTCAAAATGTTGTGGTTTCCGGACATTTAAAGGTAAACTGTTATAGATAATCAATTCATTTCTTGCATATAGCATTTACACCAAGAAATACAGGTCAAGTTCAAATATGGGTCATGTCCCTCAATTATGTGCAGAGTTATGCCCCTTAAAACTTAGAAAAATTCAAAATTTTGTGGTTTCCGGACATTTTAAGGTAAACCGTTATAGATAATCAATTCATTCCTTGCATATAGCTATTACACCAAGAAATACTTTGAATATGGGTCATGTCCCTCAATCACGTGCAGTGTTATACCCCTTGAAACTTAGAAACATTCACAATTTTGTGGTTTCCAGACATTTAAAGGAAAACTGATACAAATAATCAATTCATTCCTTGCATATACCTTTCACACCAAGAAATACAGGTCAACTTCAAATATGCGTCACGTCCCTTAATTACATGCAGAGTTATGCCCCTTGAACGTAAGACAATTAAAAATTTTGTGGTTTCTGGATATTAGAAGGACAACTGTTACAGATTATAACTTCATCTCTTGAATGTAGCTACTATACCAAAAAACATAGGTAATCACAGATTACAAAGCTCACCTCGTGACAGCAAAATTCAATTCAAACATATTTCTTAGTACATGTATATTGGCTTTTAAAGGCAAAACCACTCAAGCAGAAAAAGTAGGTCAAGGTCATTTTATGAAAGTTTGATCAAAGATACATCCAATATGCAAGTTTGGTACATGTAGCAGTTATACTTTGCTCAATATTGGCTTTATAGAGCAAAATCACTCAAGCGGAAAAAGTAGGTCAAGATCATTTTATGAAAGATTGATCAAAGATACATCCAATATGCAAGTTTGGTACATGTATCACTTATACTTTGCTCAATATTGGCTTTTAAAGGCAAAATCACTCAAGCGGAAAAAGTAGGTCGAGGTCATTTTATGAAAGATTGATCAAAGATACATCCAATATGCAAGTTTGGTACATGTATCACTTATACTTTGCTCAATATTGGCTTTTAAAGGCAAAATCACTCAAGCGGAAAAAGTAGGTCAAGGTCATTTTATGAAAGTTTGAATAAAGATACATCCAATATGCAAGTTTGGTACATGTAGCAGTTATACTTTGCTCAATATTGGCTTTTAAAGGCAAAATCACTCAAGCGGAAAAAGTAGGTCGAGGTCATTTTATGAAAGTTTGATCAAAGATACATCCAATATGCAAGTTTGGGACATGTAGCACTTATACTTTGCTCAATATTGGCTTTTAAAAGCGAAATCACTCAAGTGGGAAAAGTAGGTCAGATGCTGCATCCGATGCATGGGTCCATCTCGGCATCCAAAGATGAATCACTTGTGCAAGTTTGGTTACTGTAGCATTAGTACTTTGTTAGATACTGAGCTACCCCAAACTTCTTATCCAAATCACTCAAGCGTAAAATGTAGGTCAGATGCTGCATCCAGTGCATGGGTTCACCTCAGCATCCAAAGATGAATCACTTATGCAAGTTTGGTTACTGTAGCATTAGTACTTTGTCAGATACTGAGCTACCCCAAACTTCTTAACCAAGTCACTCAAGCGGAAAATGTAGGTAAGATGCTGCATCTGATGCATTGGTTCACCTCAGCATCCAAAGATGAATCACTTGTGCAAGTTTGGTTACTGTAGCATCAGTACTTTGTCAGATACTGAGCTACCCCAAACTTCTTAACCAAGTCACTCAAGCGGAAAATGTAGGTCAGATGCTGCATCCGATGCATGGGTTCACCTCAGCATCCAAAGATGAATCACTTGTGCCAGTTTGGTTACTGTAGCATTAGTACTTTGTCAGATACTGAGCTACCCCAAACTTCTTAACCAAGTCACTCAAGCGGAAAATGTAGGTCAGATGCTGCATCCCATGCATGGGTTCACCTCAGCATCCAAAGATGAATCACTTGTGCCAGTTTGGTTACTGTAGCATCAGTACTTTGTCAGATACTGAGCTACCCCAAACTTCTTAACCAAGTCACTCAAGCGGAAAATGTAGGTCAGATGCTGCATACGATGCATGGGTTCACCTCAGCATCCAAAGATGAATCACTTGTGCCAGTTTGGTTACTGTAGCATTAGTACTTTGTCAGATACTGAGCTACCCCAAACTTCTTAACCAAGTCACTCAAGCGGAAAATGTAGGTCAGATGCTGCATCCGATGCATGGGTTCACCTCAGCATCCAAAGATGAATCACTTGTGCCAGTTTGGTTACTGTAGCATTAGTACTTTGTCAGATACTGAGCTACCCCAAACTTCTTAACCGGACGCGGACACGGACGCGGACACGGACGCGGACGCGGACGAGGACGCGGACGCGTGGGGTTATAGCATAAGCTCACTCAACTTCGTCGAGGTGAGTTAATTACAGGTTAGGTTTGAATATGGCTCAATTTTATGCAGAGTTGTGCCCCTTCAAACTTGGAAAAATATCAATATTTTGTGCTTGCCCGACATTTAAATGAAAACTGTTACAGGGTATACATATAGCTTTACATTTAGAAATACAGGTCAAGTTCAAATAAAGGGTCATGTTCCTCAATTTTGTGTTGAATTGTGCACCTTCGAACTTTTTATACATTGCTTATATGTAAAATATGCCAGGCGGGGGTATTATTGATCAATAATAGATTTCATTTTGTATTGAAATTCAAAATTTGGTTTTCATAGAGTGCTACATGCACCATCAATCAGGCTTCCAACTTGGATGAATATTAGTACATGTAATTTGATTGACATGCAAAATCTATATGACCGAGTTCTTACTCGATTTAACTGTAGCTACATGTACTTCCTTTTATGTTTTCTTGTTGATATATGATGCTATTTATATATCAAATTAATTATAAATCAGTTTGGTTACTGTAGCATTAGTACTTTGTCAGATACTGAGCTACCCCAAACTTCTTAACCAAGTCACTCAAGCGGAAAATGTAGGTCAGATGCTGCATCCGATGCATGGGTTCACCTCAGCATCCAAAGATGAATCACTTGTGCAAGTTTGGTTACTGTAGCATTAGTACTTTGTCAGATACTGAGCTACCCCAAACTTCTTAACCGGACGCGGACGCGGACACGGACGCGGACACGGACGCGGACACGGACGAGGACGCGGACGCGTGGGGTTATAGCATAAGCTCACTCAACTTCGTCGAGGTGAGTTAATTACAGGTTAGGTTTGAATATGGCTCAATTTTATGCAGAGTTGTGCCCCTTCAAACTTGGAAAAATATCAATATTTTGTGCTTGCCCGACATTTAAATGAAAACTGTTACAGGGTATACATATAGCTTTACATTTAGAAATACAGGTCAAGTTCAAATAAAGGGTCATGTTCCTCAATTTTGTGTTGAATTGTGCACCTTCGAACTTTTTATACATTGCTTATATGTAAAATATGCCAGGCGGGGGTATCATTGATCAATAATAGATTTCATTTTGTATTGAAATTCAAAATTTGGTTTTCATAGAGTGCTACATGCACCATCAATCAGGCTTCCAACTTGGATGAATATTAGTACATGTAATTTGATTGACATGCAAAATCTATATGACCGAGTTCTTACTCGATTTAACTGTAGCTACATGTACTTCCTTTTATGTTTTCTTGTTGATATATGATGCTATTTATATATCAAATTATTTATCTTTACTTTGAATGATCTGTTCTTTATCTCATTTAATAAATATGCTATATACAATGTACTGTATGATTCTTTATTTATTCCATTATTCCATTATATGGCTTAGCAAAAAGGGACATGTAACTTTGCTTATTATTGATACATGTAGATGAAAATTTTTTGGTAAAACCACAAGTTAAGATTTTTCTCTAATCAGCCACCTCACACAAAGGTCACAGAAACATAGCTTTCAAACTTTGTCAAGAGAAAATATGACATAGGAGGATGCTTGTCAATGAGCACCATTTAATATAAAAAGAAGTTTTTCTTGGCTTTAACGCAATATGAACATCTTGTACTTTAGATTGGTATATGTAACATTTGTCTATCAATGTTTCATTTAACGAGGCTGAGTACAATTAGAAAAATTTGATGACGGTCAAATTCCAATTTCGTTTTCTTAAAATGATAATTGAAGTACAACAAATAAATAACATGAATTTAATTAAAATCTCTTGCACAGAAATATGAAAAATTTGAGAAAAATCATTATTTTGCAGTAAAACCCTATTAGGTCTCATTGTAAGATGGCATTATCTTTGAGATGACCCTTTCATAATACTGAACGGTCAACTTCTATTTTCTTTCCCATAAAATGAATCTTATAATACTGCAATTATTTGATCCGAATTTAGTCCAAATACCTTGGGTAGAAGTTCATCATTTTCTAATTAGACACAGCCTCGTTAAAGCAAATGATATTCTACAGTATAACATTATCTTCCTTCTTGCTTGACCCTGCTATGCATGTCTAATGAAAAAAATAAAGAATATACTTCTTAAACCAGATTTATCAGTATAGAAAAAGTATATACAATTTTCTGCAACAAAATAATTGTTTATCATCTATTATTAATTTACATGTGAAATTTTAATACAGATGATTGGCAACTGCAAAGCCATCTTGGCATCAAATTAAATACAGCCATTATATAAAGTTGTATCGTCTGCAGAAATGATAAATTTCATCTACTCCTTTACTATAGTTTCCACTGTTTTTGCCACTTGTAGTACCGTAAGGTCATCAAACATTTTACCAACAATCATAATTCCACAAGGAAGTCCTTCCGTGAATCCGGCATTTACAGATATTGCTGGGTGTCCGGTGACATTGAAAGGTGACATGTTTTTGTTCATTCCATATGTCAGATCCATGATCTCTGAAAAATGAGAGATTATACAAAAATTAAAACATATATATATATACTGCATGTCACGTTGTACACTCTTTTTTAAGTGTTTGTGAATTTGAGGCCGAGACCAGTTGAGTTTTATGAGAAGAATCTCCTTTAAAAAGTCTTAAAAAGTTCACAAAGTCCATTATGGAAAAAGTCTTAAAAAGTTCACAAAGTCCATTATGGAAAAAGTCTTAAAAAGTTCACAAAGTCCATTATGGAAAAAAAGTCTTAAAAAGTTCACAAAGTCCATTATGGAAAAAGTGATTATTCTTGAGCCATAAGTTGTTACAATGTTTACCTGAAAACGAGTGTTCGTTTGTTGGCATTTTGAACGGTTTACCAGGTGTTGTAGGCATCACGATGACGTCATAGTGTTCCAGTACGTCGTCATATGCTTTACACAGTATCCGACGTAAATTCTGTGATTTACAGTAAAACTTCTTCTGGTAGTTTTTCTCTATGTAATCACCAAACATAAACATCATCTTCAGAGGAAACGAAACTTCAAATGGTCTGGATTTCGCACTCGAAGCCAACTTCTCAGCAAGGGAGGTAGGATAAAATCCTTTCCAACCATATCCAACTCCTGATAAGGATGAACCATCAGATCTTATATGAGTAAGATAATCAGAAATTTTCGCGAGATACTAATTTTTGCTATATTCGCGAGTGATTTGGAATCGCAAAAAATTGTGCTTTATTAGTTACAACATGAATTGGCATATCATTTAAATTTCGTTCTAATCGTAGATGCGTCGTACATGCGTCATGCTTTACTTTTCAAAACTAAACATATAGAAGTTAACTGAATGTACTCTTATCAAAGAATTAACTAAAACTTCAATAATGAAAGGTACAAAACAGAAACATCGTATGTACATATTTGCTTGTAATTTATGAATCGCGAAAAATTCTACTCGCGAAAATAAAGACACCATAATTTACTATAAAATCGCGAAATTTGATGCTCGTGAAAAATTCTGGTTATCTTCAAATATACCCCTTTTCAGAAGGAATTAGGGGGGGGGGCTTCGTAACGATTTAATGATATAACAGAATAATTTCGATATACCGGAAAATACTTAAATAAGCAAACTAAAGCTGTTAATATATGCTTTAGCAATTTGATCTCTATTTTTCTTTCATAATGGATCAGACTCACCACTCTCTTTGAGGAAATTCTTCTGTCTGGTCTCATATACGATTGGCATCCAAATTGCTTTCCCTACGAAACAAATTGTATACGCAAAATTGAAGAGAGGATTCCCAAGCCTAGATGTTTGACTTTGAATGTGATTTTTAGTTTTCTGTGATTGTTTGCAGCACTCAAAGCTTGCAAGCTCATTTTCGCAAGCAAATCAACCAAGCTTTACATTGACAATAGTTTGAAATTTTAAAAATAATTAAGTGCAAGTAAATGATTTTATCAAGTTCTAGTGTAGCGAAATTGAGCTGGCTGAGATGGGAATATTTGCTCCGAGGACTTGCATCGAACCCGTATCGAAAGCAAATGCGCTAAGGCACGGTCCATTTGATATTCTGGGGGGGGGGGGGGGGGGGGGGGGGGGCTTGGGTTTTTTGTCGGAGCAAGATTATTTTTTTCGGCCCAGACAGGGGCAAAACTATTTTCTTCTCGCTAAGTTGGAGCAAGGAAATTTCTTTTAACAAAGTGATGCGCATATTTAGAATATTTGTGTTTTATCGATAGAAATTATTAAATTTTTACTCAAAACTCTAAATATCAATATATTAGTTTATTTTTATATGCAAGTATTTTATTCACTTTTAAACAGAGAGATAAAAGATTTTTGCAATACATTATTCTCAACATTTTATATAAGGTACATGTATATAACATATATATGTATAAGAGGGTCTGAGGGGAAGGTCTCCTAGACAAAGTTTTATTAAATGTAGAATTGTAAATTGGTGAATAACCATGATAACTGAAGTAAATTAATTCTCCTTCCAAGCTTACAAGAACATAAAATTAGACTCTGTGGGCTACTTGCAACATGTATTAATAGCAATACATAGATATTGATAATATATTTAAGCTTTTAAAAATAATGTTTTGATAGAAAACTACGGTGAGCGAAGCGAGCCGAAATTTTTGATATAAATTGAAAACTGCGGCGAGCGAAGCGAGCCGGAAAATTTTCAAGAATTTTTGCGAAATTTTTATTAATTCTTCAAATTCAGATTATTTGTAAGAGCAAGATTATTTTTTCTGTCACACCATAAGCAAATTAATTTTTTTCATCAAAATTGGGAGCAAATTATTTTTTTCGAAAAAAACCCAAGCCCCCCCCCCCCCCCCCCCCCCCCGAATATCAAATGGACCGTGCCTAAATACGTAGCAAATTCTAATGATGGATTCGACAAGTACATCGAATTTTGTCAAATTTTAGGCATTTTAAAACAAAAGATCTTAATATGCAACCGAATTTGAGATGCAATCAATGGTGATGAGGTAAACTGAATCTGCCAGACAGAGCTCTTGCTTGTGAGTGATCAGTATTGAAATATACGTGCTACTGCAAAAAAGTCAGTGCACCATACGCGCATTTCAACAAGTAATGTCTCGGCAGTAATGCTTGAGGCCGACAGAGAGGAGAAACCAAGTAATGAATATATTAAGAGCGAAATTTGAAACATAACCTTAAAGTGACGCAAAAGAACCATTTAAGGACAGAGCTATGCCTTCAGGGAGATAACCCTTAGTTTAGAATAATTTTTCAAATTGCTGACGAAGAATTATCAATTATATTTCAAGTCTTATATTTGAAATGCCGAAACAGGGAGCGATATCCTCTGGGACTAATTACAGTCCGCTAACAGAGATACCAACCTAGTGGTTAAAATTATCAAGATTGAATCATGTGTGTACTATTATAAAATTTCAGTGAACCGTATGCGTAGTTCAACATGCAATGTTTCGTCAGTGATGACACGTACCATATGTACATGATGTACGTAGCTCATTATGATATGATAGTGAAGTCATCGTCATTCTCGTGAGAGTGCAAGAGTCAGACTGACGAACGGATGGACGCACGACGATGACCTCCCTGCAATGACTACAGCGGAACACATCCGCATTAATGCAACAAACAATGAAGATAAGGCAAAACAACTTCAACAAACAAAAAGAGTTAGTGAGACACACAACACTCACATCAAATCGACGAAGAAACAAAGTATGAAACATATGAGTGACAATACATGCATTGAGAATTACCAATATGCATCAATAATTATAGTGAAGTGACTCTTGTATCCCGCTTATTTATCAGCCAATCTTTCTCACAATTGAGAACAAATCCGATCAATTCCGACCAGCTGAAGACCACTGTTAGTCTGCCCTAATCAGGGTGACTAAAAAGTATCACCATGTTAGTGAACACGACACTTAAGCATAATAATATATTTCAAAATGAAAAAAAAAGTTAATGAAAAAAGTTGATAATTATGAAAGCAATCCTTTTTTTGTATATATGTAAATTGTCTGATACTAAATTAGATGAATTATTTTCAAATAAGGAGTACCCTTCCTCATGGCAAAGCTCTGTCCTTAGCTGGTACTTTGGCATACATTTTAGGTCATTTAGAATTTTGCTCTTCTTTTAATCACTAATTGGATGTCCTCTCTTTCGGCCTCGAACGTCACTGATGATACATTATTTCTTGAAATGCGCACATGGCGCATAAAATTATTATACAGTTAAAGTATACCATTGAGGGAGTTAGCACGATTCTTGTTCCCCGAGACCAGACCTATTTCCCGAGGCGAACATTATGCTGAAACAAACATATCTCTTAGGTTCACATGGTTCCAATGGAAATTCTAATGATTTTGCCTTAATTGCCTTCTCGGCTAGATGACTGCCTAACGGAAAATATTAATTTCTGATGATAAGATAAACAGAAACATCATTTATCATACATGTTTAATTTTTGATTGTTTTATTTTATTGCGGATTATCATGTGCTAAGCGGATAGGAGGCGGATCACTCTGATTTTGCTAGCGTATCGATAGCGTCATCCTTCAACGGCGCTGATTGGCTGATACTGACACACCCCAAATTTTGAAACTAACTCCCTAGGGAAATAGTCTTCTCAACTAACTCACCCCTTTGCAGGGAAATAGTCTTCTCAACTAACTCACCCCTTTGCAGGGAAATAGTCTCATCAGGCGATTTTCAGGGATTTAGTTAAATTTAACGAGTCTCTTTTTATATAGGAAAAATCAGTAGAGGCATATACGATAATAACATATATTTCAACATGATTATCTGTCTCTAGATAACTCTTTGGTTACATTTTAGGTCATATTTACAGTTTTGTTCTTCATATATTCACTATTTGGATGTACTCGCTTTTAGTCTCGAATTAACACCACTGATGATACATTATTTGTTGAAATACGCATATAGTACACTAAAGTGTAAACAATACAGCGTATATTTCAATATTTTTAAATAATACTACACTTATGTGTAGTCTTTTTTATGTTTAATGTTTCTATGTTGTGTATGATGTTCCTTGTCCCTTTTGCGTCTCTTGTCTGCTCTATGATTTCGCATAGGGTGTTTTTCTGTAGGTGCTGTTCAAAACCTCATTGGATACACTCTCATTGAAAATCGAAATGACAAATGATCACAATCTTTGGCGCTGATAAGTGTATACAGTTTATATTACCATCATTGTGTATTGGAATAGATGCTTCCTCGACAACAGTTCCTTTTGCACGAAGTTTTGAAATGGTTTCCTTGACAACACGACATACATCATCATCGGCACCTTCAAAGCCCTCTTTTAGCACGGCGATTTTCGTACCTCGTATATCTCTATCTAACTGATAAGAAATATGCAAATGATACATTCCTGCTTTTTTTAAATCTAAGACGAGAATAAAATAATAGGATCCATTTTTCGAATATTTCGCTCTTAGCAATGCTTAATGCAGCGTCTTGTCTCAACGTAGATAATCTCGCGTGTATGAACTGTTAAAAAACTTTGTGTATATTTTGTAACACATTTGATATACCGAATAGCTATATCACATTGCTATCTCAGTATCTGTACTTTGAAAAATACATGTACTTAGATGTATGAGATGGTCATGTCCTGTTTCATTTAACTTACATGCTTGCTATAGTTTGGAAATTTGAGATCTCTATGTTGCCTCGGATCCATTCCGTCATCATACCCTGCTATAGCCTACAACGACAATGGGGAAACGAAAGTCAAACACGTAACGCAAAATTAGAATCCTAATGACAAATATGGATAATGACCATATCCCAATACATAGAACAAAATCAATGATTCAGAAAATCGTAAACCGAAGGCATACAAAATCAGGATGTTATAAGAACCAAAGCAAACAAAGAAAAACCTCCAACACATGAAAAGAAGCGAACTCCCAATATGGGAGTGAGACCAGGTGCCCAGGAAGAGTCAGCATCTCCTGCTTAAATGCAACACCCGTCACTTCAATTCGGTAGAATTGTCACATCCGGTTACTTCCATTTCGGAAGATAGAAGTATAGTCTGTGGTTGGATGATTCAGATTGTCTAAGACAGAATTTCATCCACCATTCTTGTGAGTGGGACATCATAGTGTGACGAGTTCCCCATATCGACCGTAGAATTTCTCCAGTTCGTTATCAATGAGCATAAAAAAACATGAAACACGCAACATTTAAATCAAGTAGAACAACTTCACTTAAGTACAGGTCCACGTAAGAATCAGGCAGGGGTGGTAAATGAATTTTTTTTTTTGCAAAACATTTTATTGCCGTTTTGAGACATATAGGTGGTACAAACCAACAGAATGAAATTCATTTCTCAAGGTTCGGATCGTGAAGCGAGATATTCACCTCATATTTTATAAGGGATAATGAAGAGGAAAAAAATGGCTGGAAAATGATCCTTATATAATTCAACAAAATTTGCTACCCATATAACTTTCTTCACCATCCAAGTATAAGGAAAATTTCATCGGAATATTTATATGGGGGCTGATGAACACATTTCAAAAGAAAAAGAAGTTCAGCAAAAAATTTATGGTTTTTCAACTGCGAACATAAATGCCCACTTGGAGATGAATCATATGTCCAGAAAGAGTACGCAACTCCTGCTTGCTAGATATGCAAAACAAAGCAGGATGTTGTCAATTATGAATGTAGAATTTTGCAAAACGGGAAGGGTTCTCAGTTAAGAATATATTGCTTTTCTTATTCACTTTGAAGACAAAGTCCTTATGGAAAGAAAAAGTGATATATGATTATGGCCCAGTCAAAGAGCAAAAGCACAATGCATACAGATATCATAAAACGTGCTGCCGATCCAAGTACTTTTGTGTAAATTAAGCAGGAGATGCTGACTCTTCCTGGGCATCGGTCTCACGTACTCCCATATCGGGAGTTCGCTTCTTTTCATGAGGTGGAGGTTTTTGTTTGTTTGCTTTGGTTCCTGTTTTATCCTGATTTTGTATGCCTTCGGTTTATGATTATAAATTTATATAGGAATATGGTCATTATCCATATTTGTCATAAGGGTGTTATAAACATAAAGTAATAAGAATAGGAAGATATTTTCTACCTCAAGAAGTAATGCGCAGTCATCTACTGTCCTTGCCATTGGACCTAAATGGTCCACTGTGCTTTCCAGGGAAGCACAGCCAGTGTATGGTACCAGTCCGAACGTTGGTTTTAGTCCTACAATACCACACCATGCGGAAGGAATTCTTATGGATCCACCTTGATCACTTCCCAATGCCATGTCAACTAACCCTCGGCTAACCTGAAATGAATTGTGCGTATGAAAATTAAATGTGATTAAAAGCTAAACACAAAACCCAAAATCAAATCTCAGCATCAAAAGGGATACAAAATCATGAAAAATACCGCACTAAATAAAAAGAAACTCTTTTAAAATTGAACAAAGAAGCAAAAACAGAAAATTAAAAGGGAAGAAAAAAGAAAGAAAAAGGATGAGATCATGGGTACCCTTGAAGAGTAACCATCTTCTGATTGGTAGCATGCTAGATAATGTGTCTTTTGATGCTTTCTCAATTTTTGATGCTTTCTCAATTTAAAGATAGTAATCAATGACACGTTGGCTGAAGTTAAAAGAAGATATCGTTCATTGTTATGTGCTTTTGTATTATTAATCAATGGACTATGTTTAGGTTCGATAATAAAGATGGGAGCATTATTTTTGTTTTGTTATATATTTTTCAAGAATTTCTTTGGATTCTAATTATCTGATCCAAAGGTCCATATGCAACAAGACACAATTCAACACATTGTCATAAAAAAGACAGTGAGACATTTCAAACATGCTGTGTATAAAGAACGACTTTCATAAATGAAACAAAATAAAACCACCCATAACTTACCAAGGAGGCACTGCCAGAACTAGATCCACCAGATGACCTTGTAGGATCATATGGATTTGGAATCACTCCTGTGGCACATGTCCAGCTGGCGGGAGAGGAACACAGGTCCTCACAGGCGGATTTGCCTAGGATTTGACCACCTTCATTCGTAAAGAAAAAATGATATAAGGAACAATAAATGAACTAAGAATTGTTTCTGATGTTTAGGGTAACTTTTCTTTAATTTATATCATTGAAGCTATTTATACTTGCACAGACGACGCGAATGATCTTGATTCAATATTATGCTTTCCACTTTTTCAAGCACATGAACAAGTACTAGAAATTAATAACAAACCTTGGTCCAATATTCTTGTTACAACCGTGGCATCAAATTCAGGCATGTATCCTTCTAGAAGTTTAGACCCACACATCATAGGTACTCCAGCGACTGCTATATTGTCTTTGATGGCGATTGTTTTACCTCGTAATAGACCATTCTCAGCGCCTTTTATTTCACATCTCCAATACCTATTAATGAAAAGAATTGATTTGCAGTTCCAAGTGTTTTCTTCAAAAGCAGGGATGTTTCGAAACGTGCATGTCTGGTCCAGGCTGTTAATCTATCTGGTCTTAAATGATGCTATTGAATTTGAAGACGTTTAACATTTGAACTACTTGGTTAGTGTCACTGCTGGTGGACCAAGAGTCCCCGAGGGCACATGTAGCCAAGTTCGATCAACTTCGGTTGATCGCCTGTCTCTTCAACGCATTTGAAATTTTCTGTTACAAAATTTCTTGAAATTTCTAAAACGTGGGTCCTGTAGCATCATATCCCACCTATTCTGCTACGTCTTTTGGTACATTTTTGGACATAATAATTTTCACACTTTTTGGCCATATTACATTGTTTAGATTGAGGATCACTGACGAGGGTTTAGTACCCGAAACGTGCATGCCTGATCCATGCTGTTAATTTATCTGGTCTTAAATGATGCTATTGAATTTGAAGACGTTTAACATTCTCTTTTGTTACTTGGTCCATTCGACGTTAACGTTGGTGATATTTTGTGTCTAATTGTCCCTAGCTGTTGCTTTGTTTGATTGATAGAGAATTTCGATGTTGTCATTACAATTTTGTCATCTTTAAAAGATTTTTCTCTTTAATAATTATTCTTAAACTTGTCTGTTTTATTTTTGTTTATCTTATCTTTAATCTAAACACTTTGCGAGTTTTATAGTAATCGGTAATGCGGTATCGTTTAACACACGATCATCAAAGAAGTACTCATCCAGTCTCAAAGTCGAGAAAACAAGGCAAAAACATTAGAATTTCCATTTGAACACACAATTAATATTCCGAAGTGAACCGCTGTCTCAAATCAGACAGGGTCTAAAAGAAAGTAAAACGAGGAGTGTTTTTAGTATATTTCTTTAGATCCTTGGACCAGAAATTGAAGATGCTTTATCCAAAACAACGAAAGTGTTCCAACTCTATACCTTCACGAAGAAAATTTCAAGCCAATTTTTTACCCACCAGACACGTGCTTCGAATATTTTAAAAATCCTCATCAGTGATGCTTCCAGCATGGGCGTCACATACTTGTATTCATTTTACTGACCTTTTTCATAAACATTCATACATAGTTTTATTTTCTGTTCAAACTTCTATTATCAAAAGAATAAATTAGACATATATACGTGCCATGCTGGGTCTGATTTCTCCCTGTGTCCCGGAAGTCTTGGATATTTAGCCGGTAAAGGTTCATCCACCAAATCGAACACTCTCTGATACTGCTCACATATTGATTTGTAGTAATCTAAACATGAATAAGACCTTTCAGGTACATTTTCAAATTCCTTCTATATTATTCTCTGAAAGTCATTGCTGATTTTTGTGTGTTTTTAAGTAGGAAAAGTTATCTTGAATGTGACGCTGCAAAATTTTCAGTTCATATCGGATATATGTTATTGACTTTATTTTTATGTACAGTTTCTGAAACTAAGGCATGAATAGCCAGGGATGGTAGCTGCATTCAAAGAAGGGGACTGAAATTGTGAACGAATGAATTTTGCAAACAAGCGTCATTGATAATATCCTCTGTTCGTTTGTTTTTCTGACAAGTTCAAGAAGTCCATATTTGAAATTTCTGTTTTACGTTATATATAAAGAAAGAAATATTTTAAAAAGAATTAAAGGACCAGAACAAGTTTCAGAATTAAATATTCAGGCAGTTCTTATACATGTTAAACCAACCTTCGGTGGGCTTTTTACCTTAAAAGTTATCTACCTGAATATTAGACAATACCTTTGACCTTTGTCAGGTTTTTGCAGGCTGCTATGTACTTTGATTTATGAATCTTTTTGATGATGCATACATTTCTATTTTAATCCGTACACTGAATCAACGAATTTGTTCTTTGTCAATATGATGTTTAATTCTCAAATTGCATATGTACTTGTTGTATGACGTTCGATGGGTTAGTAACTTTTAGTACAATATATCTGACAAATTAAAAAAAATGGATATAAAATAATTGCACAATACATGAATCTGAGAAGTTTTAGTATTGGAATATTTATTCCTTGGTAACAAATTTAGGTAACCATAAATATGCGCATTTCAACATAGTTGAAAATTATAATGTGTTTTAATGCAGTTAAACTCGTTCCCCGTGACTCAATGTTTGAACTGTATTAATTACTTCTTTCCAGGTCTGTCGCTTGAAAGAAGTTTCGTTTTGGCCTTTATCAATTTGACATCATATATATTATTTTGCTATTTCGGAAACTTGTCGTTTTATCCAAGAATATCATCGAAATTAAAGAAGGTTAACATCTGAGCACCATCCCTTCTATGCTATTTTGGTCATACATTTTATTCAACTACTCTACTCAATCGAAAATTTGGAGCCGCACACTCTCTGCACAAATTTAAATTTAAAATAATAAACCAGAGGGCGCTGCTGCAATAAATTATGGCTGTGTATAAAAAACCCTTTGCTGGAAACATGCTTCACTGCTGAGGATTTTCTATCCGAAACACATGCCTGGTGTATTAAAATTGGTTTGAAATTCTTATCAAGAAGGTAAAAAATTGAATTACTTCCGTATTATTATTATAAACACTTATTATTTCCTGTTGCAGTGTGGAGCAGTTACACCCCTTCCCCGTGACTCGATGTTTGAAGTGTATTAATAACTTCTTTCCAGATCTGTCGCAGGTAAGAAGCTAAGTTTTGGCGCTTTATCAATTTGAAATCCTAATAGATATATTATTTTGCTATGTCGGAAACTTGTCATTTCACCCAAGAATATTATCGAAATTGAAGGGGGTCAACATCTGAGCACCATCCCTCCAATGTCATTTGGGTCATACGTTTTATTTTTAACTAAGCCACTGAATCGAACATACCGAAAATTTGGAACCGCGCACTCACTGCAAAGTAAATGCACAAATTTAAATGAAAAAATAAACCAGAGGGCACTGATGAAATGAATTATGGCTGTGTCTAAATATCACTTTGGCTGGAAGCATCACTGATGAGGATTTTCTATCCGAAACACGTTTCTGGTGCATTAAATTTGGTTTGAAATTTTCTTCAAGAAAGTAAAGGGTTGGAATACTTCCGTATTATTGTACACATGCCATGTTCAGAAAATTGAAATTATTTTATCAATATGAATATTTAATCGGTTGAGCGACTTAATGTATATGTTTCAGGGAATAAGTGTAATCAGGGATTTCATGTAATTCCTGAAAGGTTCAGTGATTACGTGTAATTCCCGCTCATTTTAGGGATTACATGAAATCCCCAAAATTTTAGGGAATACATGTAATTCCTAAAATATTTTAGCATTTTTACACTTATTTCCTGACGGCAAAAAATCATATAAAAATGATGAAATTGCGATAGGATAGATATTTTTCATGTTCATAATATAAAATCCTATTACCGAAAGAGCAAAAATGGTTATGTATATAATCCGAGATGCTTTAAAGGCTGATTATGTTAACTTAAAATTGATAGGAAAATGATATTTTAGAAAAACTCTTGAGCGGACAATTCGGTTCGCAGATCCCAAAATCTTTTCTTTGCGTCTATTCTATATCAATGAAACTTGTTGCAATCAAAAAATCTTAGTATTTAGATATATTTTACCAGGAAATAGGAACAATTCATATAGATATGTTTTATGGACCTTCATACTAGTGTTTCATGCTTGCAGTCTGGCGGGGACATCCGTTGCCTAGCCAAAAAAGTAATTTTGAACATATCTTAAACTTATTTAGACATCACATAATAAATAGTTGAAAAGTAGAACATTTTTATCTTTTGTTCTTAATTTTGTATTGGCCATTATCAAGATACGTTAATGAGGATTAAATACTAATGTTTCCGATTGAAACTTTCGATATATGTTTTAGAGTACTTTGACCATCAATTTTGTTCGATAAATTATTTTTCTCTGCGCTCATTGGTTTGTTTTATGTCTATTTTTCATAGATAATGATAAACATGATAAATGAATTTAGGGAATATTTCGATGAAAATTACCTATTCTAGTTTGAATAGTTTCCTTATTTGGCATAACAGGTTCTTGGTACTTGACAGAGAGGATATTCCGCATCAATTGAGCCAAAAATAATAGATTTTAAAAATGAAAATAAGGAGAAATTAAGACTAGGAAATAAGTGTAAAAATGCATGAAAAAATCAGGAATTACATGAAATACCTGGCCAATTTTAGGAATTACATGTAATTACTAATCGAAACAGTGATTACACAAAATCCCTAAATTTAAGGAATTACATGTATGAAATCCCTGATTACACATATTCCCTGTAACATATATAGCAAAGAACCTAGGCGCAAAAATTAAATACTCCTTTAATTTGATTGATGCATTAAGTTAATGTGGAAAGTTTAGGATGACTGGGCAAATATGTACGAGAAAGAAGTATTAAACAAAGTTACTAATTACCCTGCGAAAACGATAGTTCCTCCTCAGTACACTTGAGTCCAAGGTCATTGGATATTATCCTCAGCTCATCCACCGATGGTTCTTTCACGGCTGGATTTCGAAGATGGGCCATATCAAGGAAGTGATCTAGGACTTAATGTACTATCTCTGCGACCCAAGTAAAGATAGTGTAGTTCCAATCTTGAATAGTAAATGTGTACACATGTGTTATCTTCAAACGGTTAAAAGATGTGATGATGCATAACTTTTACTCCAGCTCATCGAGAGTTATATTTAAAGTCAGTTTTTTTTTAACTTGTATACTCATTAAAGACGTAGTTATGTGTACATTTACATGCATGATGCTTGAAACAGCATGTATGCATGAAATTGTGCAGGTCAATTTATGATTTGTTTTTTTATTATTTCGATAGTTGTAAAATCAATTACAGTTAGTGTTTGAATAGATGGAGAATGATCACAACGTGGACCGCGCAGCAAGGCTGACACCGGTCACTACACTGAGACATCTTACATGATAGCTGACAAACAAACAACATTTGGCCAGCTGAATGGAGTTATTCCTTTTAATCCCCATTGACCCCCATTCGTCCGCTTAAGCTGGATACATAAGTTCAGATGTTTTCCTATTTACTACGGTACTTTATGTAACACGTTGTGTGATTTTTATATCCCGAGTCCTTTGTGAGGGGAATTATACCACACAACGAGTTTCATCAATTCTGTATGAAATAGAAATATTTCATAACATATGGTAAATTGATAAATGTATACATCTATCTTTAACCATACTGGAAGTAAATCGACGTTTCAATTATATGTCACGTCACTAAATTGTTTTCTTCCAGCACTGAATCATTTTTGCTAAAGTACCACCGATGAGGTTTCGTTATCCGAAACATTTATCATCCATATTAAAATATGTCCTTTTGCAATACATGTTTCAGTGCATCATATGCGCATTTCAACAAGTGATGTCTCATAATCATGCTGGAGGTCGAATAGTTGAAATCCACATAATGGATATTTTTAGCATGAACTAATATCATAACAAAAAAGAACTGAAAGGACAGAGCTGTGTCTTCAGAAAGATGCACGTTTGCTGCACCGCATTCAGAAAGTTTTGTTCAGAAGGTGCTCTCTTTTACGGTGGCATAGTACGGTGGCATAGAGGTGACATGTTGTTTTCCTTTTTTAAAACTCGTTCCCTCGAATCATTATGTCGTGGGAACGAATTATTTTTATTTTTATTTTTTTTGCATTCTTATTTTAAAAAAGAAAGCAGAAAACAATTTATTTTTTTGCTCTCTTTTTTTTAATACGTTCCCTCGAATTATTATGTCATGGGAACGAGTTATGTTTGTTTCTTGCACTCTTTATTTTTAAAAAAGAGAGAAAGCAGAAAATAATTTGTTTGTTTTTTGCTTTCTATTTTTAAACTCGTCCCTTATGAGTTATCATGTCGAGGGAACGAGTTATAATGTCGTGGGAACGAGTTAGTCAGCCAAATAAATGCGTCTATCGTTTTGCACTACTTTTAACGCATTTGATTGGATGAATAACTCGTTCCCATGACGTAATAACTTTTCTCGTGACAGTGTGTTTTGCTGTTTTCAGTACTGGGGATATCCCACTTTTGCTTTGTTTTACATTTAATATTCTTATCGTGATTTCGTAAGGATCTTCTTTCACTCATTTGTGCCACACTTATGCCCTTTGCCGTGTGGAGCTTGCAAAAAGTTCCCCGCGAGGGGTTTGACTGTAAGTGTTTTGAATATTTTCCCTGACATGGTCGCCAGAACACTTTCTTTTGGATTCTGCTTTTTGGTTTTGTGTCTGCATTTCATTGATGTAATTTACGCGTGTTTCGCTATTACAGCTATGTACAACGATGTTTTATTGATGATCTTTGAAATTTCTTCATTTCTTATATTCATTCCATAGGAAATTGGCACATAGATTATATTGACCATAAACATTGAAATATTGACGACACGCTTAATCAAACCACATAGACAAATGTAGCCAACTTCGATCAACTCCGGTTGATCGTTTGTCTCTTCAACGTATTCGAAAATTTCTGATATCAAAATTTCTTGAAATTTTTAAAACGTGGTTCCTGTAGCATCATATCCCATCCATCCTGCTACGTCTTTCGGTAAATTTTTGTACATACTCATTTTCACACTCTTTGGCAATATTACATTGTTAAGATTGAGGATAACTGACGAGGGTTAAATACCCAAAACGTGCATGTCTGGTCCATGCCGAATAAATGATGCTATTGAATTTAAAGACGTTTAACACAAGAGAACCATGTCGTGGTTTCGACAAGACAAACGAAATATAGATGTGTATCACATAGAACTTGTACCAAAATTTGACAGAATCAAATGACATGGAAATGAAGGTTATATTGTCTACAGGAACACAATAACATTTTTTTTATTTCTTCACTACATTCTCCACTGTTTTTGCCACTTGTAGCACTGTAAGGTCATCAAACATTTTACCAACAATCATCATTCCACAAGGAAGTCCGTCCGTGAATCCGACATTTACAGATATTGCTGGATGTCCGGTGATGTTAAAAGATGACATGTTTTTGCCCAATCCATATGATAAATCTATAATCTCTGAAAAAATAAAAGTTGCATTTGTCTATATCACAGTGCAAAAATTTGATTTTTTTTCTGAGCATAATATAAAGAGATTTGTGAACCAAATTGTTTTGCCTAATTTCAGAACGAGAATTTTGTTTTCATTCCAACAATCATATCAGACTTTTTTTCTTTTGCCATTTATAAATGAAATGGGGTTTAATTAAAGAGGGGATGGTGGAAAGTAATAACCATTTCCTTTTGCTTTTATACGTCAAGATTCTGTTACCAAATACATTACAATCAGTAAATGAAAGTCAAACATACTGATGAGGGTTAAGTACCCGAAACGTGCATGTCTGGTCCACGTTGCCAATTTATCTGTTTTTAAATGATGCTATTCAATATGAAGACGTTTACATTTATACCAATTGGTGAGTGTCACTGCTGGTGGACCGGGAGTCCCCGAGGGCACATGTAGCCAAGTTCAATCAATTTCGGTTGATCGTTTCTTCAACGCATTCTAAAATTTCTGTTATCAAAATTTCTTGAAATTTCTAAAACGTGGGTCCTGTAGCATCATATCCCACCCATTCTGCTACGTCTTTCGGTACGCTTTTTCGACATAGTAACTTTCATACTCTTTTGGCATATTACATTGTTTAGATTTGAGGATCACTGACGAGGGTTAAGTACCCGAAACGTGCATGTCTGGTCCATGTTGCCAATTTATCTGTTCTTAAATGATGCTATTCAATATGAAGACGTTTACATTTATACCACTTGGTGAGTGTCACTGCTGGTGGACCAGGAGTCCCCGAGGGCACATGTAGCCAAGTTCAATCAATTTCGGTTGATCGTTTCTTTTACGCATTTTAAAATTTCTGTTATCAAAATTTCTTGAAATTTCTAAAACGTGGGTCCTGTAGCATCATATCCCACCCATTCTGCTACGTCTTTCGGTACGCTTTTTCGACATAGTATCTTTCATACTCTTTTGGCATATTACATTGATTAGATTTGAGGATCACTGACGAGGGTTAAGTACCCGAAACGTGCATGTCTGGTCCATGTTGCCAATTTATCTGTTTTTATATGATGCTATTCAATATGAAGACGTTTACATATAAGCCGAAATCAGGTACCAAATCACAATTAAAAGGCATACAAATCCTTGAAAAGAAAAGTCGAAAAAAAAGAGACGGGGGTAATAACACAACTTCATAAACACATGAAGGACAACTGCTTGACAGTAAGTGTTTTTAATATTAGACTTTTTTCCCTGTGACGAACTTCGCACTTCGCACTTCGAACTTCGCACTTTAATTTCATAAGTGGGTTGCCGAAAAAAGCGTGCCAGTTGTACAGGAAGTCCAATATACCATTCCATTGAGTATACTTATCAAAATGAAGATTACTCCGCTTATGAGTTTATACGCGAACGGCAGCTACGCCACATTTTCTTCAATGCTCGAAGTGCGAAGTACGCAGTTCGAAGTGCAAAGTTCGTCACGATGAAAGATGTCTATTTAATACTTTCCCTGATGTGGTCGCCATAGCACTTTTTATATAGACATAACCTCAGTTAGTGCATGTATTTTAGATATTGTTTTCATTTTCGTGCGTGAACATTGACGGTGGATGCTTATTCCTACCAGGCACCTGGTCCCATCTCTAGCTTGCTCAATTTTTGTGTTCTATTTTTAGTGCTGTTGAGATTATCGTCAGGATCTTCTTTATCTCATTGATCTAATGAATAATCTTCCGAGTCCAGTGAAAGTATTGAATGTACTGTCGGTGGCAGTGTTAAAACGCGCAGTGCTTATTTGCAAAGTTTAAACATATTCAAATATCACCTGAATCATATTTACATATTTAATGCAAAAGAAAGGAGGGGGTTTCCAACAACACTCGGTCGCAGCACCCACAGCAAAACACACAAGACACGCACAGCAAGAGATAAAAAAGAGACAAGGAACACCAAAAACAACATAGAAACATCAAACACAAAAGACCACACATAAACCAACGAGACCAATTGGCAACCGGTACCGACTTAGAACGGCCATCTGCTACGCCAGTAGCAAATTCGGTCTTTTTGAATATACAGAGTTACTCCCATTTGTGCAGGTATCTGACGTCAACGCATTGTGACGTCATCAAATTCTGTGGAAACAAGCGTGAAATTCAGGGAAACAGTGTCAGATATATGACGTTTTCAAAGGAATTTAATTACGTTACAATGCTTTTACGTCAGATACCTGCACAAATTGAACGTATGTTTGTAAAATCGAAAAGACGGAATGGTGGGTCATCTGTATCACGTGCACAAAACCCTCCCACTTTCCCGGTTATCAAGAGGTCAGGAAGAACGCACAATAGTGGTGTAAAATATACTTTCACGGTAAGATTACCATACAAACAAGACTGCATGACTCAAGGGCCCGAGGAACACACAGTTGGGTACGTAAATGGTTATAAAATTAGAGAATTAGGGGGCGTACGAAAATATAGTCCGAGCTCTGCCTTTTGTAGCAAGCTCATGCATGTTATCACCCGAGGAGTCCGACCGACAATCAGAGAAGACAGATGGTCGGGGCCCTGTCTGCTAAAGAGGTTTGGACAGGGCCCGTCTTCGAGTCCGGTTGTCACATTCAGTCAGAGTACAATTCTTAAGAATGCGTTGATACATGACTGTAGATTGGTCAAGTACAAAACCAAGTATCCGTCTGTTGACAGCAGGTCATATTCGTGGTGTAAAAGGCGTTTGATGAATCTGACGCAATTTCGATGGTAATTTTGTCTGCCTTTGGTTCTTCGCATTTCGTGTATAATGTCACCATAAAAGGCAGATACTGATATACCCGAAGTAATATACTCCGTTGTATGTATAGGCCAGATTTTCAAAAGAAACTGACGATAATTTTTGCAGAAGTAGTAAGTAGGACCAAAAAGGCAACTTAAATTCAATTAAATTAATTTCTCCGTATTATTTAAAAACGAGGGAAGGGGGGGGGGTTCCGCTTATTGGCCCTGGTATCAGCTAGAACGAGGAAATTACAAAAAAAATTATTCTAAGCGGCGCCATCATGGATAAATTCGATTAATTCCAATTCAAAAGGTTACCAATCTTTTTTTTTTCTTTTCTTGGCCCGTACATCCCGAAAATATTGGGGTTTTTTTTATTGTTAATGTTTCATAAATTTCCTCGCACGTGTCTAATCTTAACTCGATCATCGACGAAAAGCTTTATTGTGTTTTCTTGAAGTCTTTACCTGAGAATGAGTGCTCCGTAGTTGGTAATTTCAAAGGTTTACCAGATGTTGTTGGCATCACAATGACGTCATGGTGTTCCAGTACATCGTCATATGCTTTACACAGTACCCGACGTAAATTCTGTGCTTTACAGTAAAATTTCTTCTGATAATTTCTCTCTATGTAATCACCAAACATCAGACTCATCTTCAGAGGAAATGGAATCTCGAATGGTCTAGATTTGACACTTGAAGCCAACTTCTCAGCAAGGGAGGTAGGATAAAATCCTTTCCAACCGTATCCAACTCCTGTGAAATACAATTTTTCAGAATAAATACGCTAGTAAAGCAAAATCCGGCTCCGTTGATATAAGTTTTATCACTCCATAGACTATCACATCGACCACACCAACGTTTTTAAAATTGTTCTTCAATATCCCTTTATGAATAGCACAAAAAAGAGAGGGAGAATATCTCAAACAAACACATGAAACTGTGACTTAATATTCTTCACATTTCCGTATGGCTTGCATTTTTAAGAGACGTGTCTAGACCCGACATCACTACGTTTGACATCATAACTAACTATGACGTCATAAATCTGCTACGACGTCATTCTTAAAAGTTTCGTCAAATCTTGTGACGTCAAGTCTACGGATGTCAAGTACGGTATTGTGAAAAACACACGCACAAGACAAACAACAGATAACACGAGAAATAATTATTTTTAAAAAATCAAAATCGAACGGAGATGAGACATGCGAGAACTTTCACACACTCACTCACTCATCCAACAAACTAGCAGGCAAAATAAGACACAAGTGTAATGTCAAAATCCTTATCTATGACACCAAATGCTGTGTCGGAATCATCCGTGCATCTTTACATTTACCTAACATATGGCCTTCTCTTGTGTAGGACAAAATTTTAAAACAAAAGCCTGCAGTGGTCAACATAATGAAATGATAGAAGTCCATTAAGAATCTTCAAGATATTGAAAAAAAAGTTTCACGTTAATACTGACATTACAGGTACACATGAGAGCATTTATATATTGCAACCTTTATAAATGTGTCTTATATAACCGCACCGTCTGCAACTGACGTCACAGATGGCCGTCCTGGGTCGGCACCGATTTCCCATTGGTCTCGTTGGTTAATGTGTAGTCATTTATGTTTGGTGTTTCTATGTGATTTGGCGTTCATTGAACCATTCCCGTCTCATTCTGTGCGTGTCTGCTTTGTGTTTTTGCAGTGGGTGTTTTGGAGTTTTGCTGTTGGTGCTACAACCGAGTGTTGTTGGAGATCCCCTCCTTTCTCTTCTTTCTCTTATGGAATAAAAAGGTCATTTGAGTACTTGAGTGGTTCATTGCTGCTTTTTAGTCTTGTTGTAGTTGCTATGAACTTTTTTCCTAATATATTATGGAAACCTTTCCTATTATTAATTTCACATTTTTTTTCGTTAAACAGATATTTTCAATCATACATACCACTTTCTTTCAGAATAGTCTTTTGTACGCCCAATGAAAAAATAGGATTCCCAATTGACGACCCTGTTATGTAAACAAAATTTCAGAGACATAACACGTCCTGTCTCAAACTACAGAATTATATCATAGTTCTGGCAGACATTCTTAGTACATTACAATCGATACAGGACATATTATTTAATTCATTGTATGAAATCTTTACAGGAAGCCAAATTATAAGAAACTCAAATCGTCAAAGATAAATTTTAAGTGGAGAAAATCATGCGTTTCACTAGACTGAGCTTTTATCATTACCATCATTATGTTTTGGAATAGATACATCCTCAACAATAGCCCCCTCTGCCTGAAGTTTTGAAATGGTTGCCTTGACAACACGGCATACGTCATCATCAACATTCTCAAATCCCTCTTAAAGCACAGCAATTTTCGTACCTTTGATACTTTTATTAAGCTGGAAAAACATGTAACAGTTTGAGTGAAATGAAGATCTCGCAAACGTAGCGTCCTTTGATATTTTGGTGTGTTGCTTAGGACATTCGGACGGTTAATATCTGGGGATCACAACAATCTTTGTATCACATTAATGCAAACTAAAACTGTGAGCAAAATTTTACAGCTTCAAAGACATTTTGACCGTGTTCGCCAGAAATACCCAGCATATACAAAATTAGGGGTTTTTTTTCTCATTTTATCATGTGTAAAGTTAATGGAGTTATAACTTACGAGCTTGCTATATTTTGGAACTTTCAAATTCCTATGTTGCCTAGGATCTAATCCATCGTCATAACCTGCTATAGCCTACAAAGATGATATGGAAGAGATTTCATACAATGTTGAGTACAAAAACGTTACGTGCTTGTCTGGTCAAAGCTGCAAATTTATCTGTTCTAAATGATGCTATGAATGTAAAGACTTGATGAGTGTCACAGCTGGTAGACCAGGAGTCCCCGAGGGCACATGTAGTCATGTCCGATCAACTTCGGTTGATCGTTTCTTCGAACACATCGAATAATTACTGTTAACAAACTTTTCTCGAAATTTCTGAAAAGTTGGTCATATAGCATCATATCCAAACCATCCTGCTACATCTTTCGGTAGGTTTTGGACATACCTTTCACCGTCTTTGGCCATATTTCATTGTTTGGATGGAGGATCACATACTAGGGTTAAGTACCCGAAAAGTGCATGTCTGGTCCATGCTGCAAATTTATCTGTCCTTAAATGATGCTATGAATTAGAAAACGTTATTAACATTAGCACTTCTGAAATAGAGAAAGTAGTATTTGTGTACATATACTGTATTCCTAGAAACTAGTATTGAATCATAAAAGACACATAGTGGAAACCACATTTCCTTTTTGAAAAAAATTGAGGAATAAGGGTAAGAACATATCCTACCTAATAAATAAGACTTTAAAAGTAAATGATCTAGCTACCTCTAGAAGTAATGCACAGTCGTCTACGGTCCTTGTCATTGGACCTACATGGTCCACAGTGCTTTCCAGGGATACACTACCAGCCGGAACGCCAGTCGGCACTTGTCTTTGAAGTTTAAAAACGAAGTCACGTGACAAATGTTTTGAATATGACGACATTATACCACGTCATCAAAAACGCGTCATACTGACTGTGCTGCATGTGTAAACAAGAATGACACAGGTGATTTTGATGGCAATAGAGATACCGTTTCAAGTCATAACACTTAATCAGGTAAATTTTGTGGCATTTTGATATAAATCGGGCGTTGTCAAGGGCAGTTTTTCGCCAGCGATCTGTTTACCTGCATTTTATTGCTTATTTTCTTTTAAAATCCCGGCTGGGAATGATTGGGAACAGTCTGAGTGTAAACTTTATATATCACCGAAGTCACCAAAACAAAAAATAGTATGCCGATCTTTGCCTTAAGGGGTTTGTGTCACCTTTCAAACTTCGATATGCTGTTCAGTCGTCCATCTTCCATGTCAACGTATGGAAACTCGTTTGTAAACAGCGAGTACACGAGTACACATGTACCCAAGTCGGTGCTGCGAAGTGGTTAGATTTGCCAAAATGAAACATAACATTGGCACAAAATCATCTACAAGGTATCAAACCATAAATCAAATGTTAAAAATTCCGTTGCCACTTGAATTTGGTGTATTCTGAGTCCGTAATGATGAATTTCAATTCAAATCTGGTCCTCGTTATAGCGTTTTTATTCCTATTCTTAGAGTACTTACTGACTAAAATTCTATATAGGTATCATAATTGGGATTCTGTTGAAAAGATTATCATTGAATTTTGACCAGAAGTGCAAAGGGGAGCATTTGTGTCAGCTTTTAAAACCAACGGTGTATGCACAATTTTCGTTGGATCTTTAGCAGGGCTGAAAAATATCAAAAATCCCTTTCAGAGGAATTTCAGTTACATGTAGTGAATTATATTCGAGTATTATTTGTTGTATAATAATATTTAAAATTTGAGATAAACAATAAAGGTCGTTTAGCCCAATTTATTCTTATTCCGCTACTTTTTGTGTAAAGAGTTATCCGCCCCTTTTAGAAACAATGCTTCCAACCGTCAAAATAGGGATTGGCGTTCCGGCTGTACCAGTATATGGTACTAATCCAAAGGTTGGTTTTAGTCCTACAATACCACACCATGAGGAGGGCATCCTAATGGATCCACCTTGGTCACTTCCCAACGCCATGTCAACCAGTCCTCGGCTGACCTGAACAAAAAAAAAATCTCATAGCGTTATTATACAGATTATACAGATGAGGCACATTGATGGAAAGCTAATACACTGAAACCGAATGTAAGCTTCCTAAACGGCGATGGTGAATGACGTGACTGTATTCACAATCGTTTGATTTTGATTTTGCATGGATAAAAGAAAGGAGGGGATCTCAAACAACACTAGGTTGCAGCACCCACAGCAAAATCCCAAAACACCCATGCAAAAAACACAGAACAGATACCCACAGAAAGAGACGCAAAAGGGACAAGGAACACCAACTCACAACATAGAAACATAAAAGACTACACATAAACCAACGAGACCAATGGGTAACCGGTGCCGACTTAGGACGGCCATCTGCCAAGTAAATAGCAGACGGTGTGGTTATCCTGGATTACGTGCGCACAACCCTCTCACTTCTCCAGTTACCTAGAGGTCTCGAAGAACGTACAAATGTGGTGTAAAACAACCTCCTCACTGTAAGATGACGTCACACAAACAAGACCGCGAAACGCAGAGGCCCCAGAGACACAGATGAATATGTAAATGGATATAAAAAGAGGGCATGCGTAATACAGTCCGTGCTCTGCCGGCTGTAGCGAGCTCATGTATGTAATCACCCGAGGAGTCCGACTGACATTCAGAGAGGACAGGTGGTCGGGGCCCTGTCTTCTCTAAAGAGGTTTGGACAGGGCCCGTCATGGAGTCCCGTCGTCACAGTCAGTCAGAGTGCAAGTCTTAAGAATGCGCTCGTACAAGACTGTATATTGGTCAAGTACCAAGCTTAGTGTCCGTCTGGTGACATTAGGATCATATCCACGGTATAAAAGGCGTTTGATGACTCTGACGCATTTTCGATACATATGCTGTCTACCTTTGATCCTTCTTATTTTGTTAATTATGTCACCATAAAATGCAGGTTGTGAAATACCTAAAGTAATATACTCCGTTGCTTTTATGGGTCCGAATTTCAAAAGAAGTTGATCATAATTTTTGTGAAATTTCCAGAAAGTCTTTACTAGTTTGTGAAAGCGAAAACCTTGACCTAAAAGTTTCTTTGTAATTTGTAGATTTCTATTATGAAAATCCAAAACATCAGTACATGCTCTAGCATACCGGATGAGCTGTGAAATATAGATACCGTATGACGGTAATCTAGGGACATCACCGTCAAGCCAGGGGAAATTTACTATGTTGAATCCAAAATCATCTCGTTTGTCATATACACTTGTATGAATTTCTCCATTGACAATTTTGATATTTAGGTCCAAAAATGGTGTTTCAGTGTCTGTAAAGTTTGCCTTGTTTAGAGTCAATTCTTGTGGATAAATAACATCTTTATACTTTTCAAAAACAGGATTATCGATAGTAAGAATATCATCCAGGTACCTAGAAGTACTAATGAAGCATTTCACATCATCATGTTTTCTTTGCTTTT
Organism: Pinctada fucata; assembly: GCA_028142955.1. Classification (NCBI taxonomy): domain Eukaryota; kingdom Metazoa; phylum Mollusca; class Bivalvia; order Pterioida; family Pteriidae; genus Pinctada; species Pinctada fucata. The sequence goes on along the minus strand of AP027102.1, from coordinate 45,080,827 downwards.
GAAGATTTTGAATAAATTCCTTTTCATATGTGTATAAAAATAAATCTGCAACAAGAGGCGCACATTTTGTACCCATAGGAATCCCTACAACCTGCTTGTAGAGATTCTCACCAAATCTTACATAAATGTTGTCCAAGAGGAAGGACAAGGCACTACACAGGTCGCTACATGTCCATGATTTGTATGATTTGTATTCTGTAGCGGAAAAGAAACCCTTTGATTCAGATGTACAAATATAAATTTTCCCCTCTCGATTATAGCACCATTTAATGAGTTTGGACAATTGATCATTGATCTTGTCGTGAGGAAGCGTGGTGTACATATTTGAAAAATCGTATGAAGCAATCGTATTGGCTTGAAAATTTCTCGATTTTATCTTGTCAATCACATCCCCGGAATTTTTTATAGACCAAAATAAATTTACATCATTCCTGTTAAGAACAGTTTCACAAAATTTTGCAACGTGTTCCTTTACCGCCGTGAGGGCTGACGTCAGATGTCTAGACAAACGCGACAAACGGATAAGTTTAAGCGTGACTGACTTACAGAAAGAACCTTTTTTTCAGAATAGGGACGTTTTGCAACAAAAGTAATTAGACGTAGCTGATCATGATAAAACGGATATTCGCGTTTGTCATTTTTCTCCGGGTTTTGGTGACCTATGATTTCCCATTCTCATGTTGTCATTTACATTCCGATGCATTTACTTTAGTTTTGGTTGTTTCCGTATCTTAGTTTCCCATTTAAATATTAGTACTATGACAAAACTTTCAATGTACAAATGCGCATTTCAGAATGTAATGTCCGATCAGTCGTGGTCTTGACAAAAAGAGAGAAAAACTTTAAAAAAAAATCTATATTTGAGGAGCAAAATATCAAATATGATCCACAATTACTGTCAACGAACCAGTAAAGGGCAGAGCTATGCCTTCAATGATATATCTGATTTAGCTTTAAAGAATCGATGCAAACATGGATAATTCAGGAATCTATGCATATTTCAAATGAATTTTTAGATAAAGATGTACTTACCAGTGAAGCACTTCCAGAACTGGATCCTCCTGAAGTCCTTGTAGGATCATAAGGATTAGGAACAGCGCCTGTAGCACATGTCCAGCTGGAGCGAGTTGAACACATGTCCTCACATGTGGATTTACCTAGGATCTGACCTCCTAAAAATGTAAATGAATTGGAACCTTTTAATAGGAAACTGGTAGTTTATTTAGAGAATTTTCTACATGTATAATTTTGTTTTCTATTGTAGCTTCAAAGTCAAATTAAATATACTTCAGATGAGAGAGGGAGAAAGAGCTAGGAACACTCAAACATACAGGGTTAGACTTTGAACATATAAAATATACAAGATAAAAACTTAACAGGCCTTGGTCCAATATTCTGCTGACTACTGTAGCATCAAATTCAGGCATATATCCTTCTAGAAGTTTAGACCCACACATCATAGGTACTCCCGCGACTGCTATATTGTCTTTGATGGCGATTGTTTTACCCTTCAATAGGCCGTTTTCAGCACCTTTGATGTCACATCTCCAATACCTGTTTGAAATCAATCTTTACTTTAATCTAAAATGTATTTCAAAATAATTATTTCATTACATTTAAACACTTGAAATTTTTGTCTCAAAACATGTTCACATTTACCGTTTTTACTCAATGCACAAAGCCATGATAAACTGATTAAGATCACGATTTCTCGAGCTTTTTTGTTGTAATGCGCATATGGAGTACTGAACTCATTATATTAGAACTGATAACAAATATACCCTCTCCATTTGCCGTATACTTCTTTAAGTTTTTTAAATGTTTTTTGAACACTAGACGTCTATGATTCCTAGGAAAATAGAACACTGGTTTTCGCATGGTAATTTTATCATTGATTGGTAAATCGTGTCGCTTGGTTTCTGCAAAAGTACATCCAAAGGAAAGAAGGGAATCTCCAAAGATAAAACTCATATTGCATTGTGTTCAGGAGAAAGTAATATTTAAACTGAGCTTATGTTCAACGATTAAGTGCATACCAGAATTTAGGAAATCTAAGAAACGTTTAAACAGGTATCCTATTCATGTCAGGCAATGGATATTCTGAAAGATTGATTATATTGTTATATATATATAATAATAAATAAATGAATATTCTAACATGACATGAGAATTTCTCCCTAAATATCCTATAGAACTCACCTGGTGTAAATCCAGTTCGCTAAGCTCCGCCCATGCACGTGCTATAGAGCTGGTGTAGAACAATATTAGAATAGAAATAACAACTAACTAAATGTGATTTGTTGTCCAGTAATTCCCCTTGTCGCATGAACCAATCAAATTGTTCATTGGTTAATGCGACTCGAGGAATTACTGGACAACAAACCACGGCCTCGAGGAATTACTGGACAACAAACCACGGCTAGCTAGTTGTCATTTCTTAATCGAAGAAGCGAATGCCTTTGCTTCTTTATCTTAAATATGAATCACAATGACCCTTACTTACCATGCTGGGTCCGATTTCTCCCTATGACCTGGAAGTCTGGGGTATTTGACAGGTGGCGTCTCTTCTACCATGTCGAAAACCTTTTGATACGACACACACGCTCCTTTGTAGTGCTCTAGACATAAAACACATTGTGAAAAACATTTGCGTATAACAAAATAAGCCTGATCACGGTTGGGGTTGGGAGGGGTCCACTTCGGTCGTGGAATTCAATGTTTATATTTTCACTAAATATACGATTATTCACGGCGGTTTTCCCCCTAAATCATTAGCCCTATGCGCTGATGAATGATGGAAAGCCCTTGTGCTTATGGGAAGGCCATAAGGTTGTAAAGTTCTTCGAGCCATAATTCATGCAAGTCCATTGATATCCAATGCTTTATTTGATTGTTGGTACCCTTGGTGTGTGTGCTTCTCTCATTTTCTCTGATTGTATATTTTGTGTGGTATGGGTGGTTTGCTAGGTGTCACTCATCTTGTTTGCGTCTCACAGTAACCTCGGGACGTGGTCTTTGTGAGGATATTTAACTGTCATCTCTTTCTCCTTGTTGTTTTTATTTAGTTTCTTGCTTTTTGTCTATGACAGAAGGTTGTGTAATTTTTACTTTGCTTATTCATTTAAGAAATGAATCTTATATTTTTTGTTGATGCAGGTATTACCCGAAAAATTGGACGGAAACTGCATCAATGCTCGAAGCGCATGTGATACCTGCAACAACAGAAAAAATACAAGTATTAGCTTGTACAAAAAGCTTGCCGTCAGTTAGCTGACTTTACAAGTTGTACAATTTTAGTTAGAAAAAATGCATTTACCAATCGCACATTTCCGGACTTTTCCGGGTTTTTTTCCGATCAAAGTGACGGAAATTTCCGAAAATCTGCGATTGGTATAGGACGTATCGGCACAAAGACTTTTCGATGCATGTCTCGGAAGAAAATACACTGGTGCGATATGACTTTCATTTGTCAGGTCATCTAAACTCTTAAGCCGACATAATGAGAGAATCTTATATACAGATTCTGAGTAACGCAGACGAATATTTGCATTTTATACAATTGTCAACCAATCATATTACCAAGAGGTATTCTATCCGTGCAAGTAGGTTACGAATGATTACAGTATACCGTCAGTCATGACTGATGGAAATAAGATTAATATCTTATCATTCTATATCCTCTACTTCTGGAAAACATACTTTTTTTTTTAAATTTGATGACAATGAATCCACGCACTACATTTCGTAAGTTCGGGGGGGGGGGCTGCGTAGTGACACTACTGCCTCCCAAGAAGAAACAGTCGTCATGATTCAAAGAGCGAATAATCATCTATCTTTTTCTTTGGAATAAGAACCAATTTGAAGAAATCCTACATGTACTGGAAATGTTTAGTAAGTAGAAAAGAAATTCAGCCATCAACATATCATATTTTCAGCTTCGAACTGAGACGTGTTTTAGAGAATCCCTGGTTCCAAAAATAGTGGTATAAATAGACGTCCATGGAAAATTTAGTTGATCGATGTATCAACAAAATTTCTCAGCCAATCAGATATCTTCATTTCTAAGAAATAACGATGGAAATTAAAAATATATCTCGGAATTAAAGTCCTTTGCGTTGGTGTCGTTGGTTGCGTTGGTGTCGCTGGTGGCGTTGGTTGCGTTGGTGGTACATAATCTTTTTGGTAAATTATGTATTAATGCTTAAAAATAAATCGCCAATATGTTTAACAAACATACAACAAGCTTCTTCACTATCTATACAGATAAAAGTTATTGTGTACATATTAAGGTGTCCGTTGTACAAGAGTCATTTTACATAGCGTTTTAATCATCTCCATTGTGATGTTAAACGTCTTCAAATTCAATAGCATCATTTAAAGTATGGTGAATTTTATGCCTGGTAAAGTACTATAAACTATATATTTTCTGAAAGGTAATGATGACCTGAGTACAGATATAGGACTCCCGGGTCCAAAAGATCAAAGGGGAAAATTCTTGTACAGCTTTGTCATTTTGCATAGGTTATATAGAGAAAATAGACAATTTAACCAGTCTCACCAGTTATTCCCCTTTATTTTTCTGACCCCAAAACTATTACTTTTGAGCAGTGGGCATTATAACCTTTCAGAAAATATATAGTTTATAGTACCTTACCAGGCATGGCAAAATGCCCTTTTGTACATCGGATACCTTAACCAGTAAATCACCGACCTTGATGCCGCAATGATGATCAAAATAGTACTATATTTACCTTGAGCAAACAATAGCTCCTCTTCGGTACACTTGAGGCCTAATTCATCTGATATTTTTCTTAACTCATCAAAAGTTGGTAATTTAACTGCTGGATTTCGAAGATGCGTCATTTCAAAGAAAGTTCTGTTTACTAAACTCGCATTTAAACTGCACAAAATTCGACTTTGTATCTAAAAGGTCAATAGCTGTGACGATGCACAACTTTTGTTATGCTGGTGCAATATGGCATCTTTATCTTTAGAATACCGATCTTAAGGTAGAGTACCCCTCAGGTCAGACTTGCTGGTAATTATTTGCCTGGATACTCTATTTTTTCTCTTCATAATATTGTTGAGAATATCAAACTAATATGGTTTTGAGGAAAGAAACTTTTATAGTTACATTTTATCACCTCTAAAAAGGGATTTTTCTTACTTTTCTCATAGGGCCCAATGTTAACGTTCGAACGGCTTAAGTTCTCGGTATAATCATGAAACCACGAATTATTTTTGTTTTTATATCAGGTCTAACATAAGCTTTGAATATATAGAAATGAAAATATTGTTAAAGTTGTTATTTTGGAAATATGAACATCTGAGACTCTGAGGGATGCTCTACCTTAAAGGACACTTAGCGTCAAATATGCATAGATCTACGATGGCCGATAGCAGCCAGTACTTCTCACTTGCAATTTTTGTCACTGTACATGTACATTTTTCAAGAAATGTACATGTACATTATACACTTAAACCTTAGTTGCTGTATGTACATGTACATTTTCCGAAAAATGTACATGTACAGTTTACACTTAAACCTTAGTTGCAGTATGTACATGTACATTTTCCGGAAAATGTACATGTACACTTTACACTTAAACCTTTGACTTATAATCTTACATATCAATACCGACCTTGAACTGATTTATTAATATAATATGAAGCAGCTGTTTTTTGACATCCAATACCGTTCGAAGAATCATGGACGCCTCTACAACACATCGACGCGTAAATATAGTTATACAGTTTGTATATAACCTTGCCACAAATTAAGATGTTCAAAATTACCATGCTGTGGTGAATGTTTCGGGGGGTGGAACTTATTTGTTATTTCATAAAACATTTCTAGGGCTTGAAAACTTCATAAAAATTCAAAGCAAAATATTTTTTCTCCCGGAAAAACCCAAGCATCCCCCCTCAGAAAATATTGAAAAATATTGAGCCAAAAATTTCGAAACTCACGAAACGAGCCAAACATTCCTCATGTGTTTCTAGAGATTGAAAACTTCATCAAAATTCAAAGCAAAATATTTTTTTTTCTCGAAAAAACCCAAGAAACACAAGACAGAGAGCAGTAAATCTTATTTATGTCAAGAGAGCAAGAACAGAATATTTTAGAAGATCTTTTTTCATTTCGGGTGCATCTGTATGGAACTCTTTACCTGATTTTATTAGAAACTTTACAACATTGTCATCTTTTAAAACGGGTATCTGAAGCATTACGTTGACTCTTGAATTACTATATTGATGTTGTTTTACAGGTATTTATTTTTGTAAATGAACTGTGATATTTAGGTTTTATTTCATTAAGGTGATATAATGGACTTAATTTACTTCATATGTACATATTTTAAAGACAGGATCACATTGTAAACTAGTTCATTTTGTAGCTAAATGTGCTATCCTGTATAAAAAGGAAATAAATAAATAAATAAAGCACCACCCCCTCAGAAAATAGACCGTGTCTTACCATTGTTCAGGAACTATTTGTTCAGTAAATGCAAAGCAAGTCATTCGACGTGAAACTACCATGAGATTACTGAAGACTAGTAGCTTGTGTTCATCCTATTAAGTTTTTTTATCGCATCGTGTAAGACATTCTGTTTGTTCCACACATTACTTTACCCTTTGTAAGAATTCTTAGTTTTGGGGTGAAAAAGTAGGAATAGTAGGAGGATTTTAAGAAAAAGTAGGAAAAATAGGTTCAAAACAAACAGTAGAAAAGTAGGTCCAATAGAAAGCCTGTTTAATGTATGCAACAAATAATAAGATAGCTAAATCTTGCACAATTTACTTTTAAAACGGTTTTTTAGTAATTTTTTTAACCTTACTCGATCAAATAACTATCAAATGAATAGTTAAGTTTTATGAAATAACAAATAAGTTAGCTAAATCTTGCACAATTTACTTTTAAAACGGTTTTTTAGTAATTTTTACCATAGCATGAAAATTTCGAACATCTTAATTTGTGGCGAGGTTGTTGAAGAGGCGTCCATGATTCTTCGAACACGGTATGGGATGTCAAAGAACAGCTGCGTCATATTATATTAATAAATCAGTTCAAGGTCGGTATTGATATGTAAAAATATAAGTCAAAGGTTTAAGTGTAAACTGTACATGTACATTTTCCGGAAAATGTACATGTACATACAGCAACTAAGGTTTAAGTGTAAACTTTACATGTACATTTTTCGGAAAATGTACATGTACATACAGCAACTAAGGTTTAAGTGTATAATGTACATGTACATTTCTTGAAAAATGTACATGTACAGTGACAAAAATTGCAAGTGAGAAGTACTGGCTGCTATCGGCCATCGTATAGATCATATCTAATAGAATTCGGTTGAGGCGGGCGCCTGTCTTCAGGTTTGAGTGATTTCTATATTGCAGATAGTCACAGCGTAACGGAGAAGTAATATTTTGCCGTCTTTCTCTGTTGCAGTGGGTACATGGATATTTCTTGTCTACGAATCAACGATTTTCATGGTAGTTTTGTTATGAGTTCTGTATTTATTATGGAAATCTTCTTAGATACAATAACTTAGATATATTCCTGACTATCTAGTGATTCATATTTGTTCAGATATTTTCTGGCATAGCTTTAATCACCATTTTAAATAGTTACAGCTAAACCTGCGACAAATCAGGTTTTATTAGCTGATTTTGACCATTCTAGGCCATGTCGGATTAAAAATTTAGTTGCATTTTACCATTTTACCAAGAATATATAAAAATAGATATTCACAGCGAAAATCCCTAAATACATATATAATTTATACCAAAGTTATGAGTGGAAAGTTACCTTGAAAAACGTTGATTCTAAGACAAATATACATGAATACATTGCAACGGAAAAGACAGCAACATATCACTTCTCCGTTACGCTGCAGCCACCACCTTATATGAAACCAAAGAAAACCAATAAAACGAATAGCATTTCTCTGTTATGATATATAAACAACACTGAACCGACTAATCAAATACAAAGAATATCAAAGAAAACGGACTATGTATGAAAATTACTAAGATCCCCTTCTCAAAGTAAAAGAAAGAAGGGGATCTCCAACCAGACTAGGTTGCAGTACCCACATCACAGCACCAAAAATACCTAAACCCTTAGGCAAAAACAAAGAGTAGCGAGCACAACAAGAGACGTAAAAGAGACACAATGACATAGAAACATGAAACGCAAAAGACTACTCATGAACCAACGAGGCAATAGGTGCCGACATAGGACGGCCATCTGCCACGCAAGTAGCAAATCACCACAGAAACAACGAAGGACAACTTTTCTAAAGAACCGTCTTCAGTACAAGGTATTGTGGATGCATTGTATGTGGAGCTGTTAATTCCATACATTCAGAATGTGTTTTGGACGCGTTCTTGTTCAAGTTCTGAATCCATGACCAAACTAAATGTACGACAAAATTTTATTTTTGAAGAATTTGTAAGTTTATTGATTACCATTTTTGAATTCTAACTTGGGTTTTGGGTTTGACTTTCTTTCAATTATTTGAATTTATAGTAACAGCAGGGTCTAGTTGGAGATCCCCTTCCGTCTTTGTCCGTGTGTTTCGTTGTGTTATCTTTCCTTCATATCTTATACTCACATCATAGGAAAAGTAATAAAATACATGGAACGTTGTTAACAGATTTATATGTATTATAAAATTAGAAAAAAAAAATGGTTGTTTTACTCATCATCAATCAAACCACATAGAGATAAAAAAAACATGTCATGGTTTCGACAAATTATTCAAAATGAATATAGATGTGCATCACATAGACACAAGTGAAACATGACCCTTGATGAATATTTGATAAGCTCACATAATTAAAAGATATGTAACGAAAGTTATATTGTTTACAGGAACAGTATAACATTTTCTTATTTCTTCACTACATTTTCCACTGTTTTTGCCACTTGTAGTACTGTAAGGTCATCAAACATTTTACCAACAATCATCATTCCACAAGGAAGTCCGTCCGTAAATCCGGCATTTACAGATATTGCTGGATGTCCGGTGACGTTGAAAGATGACATGTTTTTGCCCAATCCATATGATAAATCTATAATCTCTGAAAAAATAAAAGTTTCATATTGATATCAAAGTGCAACAATTTGAACTTTTCTGTGGATAACGGAAAGAGATGTGAAAACTTAATTGTTTTGCTTGGGTTTCAAAACTAGGATTTTTTCATTCCAAATATCATATTAAGTACAGGTCCATGTAAGAATCGAGCAGTTGAAATTCCTTCAAATTTTTGCAAAACTTTTCTCTTTCGAAATATGCTCAGATCAATCCACAAGCATTTGTCCAAGAAACTTCAATTATATAGAGAAATTTTCCAGTCATTTTTTCCCAATTATAATTCTTTCTTAATCATGAGGGGGATATCTCGCTTTACAATCGCTAACTTGAGAAATGAATTCGATTTGTTGATTTGTACGACATATATTTCTAAAAAAAGAAATAAAAAGTTTTTCGAAAATTTTTGATGTATCACCCGTGTCTGATTCATACGTGGACATAGACATAAGAAACAAAAGAAAATCCGGACATACAGAAGGAAACAACAGTATCGTAGAAACACGAGGGACAGCTTTATCTAATGATCAATTGCCAGAGTCCAGAGCGAGTGCGAAAATCACTGTAGGTCGCGATGTTAAGAAATTAGATAAACGTATAATTCGGTCTTTTCGAAATAGAGAGTTACTTCCCATTTGTGCAGGTATTTGACGTCAACGCATTGTGACGTCATGAAATTTTTATCGAAACTATCATGAAATTCAGGGAAACAGGGTTACATTTATGACGTTTTCAAAAGAATTTAATGACGTCACAATGCTTTTACGTCAGATACCTGCACAAATCGAACGTGTGACTGTAAAATCGAAAAGACGCAATTCAAAATGATCCCAAAGCCTGCAAACCACAATCATTTATTATGGAATCTGCCTTGACAAAATAGAAACGCTGATGATCCCCACGCTGACAAAGAGTAAGAAATAGAGAAAATTTAATAAAATCAATACACACATTCTTTACCTGAGAATGAATGTTCCTTTGTTGGTAATTTCATAGGTTTACCAGAAGTTGTTGGCATCACAATGGCGTCATAGTGTTCCAGTACGTCATCATACGCTTTACACAGAACCCGGCGTAAATTCTGTGCTTTACAGTAAAATTTCTTCTGGTAGTTTCTCTCTATGTAATCTCCAAACATCATATTCATCTTCAAAGGAAACGAAATCTCAAATGGTCTGGATTTTACACTTGAAGCCAACTTCTCAGCAAGGGAGGTAGGATAAAATCCTTTCCAACCATATCCAACTCCTGCGAAATGCAAAATTTGATGGGTTAGTGAGGTCAAGGACATCCAGACTTAAATAAAGATCCTATCATTTAATTTTCCTAAAAATTATAAATGTTTTAAATGATTGAAACATAATTTTTCTACATGAAAAGTTTCATCAATTTTTAACCGTTAGTTTTGAAGCTACGAACGTACATATATACTTTTTTCAGAACATCTTTGAGTTGTTAATTTTTGATAATAATTTCAATTAAACCACACCTTTATCCTTTGATCGATATGCCTCCATCATAAAACTTTGAAGGAAAAGTCGATCTGAAAAATTGCCATCTCCCAATGACCAAAGCAAGACACCAACGAACATGACAGAAAGAAACATCGGATATGGAGCAAAATAACCTTAGAAATAAACAGACGCGACGAAAGTGACAAAAAAAAACTTTGTATAGAAACTATTATAATTCTTAATTGGAACAACAATTATATACTGTAGCATTCAAATATTTTATATGATTTGAATTCGTTTTAAATTTAATATAATAAAAATAACCGAGTTCTCTTTGTTATGCATATGCCTTGCACAAAATCACACCAGAACGCATATCATGCATGCGACTTACATTTGTATAAGTATTTGTCGTATAGAATTATGGAACGGTTGCTCTTGTACAACACTTAAAACCTTTATGAAACATGGTGTCCTTGTGGCCTCTGGATGTTTAAGGGTCTTGTTATGACATTTTCCTTTGGTCTTATTGAAATCTTTCCCTTCTTTTTCTCGATTCGAACATATTTGAATCAAACATACCACTTTCTTTGAGAATATTCTTTTGAATGCCCAAGGACAAAATAGGACCCGCGATTGGTGATCCTATAAGTAAAGGTAAACAAAATTTCAGAAACATGCCAACTAATTACCATAGACTGGCAGACATAATTTAGTACATTGCAATCGATAAAGTACGTATTTAATATAATACATTCATTGTATCATATCTTTAAAGAAAGCCAAATCATCATAAATTCAAATCATTAATTAAAAATTAATTATTTACTTGATATATTAATATGAAAATCATGCGTTTCACTGGACTGAACATTGCCTATTACCGTCATTGTGTTTTGGAATAGATACATCATCAACTATAGCCCCCTCTGCCTGAAGTTTTGAAATGGTTGCCTTGACAACACGGCATACGTCATCATCAACTCCTTCAAATCCCTCTTTAAGCACAGCAATTTTCGTACCTTTGATACTTTTATTAAGCTAGAAAAAGATGTAACAGTTTAAATGAAATCTATCTAATCGTGTTTTGGATGTTTTTGTGTATTGCTCCGAAGGAAAATTGCTGGGGATCACCGCTTCACATATAAGCTTCATTTAAAATTTCACATTGTATCCAAGTATACACAAAATAAAGGTATTTAATTTTTTATTGTAATTTGCCATATAATAACTTACATGCTTGCTATATTTTGGAACTTTCAAATCTCTATGTTGCCTTGGGTCTAATCCATCGTCATAACCTGCAATCGCCTACAAAGGGATGCCATACAATGATCAGGATAAAACTTAGGACTTAGACGATGTTATTCTAAAACAGAAAAAAGGAATCCTTGGCTTTGTGTATATATCCTGTATTCTCATTTTATTGAATCGCATAAATACATGACATGACATGAAGCCAAATTTTTCTTTTCAAAACCGTTTAATGAATAAGAGCATTAGCATCTCTTATTTACTAGATAGAAAAAAATGGTTACCTCAAGAAGTAATGCACAGTCGTCTACGGTCTTGGTCATTGGACCTAAATGGTCCACAGTGCTTTCTAGAGATACACTACCAGTGTAACGTACTAGTCCAAAGGTTGGTTTTAGTCCTACAATGCCACACCATGAGGAGGGCATCCTAATGGATCCACCTTGGTCACTTCCCAACGCCATGTCAACCAGTCCTCGGCTGACCTAAACAAAAAAATAAACATCTCCTAGCATTATTATACTGCTCAGACACATTGTACACTGAAACCGAATCTAAGCTTCCTCAATGGCGATGTTGAATGACGTCACTGTACTCACGATCGTTTGATTTTGGTCTTTATTTTGCATGGATAATTTTAATTCATTAGCACAATCACATCAAGCTCATGTGTGACAGGCGGACAGACAAGAGCCTTTTTTCAGAATAGGGATGTTTCGTAACAAAATTAAGTAAACGTAGTTTACCATGATAAACGGTTATTCGTATTTATCTTTTTTCTCCGGGTTCGGTGACCTATGATTTCCCATTCTTATGTTGTGATTTATATTTCAATGCATTTACCTGTTTTGCATCTTTGTCTTTGGTCACCTTCGTTTTGGGTGTTCACATATCTTCGTTTCCCATATAGAGAATTGTTCTATAACAAAACTTTCAGTGAACAATATGCGCATTTCAGAATGTAATGTCCGATCTGTGTCAGGCCGAAAGAGAAATAATCTAAATTAAGAAAAAAAAAATTCAGAAAAAAAACATATGTCTCCCCCTCCGTCTAAGTTACTTTGACCTTGTTCACATGTCATCGGGACAAGATGATATGAAACATCTGAGTCATGAGCAACATCATACTTACACATGAAAGTGATTCATTATATTCTTCAAGAGGTATAGCTCGAACATGATTAGCATAGACAATTTCACTATAAGCATGTTGATCTTGACTTTGGTCACATGAGCTTAGATATAGGTGACCTGAAACTTAAGGATCATGAGAAACAACAAACTGAATTAGTGATTGGATAGATAGTTAAAAAATATAGCCCGGACATAATTAGCATATACAAATTCTGCCTGGACATAATAAGCATATACGTTTTCATAACTAAAGTAAGAGGCGACCTTTGTCATGTGACTTTGGGAAAACGTGATAAGAAACATTTAGCCCTGAGAAAGAACATACTAAAATATGAAAATTATTGTAAGAAGGCTTCAATCGACAGAATGAGCATGTACAGTTTCATCAAAAAGAACGAAATGATCTTCACTTTAGAAACAAAACTTTGTCTTAAGGTGAGAAGAAACCATTCGATCATGAACAAGAGCATACTAAAACATCAAAGTGATCCATTATACGATTCAAAAGATATAGTCCTGACAAGATAGCATGTACAATATCAATAAAAGGTGTCATATTTGACCTTGCTCATATGACCTTGGTTCAAGGTGACCGGAAACCTTTGGGTCTTAAGCACCATCATACTAAAATATAAAAGTGATTCGGTAAACGCTTCAAAAGATAAAGCCTGGATACGATAGCATGTGCAATTTCATGAAAATGCAGTAAGTTAATCTTGACCTTAGTCAAATAACCTTTGGTCAAGGTGATGTGAAACATTTGGTTCATAAGCAACAATATACTAAAACATGAAAGTGATCTGGTAAACAGTTCAAGAGATATAGACCGGGCAGGATAGCATGTACAATATCATTAAAATGTTCTAAGTGACCTTAACTTTGGTTATATGAGCTTGGTTCAAAGTGAAGTGAAACCTTTGGATCATAAGCAACAACATTCTAAAATATGAAAGTTATCGGGCAAACAATTCAAGAAATATAGTATATACAATTTCGTTTATAATGTACTAAGTGACCTTGACATTTGACATTGGGTCAAGGTAAGGTGAAACCTTTTGGTCACAAGCAACATTATACTATAATATGAAAGTGATCCGGTAAACGCTTCAAGAAATATAGCCCGGACAGAAATGCATGTACAATTTCATTAAAAATGTACTAGGTGACCTCGACCTTGGTCACATGACACTGGGTCAAGGTAAGGTGAAACCTTTTGGTCATAAGCAACAATATACTATAATATGAAAGTGATCCAGTAAAAAGTTCAAGAGATATAGCCTGGACAGGAATGCATGTACAATTTCATTAAAAATGTACTAGGTGACCTCGACCTTGGTCACATGACACTGGGTCAAGGTGATGTTAAACCTTTGGGCCATTAGCAACAACATACTAAAACATGAAAGTGATAGGGCAAACGGTTCAGGAGATGTAGTCCGGAAACGATATGTGACAGACGGTCGGAAGTTGGTGGGGAGACATAATCATTTATATATGAGGAGGAAAACTTTTAAACGTGATCCACAATTACTGCCAACGGGCCAGTTAAGGACAGTGTTGTGCCTTCAGGGAGATAATACCGGGTTTGACTTAAAGAAACGATACAATTATGGATAATTAAGCGATATTCATATTTCAAATGAATTTTTGAATTAATATGTACTCACCAGTGAAGCACTTCCAGAACTGGATCCTCCAGAAGTTCTTGTAGGATCATAAGGATTAGGAACAGCGCCTGTAGCGCATGTCCAGCTGGAGCGAGTTGAACACATGTCCTCACATGTGGATTTACCAAGGATCTGACCTCCTGAAAACGTAAACAAATTAGAACTGAACAGTAGGCTGTGCGGATTCATATTCAAAAGATGTACAAAGAGAAAGTTATCATTTGATCGTTTAATAGTTTGATATAGGTGTCAGTTCCTTTCAATCATGCCTTGGGGAATATATCAACAGGATGAAAACTAAGCAAACCTCGGTCCAATTTTCAAGTGACAACTGTAGGTTAAGCATTAAGGTATCCGTTGTTCAATAGAGTCATTTTACATAGCGATTCAATCATCTCCATTGTAAAGAATGGTAAAATTTATGCCTGATAAGGTACTATGAACTATATATTTTCTGAAAAGTTATGATGCCCTGAGTACAGATATAAGAATCCCAGGTCTTAAAAATCAAATGGATAAAAACTCATGTACAAAACAGGTATTTTGTACATGATATAATGTATAGGGCAAATAGACTATTTAGCTGCTTTATAAGTTATTCCCTTTTGTTTTTCTGACCCCTAAATCATTATTTCTGAATTGTGGGCATAATAACCTTTTTGAAAAAATATAAAGTTTATACTACCTTTCCAGGCATAAACAATGCCCTATTGTACATCGGATACCTTGAATTAAGGTATCTATCCCTCTAATGTTTGCAAACACGATAAAAGGGTAAATATATGATCTTAAACACAAGAAACAAATATAACAGACCTTGGTCCAATATCCAGCTGACTACTGTAGCATCAAATTCAGGCATATACCCCTCTAGAAGTTTAGACCCACACATCATAGGTACTCCCGCCACTGCTATATTGTCTTTGATGGCGATTGTTTTACCCTTCAATAGGCCGTGTTCAGCACCTTTGATGTCACATCTCCAATACCTGTTTGAAATCAGTTTTTATTTGAATCTATTTCGTAATTATTCTTTTTCAACTTTCGGGACACCCTCTGCAGTATACTAAGGAAAACATTGAAATACTTGTAATCTTCAAGTTTTATCTCAAAATATGTCCATGTCTACCATTTGTCTCCATGCGCAACGTCATGTTAAATCGATTAAGATTAAGAACCTCGATCATTACTGATGAGACATTTTTGAATGCGCATATGTTATACTGAAAACAATTCAATAGAACAATTTTCTCATAATTGCATACCAGACTCTTGGAAATCTAGGAAATGTTTAAAAAGAGATTTAGACAAGCAATGTGGGTTCTTAAAGAAACATATAGTCTGCTTTGCTGTGTGTTGTGTGTTGAATATCTTTGCGTCTTTAGCTTAAATGAATCACAATGATCCTTACTTACCATGCAGGGTCCGATTTCTCCCTATGACCTGGAAGTCTGGGATATTTGACAGGTGGCGTCTCTTCTACCATGTCGAACACCTTTTGATACGCTCCTTGGTAGTGCTCTAAGCATACAAAACATGCGTATGAAAAAAAAAACATTGATCATGGTTGGAGTTGGGAGACGTCCACTTCGGTCATGGAATTCAAGACTTTTTCATTTTCAAAAAAAATAGGTAGATATTATACAATTATTAACTATTAATGAGGTCTGCTCGTGACTATACAGACCTGGTCAGGTATTGATTGACCGAGGCCGAAGGCCGAGGTTAACAAATGCCTGACCAGATCTGTAAAGTCACGAGGAGACCGAAATCAAAAGTCAATAACTGCTTTATTAAATCATCATGATTTTATTAACATTTGCATTGTAATGATACGCGAAGTCAAAGTTCTAACACTACAAAAATTAACGCCGCGCTAATCCCGAATAGACCGCTTTGGAGCGTTAGCGGTCAACTCACTCTGAGGTACACTCTATCAAACAGCCTCTCCACCAATCAGAAATATATAAGCAAAATCGGCAATAATTCCTGATCATTTAATAATAGCTCTTAAGATATCTGTTGTACAATTGAGTCATTTTACACAACGTTTTAATCATCTCCATTGTAAATTATGGAAAATTTTATGCCTGGTAAGGTAGTATAAACTATATATTTTCTGAAAGGTAATGATGCCCTAAGTTCAGATATAAGACTCCCAGGTCTTAAGAATCAAAGGGGTAAAACTCTGGTACAACTTTGTTATTTTGCATAGGTTATATAGAGAAATAGACGATTTAAATGTCTCATCAGTTATTCCCCTTCGTTTTTCTGGCCAAATAATTATTATTTCTGATCAGTAGGCATTTTAAAAAACCTTTCAGAAAATATATAGTTTATAGTACCTTACCAAGCATGGAAAAATGCCCTACTGTACATCGAATACCTCACAAACACGATCGGCGTTTTACTTTCACTTTCATTTACACGAAGCACGCCGATCGTTTTTAGCTTGATAAAAGTTATTGTTTCTCTTATTTTGGACAAAACTCATAGCTAAAGCATCCTTTCACTGCATCACATTCCCCTTTTGTGATAAATATTCTGTATCACATGCAATACTTTAGATAAACCGAATGTTCTGCGATGCGTGATTACCCAACGTGTTATTGGAATTGTAGGTTTGAAAGAAGACACTTTTATATTCAATGACAATATTCAAAGCAAGTCTACAGATGTTAAACGTCTTCAAAATCAATTGCATCATTTAAGAACAGATAAATTTGCAGCATGGACCAGACATACAGGTTTCGGGTTCATAACCCTCGTCAGTGATCCTTGAATTAAACAATGTGATATGGCCAAAGAATGTGAAAATAATTATGTCCAAAAATGTAATGATCGATGTGCGATATAAGTCCCCTACTGGCGGCATAAATTTATGTCCTGCATCTCTGTTCATCAGTTCATTATCTGCAACAACAGCCAAAAAAGTCTGGGAAACTGAATTCATGACATTTGCGAAGTCAAAGGGCCATAACTCTTGTGAAAATTAGTCAATCTAAATTAAACTCGAACTTGATCTGCATCACACTATAATGTATTCGCATACAAAAATCAGTTCATGATCTGCAATAACAGGCATGAAAAAAAGGAAAACTGAAAATTTCATGAAATTTGCCGAGTCCAAGGGTCAAAACTTATGTAAAATAGGCCAATGGAAACCAAACTCAAACTTGGTCTGTATCACACAGCGATGTATTCATATACCAAAAATCAGTGCATTATTTGCAATAGAACCGAAGAAAAGTCTGGAAAACTGAAATTTTCATAAAATTTGTTAAGTCCAATGGCAATAACTCTTGTAAAAATAGGTAAATCTAAAGCAAACTCAAACTTCAACTATATCACATTGAGATATATCCACATACCAAAAATGAGTTCAATTAATGCAACAACAGCGAAAAAAGTCCGTTAAACTGAAATTTTCATAAAATTTGTTAAATCCAAGGGCCATGACTCTTGTAAAATAAGGTCAGTCAAAAGCAAACTCAAACTTGATCTGTATCACATTGAGATATATCCACATAACAAAAATAAGTTCAATATATGAAACAACATCGAAAAAAAGTATGGAAAACTGAAATTTTCATAAAAATTTCCAAGTCCAAGGGCCATACCTCTTTTGAAAATGGGTCAATCTAAAGCAAACTAAAACTTTATCTGTATCACATTGAGATATATCCACATACCAAAAATGAGTTCAATATATGCAACAACAGCGAAAAAAGTCCGGAAAACTGAAAATGGGACAGACGGACGGACGGACGGACGGACAGACAGACAGACAGACGGACAGACAGACAGACCGAGTGGAAACTAAGAGTCCCCTTCGGCGTTGCCGGTAGGGGGCTCATAAAAATAAACTTAAAGGCTTAGCAGGATGGGTGGGATATACTGTTACAGGGCGTTTTAGAAATTTCAACAAATTTTAAAATGCGTCAAAGAAAAGATCAATCGAAGTTGATCGAACTTGAAATAAACGACAATAAGCGTTAAAGAAGAGTTAAAGAAGATCCTGACGATAATCTCAATAGCACTCACAGAGGAGCACACAAATGAGCATCGACGAACCCCTAGCACGGTAGTGGAGAGACCAGGTGCCCGGGGGGAGTAAACATCCCCTGTTTGGTTAGCCGCACCCGCCGTCGATGTTCACGCACGAAAATGAAATATCATACATGCATGCACTGTCCGAGATTATGTCTATATAGAAAGTGCTATGGAGACCATGTCAGGGAAAAATATTCAAAACACTAACTGTCAAACCCCTCGCGGGGAACTTTTTACGAGCTCCAAACGGCAAAGGGCATAAGTGAAACTCAATGAGTTAAAGAAGATCCTGATGATAATCTCAGTAGCACTCACAATAGATCACACAGTTGAGCATCAACGGACCCCTAGCAAGCTAGAGGTGGGACCAGGTGCCCGGGAGGAGTAACCATCCCCTGAGTTCTATCTTATTCTTTGTCAACCATGTCTATTTTCAAATTATGAGGCCGTAACCAGGTCTTTTTTTTAAGTTATTAGTCTGATCAATTGATATATCATGTTTAGGTGCTGTCTTTGTTTGCTTTTCTTGTTTTCTCTTATTGTATATTTTGTGTGGTATGGGTGGTTTGCTACGTGTCGGTTGCAATTTTAAAATTATCTTGTTTGTGTCTCACAGTAACCTCGTCGGGACGTGCTCTTTTGCTTTTGCTTTTTGTCTATGATAAAAAGTTGTGGATTTTTTTTTTACATTGCGTATTCATTCAACTCTATCTGTAAACGAAAGTCCTTCGCGTTGGTTATACATAATCTATATATGATAAATTCTGTATTACTGCTTAAAAATTAAACGTTAATCTGTTTAACAAACCTTCACTATCTACACGAATAAGATTCAATTTCTACATGTACATGTATATCCAGTAAATCGCTGACCTTGGTACCACAATGATGATCAAAACTGAAAATAGTACTACAGTATTTTTAAATACCTTTAGCAAACAATAGCTCCTCTTCGCTACACTTGAAGCCCAACTCATCTGATATTTTTCTTAACTCATCAACAGTTGGTGATTTAACTGCTGGGTTTCGAAGATTTGCCATAACAGAGAAAGTCCTGGTTTCTAACTTGCCTCTAAACTGCACAAAATTCGATATAGCACTTTCGAATAAGATTGATTATTCCAATACAATATTTGTATTTAAAAGGTCAATAGCTGTGACGATGTATAACTTTTGGTCAACTCAATAAAAGTTACACTGGTCCAATATGGCATTTAAATCCACAGAATACCGATCTAAGCGTTATGTATGCATAGATCGGATCTTTTAACAAAATGTAATAGGACTTGGTAGGGGCCGGCGCCGGTCTTCAGGTTTGAAGGATTTCTATATTACAGATAGTTACAGCGCAACGGAGAAGTGATATTTTGCTGTCTTCTCTGTTGCAATGGATTCATGCATATTTCTTGTTTGAGAATCAACGATTTTCCGGGTAACTTTCCACCTATAATTCTGTATTTATTATGGAAATCTTGTTAAATTAGAAATATTCCTAACTATCTGATGATTGATTTTCTGCCATATTTACAAAGAAATTATGTATATAGATAAAAATTCATAGCAAAAATTCCAAAACACATACATGATTTACGAAAACTATGGCTGGAAAGTAATCTAGAAAACCGTTGATTCTCCGACAAGAAATATGCATGAATCCACTGCAACGGAGAAGACAGCAAAATATCTCTTCTCCGTTGCGCTGTAACTAGCTGCAATATAGAAATCCTTCAAACATGAAGAACGGCGTACAAAAATCGACCCCTGCTTAAAGTAAAAAAAAGGAGGGGATCTCCAACTAGACTCGGTTGCATTACCCACAAAAAAAACACCAAAACACCTGATGCGAAAGTAGAGAGTATACGAGCACAGCAAGAGACGTAAACGAGACATACGACATAGACGGCGGGTGCGGCTAGCCAAACAGGGGATGCTTACTCTTCTCGGGAACCTGATCCAACCTCTAGCCATTCTGCTACGTCTTTCGGTACATTTTTGGACTTAATAATTTTCATACATTTTGGCCATATTAGATTGTTCAGACTGAGGATCACTGACAAGGGTTAAGTACCCGAATCCTGCATGTCTGGTCCATGCTGCAAATCTATCTGGTTTTAAATGATGCTATCAAATTTGAAGACGTTAAACAATTGCTAGGGGTCCGTCGATGCTCGATTTGGTGTTCTATTGTGAGTGTTTTTGAGACTGTTGTCAGGATCTTCTTTATCTCATAGAAACATGAAACACAAAAGACTAAACATAACCCAACGAGACCAATGGCAATCGGGACCGACTTAGGACGGTCATCTGCCACGCAAGTAGCATATGGTGTGGTTACCCGTATTACGTACGCACCCTCCCATTTTTCCGGTTACTCATAGATCTCGAAGAACGCAGATTGTTGTGCAAAATAATCTTCTCATTATAAGCTGACCATCCAAACAAGACAGTAAAACGCAGGAGCCCAAGCAACACAGATGAATATGTAAATGGTATAAAAAAGGGGTCGCACGAAATACAGTCCGTGCTCTGTCGGCTGTAGCGAGCTCATGCATGCTATTAACCGAGGATTCCGACCGACACTCAGAGAGTGCAGTTGGTCGGGGCCTTGACTTCTCCAAAGAGGTTTGCACAGGGCCTGTCATTGAGTCCCGTCGTCACTGTCAGTCAGATTACCAGTCTTAGGAATGTGCTTCCACAAGGTTGTAGATTGGTCAAGTACCATGCCGAGTGTCCTTAATTCTGGTGCCATTATGATCATATCCACGGTATAAAGGCCTTTGATTACTCTGAAGCATTTTCGATGGTTATGCTGTCTAACTTTGATACTTCTTATTTTGTTTATTATGTCTCCATAAAAGGCAGCTTTAGAAATACTCTGTTGCTTGCATAGGTCCGAATTTTAAAAGAAGCTGACAGTATTTTTTGTAAAATGTCCAGATAGTCTTAAGTAGTTTATGAAAGCGGAAACCTTGTTCCAAAAGTTTCTTGGTGATATGTAAATTTCTACAATGAAAATCCAAAACATAAGTACATGCTCTATCGTACCGGATGAGTTGTGATATGTAAATAACGTATGGCGGTAGAATTCTGGGAACATCACCGTCAATCCAGGGGCAATTTGCACTGTTGAATCCAAAATTATCTGTTTTGTCTTACAAACTTGTATGATTACAATTTTGATAAACTTGTAAATCGTAAACTTTAAAAAGTTTACGATTTAGTAAGGTATAACAATGTATTCTTTCTGGCTTCTGGTATTTCCCAGCCTATTTAAAGTACGAGATCTCGCGAGATCTTCCTTCTTCCATGTGGCTTCGATAGTTACTTAGCGGACTTTTTAAATCTTGTGACAATCCTTTCCAATAAGAACTTATCAAGGAACTTTATAGTTCTAAATTTGATTGGTGTTTGTCTCTGATAAAGAGCAGCCAGGACTGTAGCCCTGAAAGGGCGGTTAATGCTGGCCAAAACGGCGTATCGCTTTCAAGCGAGAGCTCTGGCCGAGGAGGCAAAGCCAATGACTGGGGCAAGTATTCAATCCCTAAGCTGAAAGTGAAAAGAAAAGGGACGAAGGATCAAGTCAAAGATCGCTACGAAGACAGCGATGACAGCACTGATCCATTCGAGGATACCTCAGATCAGGAGGAATGTGACTCGCATGATGAGGCCGGACATACTAAACCTCCGATTACAGATGCATCGGATGGCACTTCAGACGATAACTCTGATGATGATAATCGGCTTGATCCGTTGGGCGAAGAAATTGAATACTTTCTAGACAAGAGCAAAGCAAAATACACCCAGAAGTATTTCAAATTCCACTTGTCAGAAGGGAAAATTCAGTCTTGCATCTTGGAGGACGCACCGATTCCAGGTAATGCTTTCCTCAATTCAACGGAGGTGGATGACAATATTGAGGACCTGGTGGATGATGACTAACAAATGAAGTTCATGAAACTTACGGATAGATCACTAAAATTAATTCAGAAACGAGTGATACAGTGCATGGGACTATTGTCTCGCATTTGGGAGGAACTGGACGAAGCCCACAGGGGCAAGACATCAAATGTAAACGTCTTCAAATTGAATAGCATCATTTAAAAACAGATAAATTGGCAACGTGGACCAGACATGCACGTTTCGGGTACTTAACCCTCATCAGTGATCCTAAATCTAAACAATGTAATATGCCAAAAAGTATGAAAGTTACTATGTCGAAAAAGTATACCGAAAGACGTAGTAGGATGGGTGGGGTATGATGCTACAGGACCCACTTTTTAGAAATTTCAAGAAATTTTGATACCAGAAATTTAGAATGCGTTGAAGAAACATCGAAATCGGCGAGGTGGTCGAACTACTAGAAAAAAAACATTCTTATGGTAGGGCAGGTGAATGTGGCATGCCTCCTTGAGAGGAGGCTGAACTTTTTCGGCAAGATCCTCAAAAGTACGAAAAGAGCGAAGACCCCACTTTTGCATAGCGACAAACAGCTGGAGAACGAAAGTGTGTTATTTGGAAACGACTTTTATAGTGTTCTTGATCGAAAAGCAAAAATCCAAAAAGAGCACGGACAATGAACAAGGATATGACCGGCAGCTCGCAGGAACGCAAAAGGGCCAAAGTGACGGGTCCGAAGCCCTTTCGAAAGGGACCTTCTGGAAGACCGTACTCCAAAACCAGCACCAGAAGGTCGTTTCAGCGCAAAAGGGGTTCCCACTCTAAGAAAACATATCAAAGGTACAGTGCCAAGTCACGAAAGTAAATTCGGACTATAACAATTTCCATTTATAAATCACTGAAATATATAAAAGATACAAATCTCATTTGGTACCGACATAGGATTACCATTATATACTTACTACTAACAAATCTGCTTTTAAAATGAAATAATCAGATAATCCATTATGTTCTTTTTGTCAGGATGAGGAAGAGAGCATTGTACATTTACTCTGGTCATGTCAGAAAGTACAAATTTCCTTTCAAAACTAGAAGACCCCTTTGCTATTTTTCACTCTTTCTGAATCTTAATATGAAATTCTTTTTACTTGGACATTATCTATCATCAGACAGTGTACGTAACATATTAGTTCTTAACATCAAATTCTATATTCACAAATATAAATATAATAAAGAATCAACTTTCATTTAATGCATGCCTTCATATTTTGAAATTCAATTATTTAACTTACAAAGAAATTTAGAAAAAAAGGAAATAAAATAGAAAAATTCAATTCTTCATTGGTTAGATGGGCACCAGCCTTACATTTTTCAGAAGTTTAAAATAATTTTTTCCGTTTCTGTAATGCTTTAGCTTAATCTAATTCATTGATATCTTTTTTTTCCCTTTTTAAAAATTTCATTTTATGTGTAATTGTCATACTGTGAAAACTCTTGTATAGATCTTTCTTTTTATTTCAATAAATAGTCTGCTGTCTGTCTGTCTCTCTCTCTCCTTTATATATATAAAATGTGATGTGAATATGTCTAAATGAATGAAACTCATAACTCGTGTACAGTACACAAAAAAAGAAAACCTCTCTCAATTTCTATCCTAGATAAGGTATGGAAGATCTCCGGTAAGACCAACCTGCAATGACCACAGCGGAACATACCAACAGGATTGTAAAAAAGAAAGAAGATCGGGAAAAACAACTTCAAGTGAAAACGAGACAAACAACAACTACAAAGAAGAAACTAACAAACACTTAAAGCAGACCAAGCAAAACATGAAGCACGAAAGGAGATATTTAAGCTTAAGAAGACGAATTTGCATCAAGTGCCGACTTGGACGGTTATCCGCTACATCACAGCGGATGTTGGGGTTATCAGGATTACATGCGTGCAATTTTCCATTGATACGGACACACAAAGATCTTTCGAGACGTAGGCTACAGCTTGTGTATAAACAAAAGCCTTCTCGTTGTAAGGAAGGAGCATTACAAGGTATGGACAGTAATACAAAGGGACCCTAGGCAGCGCAAAAACTATGTATGAAAATATTAAATGCAATTGAAATACGAAAATGCAATGATCGCTGTGCGATATAAGTCCCCAACCGGCGGCATAAATTTATGACTTGCATCTCTGTTCATCAGTTCATCATCTGCAACAACAACCAAGAAAAGTCTGGGAAACTGAATTCACGAAATTTGCTAAGTCCAAGGGCCATAACTCACATAAAGTGAAAATTAGTCAATCTAAATTAAACTCAAATCTGCATCACACTACAATATATTCACATACAAAAAATGAGTTCATTATCTGAAATAATAGGCAAGAAAAAGTCCGGAAAACTGCAAATTTCATGAAATTTGCAAAGTCCAAGGGCCATAACTCTTGTAAAAATAGGCCAATGGAAACCAAACTCAAACTTAGTCTGTATCATACTGAGATGTATTCATTTACCAAAAATCAGTGCATTATTTGCAAAAGAAATGAAGAAAAGTCCGGAAAACTGAAATTTTCATCAAATTTGCTAAGTCCAAGGGCCATAACTCTTGTAAAAATAGGTGAATCTAAAGCAAACTCAAACTTGATCTGTATCCCATTGAGATATATCCACTTACCAAAATGAGTTCAATTTATCTAACAACAGCGGAAAAGAGTCCGGAAAATTCAAATTTTCATAAAATTTGCTATGTCCAAGGGCCATAACTCATGTAAAAATAGGTCAATTGAAAGCAAACTCTAACTTGATCTGTATCACATTGAGATATATCCACATACCAAAAATGAGTTCAATATATGCAACAACAGTGGAATAAAGTCTGGAAAACTGAAATTTGTATAAAATTTGCTAAGTCCAAGGGCCATAACTCTTGTGAAATTAAGTCAATCGAAAACAAACTCAAACTTGATCTGTACCACATTGAGATATATCCACATACCAAAAATGAGTTCAATATATGCAACAACAGCGGAAAAAAGTCCGGAAACTGAAATTTTCATCAAATTTGCTAAGTCCAAGGGCCATAACTCTTGTAAAAATAGGCCAATGGAAACCAAACTCAAACTTAGTCTGTATCATACTGAGATGTATTCATTTACCAAAAATCAGTGCATTATTTGCAAAAGAAATGAAGAAAAGTCCGGAAAACTGAAATTTTCATCAAATTTGCTAAGTCCAAGGGCCATAACTCTTGTAAAAATAGGTGAATCTAAAGCAAACTCAAACTTGATCTGTATCCCATTGAGATATATCCACATACCAAAATGAGTTCAATTTATCTAACAACAGCGGAAAAGAGTCCGGAAAATTCAAATTTTCATAAAATTTGCTATGTCCAAGGGCCATAACTCATGTAAAAATAGGTCAATTGAAAGCAAACTCTAACTTGATCTGTATCACATTGAGATATATCCACATACCAAAAATGAGTTCAATATATGCAACAACAGTGGAATAAAGTCTGGAAAACTGAAATTTGTATAAAATTTGCTAAGTCCAAGGGCCATAACTCTTGTGAAATTAAGTCAATCGAAAACAAACTCAAACTTGATCTGTACCACATTGAGATATATCCACATACCAAAAATGAGTTCAATATATGCAACAACAGCGGAAAAAAGTCCGGAAACTGAAATTTTCATCAAATTTGCTAAGTCCAAGGGCCATAACTCTTGTAAAAATAGGCCAATGGAAACCAAACTCAAACTTAGTCTGTATCACACTAAGATGTATTCATTAGCAAACTCAAACTTGATCTGTATCACATTGAGATATATCCACATACCAAAAATGAGTTCAATATATGCAACAACAGTGGAATAAAGTCTGGAAAACTGAAATTTGTATAAAATTTGCTAAGTCCAAGGGCCATAACTCTTGTAAAATTAAATCAATCGAAAACAAACTCAAACTTGATCTGTACCACATTGAGATATATCCACATACCAAAAATGAGTTCAATATATGCAACAACAGCGGAAAAAAGTCCGGAAAACTGAAATTTTCATCAAATTTGCTAAGTCCAAGGGCCATAACTCTTGTAAAAATAGGCCAATGGAAACCAAACTCAAACTTAGTCTGTATCACACTGAGATGTATTCATTTACCAAAAATCAGTGCATTATTTGCAAAAGAAATGAAGAAAAGTCCGCAAAACTGAAATTTTCATCAAATTTGCTAAGTCCAAGGGCCATAACTCTTGTAAAAGTAGGTCAATCGAAAGCAAACTCAAGCTTGATCTGTATCACATTAAGTTATATCCACATACCAGAAATGAGTTCAATATATGCAACAACAGCGAAAAAAAGTCCGGAAAACTGAAAATGGGACAGACGGACAGACAGACAGACCGAGAGGAAACTAAGAGTCCCCTTCGGCGTTGCCGGTAGGGGACTAAAAATCAGTCCGTGCTCTGCTGGCTGGTACAACTCATCATAAATCACCCGAGAAGTAAGACCAACATTAACACTACACAAAATTTGGAGCCGCTCATTTTGGCAAGAGGAAATTAAAGCTCTCTATTGTAGATGGCGCCAGGAAAATTCACTTTTGCTTTAAAGTACTACTGACGAGGATTAAAATATCCGAAACACGTGTCTAGTACAACAAAATTGGTACTATAGAACATATATTTCAATATTGACAATTTCAACCACTAAGCTGGTATCGCTGCTGGTGGACTGTAGGCCCCCGAGGATTTCACTCACCTAGTTTTAGTGTTTACGCACTGCATTGAATTATATTCTAAATTTCCTGTAATCAAATTAGACATACATTTCTAAAACTAAGGGGTATCTCCCTCATTGCATAGCTCTGTCTAGGTTTCAGTATAATTTTTTTCGGTCAGGTTTAGAATTAAGCTCCTTGCGCTTACCCTCCAACGAATTTTGGCCATATTTTTAACTTAAATACGCTTCCGAATAAACCCTACACAAAATTTGGAGCCACTCATTTTAGCAAGAGGAAATTAAAGCTCTCTATTGTAGATGGCGCCAGGAAAATTCACTTTTGCTTTAAAGTACTACTGACGAGGATTAAAATCTCCGAAACACGTGTCTAGTACAACAAAATTGGTACTATAGAACATATATTTTAATATTGACGATAAGGAGTCAGGACCCAGTCTTCTCTGACGAGATTTGGACGGCGCCAAAATCCTGTTGTCATTTTGTTTGTATGGTATTGTTACTCGTCTGTAAAATAACTTTTAAATCCAGTGGAAAATGTTTAATGTAACTTCATAGAAGTAATCAATTTAAAAAGTTAAGTTATATAACGTACTATTAAATAAATGAAAAGATGAAAATCAAATGTAATATTTACAATTTTCTCAAGAATTACTTTACTGTACATATTCATCAGTATATTACAATATTTCATACAAAAAAACATATAATGTACATTATAAGTTCAGGAAGATTTTTGAGATCTTAAGGATAACATCATGTACTTTTTTCTTCAAGGAAGAATGTATAAAGAATAAACTCCAATAACATAAGTTTCACATTTTTAAGCGATTCTTACTCATCTATCGTGCTACTATTTATTGTCTATCTAAGATATTGGTACTACTTTAGAATTGACCCTTTCACACTAATATTCATTCGCTTCACTTTTGCCTTTACGTAGGACGTTTGTTTTTGCCCTGCATAACAATCAAATGACGTTATTCATAGCAGTGTACGCAAGCGGAGTGACGTCATTTGATTTTTCTGCAGGGCCAAAATGTCCTACGGCGGGACAAAAGTGAACAGAACGGACCTTAACGTGAAAGGGTCAATTTTATTTATCTAATCTGGTTATCTTAAGATCTAGCTTGGGGAAATGTGAATTTCGTCCTCATAAGAAGAAATAGTCCACTTTTGTTCAGAAACCAAAAAAAGGAAAAAAAATCAATATTTATAAACTACCATTCATGAGAACCAGATTTGGCAATTGGTCTCATTTCATCAGCAAATTCGAGTTCTTTCCTTCTTTTTCGTTTAATCCAAAGATAAACTCCGATGATAACTATGATTAATCCGATAGCCACGCCCACTCCTACGCCAATCATTAATGGCTTTACTGGGATCTTTGAACCACTATGTGGCTCGTCCACAGGAGTTAAAACAACATTGGGAGGCTCTGGGTTATTGTTTGGGTTTGAATCTGTCTCGTTGCTTGTATCAATGATTTGCGGTTTCTTTGTTGACTGATCACCAGAACTTATTGCAGGTCTTTTTGTTGTTATTGAGACATCTGAATCATTTTGGGACATTTCCGTAAATGTTTCATTCACAAAAGTCGTACTCGAAAAAGGTGTTGTTTCTAATTCGTCAGAACTTAATCCTTCTGTCGTCACTTCTCCTGCTATTGTCGATTTATCTTGAATCTTTGAATATTCAAGCGTAGTAACGCTCCTCTTTATCGTTGTAATTTCTCTCGGTAAAGTCTCTGTGCTTAAACCAATAGAGGAAACTTGGACTTGCTTGGATGTCATAATTGATGAAGATTTTTTTCCGGAAGTGCTAACATAGTTATACATGGGCGAAGTAGATGATTTAGAAGGTGAAGTAGACGATTCAGTACTTTGAATTGTATCAACTTCAGTTTCGACTGTCGTTATAGGAAGTTCCACCATCGTTGTTGTCATAGTCGATTGAGCAGACGACGTAAGTGCAGATGTACTCGGTGTCATCGTTTGTGATTTTGTAGATATAGTTGTTTCAATAGTGCTTTCCATTCGTATTTTTGATGTCGATGACAAAGTTAAGGGATTTGTAGTTTCAGCACCTGTTAATTTTGATACCGTCTCAGAGGCCAAATGTGACGTCATTTCTTGATAAGCTGTACTTTCCGTAACTGTCGTAGTTGTTTGCAAATCAGTTTGGAGGGTGGTCATATCATAGGGAATAGTTGTTTCGGCTGTTGTCAATTCAGCATCTTTAAAATAAATTTGTATAAATTAATTACTTGATCACAAATAAAAGAAATGATTAATTAGTCAATATATGGCAAAATTATGAAAAGCTAATCAATTATTACTGATTAATCTGGTAGCATTTACAGTTCTTTTGCATGGTGGGGACTGGAAGGAATGGCTCGCCATATTACATTGTTAAGATTGAGGATCACTGACCAGGGTTAAGCACCTGAAACGTGCATGTTTGGTCCATGCTGCAAATTTATCTGTTCTAAAATAATGCTATTGAATTTGAAGAAGTTTAACATCTGAATTGAAGTGATCTTTCTTTTCCACTGTTCAAGTAAGTTCTTTTTTTCTTGACTAGAATAAACAATTGAAAGCTAACATACCTTCTGAGCAATTGTAGACTCTGACATCATCGATGGCTATATCACTGACGTAACTATTCAGCCGCGTACCCACTATCACAAACTGTCAGAAAAATAATAACATTGAAACATGACATTATTTTTTGCCTTGATTTTATACATGTAGGAATGTTCATTGATTTAAAGATGTCTTTCAAAAAAAGAGAATTCAGCTAAATTATCTTGGTGGAAAATTACTTCAGACACTGATTTTTAAATGCATTAAACATTCAGAAGATGTTTTAGATCATGAAATGTAAAGAAGAATTCATGGCGATTTCTGTCTTTAATTATGAGAGATAAAAGAGTTAAAGAAGAACCTGACGATAATCTCAACAGCACTCACAATAGAGCACCAAATTGAGTATCAACGGACCCCTAGCAAGCTAGAGGTGGGACCAGGTGCCCGGGAGGAGTAAGCATCCCCTGTTGGCTAGCCGCACCCGCCGTCGATGATCATGCACGAAAATGAAAACATATGAAAAACATGAATTGCACTGTCTGAGGCCAATTCTATGTAGAAAGTGCTATGGCGACCATGTCAGGGAAAGTATTCAAAACACTTACTGTCAAACCCCTCGCGGGGAACTTTTTTACGAGCTCATACGAGCTCAAAGGGCATAAGTGTGACACAAATGAGTTAAAGAAGATCCTGACGATAATCTCAACAGCACTCACAATAGAGCACCAAATTGAGTATCGACGGACCCCTAGCAAGCTAGAGGTGGGACCAGGTGCCCGGGAGGAGTAAGCATCCCCTGTTGGCTAGCCGCACCCGCTAGATCATGAGTGACAAAAATAAATAGGTATTTGCCGAACCATGCATGGAGACTGTCACTTTCAATAGAGAAGGCGGGATTGATGCGAGAAATGGTATTTATGTGCCATTTCAAATTTTATGCAAAAATTGTTCTCAACTGAAAATGGAAGCCACACAAGAGAAGTTCAGAATAAAATAACCAACAAATGATACTAGATCTAGTATGGCAAAATTTGAAGAAAATGCATATTTTGTAAGACATCCACGGAAAGGAAAGACCAATTGATATTCTACTCCCTATCCACTAGTTCCCTAGATAATTACCTGATACTTTCTGTATCGTGCTCCAATTTGAATCTTCCCGCGCCTCCACTGGTCTCCTTGGTTACCCTGAAGATAAAAGTCAGGTGCGAAAGAGGAATTTGCCGGATCCGGCATAACATCTCCATCCTCCACAATGAAGACTTCCAATTTACCAACTTCTGAAAAGAGTGCAATTATACATAGGAATATATAATTTTCAAAAACAGGATACGATTTAATCTTACAGGTTCATTTTCATAAATACACTATATGTGTATTGGACACCAACTTTCATTTCAACGATAACATCATTGTTGCCATATCAGTAAGGAGTTTGTGTGGTGGCATACTTCTGCCCCCTACTTGCGAGATATTTTTCTTCAGATTATGTCAACATGCAACTTATTTATGTCAACATGCAACGTATTTATGTCGACATGCAACTTATTTCTTGATACATGCATCTTAACTAATATTCTTGCAGGTCAATATAATTATCTTGCATGTTGACATATTCATCTTGCATGTTGACATATTCATCTTGCATGTTGACAAAATAAGTTGCATGTCAACATAATAATGTTGCATTCCAACATAGTTTACTTACATGTCAACATATTAATATGCATGTTGAAATAATATCTATAAAAATATCTTGCGTGCAGTAGGCAGAAGTATGCCACCATAAGTTTGTTTTTCTAGCGTCACGCATCACAGAAATAAATTTTAGTAAAAGATTTCTGCATATATTACTTTCCTGTCCAGCTATTTATGTAGTCTTACTTGAGGGTCCACCAGGGCCTTTCATGTGATACCAAAAATCAAAGCAAAGTCCACCATCAGTCAAGTTGTAGTATGGTGACAAGAGTCGTGCAAAATCGTTAACCTGCCTCGGCGCTGACGTCTCTATATACATATAGTGACCTGGAAAATGAATGAATGAAGAATGAATTAATGAAGAGAATGTATGAAACCCAATTATTTTCTATGATATTTCTCTTTCTTTCTTGTAAAAATCGTAACGCACACCAGTGGCTAAAATATTGGTCAAAGAATTCACTTAAATTCAGTCTTAGAGACAATTAGCAAAAACAAATTTCATGTTCGGATTCGCTTATTAAAATTATGCGTTTGAATTTATCAATGAAGGTGCCGTTCTTAGCCGTTAAAGAACCAATGCGCAAAAGAAGAAAGTGAATAAAAATAGATTTAATTCATTGTTATTAGATCTGAAAATACCGTCAGTTTTATTGGGATAGGTATGGTCCCTCTCCGGTCCCGTGGCAGCCGTGGGGGTTCGCCTTGATCCCATTGTCCATTGAAAATCATCTTGTATGTCCTGTGTCCATCCACATAGATCAGGCTTCTCAAAATCACATTTAAATTCAGGTATTCTATCTGGAATTCAATATGAATGTTGTGAAACAGTGGTATGAAAGACCGAAACAAATTCTAACTTTCACACATGGGTCCTGTAGCATCATATCCCGTCAATCTTTCGGTACGTTTTGGACAGAATGATTTTCACACTCTTTGATCACTGACGAGGGTTGAGTACCCGGAATGTGCATGTCTGGTTCATGCTGCAAATTTATAAATCTGTTCTTGAATGATGCTATTGAATTTAACAAGTGTACCACTTGTTAAGTGTCACTGCTGGTGGGTCGGGAGTCCCTGAGGGCATATTAAACAAAATTTGATCAACTTTGTTTGATTGTTTCCTCAACGCATTTTTAAAAATCTGTTATGAAAATTGCTTGAAATTTCTAAAACGTGGGTCCAATAGCATCATATCCCACCCATCCTGCTTTGTTTTTCGGTGCACGTTTGGATATAATAACTTTCACACTCTTAATATGGCCATATTACATTGTTTAGATTGAGGATCACTGACGAGAGTTAAGTACCCGAAATGTGCATGTCCGGCCCTTGCTGCAAAGCAAATTTATCTGTTCTTAAATGATACTATTGAATTTAAAGACGTCGTTTAACATTTCTATTCTAAATTATTAAAATTGAGTACATTCTGTGCGTATGTCCTACAGTTTATGGCAAAATATATGGATAACCAAAGTAAATCGCTGAGAATAAACTCAAAAAAGGAACATATAGCATTTTCTTTCATATATGCATAACATTACAGTGCATTAAATCAAATTGATAATATAATTATAATTGCATAACCAATCATAGCATCATAATGTCATGTTTTGGTACTGTAACGTTCTGGGGAGTAGTCTCTTCGGAGGCGTGGGTTCGAATCCCACCGCTGCCCCCAAATTGTAATGTGAAGGGACGGGGGGGGGGGCGAAAAGGGGTCTGAAGTCAAGCCTGCCGGGGAGGCAGTTTAAGTGACTCATATCCCTAAGCTCACCATTCGTTACACTACGTAGTTGCATTTTTTATACTTGGCAATTCAACTAGATCGGCAGGAAGTTTTTTCATGCAAAATTATCATATACAAAAAAAAAAGGCTGGATATATTAATATTCAATATTCTTATAAAGTATTTGATACAGCTTTAGTTTAAACCATTTTAAATTCTATTTAAGTTTACCTTCACCTGCGAACGTTAACATTGAATTGATATGTACTTCGGATGCGATCTTTTTAATAAAATTTGAATATACATGTACATTGAGAGGAAGCATGTTAGATTTTCATGTAAAAGAGTATGAAATACTGCTCATAAATTGTTGGAGCGGAGCAATTTTTATATTCTTCTGTCACCTGCAACACAAGAGCGATATGTAAGTAAGAATTACATTGTACATGTAATAAGCAACTGCAAATATCTGATAAATGAATGTAGAAACCTCGCTTCCTTATTTTTTAGCAGTGTATACCATACCTTTACAGATAGGCGGGTCGCCGACAAATTTTCTTCCTTCACAGTAGATTTCTTCATTACCGATGAGTTCCCTCCCCCCTCTACATTGGAATTTTATCACAGCACCGTTTTTCTCTTCAGTTGTAATCAAAGAACTATCAAAGGTCATCTTTTGGCATCTAGTAGCTACAAAACAGGATATTGTTACTTCAGAAAACAGTTTTAAGTACATATACATCTTCCACTTTAATTTATGACATGAAGAAGTACATATAGATCTGCAACTATGACCATGATGAAAATGACAATGACGCACTTTTTCATTGGTACGTCACAATGGATTGTCTTTTAACAGTGACGTCATAATGTAAAATAACGCCAAAAGATGTTGACTCGGACTTTTTGTGCTTTCTAACAAAATTGGAAGATTGTCTATTACAAAATATGTTGTTGTGAACACTGTGGATATCTTTGTATGCAAGGGATTGAAGTTTAGAAAATTTCAATATTCGAGAGTGAATAGTAATCAGCGAAAATTCGAATGGAACATTGGTATTTGAATATACATTTATATATATAGATACTCCTTTTTAATTTTATCATACTTATAGCCATGAACTACAAAAACTTATTAGTGCAATTTTTGGAAAAGAAAAACAAAGTCGTTCTTACAACAACAAAAAACTCGTTCAAACGAGTTAAAAGGTCGTTCAAACGAGATAAAAAGTCGTTTTTTCCAAGATAAAAAGTCGCTCAAACAAGATAAAAACTCGTTCAAAACAAGTTAAAAAGTCGTTTGAACGAGTTTTTATCTTGTTTGAACAAGTTTTTATCTCGTTTGAACTACTTCTTATCTTGTTTGAACAACTTATTAACTTATTTGAACGATTTTTATTTGTTTTCTTTCCCCAAAATAGCACTAATAAGCTTTCGATATGAAGATATCGACACAGATATCAAATTTAGCATTGTACATCAACCAACCAAAGTGTCAAAGTTATAAACGAGTTCATTTCTGAATTAATAAACTGCAGATATATGCATGTTATATGTAACTTACAAACACAGACAGGTTGAGGGTGGCTCCACCTAGTTCCTATACACACCGCAACTTTCCTCCCGTGAAGTTGAAACCTTCGTCTACATCGAAAACGTACTATTCTTCCCCGATTCCGTAGCCGAATTCGCATACCAAAGGACGGTGTCAATTTTGGACATTTTGAATTCCATGCAGCTGAAAGAAGAAGTCTGTCGAATTTAAGGTATTCAATGGGTAATATGAAGGAAATTATGCCAAAAACATTGAAATTAGTTGTATTCATGATTTGATATTTTTCTGTGTCATATGATATTTTAAAAACTTCAGTACTACACTAATAGATATTGAGATAAGAAATATTTTGAAAAGGGTCGTGTTTAGAGGTTATCTGCCCTTGATGAAAAAATATAGAAAAAATATTAATTGCAAAAAAAATCTTATTGTGAACGCTTGATTGTTTAGCGAAATATGATAAAATATATTTTTTTAGAAACTTTGAATCGACATTTGATGCCTCATTGATCATTCTGTTAAAAATTTTACGAAAAAATATTTTTTCCCTTAGAGTTCAATGTAAACTATAAGGGCGCGTAACTCTTAAAGTTTTTTTTTTTCAATATCCGAATTTGTAATCGATTAACGTTACATTGCATAAACGATGCTGTGATTTTAGGTCTCAGGATTCGATGAATGGGTGCTCCAATTACATGTACCTCTCATTACCTATTGAATAACTTTCATTAGTTTTTCATGTTGCTAGATACGAATATATTAGAAAAATGTATCTTTGCTAGACAGATATGGAAGAAACAATTTGATTTTTAGGGGGAGGGGGCAAGAAAACTTTGAAAAATGTCCTCGAATTTTCGACGGAATAAATATTCCTGTCCAAAGGTACGGTAAAAAAGGGTTCCGGATCCTGTTTTCATCGTAGTTACGAACACAATAGAAATTCCAGCTCTGAGAAATGCCGACAAAATATTCTGGCTGGCAAAAGTCATGCCCCCCCCCCCCCCCCCCCCCGCTAGTAAGAACAAACAGTTGTTCCCTAAAATATTACGTCTGTAGTCTTAACCAAGTCAGGAAAACAGTAGATTAAGCAGATCATCATGTTCATGCCAATGTTTTTAAAAGTTAAGTTGCGCCTTGCAGTGGATACTCAAAACAAAGTTTAGTTTAATGCATCAGGGATTTCTCATATTTAAGATCATTTTCTCTTTATTTCGAACCCCCACAATTCAAAGTGCAAGGAAGATTTGATCAATTTTCTTTTTTATGCTCAAGGGTCAACATACCTATCAAGATGGAAAAAAACAGTCCTCCCTACCACATGTCATATTATATATGGTATTGAAGTAGACACAAGAAAATGGAATGCAGGTTACCCCTCTCCAAAGTCTTTGGAGAGGGGTAACCTGCATTCCATTTTCTTGTAGTGATCTCTTAAATCTATCATAATATCAGGTCAAGCCTTTTTGCGTCGCTTAATAAACCTCACATGTAAGGTTACTAACCCATTCCACTACATTCGTCTGACTAAAGATTCCCAACAGGACGTGAAAATGTGGAAACAGTTTATCGATAATTTCAATGGAAAGTCCGTCATTCTGTCAAAACACTGGTTGACCTCTGAACAGCTAACACCGTATACGGATGCATCTGGTTCTGTTGGTTTTGTAGCAGTATTTAGAAAGGAATGGTTTGCTTTGAATTGGACAAACACTCTTGTTGAATATCAAATTGACATTAGAGAGTTGTTTCCCATTATTTTAGCTATGGAGGTATGGGGGTCATGGTTCAGCAATAAAAGACAATCTTGTTCATGTCTGACAATCGAGCTGTAGTTGAAATCATCAACAAAACCTCATAAAAAGATGGTATTTTGATGAAACTTGTGCGTCGTCTTGTGCTTTGCTCGATAACACATAACATTTAGGCACGGTCCATTTGATATTCTGGGGGAGGGGGGGGGGGGGGGGCTTGGGGTTTTTTTGTCGGAGCAAGATTATTTTTTTCGCCCCAGACCAGGGCAAAATTATTTTTTCCTTGCAAAGTTGGAACAAGGAATTTTTTAACAAAGTGATGCGCCTATTAATGTTTGTGTTTTATCAATAGAAATTATTTATATTTTTACTCAAAACTCTAAATATTAATATATTAGTTTATATTCATGCAAGTATTCAATTTACTTTTAAACAGAGAGATAACAGATTTTTACAATACAATTCTCAATGTTTCAT
The DNA here is from genome assembly GCA_028142955.1 of Pinctada fucata. Classification (NCBI taxonomy): domain Eukaryota; kingdom Metazoa; phylum Mollusca; class Bivalvia; order Pterioida; family Pteriidae; genus Pinctada; species Pinctada fucata. The sequence goes on along the minus strand of AP027102.1, from coordinate 45,043,732 downwards.
ATAAGATACATGTATATAACATGTATAAGAGGGTCTGAGGGGAAGGTCCCCTAGACAAATTTTTAAATGTAAAATTGTAAATTGGTGAATAACTGATGTTCTCCTTCCAAGCTTACAAGAACATAAAATTAAACTCTAGGGGATACATGCAACATGTATTAATAGCAATAAAGAAATATTGATATTTTGATAATATATTTAAGCTTTTTAGGAAGCCTTTTTTCATTCACATACATGTATAACTTTTAATATCTTCAAATATATGAACTTTGCCATTAGTAAATAGTGTTTTGATAGAAAACTTTGGCAAGCGAAGCGAGCCCAAAAATTTTTCATACAAATTGAAAACTGCGGCGAGCGAAGCGAGCCGAAATATTTTCAAGAATTTTAGAGCGAAATTTTATGGTAATTCTTCAAATTCAGATTATTTGTAAGAGCAAGATTATTTTTTTTTTCTGTCACACCATAAGCAAATTAATTTGTTTCATCAATATTGAGAGCAAAATTATTTTTTTCGAAAAAAAAACCCCAAGCCCCCCCCCCCCCCCCCCCGAATATCAAATGGACCGTGCCTTAGTTCAAAGCAAAACACATTCCTGGTATACACAATATACTTGCTGATAAATTATCTCGTTTTCAGTTCCAGGAGGCTTTCCAGATAGCTCCAAGTCTATCAGCAACTCAGACACCAGTCCCAGAGCAGTTATTGCAGATTTAAGTCCCACTTCTGTTCAGCTTTTACAAGCAGCTCTGACCACTGACTCTAAAAAGGCTTATAGAAGAAGTTGCTTAGAAGAAGTTGGCATTTGTTCATTGTTTGGAAAAACTCCCATTTTAAACTTCCCGTATCAAATCTTGACCTATGTCATTTTATTGGGCATCTTTATTCGGAAAAACTGGCCCCTTCATCAATGTCATCACACATCTCAGCAATAAGCTATGTCCATAAAATACTAGGGGTTTTAGATCCTACAGAGATGTTTTTTTTTTTGGTAAGAGAACTATTGAAAGGGTGTTATTCTTTATCTAAGATTCAAGGTTACCTATTACGACTCATATTTTATGTAACTTAATTCGGGCTTTAGAGCATACAGAAACATCTCTCATGGAAAGGACATTACTCAAAACCTTTTTCCTCTTTGCCTTCCAAGCATTCCTCCTTGCAATAATGACAAATATGGATAATGATCATATCCCTGTATATAACACAAAATCGATAATTCAGAAAATCAGAAACCGAAAGCATACAAAATCAGGATAAAACAGGAACCAAAGCAGGCAAACAAAAACCTCCACCACATGAAAAGAAGCGAACTCCCGATATGGGAGCGAGACCAAGGCAACCAACACCAAATCCTTCAACGTTCAGATGTCTCATTCACACATTCTGACAATTCCTTAACTTCATTCAATCACTATAAATCACTTCAAAACAAACACCGAAAAACAAATCAATTACTTTTGATGTAATCCACATTCAACATTTTGCCCAGTAATGGCCTTATATCATTATCTCACACAGTATGGTCATAGGTCTAGACCACTTTTCCAGTTTATCAGTGGACAACCAGTAAGATATCAATATGTCACTCAACATCTTCAAAAAGCTATTTCATTCCTGGGCTTAGATCCAAAGTTAAACAAGGGACACAGTTTTCGGATAGGGACAGCAACATATGCAGCATCCTTGGGGTATTCTGAGAATTACATCCAAAAACTGGGTAGTTGGAAGTCAAATGCAATTCGCTGATATGTCCGAATTTCATCATTTAAAATTGAAGATTGACATTCAAAAAATTCATCATGCATTTTCATTATGTCTTGTAAAGTTACTTCATTCATACTAAAACAATTTCTCTTGATTGCATGATTACAATGAAGGCAGCTGATAGGGTAAGTTGAAAATAATTTCCAGTTACGACTAAAGGAGGTCCATTCTCGGAAACTATAATTTATAGGACAATTCTTCAGATGACAGAATATATCGCCAAAACAGGGTTTAGTGAACAGGACAGTAGGTTCGACCTGGTTTAGCCGTTGGCTACTACTGTCCTGTTCACTAAATCCAGAGCACCCTGTTTTGGCGATTTATTCTGTCGTCTGAAGAATTTTCCAAAAAATATAGTTTCCGAGAATAGACCTCCTTTAGTCGTAACTGGAAATTATCTTCAACTTACCCTATCAGCTGCCTTCAAACCGCAATATGAAAAATAAAATGTCTACGGGAAATTTTCATGTTTATTTCAAGTCGCCGCTATATTGTTCTCCGTGTCAACAATAGTAAACAGTGACGTCAAAGCTCCCGACGTCACGCATTTTCAGCATTTTTACTATAGAAAATCCCCGTAGACTATTTATTTTCCGTCCTATTTCTAACTTAATTGACGCAAAGCCAAAACAATAGTATTTTCCGTTACGACTAAAAGAGTACTATAAAATTTATATCTTTTTTGGAAGATGACAGTATCATGTCTTAGAGAAAACCGGGTGCTCTGGATTTAATGAACATGACAGTAGGTCTGTCTAGTATAGCTCTTGGCTACTAGACATGTGTTTAGCTGATGGCTACATAGTAAAACTTTTTTGCCAAAAAACAGTTGCATATATGACAGCTGATGTTTTACTATGAATGTATAGATAGAATTTTTTGTTTTATTGTACATGTTTAATGTGAGCTACACAGGTATTGTGCATGATTCCTTTATTTGTGTTTTTACATTTATGTTAATATGCGTTGATGTACTCATATCCATTATGTTCCAATTGTCTCCCCTTGCTGACTTACAAAATATTCTTTATCTATTCATAACATTATCCATCAAACTGCTCATCATGTAAGATGTAAATTTGATAGTCATTTCGGTTACATTTTGTGTATACTGAAGATGTATAATGTCATTCCTTCATGGCGTCAATCATCCAATTTCATTGTTTGATTTTGGCGCAAATTTTGGGGTCCCTGTAAAGTGCGAAACGAAACAAAAACGAAACGAAACAAATCGAAACGAAACGAAACAAATCGAAACGAAACAAATCGAAACGAAACGAAACGAAACGAAACAAATCGTTTCGCACTTTACAGGGACCCCAAATTTTGGACGCCAGTCATGAATGTTTAACTTCAATATCATTTACTTTTTATATTTACTTGACTTATGTCATTTTTGATAACATGTATGTTGTAATTAGTCTTATATTAGTCTTGTGATTAACATGATAATTGGGGGATCAAATCTTAATTATATGTCAAGGTTTGAAACAATAAAAGAACATTATTGTTAAATAATTCTATTTATATCTGATGAATTTCCTTTGGTTTGTTTATGTTTTGTTGTAGATTATAAATGTACCTATTATTTGCCTATACAAGGCCTATACTGTCATACCAGATGTTCTGAGATTTTTTTTTATAATTGTTCCCTATTCTATGTTTACAATGTAGCCTTGTTTTGTAATTCCCCTTAATAAATTATGTATGCAGGAACTCAACCAATCAGAGAATGCTTATTAAAATACAACCAATCAAAATCCTGCTAGCTGTTATCATCACTTTAGATAGAGAATTTGAACAAGAAACACGATGTAATTTTTGAAGAACTTTTTCGTAAATTCTACCTCTTTCCCCTCCATCCATATTTTATCAAATTGTCAATTTATTAATACCATATAAACATATATTTTTCTAAAGTTATCTTGACTTGATCTCATCACTTAAAAAGAATTTTACAATTATAAGCTCAATCCTGGGTGCCAATCATAATACAGTATTATCATACTATTAGTTACTTTTTATGTTTTGCATATTTCAGCTTGATGAAACTTTTGTTCACATTTGAATGTCCATTATAATTCTTTCATGCCAATGTTTGGATTACATGTTTTAACTATTTGATCACCTTTTTGTTTTTATGGTGATAAGTTGTTAAAATATTCAGAATGGTGAAGTTCCTGTCTTTTTGCCTGGAAAATACGTTGTTATTTTTTTTTATCCAAACTATGGATATTCTTTATTTTTGGCACTATTATTGATTCAATTTGATAAAGTTATTGAATATACACATGGAATTACCTAAAAAATATTCAATTGTTGTGTATTTGATTAGGTAGTGAATTTTATAAAAATCTCCATAAATCTGTGATTGAGCTTGAAAATTAACATTTTATGGCATTATACCAACGTAGAGGGAAATATCAGGAGGGTTTTTTTCGTTCCAAAAATTTTCATCTAATGTGAAAGTATTGATTTACGAACGTATTCTTGAATTCGAAAATATGTATTTTCTATCGATAAATATAATCCTATGGATTTTGTAAATACCGGTAGTTTAAAAAAATTGTATGAAAATGAGGTTTTTGAAATAACGAGTCATGTGCATACAAATATTGTTTTCTGAAAGATTCAGCCCCCCCCCCCTATCCGGAAAAAAAATTGTCTATGGAATTTTCCTTCAAATAATGTTTTTATCTTGTTTTACCTATTTCAATCTGAAAGAGGGTTAACATTCAGCAAAACTATATAGATTGAGGAGGGTCAGTGGGAGTGCACTTGATACATCTTAGGCAAAAGATACTTGATTGTATTGTATTTAACTATGTTCAATTCAAAATTCGCAAATTCATTTGACTTTTAATTAGTTATCCAACCTTTTTGCTTAAAAAGAATGTCTTATTCGGCCAGTTTCCCGATTTATCGTTATCAGAAAGTCAAATCTATGGTCTCCCTTCACAAGACGATATTGAAGCGGTGAATCGTTTTCTCTCATTCTGAACTTTGAACATTTGGCCGTAAGAACATTTTTTTTTATTTTGAAAGAATTTCTTATGTCTTTTTTTTTCTGAAATATCGCACAATTCGCATGAATTCGTGTGTCTTCGGCCTTTACATTTAAGTATAGACGTTGCATACATTTTCAGACAACGTGGGCAAAGTTTCAAGACCTGTTTATCAAGGAATCATGAATGAGACTTCAACTAAAACCCTTTGATCTCTGAAATAAATAATTGCCACAATTACCTAATTACCTAATTAACGTGCGCACCATATCCCGATTGTCCCACATGACTTTTATACCTTTTTTATATAAATGTGGGACAATCGGGATGACACCGTTTTTATACTCACAATGTGCAAATTTTGGACGCCAAAAATAAACATCATTGTCTTTTTATATTAACATGACTTATGTCACTTTTGATAACATGTATGTTGTAATTAGTCTTATATTAGTCTTGTAATTAACATGATTTTTGGGGGATCAAATCTTAATTATATGTCAAGGTTTGAAACAATGTTTGATGATCCCCCTTTGTATGGTTTGTCTATTCTTTAATTCGTCATTCCCATATCGGGAATAACTCCCATATCGGGAGTTCGCTTCTTTTCATATGGTGGAAGCTTTTATTTGTTTGCTTGGGTTCCTGTTTTATCCCGATTTTGTATGCCTTTGGTTTCTGATTTTCTTAATTATCGATTTTGTGCTGTATACAGGGATATGGTCATTAGCCATATTTGTCATTCAATAAATGACAGTTTTCGACAAACTTTATTCTCATGTTGTCTTTAATGTTGCCAAGTTGAAGATTAGGAGGAGACAAAGAAAAATGTGTTTGATTTATAATCGCAAAGTCATCGACAATCTATAAGTACATTAAAGTGAAATCTGTATCCTTATACTAGGCTCTTTTAAAATTAGCTTGACTTTGAGTAGAGAGCATTGCATTTCAAAAACTTGTCACCGCAAGTGGACTTTGACCGTCAAGATCACCGGAAGTTGATGTTTGCATGTTTCTACATACAAGTAGGTGTATTTCACTTTTTTTCTCTTTCTATTTTTGTGCAGCATTATGCCGCCCATTTTCTTTATCTTCTTGTTGATAGTAAACTGCATGTATTGCTAATGACAAAGATTTTTGCGTGAGAAATATAAGCACTAGTTAACCTGAAACAAACACCCTCCTCATGCCGAATCACAAACCGCGGTATAAAGCGAAATCTGAACATCCTTTTGATAAAACCAACCATATACTTATTCAATCATATTTGAAGCAAGTATTTTACCTTCAGTTTTCAGGGTTTTTTTTTCGATACGCAATATGCAAAACTGGTCCCTATTTAGCGATGGATTCAATGTGTCTAGGTTTGAGGTGTAACTCAAGGCGGATTCCTCTCCCTAATGCAATTTAATATCTTCCATTTTGATTATATTCTTACATACTAGTATTCCATTCAAGAAAGTTCCGTTATTGATTATCATTATCTTTGAGGTATGTAAAAGAGAATGTTGTTTGAGAGATAATTCAAGAAAAAGTAAGTTTAAGATAACTGTTTAAAACATGCACAATGCACTATAACATATGCTCGCGCAAAATTGAACAGTTTTTAGATAATTACCTTTTTTTCTGACATAAACAGATTACATGTAGAATTTAAGAAAATAGGTTAAATTAAAACTCCTAGAAATATTAAATCGAATAAAAAGATTTGAAACAAATGAACGAAGAGGTGAAACAATACAAATTTAGAAGAAACGGATTGAAAAATGACAAAAAAAAAAAACCAACCAGAGGCGTACCTTGCCAAGGGCAAAGCTAAATGGATGCTTTTTGTGATACTAAGGGTATAAGGGCAGCATTGTTGTCACGACCTAAGGGCATGAAAGCATATGAAGGCTTTTTCTCTAGTAGCTTTATAAAATAGTCTGGAGAGAAAAACTTTTAAGTTATTACTAAATACATGACATAGAAATTTTGGGAAAAAAAAACGTGGAACGCGTGACATTTTTTGGGGGCTTTGTCGTAGCTGTTCATTTTTGTACTATCTCCCTGAACAAGGGTTATGCACATTTTTAAAGGGTTATGCATTAAATGAAATCTGAATAATTTCTGCTACTATAAAGAAATACTGAACAAAAAACTGGATGTATCGATTACTCACCATTTATGCACTCTATATCGATAAAGAACAACAAAATCCAAGCAATCGAAATGTTCATATTTCTTTTCACTAATTATTTATCCTTTACGACTGAATTGAGCAATGACTGCAATAAAACGACCATTGAAAATACTACCGCCGAAAAACAAGGGTCATCCAAAGCGGTATTGACACCGGAAGTACTCTTCAACCGGAAGTCTTCATTAGCTGCGGACTTTTAGTGGAGTGGGGGTTTAAGAATTAAGGACTTGACGCCTTAAACACTTCTTTCTTACTCTAACCACTTATTCCTCCGGCTAATTAAAGCAATTTCAGTATCAAACACAAGGACCAATCGTGATTGCTCCTACACAAACATGTATCATTTGAACGTCGTGTAACAAAAACAGAAGCAGTTTCGGTTAAAATATTTCAAAAATAAACTTTGGAATCCTTCGTTAAAATACCAAACATAAATTTGGTATTCAAACCGAATGGAGAGATGTAAGATATGTATTTAATGCAGTTACTATATCATGTGATATGCAAATTATATTGTTATGGTCGAGTACGTAGTACTATAGGGGTATGTAACGATTTTTGTGATTGGCTAATGTTTTTTTTTTTTTTAATAAACTATCTATTTTACAACGTTTAACAAACAACAATGTCTCACATTGGCTCAGATGTTGAGATGAGGAGGTCTAAGGAGCAGGAGGAAACCGGAGTACTCTAAGAAAACCCCCCTGCAGAGGTCTGGGTGGGGGACCACCTACCCTCCCACATAACACCCTCCGCCGAATTTGGGATTCGAACCCGGGACCTAAGATGTGAGAAGCGAGCGCGCTACCACTGCGCTAGCCCGGCCATGTAAAATATGGCAAATGTGTTCAGGTATGAATAATAATGAGAAAGGTAGGGGTACCTGTATTGTAGGGTCATTCGAAGGCTCAGATTTCACCTGTACGCACGGTCCCCCCCCTCCCCCCTCCCCTTCAATTTAAAAGACGAATTTGATAAGAAATTTACGAATATTTGTTTTTATTTCATTATCTATCTAATGGTTCATTGATATATTCGATGGCAATTTCTATTTATAGTTCATTGATGATGATCGTGACATGATGTCGATGCATGATGTTGATGAGATGAGCGAAAGAGATAATTTCATGAAGAAATTGATTTGTAATTTATCTGAGCGCTTCGTCTCCTAATCCAACACATGTGTTGTTTATTTTTTTAAATGATTTATTTTCGTTTGAGTGAAACGAATTAGAACACCAAAGAGTTTAGCGTTCTTCAACGATGCGATAACCGATTTACACATTATATAAAAGATGGAAAGACTTCTGCGATTTTTAGCGTGTATTGAGTTTCAATCGTGGCTCTGTGTATTTCAAAAAAGAAAGGAAAGAAAACTTTGTTACAATGTAAACAGAGCATAATACATAGTCATGTATTATAATACCAAAACCAAAGAAATTTCAATACACAAAAACACCAGTATAATAAAAAGACACAATACAAAAAACTGGAGACACAAAGATCAACATTGAATAAAATGAAGGTGGCGCCACTGGAAAGAATATCAGAAATTAAGGGAAAGTACTGAGGTTTTGATTTCAGAAAATCGGTTATTGGAAAAAACTCGTTTTCCATAAACACAATACACATGCGGATGAGACTGCACTAGTAAATATACAGGTGCTTGAAACCGAAATATTTGAAAAAAGTAAATACTTTCTAATCTACACATTTAATATCTGTCTGTATATACCGCTGTTTCTCTCTCTCTCTATCTCTCTGCTGTATTTCTCTCTCTCTCTCTCTCTCTCTCTCTCTCTTATACCGCTCTCTCTCTCTCTCTCTCTCTCTCTCTCTCTCTCTCTCTTTTATTCTGCATCTGCTTACATGACTATTTTTGGACGAATGAATTATTATACAAACAAACATGCGTGGGAACCTTAAAGTTTGAAACCCGAGCTTGAATTGGCATAATTTGCAATCGTCTGCAAGGTCATACCAGATTGTTTTCCGTTTCTTTTTGAGATGCATGTTACGTATTTATAAAGATCTCTAATAAAGGAGCTGATAAGATAAGGCGTAAAATCTGCCCTGAAAAAGTGGAATTTTCAAAATAGGAACTTCAAAAAAATTCTTTCACAAAATTGATGCCAGTTCTTGGTTTCATCATAATCAGCAGTTGCATAAGATTTATCATGCATAGTTTTCCTAAATTTTGGGGCAAAATATGTCTTTTTTCTATAGAAACCAATGGAAAATGGAAAAGTTTTTTAAAACACTGTTCCCCCCCTCAGCTACAGAACGCCATTTTTACAGAAAATGTATATCACTAATACATGTATCTTTTGACAAAGTGGGGTTCTGTAGCTAAGGGGGGAACGATGCCCCAGAGACAAAAAACTGAAAAAGGGAGGGTGGGGGGCTTTTTACAACTCTGTGTTTAAGGCCATAATATAAGCAAAATTTGATTTTTTCCCCTTTTAAAGTCATTCATTTATTTATTCTAAACATGTTCACATGAAATGCACAAGATTTTGGAATGAAATAAACAGGAGTGTGCAGTTTATTTCTACACAATGTGTATTTCACGGTAAAATGCCTACATTGTAGTCAATGAATACGAAATACAACCATATTTCAAACTCAAGATTTTCAAATTTATGGCAAAAATTGATACCAGTCTTTTGAACTTAATTTCTAGTATCTTGTTCAGACTATCATTATGTTTTAAAGTTTATAGATATCCATATTAGCCAGATTGTTCTTAATTTTCAACGTTTTTTGATCGATATTAGCTTCTTTTCAACATGGCTACCCCCTACTCTTTAGACTGTAATTTAAGTATCTAGAAATAAGCTTACCAAAATAAAAGTTGTATGAGGAATCTCCAAATACATTACATTTTAGTAATTATCAAGTTTTTCTTGCATACAGATCATTATGTAGAAGAAATACTTGACGAGATTCAGGGCTAAATACAGCCCTTATCTTATCAGCTCCTTCAGGAGGATGGAAGTCAATCATCTGATGCGATAAACAACAAGTAAATATATATGTAAATAGGAGTTAAAACCGGAATACAAATTATACTTCATGATCAAATTGAACAACAAATAAATTTTCTAGTCCTCCATATATATATATATATAGATTGTTGACATAAAAATATCGAGTCTCCATTTGGATTTTGGTCCTTTTCACCTAGCCTTATGATATTTTGTTCGTCCGTCGTCAGTATTAGAAAAACACTTTGTTCTGCCTGTCACTTTGTTTGTCTGTTCGTCCGTCGTCAGTATAAGAATACCTTGTTCTGCTTTTCACTTTGTGTGTCTGTTTGTCCGTCGTTAATATTAGAATATCTTGTTCTGCTTGTCACTTTGTGTGTCTGTTTGTCCGTCGTCACTATTAGAATACATGTACCTTGTTCTGCTTGGTACTTTGTATAACCATTTATTGGTTATTATAGTTTTATTTATAGGGCAGTACCTTTTCATTGTCTTTTTACCATGTATGTACACACTTTTCATTTTGTCGATATTCTTAAATTACCGTCTTTTTATGCATTGTATTTATTTATTTTTATGGAAGCTGATTGGTTTTCAGTTGTGCCCTTCTCAAATGAAAAGCTTAGTACCCCCTTATTATAAGCGATTCTTACTCGTAGTCAGGGAAGCAGGCATGGCGTCAATTTCTTTGAAATTCAATTTTTCAAAAAAAAATTTAAATTCATTTGATGCGCTCGTTATCTTCTTGTTTTGTTTTGGTTTTTTTTTTAAATACACTCCAAAATCTGCATGCTCAAGGGCCATCGGGAAGTACTTAATATATATTTTTCTATATGTGCCGGTAGTCTTTCCTATCTCTATCCCTCAAACGATTGCATGTTATCATGATTTCCTTCTTATACCTAAGTATTTTCCTGATAAATGTAAATACAAAAATTCACCTTATGAGAATGTTCACACCCACTTTAAGCTTCTTAATGATTTCATGATCATCCTTTGACAAGACTTTCGTAAACATGCCTATTTAAAGTTACGTCACATCTCCTGGGGAGTCTTACGGGGTGACAAATGAATGCAATAAAATATATGTATCTTATTAAAACATAAAACTCCTTAAAGTCTTCCCGTTTTAAGAATCGCATATCAAGAAAATTTCCCAGGTTGGTGTCGGAGAAATTTTGAATACATCCAAAGACAATGGAAATATAGATGGATGTGTTTTCCCTTCTTTTTTAAAATGAGTTAAAGAAGATCCTGACGATAATCTCAACAGCACTCACAATAGAGCACAAAATTAAGCATCGACCGACCCCTAAGTAATTAAGTAATTGTAGATGTTTAGAACAATGACTTTGTTTAACGAACATTAACGAGCGAGAGGGTGTTGCACGTCACCTGTGGGAGACTTCATAATTTTATTCAATACTAGAAAAGAACCCGCGCAAGCGCGGTAAAAAATGTCAATTCAGAGGCGTATATTCCATATAGACTATAAGACTCAAGCCTACACATAAATTTTCCGGATAGATCGTAAACCTAAAAAAATGTCTAATAACAGCATCCGTAGTTTTAAAAGAGGCGTATCCGACACCCTCCCGCCCCATCTAAAGTTTCCAAAGGTTGACAATTTTGCCTTAAAAATCATCTCATTAAAACTATTTTAAACCTTGGAATCCCATAAAAATCGTCAAGATTTTAAGACAATTGTCAGTTTTTAACAGTGTATATATTTTGTATTACTTGAAATATTCGTAACGCTTCTTACAGTAAGTGTTTTGAATATATTTCCCTGACATTGTCGCCATAGCACTTTCTATATAGACATATTTTTACCGGCAGTCATGACTGCCGGTATACTGTAATCAATCGTGACATACTTGCACGGATAAAATAACTCTTGGCAATATGATTGGTGGACAACTACAAAATATGCAAATATTCGTCAAGATTATTCAGAATCTGTGCATAAGATACTTTCATCAGGTCGGCTCAAGAGTCTAGATGACTTGACAAATGAAAGTCATATCGTATCAGTGCATTTTCATCCGAAAGATGCATCGAAAAGTCTTTGTACCGATACGTCCTACAACAATAACAGATCCTCGGAAATTTCCGTAGTTTGAATCGGAAATAAAAACGGAAAAGCCCGGAAATGTGCGATTGGTCAATAAGAACAAAAATCGTTTATTCCAATTTTTTCTTACTAGTATTTTACAAGCTAACTGCCGGCAAGCTTTTTGTAAAAGCTAATACTTGTGTACTCTTTTGTGAGTGCTGTTGAGATTATCGTCAGGATCTTCTTAACTCATTACACTTTTAAGAAATCCAGGATCGAATAGATTAAATATCAAAAGTGAGACTTCTTAGGCATAAAACACCATTAATTTATCGGGAAAAGTGTATTATGTTGATTTACATGCAACTTTTTACGTCAATCTTCATAGCAAATAAGATTGTAAAATATATTTTTAAAAAATGCAGCATTTCAAAATTTCCAGGGAAGCCCCCTTCCCCCGGACCCCCACCTGCGGGAGGGGCTACACATTTTAAGTATACAAAAGTGAAAAAATGATATTTGGAAATTAAGTTAAATATAAAAAATGAGCCTTCCTAATAAAACATAAAACACCATTAATTTTCGGGAAAAGTGTATAAATACGAGGGCCGTTCCAAAAGTTCGTATACACATGCCTTAAAAATCACATTTGAAGTCGTATGCGAATGAAATTTTCTAGAAATGAAAGGGATACATTCAGAGAGAGAAAATAAAAAATATCAGGTTAAAATGATTTACAAAAAGGGCATAATTGTCACCTTTATACATAGGGTAGAGGCTACGGAGCAGTGAAATTTTAGTTGTTTAAACGAACCCATCCCTTTCGTTATATTGCTAAACAAAATAAGAAAAAAAAACTCGACTATCAATTAAACTTTCTTTGTCATTAATAATATTATTTTTCTTGACCACTGCGAAGTTTTAACAAAATTGGACCAGATTTACGACTTTTATGAGGATTTATGCATGATATTGTTGATCAAACAAACCAAAAATTGATGACGTCAGAGTTCTTTACGGAGCACCAGACAGTCATTCAGTTTTGAATTTCTGATGAATAAAACAGACGGAGACTTAACAGCTGATGGATACATCTTGATACGGACCAAAAACATCAAAACGTATGTTGTTAAGGTAGAGGAATGTGTTTTTATGATGAATAGATACATAAACACGCAATTTTGATAGAAGTTGTACAAAAAGTAAACGAAAATAAGTAAAGTGATGCTGTTTTCTCCTTTCATGGTGACCTGACTTTGAATGATTCAAAGATGAAAGTACATCATGATATAGAGGTAGAAATGCACATGAAAATAGAACATGCCTTCCTTATCAAAATACATGAAAAGATATTTTTGAATTTTGTACAGATGAGAGGTGTTTTATTTCTTTTAAAATGTCAAATTTATGCTGGACATCTGACGACGTCGTTACGTTGTTAGCTGCTCCTTGACCTAGAACCTTACGTTATTCAAACGGGAATTTGAAAATTTGGTATTGACCAATCGTAATGAAAATTCGTATATGTATTCAAAATTATCCGTTATATGAGGAAATCAACATGGTTCTTAGCAAATTCTCTAGATCTTTCCTTAATTTGCGTTGTCCATGAACTTTCGGAACAGCCCTCGTAAATGTAGATTTATATGCAACTTTTTACGTCAATCTTCATAGCATATAAGATTGTACAATATATAAAAATGCAGCATTTCACAATTTTCCGGGGAAGCCCCCCCTCCCCCGGACCCCCACCTGCGGGAGGGGTTACACATTTAAAGTATACAAAAGTGAAAAAAAAAAAATAAATATTTGGAAATTGTCCGCATCCAAGTCTGACACTGAGTCAATGGAAAACGTCCTGGGGAAAAAAGCATGCGATTGATGGTTTAGAATGCATTGAGTATTTAAAAAAATAGAGCCAAAAAACAGACTGGAGCAAGATGATATAATGCATAAATTCACTGTCAGAATGTCCGCCCTCGACGGAATTCGAACCTAGTCGTCTGGTCAGAGGTCCGCCACTTTACCAACTGAGCTATGAACCCTTTACTCGAACGTTTTGTTGTAAGATTGTACATTGTAGGTCCAAATTTCAGAAAACGAATATGGAGTTTTAAATTAAATCATCCTCCTACTAACATTAGAAATGTCTTGCAAGAATCACCTTACAAAATTTATGATACTTAAAATGTCGGGGATTAGAAAGGGAGAATAAATCAGAGGAAAATATGAAGTGAATGATTAATATCCGTCGTCGGTTTTGAATTTTAGATTTTTCTCAGATTTGATTTAGGAAAACGATGAGACATAATTAATGATTACACGTTAATTAGAAATAATTTCTTCTAAACAATTATCAATTACACATTGTCATATCATATGCTGTATCTTCATATCACACCATTTATCTCTGCCCTCCTCGTTTCGACGGAGAATCGGCTAATTCGTTCCTTTAGAAGTATAGATATTCGATATGTATTCAATGAGTTGGAGTTGCCTTGCTTGATACAATTGAACTTCTAACGTCTTAAACGGGCATCAGACAGAAAGGGAATGGGTACATATGAAATCGTATGATTTTTTTGTTGGGGGTCATTTATGTGATTAAAATTTCATTCGCAACTGTTAGATTACCTTGGCCGCAACTTAATGCCCTGTTTACACGACGGGTTTAATGCGCATTAAATCGAATTTAATGCGCATTAGATTTTAGCTGCGTTCACACGAGGAATCTAATGCGCATTAGTTTAATTCGCATTAGATTTAATGCGCATTAGATTTTGTCGTGTGAACGCAAAGCGAATCTAATTCGCATTAAATCTGGCGCATGCGTATATGATTTACTAGAATTCTACAGTACATTTCCATCATAACTGGGCACTTTTAATCACCCTATAAGAGGTAAAAATACTTGATTTCATTCACAATGAACCCTCTAAGTAACTGTACTGCGTCTCTTACAGCCGGAACGCCAGTCGGCACTTGTCTTTGAAGTTTAAAAACGAAGTCACGTGACAAATGTTTTGAATATGACGACATTGTACCACGTCATCAAAAACGCGTCATACTGACTGTGCTGCATGTGTAAACAAGAATGACACAGGTGATTTTGATGGCAATAGAGATACCGTTTCAAGTCATAACACTTAATCAGGTAAATTTTGTGGCATTTTGAAATAAATCGGGCGTTGTCAAGGGCAGTTTTTCGCCAGCGATCTGTTTACCTGCATTTTATTGCTTATTTTCTTTTAAAATCCCGGCTGGGAATGATTGGGAACAGTCTGAATGTAAACTTTGTATATCACCGAAGTCACCAAAACCAAAAATAGCATGCCGATCTTTGCCTTAAGGGGTTTGTGTCACCTTTCAAACTTCGATATGCTGTTTGGGCGTCCATCTTCCATGTCAACGTATGGAAACTCTTTTGTAAACAGCGAGTACACGAGTACACATGTACCCAAGTCGGTGCTGCAAAGTGGTTAGATTTGCCAAAATGAAACATGGCATTGGCACAAAATCATCTACAAGGTATCAAACCATAAAACAAATGTTAAAAATTCCATTGCCACTTGAATTTGGTGTATTATGAGTCCGTAACGATGAATTTTAATTAAAATCTGGTCCTCGTTATAGCGTTTTTATTCCTATTTATAGAGTACTTACTGACTAAAGTTCAATATAGGTATCATAATTGGGATTCTGTTGAAAAGATTATCATTGAATTTTGACCAGAAGTGCAAAAGGGAGCATTTGTGTCAGCTTTAAAAACCAACGGTGTATGCACAATTTTCGTTGGATCTTTAGCAGGGCTGAAAAATATCAAAAATCCCTTTCAGAGGAATTTCAGTTACATGTAGTGAATTATATCCGAGTATTATTTGTTGTATAATAATATTTAAAATTTGAGATAAACAATTAAGGTCGTTTAGCCCAATTTATTTTTATTCAGCTACTTTTTGTGTCAAGAGTTATCCGCCCCTTTTAGAAACAATGCTTCCAACCGTCAAAATAGGGATTGGCGTTCCGGCTGTTAACTTACGTAAAGTAACATTATATTATGACGTCATTTTATCTCACAATGACGTCATGCAATGCATGCATAAGCCCAACTTACGAAGAGGTAAATTATTATGAGCAAAACAACATACAGGCATGCATTCTAACCTTTTGATATCTAAAGTATACGGCTCTCAGTGCAAATGTACCAAAATCTAATGCGCATTAGAATGTGTCGTGTGAACGCAATGCGAATCTAATTCGCATTAGAATAAAGCGCATCAAATCTAATGCGAATTAGATTTAATGCGCACTCGTGTGAACAGGGCATAAGAGGCGTAAATTTTGCGCTTTCAATACTCCCTACCTATTGAAATTGGGCTTATGTTCATTCTTCTTTAACGTTTAAAGTACAATTCAAACAGAAAGTCGCTGACCAACTTAAATTCATAATAAACATCATTATGTAATAATCCACGGAATTTTGAATAGGTGTATAAATCACAAGGTAACAAGCCTGGACAATGTATTCGTATTAAGAACTCCCTCAAGTCCAGTTGCTGTCCATTCGTTGTCATCAGCTCTTTGGATTTTAAGGTATGTTGATAATTCATCAAACTCTACAATTCGGAATTTGAAATATGTAAGAGGTTTTTTTTTCTCTCGTTGATTAAGAAATTTTTATCTTTCTAAATTTCCGTTATCATTTATTGTGAATTTTATGTACCATTCTTTTTATATCAAATGTAATTTTCATAATGTATATTGATGTTAACTCGTTTCTCTATCTATGACTCCGGCTCCAATTTGAGGACACGAGTATTTCGCAAAGTTTTATTTTTGCACAACTTTAAAGATTTAAAAACAAAATAAGTATCCCTGTAAGTAAAATCAAACAAGATCTATTTATAAATTCCCATTTTCTAACGATTGAATTTAATAAATTCATAATCGTCAACTCATTGACTCCTTTTTAGAGCTCAAGTCTTTGGCGACGTAAGTTAGGAGTACAACAAACAATTCCTTAGCTCAACTTCGTATTGAGTCATACCATTTGAGTGGACTTCCCTAGGAACAATCATACAACAACTCGTACAAAAATACATATAAAATTTGGAGGAGAATCGAAAGTTCTGGAATATACAAAATGGAATGGAGGTGCCGCCAGCTGTCAAACAATTTCCTAGGTCTTCATCCGTCAGTATCGCAGGGTTGGGCGATGCCACCTACCGTTTCGCCGGTGCAAACTCCGCCAACTGTAACGTCAGCTAGGATCGATGATGTCACCTTATACAGCCACTACAGCGGATAGCAGTCCAACAACGGGAGCCACGGCTTCACCGGTAGATGACCGTCAGGACACGCTAATCCCTCCCAGCCTGAACCTAGGCAGTTCAGTGGTGGATCCTCATTGCTCAATTTATAGCTCAATTTACAGCATTCTACAATATTGCAGAACCTTGTAGCATTTCCATTTTACCTTGAATCTTTTTTTTTAAACCACCACAGACATGTATACAATGTAAGACAAGGACAAGCGCATTTGTTATACCCTTGTCAGTATCTCTATATAAAATCCCCATAGGAAAAATGCCTATAAATTCGAATATTTGACCAAGCGGTCAATATTTACAACAATATTGGCCCTAGGGCGATATTTCAAAAAATATTGACCGATAAACGGTACATTGTTTGTGACGTCACGTCATTGATGACGCTATTAGCTCTACCTATTTTACCGCGCTCTTTCTCGCATAGAAGAAAATGAACGTAAACATGCCGGGCTAATCGATTCGTTGCTGCAGTATTGATGTGAGGTATAACAAAACAATTATTGACTGGGAATTCGGGCAATATATAATTTGTTGGACCTTCAGACAAAATATAGCCCTCGGCCTTCGGCCTTGGGAAATATTTTATCTTCAGGTCCAACAAATCATATATTGCCCTCATTCCCAGTCAATAATTGTATAATGTCGGCCGACCCGTAGTCCTAGTGAGGCCGCAACCAGCAACCTTCCGGTCACTGGCCTGACGCCCTTACCACCAGACCACGGCGCCGTTATCTTGATCGTATTTCTCTCCAACGGTTCATGTAATTGGAAGAAACTACGAAATAAAATTTAGCACGTTTTTGAGTGAACATCCCTTTCTAACAACGTACAAAAACAAATATGAAAAATTCTGTACACGTTAAATATAATTTCCCTTTTGATTCGAGGATTGAAAGTTTATTTTCTTACTCTATAATCGAAATCCTTTTTTTCAATATTCGACTGAAGGCCCTCGGACTGAACCTGAATTTGTGTAGTGAGTTGGCCATGCAGTTTGATGATTCCTCGCATGTTAAAAGTTGACAGCAACTAGGCAATACATTTAATTAGCACCCAAAACCTTATTAGAAAAAAAAATGGAGAACCGAAGGATTCCTTGGCTAAATTACATCAAAATGAAAATGAGAAACGCCAGCTCGCAGGTAACTTCTTGAGCCTAGTATAACTTCAAAAAGAAAATCGTTGACCAACTAAATATCCATAAGGACAAATTTACTTTGGTCAATATGACAAATTTGGATAATTAAAATATCCCAATACATAGCACAAAATATTTAATTCAGAAAATCATGAACCGAAGGCATACAAAATCAGGATAAAACGCATGAAATAATTTTAAAAATATATGCATAAGCTCGTTGCCTTTCACTTAAGGTTTGTTGCGATTGAATTTAACTAACTCTTTTATCATTAAATCAATAATTTGTTAAACATCATTTCCTTAAATATTCCCATACATTATGGCATTTATGTGTATTTTAGTGTTCATTCTCAGTTTATTGTGATTTCCTTATTTATTACGTTTTATGCATCTATTATAAATCTTTTTTTCACATTTGTATTTTATCATATGCAACCAATTACTGAGCATCTAATAAATGAGTAAATGACCGTTCTTAGTCTTTTATTCTGTCATATGCATCCGTTGTTGTTAAGACAGACACCACTAACGGTTACAGACCTGACACCTCAATCAATAGTCAACGTCTCCGAAAATTGCAGGACACAAGAAACTCAGTACAATTTACATAAAAATCTTTCATCGTCAGAATAGCTTACATGGTGTGATTTTAGAATTTACTTGTCAACATGCCGATCTGCCAAAAATTCCTACGTTGGAGGCAGAAGAGTACCGCCATAGAGCAACACTTTAACTCAAAGTATCTGAAGTGCCACTTGAAGAATTATGTAATATTAAGGTCTTTGAGAAGTAATTTGTCACCTAAGCACATGAAGACTTTAATACAATCACGCTAAACAAAGTCAAAAAGTAGGATCTGGGAAAAAAGAAAGACTATGTTTATGCAGATGATACTTTTCCAATGAATTCGTATCAGACGCTGACCTATACACAGGAGGGAAGGATTAACTAACGAAATGAAATAATAGATTTTTAACCCCTCCCCATTCCTTGTGTTGTCTTTCTTACTTCGAATTCTTTAATGTTTCCGAAAATAAAAGTGTACCATACAAAAGGATAAATTAAAGTTTTAAAATTCAACTTTTATGACATTCCTGGTGACAAATTTCTGTCTCTTCCATGTATGTACCTGAGAACGGTGTATCTAGAATTTATGTCGACATTCGACTACATGTAACTTGCGTCAACAAGCGCCATTATTATGTCCACTCGCAAAATTGATTTTGACATAAGCAAATTGTATGTTTATAGAAAAAAATTAATAAGTAGGATGCTGAGATGAATCTATTTCATTTTCAAAGTGACATAGTTTTTGTGCATCTAGGCAGTGCTGATGTAATCTAAAGAAAACAT
Organism: Pinctada fucata; assembly: GCA_028142955.1. Taxonomy (NCBI): domain Eukaryota; kingdom Metazoa; phylum Mollusca; class Bivalvia; order Pterioida; family Pteriidae; genus Pinctada; species Pinctada fucata. Next base: position 45,023,910 of record AP027102.1, on the reverse strand, counting down.
CATACACGTAGGAGGCAGAAGTATGCCACTATACACGTTAAGTCATTTATATGTTTATAGCAGGCTCTTTGGCACATCTGTTTTCGCTCCTAACGCATGCAGTATCTGGATGTCCTCATTATTTAGGCCTAGTTTATCACTGAAGAGACATTATTTATTGAAATGTACATATGGTGCGCTGAGATGTACATTATGGAGCAAACATTTAGATATAGTACTTTTAGTATAGCTTCTTTTAGAGTAATCCTTCTTAGTTTCTCAATTGTATGATGGCAAGCGAAATACCTTTCAAAATATTATGTCAAAATGCAAGATATTTATGTTGAAATGTAAGATAACCATATCGACGAGTTATTTTTTGGACATTTTTGGACATAATAACTTTTTAACTATTTGGCAATACTAGTATTACATTTGTTCACTGACGGGGTCAAGTACCCGAACTTGCGTGCCTGATCTTAGTCTATGCTGCAAAATTATTAATATCTGTTCTTAAATTATGCTATTGAATTTAAAGACTTTTAACATTATTTATTCCAACATGCAAGAAAAATATGTAGAAATGTAAGTTTAGTTACATAGTTGTTGAAATAATTAAGCCACAAAATGACATATTTAACTTGAGCATTACACTTTTAAAATATCTTGTGAATATCCTTATGTAAGAATATTTCCTAAGGCAATTTCTGACTAAATGTAACCGTCCAAAGTCGGCACCGGTTACCCATTGGTCTCGTCGGTTTATGTGTAGTCTTTTGTGTTTGATGTTTACATGTCGTGTGTCTCTTTTCCGTCTCGTGCTGTACTCGTCTTTTGTGTTTTTGCATCGGGTGTTTTGGTGTTTTACTGTTGATGCTGCAACGGGGTCTTGTTGGAGATCTCCTCCCTTCTGTTAAACGTCTTCAAATTCAGTAGCATCATGTAATCACAGATGAATTTGCAGGATGGACAAAACATGCACGTTTCGGGTACTTGACCCTCGTCGGTGATCCTCAATCTAAACAATGAAATATGGCAAAAAAAGTGTGAAAAATATTATGTCCAAAATGTGGTGAAAGATGTAGCAGGATGGATGGGATATGCTGCTACAGGACCCACTTTTTAGAAATTGCAAGAAATTTTGATAACAGAAATTTTCGAATATGCGTTGAAAAGACAGATGGTCAACCGAAGTTGATTGAACTCGGCTACATGTGCCCTCGGGGACACCTGGTCCACCAGCAGTGACACTCGCCAAGTGGTACAAATGTTAAACGTCTTCAAATTGTTTCACAGGAATCAAAATTGTGGAATCTTTGAGGTTATGTCAAATTAATATTTTTTAAATTCGTTTGGTTTTTGCTTGTTTGTTTGTTTTGTTTGTTTTCTATCATTTTATTTGATATGAATTTCCCGAGCTTCTTGAGAAACAGATCGACGGTTGTACTAGAACAATCGCATTATCGCCCATGAGAATCCTTTGGGTCGCCGCGGTTGTTTCTCATAAACAAAAAGAAGGTCATTGCAAAGTACCCGAAACGTGCACGTCTGGTCCATGCTGCAAATTTATCTGTTCTTAAATGATGCTATGAATTTGAAGACGTGTAATATTGTAGACAAGAACACGAAAAATAATACTACATAGCTGCACGGATATAAATAGCTCAAATAAATACAAGTCAAGAAATTAACGCTTTTGTATTATGGTAGTCTAGACACTTAGCTTGGTACTTGACCATACAGCCTTGTACCGACACATACTTAAGAATTGTAAATCGTGATGATCAGACGGTCATCCAAAATATCTACAGCAGACATCCTCCCAAGGAATAACTTTTTATATATTTTGAGAAAGAATATTTTACAACAGCCCTAACTTCTCCAAAATAGGAAAAACTATGAGGATGATGAAATTATTCGTCATAGTCTCAGGACATTGAGAATTTCCTCGCCATTTCATTTATATGATAAGAACTTCCTCTTTTCTAGCAATTTCAGTTTTGAGAAATTGCAAAATCCACATACTTTTGATAAGTATCAGAACCTAAAAGAAAAGTCGGTCAGATTCTTTTCATATGCATTATTGTTTGACTTGAACGACAAGTTTTGAGGATGCTTGAATATTTTAAATTGTTTGAAGTGGTCCATAATGTAGCGGTATGAATGATCATTTCTTATTCATATGCGTATCACTAGCGTTGTTCAGAGTGGCCACAGAACCCTCCCTTGGAAGATGCCAATTTTACGCATATATTTTATGATTTTTTCAAAAATTCATAGACTGAACCACCCTCCCTACTAAACGTGATTGCATCCCCTTGGAATTTTTCTAGATCCGCGCCTGTGATAAAAGAAATGTTACATTGACTGATTCAGACTTAAGAGCCAATCCGGCATAAAACCATGCAAATTGGTCCAAATGACCTAGTAACCAAATTTAATGATTTTAAGTTATTTCAATAGATACATGACTAGGAATAATTCTGTCAAATATTTTTGTTCAAATATCCATGGTCACAGAGATATACCACCCCATCATTTTCCCGCCAAATTTACAAAAAGGACGTAGAAATATCCCTATTTTCGCTGATTTACTTCTCTAAAATTTTAAGTATAAATTGAATTGGAGTAAATATTGTTATTGATATATTGAAATATAACATTTTATTCTATCTTAGGATAATATTATGTATGAAATTTTTTTTTCCAAAGACAGCCACAATGTAACTTGAAAAGAGGCAAAAATCGGCTAAGTGAGAAAACGACGTTTTATACGTTTTTCACGCACCAATATCTTCTGTAAGAGAAGTTTGATTTTTATCAAATTTTATCTTTTAACTCTTTGCTTTAATCTTATAAATATATCAAAAATCCACCGCTGCCAAATGATTACGTATTGAGATGTAGACAGTTAAAATATGTATAAAAGATCAGCTTAACGAAAAAACGACGTTTTAGACGTTTTTCACGCACCAATATCTTCTGTAAGAGAAGTTTGATTTTTATCAAATTTCATCTTTTAACTCTTTGCTTTAATCTTATAAATATATCAAAAATCCATCGATGCCAAATAATTACGTATCGAGATGTAGATAGTTAAAATATGCATTAAAGATCAGCTTAACGGAAAAACGACGTTTTAGACGTTTTTCACGCAACAATATCTTCTGTAAGAGAAATTTGATTTTTTTTTTCAAATTTCATCTTTCAACTCATTGCTTTAATCTTTTAAATATATCAAAAATTTACCGATGCCAAATAATTACGTATCGAGATATAGACAGTTAAAATATGCATTAAAAATCAGCTTAACGAGAAAATGACGTTTTATACGTTTTTCACGCACCAATATCTTTTGTAAGAGAAGTTTGATTTTTTTCAAATTTCATCTTTTAACTCTTTGCTTTGATCTTATAAATATCTCAAAAATCCACCAATGCCAAATAATTACGTATTGAGATATAGACAGTTAAAATTTGCATCAAACTGAATTTTTGCGGTGTAAAAATGCGAACGAAAAATACGGAATCCCAAAGATTCAATCATTGCACACGTAGAAATACGCATACATGTGCGGCGAGTTGTGACCACAGCTGATTTGATCATGTCTTTTCACACGCAGGTCAAGGTCAAACTCTTTGTTCAAAATTGTGCAATCGATAGTTGGGAATAAAAATAAATTTTATCAAAAACGTAAAATATATTCCAAAGGGTCTAGAAAGAGGAAAAAAGGAGCCATAAAAAGCTTTATTTGAAAATATGCAGTAACGACCCTAATATTGTCGATTCTTTAATAAATAAATCTCCGTATACTTCTATTGTAAAAACTCAATACATTGTAGGTGGCGCCAGTGAAATTTATTAGAGCTGAGCACCCCAAATTCAAAATCACGTTTTTAAAGGTTTATAACTGCGAATGTATGCGTTAGATTCGCCTGAAAATTTGAATTTATACAAATGAGAATGTATATTTTCATTTGAAAAGAAAAATTTTGCATTCCAAAATATTGTAAAATTAATTAATTTTCAGGGACACCGTCCCTTTAAAATTGAAGTGAGGAAATGATGCGAAGAAGCGAAGAAATTATCTCTTTTTCGCTTCTCCGTATTATTCCGTATTTTGTTTCTTCACATCATTATTTCGTTTCTTTTCATATTCAGTACACGAACTAACAATGTCAGAATTACGCTTTTGCAGAAAAGAAGTTATATATAAAATTAAATTATATATCTCTTTGATGTTCAGTTGAAAGGCGTATAATGTATACATGTAGATCTACGCCCTTAGGTTAGCCCAGGAGTTTTTCTCTTTCTTTTCTGTATAATTTTGTTTTGTTTTTTTTTTGTTTTGTTTTTTTTTTTTTTTTTCGTTTCGTTTCGTTTCGTTTTGTGTTTTGTTTTGTTTTTCAATATTGTTTTTTTTTTAAAGATGGAGTACCATGAACTCTTTTTTTTTCTTTTCAATAAAAGTACATGTACTTTTTTATAGAACGAAGACCGCTCTGCTTTAGTACAAGATAATATCAATACTTCGAAGGAGAAATACCTTGAATTAAGGATATGAAGGAGATAAACTTTTATGAAAGAATTGAGATTTTATAAAAGAAAGTGATTACTCTCATAATTTACGCGCATACGGACCGGAGCAGATGAATACGGAGCAAAACAGCTTGATTTAGAGCGATGGGGGGGGGGGGGGGTCCGGGGAAAAGAGTGCTTTTTCTAGTACGATTTTCTTTTTTAACGCGGGAGGGGGGCCGGGGGCAGGTGGAGGTTAAGAAATATGACGGAGAGGTTGTCAGGGCCCCTGAAATTTGCCCCAAATTATTTTGACCTTGAATAAACAAAGACTTTTCTAATCATAACCATAGATGACCGATTTGGTTGAAAGCGCTATTTGACGTTGAGTTGAAATCAAGAAAGAGACAGTCATATCAAACAATTTTTTTTCTTGTTTTATGCACGAAAATAACAGAATGATCGAGGTTTTCTCGAAAAAAAATAAGGACTGGATTTACTTTAAGTGAGGATAATTCGTGCAACCTGTCTATTTTTTCTCTGAAATACGAATAAATTGTTATGTTTATAGGAAAGATCAACCTAACATTTTAAGAAAAAAAAACACGTTTATTTTATCAATTCAACAGATCGTTTTCAAAAGGAAAGAACTTTTTAAACACAATTTCCTATGAAACAATGAATTTGGAAAATCGATGAAAAGAGCAGCGAGTAGACTGTAAAGAAAACTTTTCTTTCCGATTTTCAACATTTTTTAAAGAAAATACCACAGTCATGTCAACAATACACAGACAGGACAATTTGTTCATATAACAGAGAATGAGAGATCATAGAAGAGTACATCGAACGACCCGTTGTCTACAGGACAATAGATCTACATGTAACAAATCTGATGACACGAAACTAGCAGTGGCATAGTGATCCTTTTATGATGAGCTTTCAGAAGTTAAACGTCTTCAAATTCAATAGAAGTGAGATTAAGTGCCCCTGCTCCAGGGAGACTCTAACCAGGAACCTTTCCGTAATTGGTTCGACGCTCTAACCAGTACTTACTGGTAGTAGCACCGACTATTTTAGAGACTCGTTCTTTTACATCTGTGAAGATTATTTCAAAAGATTTGGGATGGGTACATCTAATCACATCTAGAAACGAGGGAACGAGATTTGCTATGCAATCTTGAGCTAAACTCTATCAATGTTATAATCTAATGCGATAGTTTATCAGTGTCAAGTTCTTATTTTATCGTCATTGTTTACATGCTACCAGGGAACCTAACCACGTGACGTCATCACTAAAAGTCTGACTCGGTGGCGTCGTTCCGGGCTATCTCGAAAATCGTCTAGATTAATGATGGGGCTTATATAAGGGAAATTGAAAAAGATCTGAAACGATTTCCATCATTTTTAGAACATATTTTGTTAATATCTTAAAAATTTTTTCTAGATTATGATCAAAGATGCTTATCTTTTGAACATTTTTCAATTAAATCTTTTAATCATATTCCGCAAAATAATGAATATTCTTGATAAAATTTGCATATCTTAGATACATTTGGCAGCGACAGTTTTTTTATATATTAAAGTATAATACGTTTACTTTATTATACTGAAATTTTGTGGGAAAATTTTCTCTCTTATAGATGTTATTCATGTTCGAAATAGGGACGCTTTAGTCAAATCCCAATATAAGTCGTATTAGAGCGCCCCCTGGTGGCAAGTCAATTCGTATATCTTAACTTTGCGAGTACTATAATGAAGATGAATTGAGTAAGTATCTGATTTTATCATGAAAAGAATTACTGCATATAAAAATCAAATCTTATTCAACGATGAAAATAGGGCTATTTTAGTGTTGTTTTTGAGCCCTGTTAATGGCGTTATGCCATACAAACAAAATTGGCCCATTACTATAAAACGGGACATATATGAATTTTAAAATAATTTTTTTCTCGAATGTTTTTCATCCTAGAATACAGAAATATACATAAAAATGTAAAACTTTGACCACCCTTTTGGACGATTTTTACGATTTTGCATGGTTTTATGCCGGATTGGCTCTTAATATCATTGTCTCATTCGCACAGTATAAACTTTACCCTATTGTGAAAAACACCTCACCTAAAAGACGATTCATAAAAATCCCGTTTATTAACAAAGGTTTTGATCTTCTAAACATCTCTAATACTTTTCGGGATCATCGCGTACAAAGTACCATTCCTCAATATTTTGAAAATTTAGAGCCACCTCTTATTTGTTATAAGTACAAGAAACCTATTCGAAACTTTGTTTTTTACTATAATAAAGTTACATCGAATCCTGACATACTCGAATCGTGTCCTGCTTCTTGAGAATGTGCAACTTCTAAATATCTCTACAAACCAGCTAGCCATGTTATTACAGGTGACTTTTCAATTATCGAAGACAGACAGCTCCGAGGTCTTCTTAAAAAAGGACCTAAGTATAGAATCCCATCCAAGATAGATTTTGTCAAATGCCGTGAGGTGCTTACGGAAGCCTTAGATAATTATACGAAAGATGGTGTAAATCAGAAGGAGTCGAACCGCATGCTCTGAATGACTGGAAAAACCTCATTTTAGATATAACGGATATTCGAATAGATAACTTCCATAAATCCACGTTCCAAATCAGAAAGATATTTCAAATCCAAACTAAGTAAATTACATGAAAAATATTTCTTTGCACCAGCTGATAAAACAGCCAACAACACCATTATCATTTGAAAACGTTACAACTTATCAACTTTGGTTTCGGAACTTTCGTCTACTAATACATATATCAAAAGCAATGAAAGTGCATCTAACATTTTAAGCAAGCATAACAATGAACTGTCTTCATTCAATATCTCTATTTCTAAATTGGATCTCCCAAAACTATATTGCATACCGAAACTGCACAAGTCTCCTTACAAATTTCGATTTATTGCTAATTCTAGTAACTGCTCCACTACAATTTTGTCTAGAAATCTGACGTCAGCACTTCCTGCTATAACTAGATATTGTGAAACGGTTCTAAACAGGAACGATGTAAATTTATTTTGGTTTATTAAGAATTCAGGGGATGTGATTGACAAAATGAAATCTGGAAATTTCCAAGCCAATACGATTTCTTCATACGACTTCTCTAATATGTACACCGCACTTCCTCGATTTTGATCGAGAGCGAAAAACTTACATTTGTACATCTGAATCGAAGGGTTTCTTTTCCTCGACAGACTACAAATCATACAAATCATTGACATGTAGTGACCTGTGTAATGCCTTGTCCTTCCTCTTGAACAATATTTATGTTAGATTTGGTGAGGATCTATACAAGCAAGTTGTAGGAATTCCTATGGGTACTTACTGTGTGCCTCTTGTTGCAGATTTATTTTTATACACTTATGAAAAAGAATTTATCCAAAATCTTCAAAAGCAAAGAAAATTTGATGATATGAAATGCTTCAATAATACTTCTAGGTATCTAGATGTTTATTCTAACCATTGACAATCCTGCTTTTGAATTATATAAGAATGAAATTTATCCACAAGAATTAACACTTAACAAGGCAAACCTTTCAAATACAGAAGCACCGTTTATGGACCTAAATATCAAAATTGTAAACGGAAAGATTCAAACAAGTGTATATGACAAAAGGGATGATTTTGGATTCAACATAGTAAATTCCCCCTGGCTTGACAGTGATGTTCCAAGATTACCGTCATACGGCATTAACATATCACAGCTCATCCGGTACGCTAGAGCATGTACTGATATTTTGGATTTTCACAGTAGAAATTTACAAATTACCTAAAAACTTTTAGATCAAGGTTTCCGCTATCATAAACTAGTTAAGACTTTCTGGAAATTTTACAAAAAATACAGTCAACTTCTTTTAAAATTCGGATCTATACATGCAACAGAGTACATTACTATGGGTATTACACAACCTGTCTTTTATGGTGATATGATAAACAAAATAAAAAGGATCAAAAGTATGCAGCATAACCATCGAAAATGCGTCAGAATCATCAAACGCCTTTTATACCGTGGATATGATCCTAATATCACCAGACGGACACTAGGCTTGGTACTTGACCAATCTACAGTCATGTACAAGCGCATCCTTGAGACTTGCACTATGACTGACTGTGACGACGGGACTCCATGACGGGCCCTGTCCAAACCTCTTTAGAGAAGACAGGGCCCCGACCACCTGTCCTCTCTGAATGTCAGTCGGACTCCTCGGGTGATTACATACATGAGCTCGCTACAGCCGGTAGAGCACGGACTGTATTACGCATGCCCTCTTTTTATATCCATTTACATATTCATCTGTGTCTCTGGGGCCTGTGCGTTTCGCGGTCTGGTTTGTGTGATGTCAGTGAGGAGGTTGTTTTACACCATAATAGTACGTTCTTCGAGACCTCTGGGTAATTGGAGAAGTGAGAGGGTTGTGCGCACGTAATCCAGGATAACCACACCATTTGCTACTTGCGTGACAAATGGCCGTCCAAAGTCGGCACCGGTTGCCTATTGGTCTCGTCGGTTTATGTGTAGTCTTTTGTGTTTGATGTTTACATGTCGTGTGTCTCTTTTCCGTCTCGAACTGTACTCGTCTTTTGTGTTTTTGCATCGGGGTGTTGTGGTGTTTTGCTGTTGATGCTGCAACTGAGTCTTGTAGGAGATCTCCTCCCTTCTTTTACAGTGTAAGTTACAAAGGAAAAACAACCGTTCAGTATCAAGTGGTAAATCATGCCTTATGGTTGCTTTGTTGGATCCAAAATTTTCTTTTAAGTGGAGATGGTCCTGTGGATCAGGGGCATGGATAGGTCCGCTCGTGTAGATTTCTAAGAAAACAGCATGCATATTGCCCGATTTAAATTGACAATTTAGATTATTGCCTTCATATAAGAAAGGAGGGGATATCCAACAACACTCGGTTGCAGCACTCACAGCAAAAAATAACACCCAATGAAAAACACAGAGCAGACACCCACAGAAGGAGACGCAAAAGGGACAAGGATCACCAACTCACAGATTTCATCCTATAAAGCTGAGCTCTCTAACCGAAATAGAAGACTAGTGAACTAAATATTTCAAAAGTATTTGTAAAGAATATAAGCATAAGGTTGTTCCGTTGGTTCTGTAAGCGAGTCCTGTTGGAGCACCCCTCCTATTTTTCAAGATCAGTAGTACAAGTGTTTCACGTTTTCAAATTCATAAGCATCATTTTAGAGCAGATTAATTTACAGCATGGAGTTTCAGTTTTTGGAGATTTTCCTTTTGTTTAATTGTTGCATCGAAAAGTTCTACTACCATATTAATGACGTTGAGATTTTAAGAATCCGAAATCATTTGCTTCAAACTTTTCAGAACACAAAAGTTAGAGTTTCTTTCACAAGGAAGAAGATAGTTGAAGAAAATATTAAATTCAAGAGAAATGAGAAATATCGCGACGTGCCAATGCTTTGAAGATTAATTTTCCGATGATGCCTTACTCTTATACTTTGAAATGCTGCACAAATTGTTCAGCTGACTTGAAAAATAATGAAATCTATTGTTGATCCAAGGATCAATGATACCCCCGCCCCGCTTATTTCACAATATTTATAGATATTTAAGATTATGTAAGCATGTCTCAGTAAGTTCATGTCAGTGTATTGAAGGTTTAGGGAAACTGTGTAAAGTTTGAATATTTTGTACAGCTCAAATGGAGACATTGCGATAGAGAACCCTAGACAAAATGATCCATAAATTCAGCTGACAGTATGTAAGGAGGTTTTGCATAAATGAAATGACATACTGTTGTGCAGCATTCTCCTTCACATTTACTCAGCTAAACACAGGTCTTACATAAAATTTATTTGAAGTATTTTAAGCAAGCAAACTTTATATTTCAAAAGTAGAACAAGGTTAAGTATAAATCAGTGTTTTGGTCAGAGTTGACAGGACTCTGCAATTATATTTCTCGGACTAATTCCAGATTTTTCACTGACAAAAACCAACAATCATCCAAACGGCCTCCACCTCCCCATGACTCTGCACGTAATCGAGGGACATGACCTATACTTGAAGTTGACCTGTATTTCTTGGTGTAAAAGGTATATGCAAGAAATGAATTGATTATTTGTATCAGTTTTCCTTTAAATGTCTGGAAACCATAAAATAGTGAATTTTTCTACGATTCAAGGGGTATAACACTGCACGTAATCAAGGGACATGACCCATATTAGATCTTAACCTGCATTTCTTAGTGTAATAGCTATATGCAAGAAATGAATTGGTTATCTTTAACGGTTTTCCTCTAAACGTCCAGAAACTGCAAAATTTTGATTTTTTTTCTAAGTTTCAAGGGAGGATAACTCTGCAAAAAATTCAGGGACATGACCCATATTCGAAGTTTACCTGTATTTCGTGGTGTAAAAGCTATATTCAAGAAATGAATTGATTATCTATAACGGTTTACCTTTAAACGTCCGGAACCACAAAAATTTGATTTTTTCTAAGTTTCAAGGGGCATAACTCTGCAAAAATTTCAGGGACATGACCCATATTCGAACTTGACATGTATTTCTTGGTGTAAAAGCTATATGCAAGAAATGAATTGATTATCTGTAATAGTTTTCATTTAAATGTCCGGAAACCACAGGTGGGACGGACGCACACACGCACGGAAGGACGGACGGACAAGTTCATCACTGTATACCCCCACCATTATATGGCGGGGGTATAAAAACATAAATAAATCGAAGTTTCACATATATTTTCGCAATTACTCATTTATAATATGAGCATAGGCAAAACCTATAGAAGAGAGCAGTTAGTACATGAATTTCAATCTTCAGGATTGCTAACTTTCGTACATAAAGCACGAATTTTTATTTCAAAATCGGACTGCTCTTCCGGATGCGCTTGCGCCCCCAAAACGTAAATACGTCATTTCCTTTTCGAGACGAAATTTAAGTACCAAGTTGATGTTTCAGGTTTTTATTCTCTTCAGTATAAGGTCTACTGGCCCAGAATGCATAATAAATATTACAAATATCATCTTTCGTTTCTAAACGAAGCAATATTTGCCCTCTCTCTTTATACCTGACTTCTCGTATCGGTAATAATCACGAAATTTAGGTACAATAGTGTACAGTTAAACGTCTTTAACTTCAATAGCATCATTTAAAATCTGATAAATTTACAGCATGGACCAGACATGCACGTTTCGGGTACTAAACCCTCGTCAGTGATCCTCAGTCTAAACAATGTAATATGGCCAAAAATTATGAAACGTATTATGTCCAAAATGTACCAAAAGACGTAGCAGAATGGGTGGGATATGATGCTACAGAACCCACGTTTTAGAAATTTCAAGAAATTTTGTAACAGAAAATTTCAAATGCGTTGAAGAGACAGCCGATCAACCAAAATTGATCGAACTTGGCTACATGTGCCCTCGGGGACTCTTGGTCCACCAGCAGTGACACTCACCAAGTAGTTAATAGAGATACGTAAAGGGGGTAGATAATAATATAAAGGGAATGATCTAGTTTTCCTTTTCTCTCTATGAGTTTGCTTCGCTTGAGCTGCGCTCTCTATGATATCGTACATTGCACATGTATTACTTGAAACGTATATCATTACTTCATCTTACTTGAACATATCTCTCTCTCTCTCTCTCTCTCTCTCTCATAGGAAAATTAGGGAAAAAATATATGAAATGTAAAACAATATGAAAATCGATCAAAAATACTCATGTTCTCGATTAAAGATTAAAATAATATACAATTATTTAATCTTATCGAAGTCAAAACCATTGTATTCCCTCAAATATAGCGATTCCTGTAATGTGTTTCGACGAATAATTTCATCTCTTGGTACTTTTTCTCGTATTTCCTCTGACGCCTTCTACATAAGGCAATGAACAGGATTAAAACAGCTGTAAAAATTGACACAACCGATAAACTTATACACAGATTCAAAATTGTAGTCCTTTCCGAATCCACGTGGACAAAATCAATGTGAGGTGATGTCCCATTGTTGGATAAGTCTTTTTCCTTCAATTCTTCAGACTTCGTATGGACAGCAGTTGTAGGAAATGAAGCTTCTGATATTTCAGAAGAACTGTCGTCTAATATCGTTTTTGAATTTGATGAGGAATAAAACATTTGGTCTTTAGTTGAACTATGTTGTTTTAATGTTGTCTGCAACTTAGTTTCATATGACGTAGTTAAGACGTCACTGGTTGCTTTTTCTGTCGGAATTACCTCAGTTACATCATCACTTGTGTCTTGCACTGCGGATGTTATATTTTGATTGTTCGATGAAGTATAATCCTCAATATTAGAGCTATCGTTTTGAAGTGAAAATGTAGCACTATTCTGTAATTTATGTCTCGTGATTTCATCGTCACTTCCATTTTTGTTCTGATCAGTGCCATTTGGTTCAGGAGGAATAAGAATATTGAACATACTTCCTGGTCTATGATCACTGGACAGAGGAATGTTCCACCTATCTTGCCCTATTGCCTCTGATGTAAAAGTAGTCTCTTGAATTGCTGATATAGATATCTGAGTTGTTTCTACAACTGATTCAATCGAGGATTTTGTCATTGCCGATGTCGTTAATTCAGCTTCGGTTGTTGGTAAACTTGTAGCTGAAATTGTGAAGAATAGCATTGACTTGTAGCTGAAATTGTGAAGAATAGCATTGACTTGAAGCTGAAATTGTGAAGAATAGCATTGACTTGAAGGTGAAATTATGAAGAATAGCATTGACTTGAAGCTGAAATTCTGAAGAATACCATTGACTTGTAGCTGAAATTCTGAAGAATAGCATTGAAAAGTTGCTTTCATGAGAGGGTAGTCCCTTTACATCTTTTATTTTTAAACATGAAATAATGCTGAAATGACAAATATAGAAGATATGCTTGTGTTCTCCTCGGATCCATAAAAGCAACGGAGTATATTACTTTAGGTATTTCACAACCTGCATTTTATGGTGACATAATTAACAAAATAAGAAGGATCAAAGGTAGACAGCATATGTATCGAAAATGCGTCAGAGTCATCAAACGCCTTTTATACCGTGGATATGATCCTAATGTCACCAGACGGACACTAAGCTTGGTACTTGACCAATATACAGTCTTGTACGAGCGCATTCTTAAGACTTGCACTCTGACTGACTGTGACGACGGGACTCCATGACGGGCCCTGTCCAAACCTCTTTAGAGAAGACAGGACCCCGACCACCTGTCCTCTCTGAATGTCAGTCGGACTCCTCGGGTGATTACATACATGAGCTCGCTACAGCCGGCAGAGCACGGACTGTATTACGCATGCCCTCTTTTTATATCCATTTACATATTCATCTGTGTCTCTGGGGCCTCTGCGTTTCGCGGTCTTGTTTGTGTGACGTCATCTTACAGTGAGGAGGTTGTTTTACACCACATTTGTACGTTCTTCGAGACCTCTAGGTAACTGGAGAAGTGAGAGGGTTGTGCGCACGTAATCCAGGATAACCACACCGTCTGCTATTTACTTGGCAGATGGCCGTCCTAAGTCGGCACCGGTTGCCCATTGGTCTCGTTGGTTTATGTGTAGTCTTTTATGTTTCTATGTTGTGAGTTGGTGTTCCTTGTCCCTTTTGCGTCTCTTTCTGTGGGTATCTGTTCAGTGTTTTTTGCATGGGTGTTTTGGGATTTTGCTGTGGGTGCTGCAACCTAGTGTTGTTGGAGATCCCCTCCTTTCTTGATTCGGTGTTAAATTTTATCATTCATATTTTTAAGTAGATTTGTTTTTGTTTCTATTGGAGATTTTGTAATGATCTCACATACATACCTGGTACACAATTGTAGAACAGAATATCATCGACTGCTATGTCACTGACGTAACTCCATTGCCTTACCGCTTCTAATTGCAGCTGTAAAAGGTCAAGAACCACTTTGAAAGAACATTTTCTGGACATACAAGTTCAAAACAAACGACAAATGAAGAGATTAAGTTGGACTCTTTTATTCTATTAAAAATCACATTCCTGCATTCTTAGAAGTATCGATATTCCCACTAAAAATTATAGAAATTCAATTTACCTGAAATGAGTCATTTGTTTTTCCTATGTAAATATCAGCAACTTTCCATTGTTTTCCCTGGTTACCAGAGATTGACCATAGAGTGGAAATATTCGAGGAAAATTCCACATCGTGAATAATATTTAGATTCAAAGTTCCGACAGCTGTAAAGACGAACCGAAATTTATGAATTAACATAAGATACTTAGAGGCATAAACAATTTATTTTGTTCCCTTAAAACTATCGGGAGTATATTGTCTCTCTATCACCCTTCAACATGGTATGATCTATCTGTGAAACAGACACATTGCCCAACAGAAATAAAAAATGATTCTATATGCAACAGCTATAATGACTCAAATCAAGGACTCATGAAAAAGTCATTGATCACATCTATCCAACGATATGAAGAAGAGTTCGGAAAGATATCATTATTTGCCTTGGAAATGAGCTTAACACGGCATATTTGACAACCAGTAATTCCAATCATATTCATCTGTATAATTACAGTATGTATAAAATGTAGATAAGACGAGACTTCCACCATAGTTACATACGTACCATATTGGCTACTTGGACCTAGCATATGGTACCAGAACTGTAAACACCGATCACTTTTCTTTGGGGGATACACCGGAGACAACAAGCGGGTGGTATGACCCGGTTGCCGGGGTGCCGAGGCCTCCATGTAAATGTAATGACCTAGAATGGAAGACAAGAAGAAGCTTAGCTATATACCTAAGACAAACAAGAGGGTAATATAACCCGGCTTCCTTGGTGCCGAGGCCTCCATGTAAATGTAATAACCTAAGTTAGAAGACAAGGAGAACTTTAGGACAACAAGAGGGTGGTATGACCCAGCTATCCCGATGATGAGGTTTCCATGTAAACATAATGTCCTAAAATAAAAAAAGCCTAGCTATACACCTCTAGGGGACAAGAGGGTGGTATGACCCGGTCATCCCGATAGTGAGGTTTCCATGTAAACATTATGTCCTAGAATAAAAAAAGCCTAGGTATACACCTCTAGGGGATAAGAGGGTGGTATGACCTGGTCATCCCGATAGTGAGGTTTCCATGTAAACATAATGTCCTAAAATAAAAAAGAAACTTAGCTATACACCTCTATGGGATAAACCGGTGACAACAAGTGGGTGGTATGACCCATCGCCGGGGTGCCGAGGCCTCCATGTAAATATAATGGCCTAAAATAGAAGACAAGAAGACGCTCTTAGGTGATAACCGGTGACAACAATGGTATGAAACTGCCGCCGGGGTATCGAAGCCTCCATGTAAATGTAATGTCCTAAAGTAGAAGATAAGATTTATTCTAGGGAAAGCTAGATATGGTTGAAGTTCAATATAAGTCTACATCAGCACTGAAAATTAATACTGCTGGAGAGTGACGTGACTTTTGAAAATTTAAAGTTTCAATTTGTCTTAGATATAGTTTGAATTGGAACAACCAAACTGTCAATCAGTCGGAATTCTCGATCGAGTGTCAGTGAAGCCTTCTTCACCGCTTGGGATCGATACGTATGCTGTTGTGATTCTTTACGGAGAATTTTGATGTATTCTCATCATTTAAGTCATACTGCACAAAACTAATGAGACGTTGCAGTAGAGCAATGCCCAATAAGTAAGTCAATATCGTTTATATATCTGAAAAGTCTGTAGTTTTTGCAATCACTTTAAGAGTTCGTCAGAAGAAATTATTTTCTGTCGTCGACAAACTTTTGAAGTGTTTGCGAAAACTATGAAGTTTTCATATACCTGGAGGATAAGGATTGATTTATTAGGTGTTGCCCTACTGCAACGGCTGTTCAGTTTTGTAAAGTTTGATTTAGAAAATGAGAAAATACCAAAAAACTAAGTAAGGAATCATAATATCATACGTTTCGATCCCACGCGGTGTTCTGAAGTTAAAGTGAAGTTATGAATACGACAAACTGTAGGCCTTTCAACTAAATTTTGAAATCCGAAAAATTTCTTTTGAAAGTGCTTCACGACTTTTGAATCTGTGTCTAAATAGCAGTAAGGAACTTTGAATTGGGAAAGACATGCTAATTATCGATAAATAATTAATTTTTTCTACCGAATTTTAAATTAAATCTGCTTAAGAAGGGAGGTAATTCAAACTATAAAATTTAACAAACATTTGATTCTCGGGACTCATCTTGAGTAACCGAGTTTTACGGGTTCTTTAAAATATGAAACGCACAAAAAACGAAATGAAAAGTAACGGAACAAATATTTTTTTTTTGGTCGGCAAAGAATTAAAAAAAAATAAACGTAATAGTAAACGACGCAGACATCATAGAAAAAACCCTGTAAATCTTGTTATCATTGAACTTATGAAATCAAAATTTTCTCTCTTTTTCTTCCTGTCTCTATCTTATACTCATAAAATGTACCTTTTGAAAAATGTGAATAAAAAAAAAAAAAAGAAAAAAAAGAAAGAAAAAAAAAAAAAAAAAATTTACGAAAAATTTAAAAGATTTTATATATAAGCTGGAAAAAACATATCTTACTTTTTAGTAAATTCAAAAGGGATGGGGGGGGGGGGGGGGGGGGGTCGGACTGATCCCCTCCCTAACCCATCTCCCTAGCTCTTGATCCACGCTTTCAAGTGCCGAGCGGACTTTAGGTGACATATTTTGAGTATAAGTTTATACAATTAAAACTCATAAAAATGTATATAGCGATGTATAAATTTATCAAATATTGAGAAAAAGAAAATGTAGAGCACAGCCCTGTACTCACGCATTCAGAAATGGATCAGTGGCGGATCCAGAATTTCAGAAAGGGGGAAGGGACGTATATGTTTCTCATTTCTCCCTCTAGAGTCCTTTATAAATATGTGACCTTCAAATGAATTATATTTATGCTAAATTAATTGATGTAGGCGAGTGAATACGAGCGAGCAGTTTTTTTTTTTTGTTTTTTTTGCTGCGCCTTGGGTAGAATTTTTTTGTATCTACCTTCTATTCTCTTTAGGGAGAAAGGGTACATCGGTAAGCCGTATTGTTATGAAATGATCATATACATTTAAGTGGTTAAAAACTGGCGAGCGAAAGCGAAAGTCAATGAATGTTTTTTTAATCGTTACAAAAAGATGGTCAATATTTATCAATTACGATCTCCATTGCATAATATTCATATATTCAAAATCAAAATTTAAAATTCAAAAACCCCCTCTACCCCCTATTGATATGACAGAGATCAATCCAATCAAAACATAAAAGAAAAGAAAGCAGAATGCAGAAATGTATTGCAAAATCTGAATCGGATGCGCGAAAGTTCCCGTTGGCCTTATCCAAATCAATAACTTTTGATTGAAAGGAGGGGGGGGGGGAGAAGGCGCCCCCCCCCCCCCCCTATGCATATTAAGCATATTCACAGATTTTTTAAAACATTAAGAACGCGGGCTGGGTATACCCTACCTCTTGAATTAGCAAATGGTTGAATTACAAAATAATTTCAATACATGTGTATCCATAACACAAACAATTTTCAAACATTATTCACTTTTCATGTGTTCTTTAAAAACTTCTTGTCCACCCGTCCTCCCTTAAACCCTTTGCAAGCACGGCATAGGCGGCCGGCGGCCAACGCCCTCCAATTGAAACTGAATCATGCAGATATGATATTTGTTTTACATATTTTGGACGAGGTTCCTCTTGTATGAGCAATCTGTATTAATATCATTTCTGTGTCTTTTTTATAGGGTGCGGGTCATTGCCGTCACTTTTTTTTTTATAAAAATGTGTAATATTGAAATAATTTTTCAATGTTATGAATAATCATAGACGTGCGCTCTCTCTCTCTCTCTCTCTCTCTCTCTCTCTCTCTCTCTCTCTCTCTCTCTCTCTCTCTCATTTATTCTCTATATTTTCCCGCTACTTTTGATGCTGTCTTCGTTATGCATACTTATCGACATATTACATTTGTACATGTATTTTTTGTTCCTAACTCATGATATCTATCTTAACACATACAGGTATATCTGTCTTTTTTTTAATTTTTGATGTTTATTTTAAACTGAGAAGTTCGGGATACAATTTTTAGTGAATACTTATGCCCCCCTTCCCCCTTTATATAAGCAGAGTTTAACGAAATCGGTTACATCTATGCCTAGATTAAACCTTGTCAGCTATTAGATAGTCTTTTACAGATCTGAAATGTAGTTTATAAATATGTATAAGACATACCGATCTTTGACTCGCAGTTCCCGAGGCACATAGGGTGTGCAAGGGAAAAATTTCCATAGTTATATCGTAAACGAATGATTA
Source organism: Pinctada fucata (assembly GCA_028142955.1). Lineage (NCBI taxonomy): Eukaryota > Metazoa > Mollusca > Bivalvia > Pterioida > Pteriidae > Pinctada > Pinctada fucata. The sequence goes on along the minus strand of AP027102.1, from coordinate 45,005,057 downwards.
AATGGTAAAATTTGTAATTTTGTTTTTCGTTTCATTTCGTTACTTTTCACTTCATTTCATAGTTTAAAGGGTCTCGAATTTAACAGATATTATTAAAGAGTTCTCTCCCTTCCAATATATTACCACATGAACATTTGTAACTCGGTCTAAAAATCTTATGTGCAATTTTGTGCTATCTGTCTCTGTCCTTTTATTGTCTTTAGTACATGAAACAAATTAAAATATTATACTCAATCCTACCAACTTTGTCCAACAACCCAAAAGAGGTAAATAAATAAGAAAATTCATAATTTGAAGTGACTTTTGCGCTACATTTTTATGAAGAAGCGCGAAAGGTTCCGATTCTGACACTTTGGGTACGAGTTGTCGTTACTCTCAGTCGACACCTAGCGTTTGTTGAAAGGCCTACAAACTGTGCGAAATCAGAAATATAGAAACTCGTAAGAAAATGACCTTTGTGACGTAAATGTGTATTCAAAAGAAAAAGATGAGATTATAGAACATCAAAGAAATACCTCCACCTGAGCCCTGTCCATACGTATGGTCATAGAGAGGACCAGTTCTGGCTGTGGGTGTTTCCCCTGAGCGAATTGACCAATCAAAATCATCGTCAGTATCCTGCTTCCAACCACAATACCCCCCATTCTCAAAATCACATGAGTTGATGTTTTCTGGAGCTGAAACAGAAACAATTTAGTTGAAAAAAATCTGCATTTTTGTAATATTAGTTTTCAAAGTGAAGGCAAAATACAACATTATTATTATACAATGAAAATTAATTAGTTGTAAACTAATTGAATATATATGCACAGCCAATGTAAGTCCCTGGGATGTTACTATTGAAATGAACGTGCTGCAATTCGTGTATTAACACTCGTGACGTCACAATGCATAAGATCTAAAGAAACATGCCGCGACGGCTGTTCTAACCTGTAAACTGAACCCTCGGCGAGATGAATTTTGACGTCACCCTTTTACCAAGAAAAAGCAATTTCAGAAACAAGAATGAAACAGACAACTATGGTGCATATATATATAGAATAAATGTCATAATTTGTGTTTTGTTACGGGTATGCAACACACATCAAGTGCATTTATCGCATGAAATGCGCTAACGCACATTACATGTACGATAAATGCACTTGCTGTGTGTTGCATGCCCGTAACAAAACACAAATTAAGACACTTATTCTCTATATGAAGCTATCATTCCTAAATGCCAACCCAAAGAAATTAAGACGTTCATTTTTCATCCTTTTTTTCTGTCAACAGAATAACAAGAGGCCCAAGGGGGCCACATCGCTCACCTGAGGAGACTGTATGTATGTTTTCAATCAAAGTCAAAACCTGAAGGAAATCGCTTTTAGTGAAGCTTTGAGAAGGACAAGGTGTACAAGTTACTTCCTGTAAAGTTTGGTGACATTCTGTGCAGTAGTTTAAGAGGATAAGTCAAAAATGTGTCATTCAAATAGAGCCTATAGAGGACATCTTGGATTTCAAATCGGCTCGAAAAAAAAAAAACTAAGTAGAGGGCAATGAGTACTTGCGTCCTGTGAAGTTTCAAGAAATTGTGTGAAGCAGTTTCAGAGGAGAAGTTGAAAATGCGTCAGCCAATCAGAGCCTGTGGCGGCCATCTTGGACTTTCCGATAGGCTCCAAAAACATAAACTTGATAGAGGGTATGAGTACTTGCATCCTGTGAAGTTTCATGAAATTCTGCACAGCGGTTTCAGAGGAGAAGTCGAAAATTTGTCAGCCAATCAGAGCCTGTGGCGGCCATCTTGGATTTCTGATCAGCTCGAAAAACACAAACTTGGTAGAGAGCAATCAGTACTTGCTTCCTGTGAAGGTTTGTGAAATTCTATGCAGCCGTTTGAGAGGAGAAGTCGAAAATGTGTCAGTCAATCAGTCTGTGGCGGCCATCTTGGATTTCCGATTGGCTCGAAAAACACGAACTTGGTAGAGGGCATTGAGTAGTTGCTTCCCTAAAGTTTCATGAAATTCTGTGCAGCGGTTTCAGATGAGAAGTCGAGAATGTGTCAGCCAATTAGAGCCTGTGGCAGCCATCTTGGATTTCCGATCGGCTCGGAAAACACAAACTTGGTAGAGGGCATTGAGTACTTGCTTCCTGTGAAGTTTCATGAAATTCTGTGCAGCGGTTTCGGACGAGAAGTAAAAAATGTGTCAGCCAATCAGAGCCTGTGGCGGCCATCTTGGATTTCCGATCGGCTCGAAAAACACAAACTTGGTAGAGGGCATTGAGTACTTGCTTCCTGTGAAGCTTCATGAAATTCTGTGATGCAGTTTTAGAAGAGAAGTCGAAAATGTGTCAGCCAATCAGAGCCTGTGGCGGCCATTTTGGATTTCCGATCGGCTTGAAAAACACAAATTCGATAGAGGGCATTGAGTACTTGCTTCCTGTGAAATTTCGTGAAATTCTGTGCAGCGGTTGCAGAAAAGATATCGAAAATGTTAAAAGTTTACGTCGGACGGACGGACGATGGACGGACGACGCGCTATGACAATAGCTCACTTGAGCTTCGCTCAGGTGAGCTAAAAACAACAATACTTGTAGGGGACCATGATTTCTTCATTCCTACGAAGTTTAACGAAAATCTGTTCAGTGGTTCTGGAGAAGAAGTTGAATATGTATGAAAATCATCCCCCCCTTCTTCTTGAGTAATCTAAGTAACCCGAAAGAAATAGTTATACAGAAGCTAAAGCAAAATAACAGACCCCCTCCCCATCTTTTCACTGTGTTATTGATAATATTGATCTGTTCTTACATTAATATTTTGAGCTGCTCTCAATATTGTAATTTCAAAGTTGTATATCCAAGTCTTCACAAGATAAATTTGAAAATACTTATTCATCTTTTTAAAATTATTTAGTTTCCTTTTCCATACCTATTTAATAATTTAAAATATATAACATTCAAATGAATCGATAATCCAAAAATTTAAACCTCAAAAACATAAATCAATATTAAAGAAAGACAACTCTTGCATACATGAACATGTACCAACTTATACGAAACTAAAGTTACCAGGGTACCAGAACTTGAACTTACAAGCCTTGGGTCCATGTTCACAGTAAACATATCTATTCATGATTGAAAAAATACTCATAAAAATCTGTTCAGCAGTTCTGGAGAAGAAGTTGAATATGTATGAAAATCACCCCCCCCTTTCCTTTTCACATAAGAAAATAATTCATAAAACATCAAAAAATTAAAATTTCAGTATAAAATACATATCAAAGCATTTAGTAACTTAAATGTGATAAATGTGCAGTAAATGAATGTGTAAAATCATACACATATTGAGTTATTTAAAGAAATAGTGCAAAAATGTGCATTTCTGACGAAGTCCGAAAAGACGTCAAAAACGCGTCAAAAATTTGACTTCCGAGTGGAACCAAAAATAACGACACTTCTTAAGACATCTCTCTAGATCATCCTGATGCTTTCGGTTTGTCGATACGTGCTTCCGTTCTGAAGAAAAAGTTTGTCAAAGGATGGTACCCCATGTGACCTACTTTTGCCTCTGGTGGCGCCACCTGTTGATGGATCCGGACGAAAAACAACAACACTTGTAGGGGACCATGAGTACTTCATTCCTACCAAGTTTCATGAAAATCTTTTCAGTGGTTCTGGAGAAGAAGTCGAAAATGTTGAAAAGTTTACGACGGACGACAGACGACGGACAGACGACAGACGACGGACGCCGGACGGTGCGCTATGACAATAACTCACTTGAGCTTTGCTCAGGTGAGATAAAAAATATTCCTTAAAAATCCAAAAGTGGATATCTTGACAAAATTCTTTCACTTGTAGGGTACCATGCATGAGTACCTCATACCTACAAATTGTCATGACAATCTGAAGAGTGGTTATAGAAAAGAAGCAGAAAATGTATGAAAATCACCCCCCCCCCCTTCCTTTTTACATAAGAAAAAAATTCATAAAAAATCAAAAAAAATAAAATTTAAGCATAAAATACATATCAAAGCATTAAGTAAGTTAAATATGATAAATATGTAGTAAATGAGTGTGTAAAATCATACACTTATTGAGTTATTTAAAGAAATAGTGCAAAAATGTGCATTTCTGACTAAGTCCGAAAAGACGTCAAAAACGCGTCAAAAATTTGACTTCGAAGTGGAACCAAAAATAACAACACTTCTTAAGACATCTCTCTAGATCATCCTGATGCTTTCGGTTTGTCGATACATGCTTCGGTTCTTAAGAAGAAGTTTGTCAAAGGAGGGTACCCCCCGTGACCTACTTTTGGCTGTGGTGGCGCCACCTGTTGACAGATCCGGACGAAAAACAACAACACTTGTAGGGGACCATGAGTACTTCATACCTACCAAGTTTCATCAAAATCCCTTCAGCCGTTCTGGAGAAGAAGTCGAAAATGTGAAAAGTTTACGACGGACGACGCCGGACGACGGACGGACGCCGGACGGTGCGCTATGACAATAGCTCACTTGAGCTTCGCTCAGGTGAGCTAAAAACCACACCAAAACAAGGTGGCAAACCTAGTAATATCTTCGGACTAACCTGTGCATCTAGGAGCCGCGATATGCCACTGATGTCCGTCACAATACATCTTGTTCCGTCCCTGCAATATTGTGTCGTTTACACAGTTTATGGTAAGGACGGATCCATTCAAAGTTTGAACAACGACTCCATTGCTGATAGTTAGCCTGACGTCACATCCGCTGGCTAAATTCGAAAAAGAATTGAATGAAAAATATGTTCTAAATAAAGTAAGATGTAAGATGAATAATTATGTATTGTAATTCTGATAAAGTTAAATTTATCGCTTAAAATGAATAGAACAATAAGAAGCGTTTCAAGTTATATTTGTTACTGGTCTCCTATCATTGGACGTGCGTATATCTATATGATTTTTTCTCAGTTTTCTTCTCCAAAATAAATTTTCAAGGAATGGGGTGCTCTCTCTCTCACTCTCTCTCTCTCTCTCTCTCTCTCTCTCTCTCTCTGTTGTTTGTAAAAGAATTAGGCCACTTGTGTATGTAGATGTTTTGCTTTTCATACACTCGAGGGAGAAAACATAACAATACATATACCAAAATGGCCGATGTATGTTGACAAATGTAAAAATATATAGTTTGCGTAGATAAGACTGTTGACATTTCACATGACTTCATTATCATTTCATAATGAAGTATATTACGCACGCTGAAACTATTCATACTGGTTATTTATTTCAATTTGCTCGTCATTAGATCATTTGTACCGGAAGTTTGGGTAAAAGAGGATCGTCAGTGAATGAGCCGTGAGAATATTAAGGTCATTATGTTGTTATATATAAGATTTATCATACTTTGTTGTGTAAATTAGTCTGCAAAATTAGGTCAATCAAAAATGTTGACATTTTACATGTACGTTTGCATATGACATGTTAATTAAAATTTCGGGGAGGGGGGCATGTAGTGGCCGTCTTGTCAGTTTGTCCGTTTGTCTGTCCGTCTGCCTGTCCGTCCGTCCGTCCAAGCTCATATCTCCTAAACGCTACATTAGAATTTTGATAATATTTCACACAAACGTTCATTAGGATAGATCCTTTGTGACAAAGGTCATTTCTGGTCAATCATCGAGGGTCAAGGTCATTTCCAGGCTAAAAATAGCTTTTTTGCCATAAAAAGAAATAAAAAATTAGTATTATATCCAAATGGTCTGAAATTTTGTACAGTGATAGAATAATGCATAATCTTTCACATATTTTACGGGTTTTAAGATTGTTTCATTCCGTTGATGAAAAAGAATGTGCCTGAAAGGGGGATGTTACACATAACTCCAGGTGAATGTATATATAATATATATATTAGGCTGTTTATGAGAATGTCATCATAGACTCCTCAATCATTTATTAGGGAAGCCCCTTCAGGACAAAGGTCATATAAGGTCAACCAGCAAAGGTCAAGGTCATTTCCAAGCTAAAATAGCTTTTTTGCAACGAAAAATTTTCTAATTCATCAAAATCAGTGTTTTGTCAAAACGACCGGAAATTTATAATCTTTTAGATAAGTTACGGGTTTTCAGATTTTTCATTGCGTTTATGAGAAACTGTGTGCCAAACTGGGGGGGGGGGGGGGGGTTACACATTTCTTCGTGGGGATAATTTGTTAAAACTTCACAAATTATTTTGCATGATGTGGGCTTTCAGATTAAAGTCTTCAGGGTCATTCATTATCATTTCTTATAAGTCAAGGACACTCAGAAAATCAAACTTTTGGTATCAAAATTATTGTATGGGAGCATCCATCAGTTTTACGGATTTTGTCTATCCACATGTGACTATTCTCGACGCTTTTAAAAGTGCATGTAGTAATTTTAATGCGTAGGGAGCAACCTTTTTTAAAAATCTTTTAAGGTGGGGAGGGGAGGGGGGTTGAGGAAGACTACTGCAAAACGGTATTTTTAAAGCAATTTATCTTTGTCTTTTTGCAAAGTCTTCCTCACCTCAACGTTGTTCCCGTATAAATGTATTATTTTTCAGAATCATAAAATATAGAGAGAGCAATTCCTAATTCTATTTTCTTGAATATGGAAACATCTCCTTGTTTCGAAAGGAAGTAAAGATTCCGTAAGATCTTAACAAACAAGGGCGTAGATAAAAATCAAGTCAGAAAAGGGTGACATTTCCGGAAAAGATCTTAATATTATAAAAAAAATTAAAGAAAAACAAAACAGGGAAGTATTCTTAATATCTTAATATTATTGAAATATTATTGAAAATTGATCTTAATATTATTGAAAATTTAAAGAAAAACAAAACAGGGAAGTATTCTTCAAGTTCCCTGTCGTCCCGATTCCACGATATGGTTTAATTTTAATGACCTCGAATAATATTTTAAAATAACTCAGAAAGCAATTTGTAGAAGAAAACCTCAAAGCAATTCTTCTATTCTTCTTTGTATTGATACCGAATTCATTGTAGGAGGCGCCACTAGAATTATTTGTTATGAACCAGTAGTAGTGACAAGTGGTATCTTAGCATTTAAATAATTTTAATGCATTTAAATTTATATCCAATTTTTGTTTTGATAATCCCCTTAGTGTATGGCATGGAGAAACTGGGGTAAAATGTTTTATTATTAAGAAGTGATGTCAAACAAAATAAAGCGGGATGCTATTCGTTTTAAAAACGAATTTTCTCTACCAATTTAAAGCACAAACATACGTTTGTTCAAACTCTTACATTAAAGGACAAGACAATCGAAAGTTTACTGAAATAAGACACAATAACCCCAGGTTTACACTATGTTCCCGGCGACCACGGCGGCCAAAAACGTAGCACATCGTATGATTTTTGGCAGTTTTTATCTTGGTATTCAAGTTCTGTTAGGTCTCGTTACGTTTTCGCACGGTCTATCAAGGTATCCGTGACGAGCCGCGGCTCCTGAATCCCGGAGACCTGACAACCTACGGCTTGTTACGGACGTTTGTACGTTTCCTCACGACCTCTCACGTTCTGATAAGGTATGTCACGGTTTGTTACGATCCAATCAAGTTGGCCACGTCTACCAAGTTCTGTCAAGGTCCACTACGATTAACCGTGACCACCGGGGAAAGGAGATACAAAAAGCTGCTTAAAAGGGTTTGGTTTGTTATACTTCTTGTGTGACCGTGCGTACCGCGCCAGGCCGTAGTAGAACTTAAAATAAACCGTAACAAGCCGGGACGTACCGTGACTGAACGTGACGAAACGGCTAACTCATTCCTTAGCTAGCCGTGGGAAATCGTGGCACACCTTGATAAAACGTACATCTGCCCTAAAGCAACCGCAGCTAAACGGGCTATAAACGTGGCAGACCGTAACTCAACTTCACTGGGATCGTAAGTTGCCGAGTCATACTTTTGCTTCCCGTTCCGCTACGGACACTGTCCCAAGTTTTGTTACGGTCTGTAACGTTCTGTCACGTTGCGTTGCGTTCGACCCGTTTTGCTACGGTTTCTAAAGTAGGCCATCTGCACCATGGGCTGCCGTGACAAATGTTTTGACAGTTTAAACATTTGCCCCGTCAGCCCCGTCAGCCCCGACAACCACGGCTAGTTATGTTTGTCGATCCTGTTTCCCTACGTTGTCTCACGGTCACCACGTTTCGTCCACGGTGGCTTGAAACGTGGCCTGTGTGGCCGCCGGAAACTTAGTGTAAACGGGGGGTACACAGCTGATCTTAAAGTTCTATTATAAAGATCAGAAAACCATCGTAAGGGCAAGGAAACAATACATTGCCATGTTAACTCAACATTGGAACAGAACAACAAACCTGAAAAGACTGTAAAAAAAATCTGAAATCGGCTGAGCAAATGATAAAAAACAAACAACTATATTGAAACATATCTAGAAAACATAAAAGAGGGGATCTCCGAAAAGACTCGGCTGCAGCACTCACAGCAAAAAAAAACAAATAAAAACAAAAACAAACAAACAAAAATGCAAAAACACAGAATCGAGAGACACCAAACGGACACGGCGGCAAAGCACAAGCGAAACCAAATGGACACGGCAAAGCATACATGTACACCAAAGACGGCATCAACACATAAACCGGTACCGGCACCGATTATTTTGGCCAGTGTAACGAATCGGTCTCTGGACTTTAAATATTACAGCAATAGAGTGAAATCTAAATAGTCCGTTAATGTGCAACTGCATTGAATCAATGTGCAGGATCCTCAAATGGTCAGTATACCTCATACGGACACTTGTACGGACGCTCATACGGACACTTATTTTACTATGAAGGTATGATGCACCACATCTAGAGATTGTTTATCCAGAATAATTCTCTCTGGTATAGCACAGTTGGACAGTTCGTTTATCTAAACAAAAACAACAACAAGAACTTACCTACGCACGTAGGTAGAGGTTTGTTCCAGGTATTGAGTATACATTTTGCCGTTCTGTATCCGATCAGCTGATAGCCCTTGTTACAGTAATAATAGATTATCCTCCCTTTCATTCGGATGTCGCTTCTTCCATTATTAAGGCTTAGTTTAGGACAAAGCCCTGACACTGAAAAAAAATTATTTATTTATTTATTCGATTAATAGAAATTATTTAATTATTCAATTTATATATACTTCATATCGATTTTTTCCTTTTTATTTCGCTTTCTTAATTAATTTTTAGTATTAATCGATTTCATGTTTCTACAAAGTTAAAAATAAAAACTTGGGAATGTGAATAATGAGGAATTTTTAAAGAAATTTTAAATAAAACAAACAGAATCTTACCAAGGACGTTCATCAATGACAAAATAATCAAATTCCCATTTAGAAAAATCAACATAAACCTTTCCATGTTTCCTCCAGAATGACAGATGCTTTTCGGTCTGTCACAACAAATATTCTCATACAATAGGTCGTCCCGGATGAACTTTCTACACAGGTTGGAAAAAACCTCATTCTCTGGATGACAAGTGTTTGAAGTTTCCGCTGACTAAATCTCCCCGCACTTCTTACACAAGCTAAAAAGGAGGGACGGATACAGATGGTAATGGACAATTATGGATTAAGCCAAGCTACTTGGAGTTGTGAAGTTAGTCATTGTTTATGAAGTGAGAGGAACCCTATATTTATACCATTATACATGCGGGTCGTGAGTTTTACTAAATGTTTCGGATTGCTGTGAATTGGGCTACACATAATGAAGCTATTTTATTTGCTTCATAGATGGTAAAGGTCGCGTATTTGTGGCATTTAACTACTTAAAAACAACAGTTGCCTTCCTCTTCTTCGCTTTATTTTACTCTTTAAGACACCATAATTCTTCTCTTTTTGAAAATGTTTAATGGATACGTTCGTGGAAAATAAATGATGCAATGTTGCGTCTATCGTGTGTGATAGCATTGTTTCATCATCTGTCCAAAAACGTTACTCTGCTTCCATTGGTGGATATAAAGAAGAGGAAGTTTTCAATGCTACATGCAGAAAGGGTATTGTCAAGCCAAAATAGCATAATTATTCTTTACATCCGCACTTACGAAATACAATACACCAACCATGCATTTTTCGGTAGTGTTTTTTTTTTAATTCTTATCAGTGGTACTTTATCTTTTTGGGTCGGCTTTATGAAATTCTCAGATAAACGTTTGTGTGAAGTTATCTCACAGTGAGGAGGTTGATTTACACCACAACTGTACGTTCTTCGAGACCTCCGGATAACTGGAGAAGTGAGAGGGTTGTGCGCACGTAATCCAGGATAACCACACCGTCTGCTATTTACGTGGCAGATGGCCGTCCTTAGTCGGCACCGGTTGCCCATTGGTCTCGTTGGTTTATATGTAGTCTTTATGTTTCATGTTTCTATGTTGTGAGTTGGTGTTTCTTGTCCCTTTTGCGTCTCTTTCTGTGGGTATCTGTTCTGTGTTTTTTGCATGGGTGTTTTGGGATTTTGCTGTGGGTGCTGCAACCTAGTGTTGTTGGAGATCCCCTCCTTTCTTTTATTCCGAACAATGACGTGACATTACCTAAATGAAATTGTTTTGATTTAACAAGCGGTCCTAATCTAGTGAACGAAAACTACGGAAGCCAGTTCGTGCTATGTTATATTTTTTTACTATCTCGTAGTTACGAGAAACGTTTCTCGTAGTTACGAGAAACTTTTCTCGTAGTTACGAGAAACTTTCCTCGTAGTTACGAGAAACTTTCTCGTAGTTACGAGAAACTTTCTCGTAGTCACGAGAAACTTTTCTCGTAACTACGAGAAACGTTATTACGAGAAAAGTTTCTCGTAACTACGAGAAACGCTTGTCGTAACTACGAGAAAAGTTTCTCGTAACTACGAGAAACGTATCTCGTAACTACGAGAAAAGTTTCTCGTAGTTACGAGAATGTTTTCTCGTAACTACGAGAAAAGTTTCTCGTAACTACGAGATAGTTAAAAAATATAACATGGCACGAACTGGCTTCCGTAGAAAACAGAAGCACATAGCACATAAAAAGTTGTTGGTCAAAACCCACGAGAAGTTAATTTTGGTAAAGATTGAACTTCCGTGCTATGGGCCATGATACCTGAATTAACTTATCATGGGAAAACAGTACTAGTATTGAAGTCCATAGTTTTCGTATTTCGTAATTCTTGTAAGACCAGCCTCTGAGTTCAGAGTTCTTTAGAAAAAAAAGCGAAAGAAGGTATTTTGTAATGAAAATAGTTAAAGGATTGAAATATGTGTGTTTGATTTATGTGTATAATTATACTAGAATTACCATTGACTGTTTCGTAGGACGCACGAATTCTTGTTCTTGGCTCCTTCACATAAACTCCAAGAGTCGTTCAAAAAGTAAAGACATTGATTTGAAGTGCTTAGCGCTTTGAAAACTTTATTGCAAACTTGAAACAATAACGGCAAACGTGACGATTTCAATATCAGCATCACATAATTGTGTTCTGAGTTGCAACATATTATTTTCCCCAATCTCAATTGACAGGTTGTGATATCAACGGAGTTTAAATCATGACATTTGACAATTTCGGTCGAAGCTTTATGCAAGTAGGAAATGCTTAGAACTGGTCTCTGTCCCTAAGTGGATGTATTTTGTTCATTCAAGTATGATAGACAATTTTGATTCTGTATTGTTTAATTGTATTTTTTCTTAATTTTTGTTTTGGCTCTTTGATGTATGGCTTCCGAAAGTGCAGTAGTCGTATTGTACGTCAGGAAATAAAAGTCAAACGGTAAATCCAAAATCAGCATCCGAAAAAAAATTAATGGGCTTACAAAATCACAAAAAATACATAACCAAACAAAACAACTGACAATTTTGCAAAGGAACAAAAGTGAATCCCTTATAAAGATGAGATCAGGTGACCGGGTAGAGTAAACATCGCTTGCTTGCCAGTAACACTCATTACTTTAGCCAAGAGGATACAAAATCGGTGATTGTGTCAAAGTCAGTGTTTTTTATGATTAAAACCTTAAAAAAAATATCTATCATCATTGTTAACAACAAAATGTTATAAATAGTGCTTTATATTTCTATTGCATTGTCCATAATTGTTTTGACAATGCATCCGTATTTTCATATTTTTGGACGATTTATCCATAATTTTTCTCCAATAATAAAATTTTCAAATATTTCATGTACGTGATGTATTAAACCCATAAAAACCGCTCTCAGTAAAATTCTCTTCATAATATGGAAGGGTTCCAACTCTTTACCTTCTTGAAGAAAATTTCAAACCATGTCACATTTTAAAAGTATCTATTTCACACAGTTAAAACTTTCCACGGAATGACGCTTTTTTTGTGTGTCGACACTTAGGGATCACTTTGTCCGTTGTCTGTCTGTCTGTCACATTTGGATGTCACACCCTTTAAAAGAGATTCCTGTGTGTCGTTATGTTTTGCAGGCGACACATGCATTCCTTGGAATGATTTTTTTCATATTGTTTTCCTTGAGAACATCATGCAAATCGTTAAGTTTTTATTGTAGCCTTGCGTTAAATTAGTGCATCTATTTTTACATTTTAAAATATTGCTTTTCCTTTCTTTTCCTTTTCAACAAATTTCAAGAAATCGATTTTCCAATTTGTGAAATGGAGCTGCTTCAAGATTGAAACATATATTTCACAGCCTTACTCCGTTTTTATTTAGACTTTAATGAACCCATGTATTGATACAGTTACACAGAATAATTAATGACGGAAGTTGAATAATTAAGCTATAACTCTTAGAGGCAGAATTTACAGTGAACTCTTTCTGGGAAATCGACACTTTCCTCTTGTTTGGAACTAATTGCCGTGCATCAGAATATTGATTTTCGAATAAAAGTTATTGATGATAAATCACCCTACAACAAATTACAACAGACGACAAACAGTTTCTCCGATGTTGCCGTGTCTTTTATTGTACTTTTTATGGCTCCTAAATTGTGAGTGATATTGAGCTCCATGCGTAGAAGAAACGTTGTAACTAATGAATTACAATTAGGGGCGAATACAGGAGAGTCCAGCTTGGTACAACTTTGAAGCATCCCTCCCCTCTCGTGAAATATTTACGGATCAGATTTTTGAAAATCTTTGGTAAAAAAAAGTTACGTAATATAAAAAGGGCAATTAAAATTAGAAATACGTCAAACAATATGGAAATTAGCAAAGAAAATCAAAGAATACAAATTTACAGCAAATTTAAAGCACCACTGATAAGACATAGTCCGTTAAAATTTACAAATAGTGCAATAAAATCACCAACTATCTTTAACGAAGGCCTAAAATTGAGTCAACACTAATAAGATAAGATAGAGTATCTACTGCTTGCTAATAACACCCTTTAAGTTCCGTCGAAGAAGTTATATTGATCAACGATTGTCTCGATTTTGGAGTTTTCGGTGGTAGTTTTATATGAATTTGAAGTCGTGCAACATTTGTACCATTTGGTGAGTATCACTCTGGTGTACCATGAGTCCCCGAGGGCACATGTAGCCAAGTCCGATAAACTTCGGTTGATCGTTTCTTCAAACGCATTCGAAAATTTCTCCTCACAAAATTTTCTCAGAATTTCTGAAAAGTGGATTGTCTGTAGTATCATATCCCACGCATCCTGCTTCCTGCTACGTCTTTCGGTATTTTTTTGGACATAACTTTCATATTCTTTGGCCATGCATGTTTCATTGTTTGGATTGAGGATCTCTGACCAGGGTTATACGTACCCAAAACGTGCCTGGTTCATGCTGCAATTTTATCTGTATGTTCTCTAATTCTTAAAAAATGATATGAATTTGAAGACGTGTAACATATATGTCTAGTCTAAAAAGAGCAATACTTAAGTGAATGAACATAAAACATTACATAAAACTCAGAATTCAAATATCATAATCGATAAGATACAAATTCTTTAAAAAAAAATACAAAGAAAATAAAAAATGGATGAGATTCCAACACCGGATCGTACTCCGCGAGAAGAAATTGCGGAAAGATCACAGCATAGAAATACGAAGGTCAACACTGTCTCAATGGATAATCTCCACAGAGTCCAGTGTAAAAACGAAATTTATCATATCACCACTGAACTTAATGCGGCGCCGATTAATATTGTTAAAGCACGTAAAATTAATTCTTGAAAATGAAAATAAAATCTTGGCGAAGATGTACCATTTCTTGAAATAAGATAAGACATAATTCGCTGAAATTCAAATAGGACAATCAAATGACCACCATAGTTTATTGTAAAATATCCCCACATTTTTTTATCAACCCCATAAATCGACTATATCAATAATGCGTGCTTTGTATGTTTTGAAATTACCGCCTTTTCCTATTAGAGAATAAATAAAATGCCTTTCATCCATCTTTGAATAGGGCTAACTGTAACAACCAGGCGATATTACTTAACCTAGTTCCGTCACTGTACATGTCAAGGGTCTGAAGTCAACAGTCTTGTCGAGGACCGGACGTAGAAAAGTTGTTTTCATTTCAGAAATAGGGATAAATATGAAGTTCATCCAAAATGGTTCCTAAAAGTACTTTGATAATAGCACTGTTGTCATGGTTACTAAATATTATCGTTAAGACAGGTACGTATTTTTACAATGTACTATTGAATGTTGCTTTTCAAGACAAAAATGCATCAGACGTTATAGTTTTCCTACCATATAATAACGAGTATTTGATTCAACCACTTGAGACTTGTAAATGCTTGTACATGTATGACAAATATTCTGATGAGAATGTATCTACATGAATATATATCATATCACTTAATTGCCCTAGTGAGTGATTAAATTTGAAAAAGTATTGTACCTATCTGTACCTAGCAATCAGTGTATAAAAGTCAAATGCAAAATCAAAATCCGGAAATCACAATCAAACATCTTGTAAATTATTTAGAAAATATATGAAACAGAACGGTCTGACGAAAAAAAAAAGAGAAAAATATCGGTCAAAATACCGGTAATAGGAAACTGAATGAAACATCATTAGTCGGAAGAAGTTATTTTCTTTATTCATTTTTCGAGGAAACTTAATGAAGCATTATAATATTATTATTCAGAAGTAGTTTTTTATATTCATTTTTGGTCATGAATTGTGTACAGAATTGATAAAAAAGGAAAATATTAATTAAGAATATAGATTGGAGTAGAATGTCTTGTAACACAGATGTAAGAGAAGTTGGTTTCAAGAAAAGACAACCAAAAAGTCATTCTGACATTGCTTGAGCACTTCATATGAGTTAAAGAAGATCCTGACGATAATCTCAACAGTATCTCTCAGTCGATAAGTACTCAAACACATTGATCTTCCACGTTTCTACATGTTGGCATTCGTGTTTCAGTGCTGTCCTTTATTGAACTGTCATTATGGTGTGCATTAAGTGTTTTCAATTTGTCTCGTCATCGCCGTCTGTTTGTGTAATAGTTTAAAGTTGTGCCTTTTTTGTTTCGATCTTGTGAGTGTGTGTGTTCCGCGGTGGTCACTGATGCCGTGGTCTTCTTGGAGATGTTTTCCATATACTTATTTTTCATCATATTGAAATATTTCATCTTTTTGTAATAATTTGCGCATGTCAATAAACAATGTACCATCAGTGACGCTCGTGGCCGAAATAGAGGAAATCTAAAACCCTGCTACGTCTTTCGGTAAATGTTTGGACATAATAATTTTCACAGTCTTTGGCAATATCACATAGTTAAGATTGAGGATCACTGGCGAGGGTTAGGTACCCGAAACGTGCATGTCTGGTCAATGCTGAAAATTCATCTGTTCTTAAATGATGCTATAGAATTTGAAGACGTTTATCATGCTACGGATATGAAGAATGAAATTCTGAACATGACCTAAAATGTATGGCAAAGTGCTAGCTAAGGACAGAACTTAAAGGTCTTCAGATTCAATAGCTATGCGATCAGTGAGATATTCCTTAGTTTTAGAAATTTTTCATTAAAAATAGATATGAATATACCTTCCTTTCCTTCATTTTTGCAGAGGGATGGTCGAATTGTAGTACTCCTATGACATTAAGGGACCGCTGGTTTTTCATTGACGAGGCCAGAACAACATTGAGGATAAGAAGGAAAAGTTTTGTGTTCAAGGATCCGGGCAATGAGATATTGCGCTATAAATGCGTACAAAACAAGGGCAACACATACTTGTTAAGGTAAGACCTATTAAGTATAGGTTCACGAAAGTGTCAAGGGGTGATACGTCAAATATTTTTGCAAAACTTTTTTTCTATTTTGAGACATATATGTGGTACAAATCAAACATATGATATTCGTTTCTCAAGGTAGAGATGGTTAAGCGAGATAATCCCCTCATAATTTATGAAGGATTATGAAGGTAAAAAAATCGCGGGAAAATTTCTCTATATAATTCAACCAAATTTGTTACCTCTATAACTTTCATCACCATCCAAGTATGAGGAAAATTCCTCCAGAACATTCATATGGAGGCCAATCTGAACTTCATATGTTTGTGACCGACTTACATCGTCACTGAGGAAGTTCTACGGTCGATATGGGGAACTCGTCATACACTATGATGTCTCACTCTCCAGAATGGTGGATGATATTCTGTCATAGACCATTTGAACCATCCAACCAAAGATTGTACTCTATGTCTTCCGAAATGGAAGTAACCGGATGTGACACTTCTACCAAATTGAAGCGGCGGTTGTTGCATGCAAGCAGGAGATGCTTACTCTTACTGTGCACACGGTCTCACTCCAATATCGGGAGTTCGCTTCTTTTCATATGGTGGAGGTTTTTGTTTGTTTGCTTTGGTTCCTGTGTTATCCTGATTTTGTATGCCTTCGGTTTCTGATTTTCTGAATTATCGATTTTGTGCTGTATACAGGGATATGGTCAGTATCCATATTTGTCATTATTTCAAGCGAAAAAAGTTCTGCAAAACTTTGAAGGTTTTTCAACTGCCTGGTCCTTACCTGGACCTGACTTAAAAGAAAGAAAAACGAAGTGTCCACACCTGAAGCCATCGAGAAGCCCTCGGGACAGATATTTTAAAATGGGGCACACCAGACATGTATGTTCCGGATAAGAATCCTCAATATTGGTACATGTACGAGCAAGCAGGAGATGCTGACTCTACCTGGCCACCTGGTCTCATTCCCATATTGGGAGTTCGCTTCTTTTCATGTGGTGGAGGTTTTTCTTTGTTTATTTTGGTTCCTGTTTTATCCTGGTTTTGTATGCCTTCGGTTTATGATTTTCTGAATGATCGATTTTGTACTGTGTATTTTGATATGGTCTTTGTCCATATTTGTCACGATGAGAATTTACTATCCGAAACGTGTTTAATGCATTAAAATTGGTTTGGAATTTTATTCAAGGACGTATCGAGTTGAAAAACTTCGATTTTCATTTAAGTCAAAATGTTTTGAAGTTTAAAAAATCATATTTACCTCATTGGTTAATTTCAAAATTTCGAAAATATTTATTTTGTTGAGAGTGAGCAGGTTTTAGATTTTTTTCTCAAAAAGAAGTTTAAATATCTATTAACGTAAAATTTTAGTTCTTGGCATTTTTCTCTCTTGAATACTTTGATAAAATCTTGTTTTGGTTTTTGGTTTTTCAGAATTCAAGGCATTGACCTGAACAGGGATGGAATAGTTTGTATTGGCTTTGCTCCAGTTCATGACCATCCAACAGCAGAGTACAGAATATGGAGACTCAGTCGTAAGTATCTCTACCACTGAATAATTTATAAGCTTCCAAGTACATTGGGTCAAAGAAAAACTGAAACACGGTTGATCGTTACTTCAACGCATTCGAAAATTTCTGTTTTCAAAATTTCTTGAAATTTCTAAAACGTGAGTCCTGTACCATCATATCCCACCCATCCTGCTACGTCTTTTGGTACATTTTTGGACATTATGATATTCACAGCAATTTCACACTAATTGGTCATATATTACACTGTTTAGACTGGAGATCACTTACGAGGATTAAGTACTCGAAACGTGCATGCCTGGTCCATGCTGCAAATTTATCTGTTCTTAAATGATGCTGTTAAATTTGAAGACGTTTAACACACTTGAGAAGCAAAGGTCTTTCAAGTTTTGAATCTTCATGCCAAACATCATAAAAGTATTTTAAATATCTATATTATTTTATGTGTGATACAGTGCGAAGAAGACAAACCCTCAATTTTGATACTTTCTCTTTATAAAACAGAGTCAGTTATTGGCCACAGAATAATGGCACCTCAGGAGATCCCAGGCTCTATAGTACCTCCCAATATCAACCATTGGTGTAAGGGAGCTCACCTTCCCGTGGAATCTTACATACAAAGATCGGGTGTGTAAAATGAAGATATCTAAAATGCGCATATGGTGCAACTTTTGTTTTTTTTTACACTAGAACACTTTTTTAAATATTGACAATCTAAAACAATTTTTATCTCCTTATATGTTTTTTTTTTAGTTCTACATTTTAGAAGCATTCAGGAGAAACTTCTTATCATTCGTTATTACTTTTAATTTTTAATCAATTAATTAATTATTGATTTTTTTAATTCATCATAATTTTTAATCAATTTTTGATTATTATTGATTATTAATATTAATATTATTATTATTAATTATCAATTTTTGGTCATATTTAGCTTAGTTCATATTACTAGAATGCTTGTATTTTCAGAGCCTGGTTGTAAATTTCCACATGAGTTAAGGACACACTGGCAGACATCACTGCAAATTGCATGGAGGTTATCGTTTAGTAAAACAGAGTTATCTTTCGTTGCCATGAATAGAACAAGTTACCGATTTCGATGTGAAAGGCGGGATAAAGAATTTTACTTATTAAGGTAAAATATGCAAAGTTATTAGTAATTACAACTACACAAAGTAGAGAAAAAATGGATTTTTGCAAGCATATGTAACACCTATGTTTATGTATAAGTATATTCAAGCATGTAGTGGTTACAAGTCAGACAGTGCATGAGTTTAATATATTGTTTTCATTTTCGTGCTTAAACGTCGACGGCGGGTGCGGCTAGCCAACAGGGGATGCTTACTCCTCCCGGGCACCTGGTCCCACCTCTAGCTTGCTAGGGGTCCGTCGATGCTGAATTTTGTGCTCTATTGTGAGTACTGTTGAGATTGTCGTCAGGATTTTCTTTAACTAATTATAAGTGTAGATTAATTCATACATATTGAAAGTCACAAATAAGATACGAATTTTGCCTCCATTTTTTTTAAATGACGTTTGCGCACGAAATAATATAATAATATTTTTATCAGTATATGAAATAAACTAAGAAAGCGAATATACGATTCAATTCGGTCTTTGATGTCACTCGTAGTAAAACATAACTAGCTTTTGTAATTTTCATCATTACAGATCATTTCATATGCTACCGGGTCAGGATGGTATTCTTTGTTTGAATATTGTTCAGCTACCGACAGATCCTTTTTATGACTTCAAAATGTCAAGAACAAATAGTAAGTTACATGCTTAAAGATTGAATCTATTTGTAATATTCTGACTTATCAACGCTACAGAATAATTATTTTAAAAATTTATTCATTCAACCAATTTACACGGCAAGAAAATAAACTTGTTTGTGTTTGTTTCAAACTAGGGCATTATGATTCTCCACAAAAAATCGGTTAGATTTTTCAGATGTTCAGCACTACAATTTCATCAAAATTTCAACTGGCGTCACAAATAGCTTTGCTGTTCAACACTTTTGCATGACATCCATTCATTTCAGGTGGAAACTGGAATAGTTTAGAAGGGATGGTTCTATTGGTTGATCGTGGATTATCCGTCAGACTTTACGAAGGTTGTGATTGGTTGGATAGCCCAGCTAGACCAGAATTCCTCTACAGACCACAAAATGGCGGATGATCATTTTTTCATCAGCTTATTGATTGTTACGTTTACAAAAATATTGAGACATCCATTAGATCATTGGAAATATCAGTGAATATCCTAATCCCTTAATTTTGCACCCGGTCCCTTTACATTCAATTCAGAAATGTTTGTCCTGATCAAAACGAATCCATCATACAAATTAGATGATACAGGTGCCACAATATCTACGTTGTGATAAGAGATGCCTTGTAAATAGCTTGTAAATAAATTGTATTATCTATGTAAATATAAGTTTTTTAAAGTCTTCTCTCTTTTTTATTGCATTTGAAACGTATTTGAATACGGAATTCCTTGAAATTAGTCATATTTTCCAACTAAATTTAGTTGACCAATAAATCCATACAAATCATCAGTTTTGAATTTTTATTATAGAACACTTATTTCGATACAAACAATTTTATCATGCTGTCATTCATACATCTATGTTATGAATCTTTCATTCTACATAAAATCTTTTCTTTAAGTTCAATATTGGTAAAAAGCAAGCAATAGCTGAATCAAACTAAATGAAAACAAACAACAACCAAAATTTTTAGATGGAGGGATGGCAGAATTAATACTGTAAATAAGACCAAAGATGACAAAATAAAAAGATAAATAAACAAAAGGAAATACACAATGTTAAAACATGAATGACAAAGCTCTGTGTGTTTTTATCCTTGACACAAAATGTACATTAAAGATATTACAATTTGTCTTGTTGACAAACTAATTCCGTTAGATATGATAATTTAAAAGAATGATTTTAATTATTGTATTCAATTTCAAAGGATTAAGGCATCGTCTTCCATGCGTTGTCTGGCACAATCTTATTTAATTGTTTACAGCGAACACTGTAGCATATCACGTGATACGCAAGTGATATGTTCCACGGGAATCCCATTTGATTAAACCAAGTAAATACTGTCTAAATCTACTTTATATGAATTTACTTCAGGCCTATCATATGGCCATTATCATTAATTATATGATGGTAATCTATTCTGGTCAAGAATAGACGTGTATACGGTGAACACTTAAACAGATTTTTTTTCCTGACCAGAATAGATTACCATCATATAATTGATAATAATGACCATATGATAGGCCTAAAATAGATTCATATAAAGTAGATGTAGACAGTATTCTCTTGATTTAATCAAAGACGATTCCCGTGGAACATATCATTTGCGTATCACGTGATACGCCACAATGAGCGAACAATGCCAATTTATTCTTAAAACCAGTAGAGATTAGTTGTATCCAAACTATGTGACAGTGGCGCTTCTGCTTAGTTTCTCCGGTTGACTAAACTGTAATCAGAAAGTGGGAAATTCGGTAGAATTGGAGGATTTGGCGCACGCAATCTGGATAAATACTACAATTGTCTTCTACGTAATAAATTAATGTCCTAAACCTCTTCCATCCCTTTTCTTAATTTGTCCTCTCAGCTTCGCGCTACAATATTGTCTTTTATGATTTGTTGGGCCAAATATTTTGATTTTATCACTAATCCTGAATAGACCTTACAATGAATAAGTATCTGTGTACTCCTATCAAATATATGTTCTATTGTAAACTTTCAGTGCACCATATGCGCTTTTCAACAAGTCATGTTTCAGCAGTGATGGTCTTGACCAAAAAAAAAAGAAATCCAAATGATATGAAATCATGAAGAGCAGAAGTCTAATTCTGACCTAAAATGTGAAAATAGATAATTCAATTCAGAAATTAATGAAGGGTGCCACCTGAATGATTTTTCAGCTTTGAATTATTATGGCTTAAGGATCCACTAATGACGATACATTTAAACATGTTTATCTAAATACAAGCATATATGGAATTCATACCTGATGAAAATAAATGGGATTAAAGAAAACCCGATTCCTTATCCGAAACAGACATCATTTACAATGTATATTTTTGTTAGAAAGCTGCTTTTTGGCAGCTGTGTTAAAGGCCGACGTTGGCAACCACCCGGTCGTTAATATGCATACCTGAGTGACATAGGCTTGGTAGGTGTGGCATACCGTCTTTGAAGATAAAGCCGTCTGCAAGCGGGGTGTTACATCAAAGACACACCGACAGGTAATCCTTTATTATGCTAATGAGATACCCAGGTCTCGGCTGTTTTAAGACCTTAATCAAACATTTATAGGGGTAAAAGGGGTAATATAGAACCAATCAGATGCCAATTAGAGGTGTCAACCCTATAGCGGTCAGTGAGGAAATGGCCTTAAAATGACACGATTTCCTGTCCAATGTTTTGAGTAACTTGTCTTAATAGCTTCTCTTGTCATCCTGTTCTTTGTCGTATATGTTTGACGTCCTCCTTCGCACAAGTGAACATTGTCTTTTTGGATGGAATTCCCCTTTTATGTAAACGTATGACGACTGATCGATAGGAACTAAGATAACATGATGATTTGAATATGCACTTTTCGCCTTTCGACAATTTAAGTATTTCCAGTGATGCGAAGGGACAAGACATAACCGCCAAATTTGAATAGAATAGCAAATTCTTATGGTTTCTACACTATATTCAATATCAAAGAAAGGTACTATTAGTTACACGGTTAGTTAGTGACCTGATACGGAAAAATACATGGTGTGAAAAGAAAACCCGTATCGGGCGAGGCGAAAGCCGAGCCCGATACGGGTTTTCTTTTCACACCATGTATTTTTCCGTATCAGGTCACTAACTAACCGTGTAACGAATTTATCACGTCGAAGACCTCTAACTGTATGTGTGGGGGTCTCTGTATCATACAATTCACGACGTCATAATCAACTACTCGCCCGATATGGATTTACAAGCCTGATACGGTTTTTTTTTCACGGCGTCATGTGACCATGATCTGACCAATCAGATTTCAACACTTTTGTCTGAGGCGTGATAAATGTAGATAACAACCCTCGGTTGCAGTACACACAGCAAAACATCACTTCGTGGTAAGGATTCTTTTTGCCCCTATCAACGAGCGTTCCCAATCGTTCATATACGAATCAATAACTTAATCAAAGAAAGCGACATTTCATGATGTTAACTACCCACATCATTATGTTGCTGTTTCCTGAAATTCATCAGACCTTTTCCGGATTATGTCTAATTAATGATTAATGGTGACGTCATCATTAGTATAGCAGTGAACACAAATGAATAAAAGTAAGCAAATTGAATTGTCACCGATTAATTTGCAATAAATTTATAATAAATATCCGTAAATCTCTTAAACCATTTGTCCAATATCAGAAACATTTCACAATTCTAACAAACATTATTTCCTGCTTTTTGTTTAATAGTGATGTGTATTAAGACTATTTTGTTATATAATATCATCTATTGATTCTAAAAAAAATAAAAAGTTATAGGAGTGGAATGAACAGATAGAAATTCCATTCATAAGTGTATCAACTCCTACAATTGTGTGACTTCTGACTTGAACCTTATTGCTTTCATTCTCAGATGAAAAAATAACAATTGAATTCATACGATGGAATTTTACTTCTTTCTTCTAGTCATAGGTATGGCTTTAAGATTTTTTCTATTCGTTTCTGAACCATCTTTAAAAGAAATCAAAATTTTCCAAAGCTGAGTTTCATATGGTTTGGAATTGAATAATCGATTTCTTCATTTCAAATTAGCGTACATACGCTGAATTGTACTTTTTTTGCAGTTTTACAGGCCTACGATTTGTTCAGGTACATGTATCTGACGTAAAAGCATTGTAACGTCGTTTTCCTTTGAAAACGTCATATTTGTAACCCCGTTTCCCTGAATTTCATACTGGTTTCTATAAAAATTGTTGACGTTACAATGTGTTGACGTCAGATATCTGCAAAAATGGGAAGTAACTCTGTATTTCGAAAAGACCGAATTGGACTGCTTTTTCCTTTCAGCAGAATTTTATACCTTAGCCTACGCAGAAGGTTACAGATCAGACATTTTTGCCATTCTCCAAGCAGGAAATATAACAGTAAATCAGTCGTCAGCGTGGCGTGAAAACGCAATCAACCAGGTCACATGTGCTCATCTTTGTTTGTAAGTTATTCATTTCATTTTTCTGCGATACTTGGTTACTCTTAATAAGCGTGATCAAACACTAGGCGGGAAATTCAGGGAAACAGGGCTACAACTATGACTTTTTTAAAGGAAAACGACGTTACAATGCTTTTACGTCCGATACATGTACCTGAACAAATTGTTTTATCCTGATTTTGTATGCCTTCGGTTTCTGATTTTCTGAATTATCGATTTTGTGCTGTATACAGGGATATGGTCATTATTCATATTTGTCATGCTACCATATCAAATTACTTTTAAGTTGACTGTTGTTTTGATTTTTAGATCTGATGCTTTGTGTTCATCCATACTTTACAACAAACAAGGGCAAGTGTGCCATGGATATCATTCGGATCTAGTGAACAGCATAGCAGTAACGGATACCCCGTCGTCAAACGTGTATTTGGTCCGAACCAAAATTCCGGAAAACCCAGGTCTGTAACTTTCTCATATTTTGTTTATCATTATATTAGCATTTCCTTTCAAATATTCTCTATTTATTGTTTAAATTTTACATTGTGATTTCAGTATATATATCTTTTTCAATAATTGTTGCAGATTTAAGTAGAATTTGATGCACAATTACTTTTGCACATTAATCTTTGAACAATGTCCATGAAAGTTGAAAGGAGATAATTCTTAGATTCTAATGTTTATTGAATGTAGTGTTTTAGTCTTTGAATAATGAAGATCAGCGAGAGACCAAACCGTATCTTTTCTAGCTTATTTGAATTTCAAAAGCATAGTCTCAGAAAATTGAAAGACTTGATCATCTTCATCTGCCTCTAGCCTTTCTTCCATTCTAGGAAAACCAACTTTTCTATTTACAGATACATTTGAGGAATGTGAGTCCATTGATTACTGTCCACCACATTACCAATACAACAGTGATGTCTGTCTATGTTACAAAGTGGATATGGGACAGAAAAGAAGGCACTCCGATGCACTTACAGAGTGTCAACGCGAGAGAGCACGTCTGTTGAGGATAACTTCACCAGACACTCAGGCATTCATCAAGTCCGAGATTACATGTAGGCAAAAATTATAAAACTCAACAAATGTCATAATTTCAATCACCGAATTTGACAGATTTCCATGGAGCTGTTGCGACGGGTGTTGCATGCAATCAGGAGTCGCTGACTCTCCCCGGGCACCTGGTCTCACTTAGGAATGTTGTTTATTCCGGGGTTCGCAACCGTTCCGATGGGAACTCTCACGATTTGGCCTTGCCTTATCGACTTTGAAACTGAATGACTGTTAGGTACTTCTTTGATGTTTATTCAAGAGACGTCATCAAAAGCAAAAATACAAATTTCGGGAGGGTGTGGGGGACTAAAAATAGAATAAAGCATGAAAGAACCATACCTTAATGCGGCGAATCTTTACCCTGCTCAGAGATGATTTTATATGAATTTTCGATTTGAACATTTAAATTAATACTGAAATATATGTTTAAATTGTATCAATTAAATAATATCTAATTAGAAATCATTGAATTTGAATCATAGGAAACCTAAATAGTAAAGTATGTTTTGCTCAAGATTAAAAATGTTTCCTTGTCGCAAAGACGGCAATGGAGTTATCCAAAGTGCTGCAATATCTTGCTTTCGCCCTCTCTTCCAGATTTTAGCGACTTCCACATTGATGGCAAAGAGGGATTCATACTAGGAGATTGGTTTTTCAGTAACGGAGATAAAATCACCACATTTTTCTGGTCGGATGAATACATGTACACTTATGTCGAAGGACCAAGTTGTTTGGCTTTGGATCGAACCAGTAAACTATGGATTAACAGAGACTGTGAAATGACTGAACATTTCATCTGTCAGTATGATATGTATAGTGCAAATGAGGAGAATGTTGATTACGGTGTTGAATTTTGAATAATGTGGTATGAACAGAATTGTTTCGTATCATTTTGATCTACTAGTATTTTTTTTTAAATTGAATAGCTTCACTTCGCTATTCTATAAAAAAAAGGATATTTGTCTTTCTTTAAACTGAAGATATTCTGCTAAGTAACGGTGCAAATATCCTTTTTAGAATTTTTTTTAACAAATTCGATGATGTTTTGAATGAAATTATGTATAATACCGATTTTTAAGAGAAACCCGCGGTCGTATTAAGACTGAAACAAAACGTAGATATTTGTGAACACGAAAAAAGCTATAATAAATGTTAACTGTAGATGGTTCATGAACAAATTGCATGTCTGGTCCATGTTGTAAATTTATCTGCTCTAAAATGATGCTAATTTATTTGAAGACCTTAAATATCTGTTTTGAGTTACAGAACCTTTTTGCTGTAGCTTAAGTTCTTATTGTTTACATAATTTCGCTCGATATGCGCTTTTGGACTTGCATGTTTTGTAGATATTGTTTTCATTTCCATGCTTGACGTCGACGGCGGGTGCGGCTAGCAAGACAGGGGATGCTTTCTCCTCCCGGGCACCTGGTCCCACCTGTAGCTTGCTATGAGTTCCGTCGATGCTCAGTTTGGTGCTCTATTGTGAGTGCTGTTGAGATTTTCGTCAGGATTTTCTTTATCTCTCTTGCATTTATACCTATATATGAAGTAAAATACTTAACGGACATCACAGCCAAAAGTAAGCAGTCGTTGCAGGGATTATTCCGCTTTGACAACCTTCAGGTCCCGAACTGAATCATATATCAAAACGCGGAAGGTATTAAAAGAGAAACAGATACTGGTATCCCACGTAAGACTACTATGCACTGACCATAGAGCAACATATCTGCAGGATTACAAGAATCAATGAAAATCAGACAAAATTCAGTAACCAACAGGGGAAACAACAAAAACCACATTAGATTAACCAAAACAAAATCAGAAACACATCGACATCATTATGTATATATGACAGCTCATAAAATGAGCCAGACCAATGTGAAATAGGCGCCGACTTTGGGCAGTCATCCGTTATACATGTATATTGACGACGTGGAATCAAATAGTTATCTCTTTTGTTTTATACCCTTCTTTGAATTCCTAAGTTTGCTATTTTGATATTGAGGCCTTCAATGCTGTTACCCAGTCATTTGTGTTACCTTTCCTTAGGTTTGGCTCGGGTAAATTTTTTCATGGGTTTGACGTACATGCCTGTTACTAATATCTAGAGAGTTATCGAGATACCTTGAGGTGTATAAAACAATTCATCGACTTATGCCGCCCAATTTGTGGCTTAGGCAATCCTATAGCTTGTCTGTAGAGAATGTCGCCAAATTGTATTAAAAATGCTACCTAAAATAGAAAAGGTCTTGGTATAAGAATTATCTGGAAGAACACCTTGATAGGAGTTGTTAAATTTTCACTCCACGATCCATATCTAAATCTTTGATTAAGATGTTTTGCTGTATTTGTTCGTGTTTTATTCTGTGGAGCATTTAAACGCGTTCCCCGTGACATGGATATTTCTTGAGTGCATTAATTACTTTTTTCCGGCTCTTTCGTCTGAAAGATGCTTTCTTTTTGCACATTATCAATTTGATGTCATAAATACTATTTTGCTATTTTGGAAACTTGTCATTTCATTCAAAAATATCATCGAAATGAAAGGAGGTTAACATCTTAACACCATCCCTCCTATGCTATTTTGAACATAGATTTGATTTTGATATGCTATGTAATCGACACAACAGAAAATTTGGAGCCGCGCAGTCTATGCAAATTGTACAAATTTGATTATCCTGACAGAACACAGAGAACACATGTTTTGGCTGTTTGGTCATGGCTTTACTTTATATATTGACAATTTGGCATGAATCATAAGACAATACTGAATGATTAAGTGATGTTATTTACATTAAATGTTCAAAGTAGATAATCACAAAATGTTCATATTCCAAATTCCTGTTAAATGCAAAGATAGCACGGAGTTTGTGCGACGACCATCACTGGCATTTTGTCAGCACATTTGAAAGCACAATAAGCCATATACTGCTGGGTACCCTGGAAGATAAACAGAGGTCACCAGCGATGGCTTGATGCACAATTCTGGCTGACCTGATCGAGATACACTTGTAAGTCAATTGACAGTTTTTGGAGACGTTGAGATTCTCGCAACACAATCCGCAGGAACTTGGATACTGGTAAAGCCATGACGAGTGGGAAACCGATACTGAAAATATACATGAAAAAGCGACAGCAGAAGGCATACAATGACAATATATACATATACATTCACACAATAATACTTGGTTTAAAGTTAACAAATCAGATTCTACCTATGAGGGGGGAGGGCGGGTGTATAAAAATGCAGAGAAAAGGCGGAGAATACTTTTGTGTGTTGATTTCTGTTCCCGAGCGGAGAAAAGAGGAAGCTTACAATGAGATGCGCGCGCATTACGGATTAACACTATCTTTCTAGCTAACAGCCAAAGAGGCATAATTCCTTCTGTTCAATGTCGTATCTTACTCGCACGCGAGTTAGCTTTCTTACCGTACAAAAGCTGTGTGCGACCGGATAACTTAACTTATCTGCTATGCTGCAGATATGTTTGATTATCCTGACAGAACACAGAGAACACATGTTTTGGCTGTTTGGTCATGGCTTTACTTTTTACTTTATATATTGACAATTTGGCATGAATCATAATAAGACAATACTGAATGATTAAGTGATGTTATTTACATTAAATGTTCAAAGTAGATAATCACAAAATGTTCATATTCCAAATTCCTGTTAAATGCAAAGATAGCACGGAGTTTGTGCGACGACCATCACTGGCATTTTGTCAGCACATTTGAAAGCACAATAAGCCATATACTGCTGGGTACTCTGGAAGATAAACAGAGGTCACCAGCGATGGCTTGATGCACAATTCTGCCAAGTGAATTGGTTGGGTCAGAACCTGAACCAAACAATTCAACCGCCACACAACGGCGGTCAATTTGCACAAGGCAATCGCATCATCGAGAAGCAACATACCTGGCATCCAAAGCCAGAAAAAACAACAAAGCCATTCAGGTTTACATTATCAAATAAGCAATATGGTAGCAATCGTAACTTGGAATGGCAATTGCTAAGGGTAACATAGTTAGTCTAGGATTTGGAATTGAAGCCCAAATTCTATCTTAAAGCCGTGACCAGACAGCTTGACCTACATGATATAACATCTATTATTTAGAAAGGGTACGCGCGTTCGGAAGATGATAGAAATTTATTTAAGGCGGCTTGCAGCGACGCGACAAATATGGAGTTGCCTAAATTGAACAAGTGAACAGAGTCACAGAATAATTTGCCCTGGGATGTTTTTATATCGGGGTAACGAATTACTGCACCATCAAGCTGGTTGCGGACGAATGCACCGATGGAACTGTTTACCCGATTGCGTGCCACGTCAGCCGCTGAGCTCGACAACATGGACCGCCAATAGAAACGAGGCAGTATGTACGACCATACCAATAGGGTTCCATTCAACTGCCGGTGCAAACGGCCCAATACAATTTTCATGCTAATCTGAAGCTGCTTTAGCGGCAGCTCACCAATACTATTACCTCCGCAGTGTATAACAATAATCTTAGGGGGGTCAAACTCTGCTAACAACTTCCTTATGTTGTCTTCGAGGTTGGCCCACTTCATGCCACCGACACCCCGCCATATCACTGTGACGCCCTTGCATTCTAGGGAGAGGTTGAGACCAGGCGAATTCATCTGACAGTAAGATTTTGCACGGGCCACAATGGAAGATCCAACTATCCATATTGAGTCCTTTCCTGAAAGCTTGACTTACAATTAGTAACTGTAAGATTTATGCTTTACATGATAATAGACTCGGGGCGAATGTACGTTTTGTAGGAGTTTGAGCGCCAGCGACCTTTTGATTTTATTTCGGCTTCAGTGGCACCGTTCAAGAAAAGTTGGGTAGCGGCTCCTATGCGAAAGGAGTGGGATTTAAAAGTTGACGTATCTATTTTGATGAATGCTAGGGCTTTCTTTAGTACTTTTTGAAATTGAGAATAGGTGAGAGGGGTGCTGTCAATATGGCATAAAAACTGGCCCGCGCATTGTGGTCTAATTTTAATGTATGCATGCAAACAGGAAAATAGGGGCTGGTTATCACTATTACGATTGACTTGGAGACGCGTACCCTTGCCTGTCTGGTCAGTTTTTGATCTGAGAATGTTGATAATAAGGTGAGAGTGTTCGAGCACAATATTTTCGAGTCGCAGTGGATCATAACTGGTTTGAGCATTCGTGAGTGTGATTTCGCCAACCCGTAATAGAGCAAAGAAAGCCAACAGCAAACAGGATATATTCATAGTACATGTAGTTGTGACAAACATGGGGAAGGGCGTTTAATAATTGGTTTAGGAGTGGGAGGGTGATAGGGCTGCGAACATCTTTAACATTTTTAGTTCTTTTAAGGCCAAGCAGCATCTTTTGAACAATAAAGAATTGACAAGGGTCGGTAAGATTGTTCAGCTTCAGATTGAAACTTATTCCGGCAAGGTAGCATTTAACAGTGGAGTAAGAGAGCCCCTTACTGGCCATGAAGGCCAGGTAATTGACTATTTGGTCCACAGAGGGTGGCCAATAATTAGGAAAGGAAAATTGTTTTCTAAATTGTATAAAAGAATCGAGGCCCTTACTGTAAGTCGCTTGCGATTTCGCTGACAAAGAGCTTCTGACGAGATTCTCTACAACAGGCTAAAACTGGGCCAAAATTAGGATGGTATCTGGCACGGATAAAAGTCCGCATGGGGGGCCACTTGTCTGAACGTATCCAACTGAAATCGAGATATAGCGTCTGCTATTACGTTAGTGTAGCCTGGAACGTGCATGCAATGAAGTTGAATGTTAAATTGCAGGAGTTTCTGCAACAGGGGGCGCAATAATGACATGACCCTGGGGGATTTTGAGGTTTTATTATTCAAGATGTGAACAACGGCCAGATTATCCACTTGCATAACAATTTTACTGGACTGGAGGGACTCGCCCCATATATGAATCGCAAGTGCAACGGGGACTAGTTCTAGGTAGGTCAAGTCTCTCCTGATATCAGAGGACCATTCTTCCGGCCAAGACATGTAAGCCCATAGGTTCTTAAAGATTACCCCACAGCCAAACGAGCCAGCACTGTCCGAAGCTAAGCAAAGAGCATTGTTTGGTACCCACAGAGGATCGGGAAATGGTGTGGAACCGTTATAATTTTCAAGAAAGGTTAGCCATATTTCAATGTCTTCTTTGAGTTCCCGAGTGATTCGAATCCGGTGAAAAGGCTTGGAAGCCGAGGAAAGGCTGTCATAAAATCGCCGGCAAAATGCTCGGCCTGCAGGCAGAGCTTTGCATATGAAGGCCAGGGAGCCAGTCAAGGCCTGCATTTCTTTCAAAGTTATTTTTTTTGACTGTAAAGTTGCTAACAGTAGCGTTTGCAAGTTTTGAACCTTGTCGGCCGGGACGTAGATCGTTTGAGTATCCGTATCAATGCCAAGGCCCAGGAATGTTAGCTTAGTGGAAGGCCCTTCGGTTTTATCTTGTGATATAGGAACCCCTAACCGGTCGCAGATAAAGTCAAAGGTGGCCATGAGTTCTTTACAATTTTGAGACTCGGCTGGGCCTGCGAATAGGAAATCATCAATGTAATGGACTATAGAGTCCAGGGAACTGTGCTGTTCTATTAACCAGTGCAATGCGGTCGAGAATTTTTCAAACGTTGCACAAGCTATTGAACAGCCAAAAGGCAAGCATTTGTCGATAAAAAATTTTCCTTGAAACTGGAAACCTAACAGACAGAAATCCTCTGGACGGATCGGGAGGAGTCTGAATGCGCTTGCGATATCTTTTTTGCCGAGCAACGCGCTTGTCCCCAATTTTTGAATCATTTCTATGGCGCTATCAAAAGATGAATATTGAACTGAGCAAAGCTTTGGGTCAATATCGTCGTTGACGCTCTTTCCAAAAGGTGCGGAGAGGTTACAAATCATACGCCAACCCCCTTGTTTTTTAGGTATAAGGCCAATGGGGCTACAGCGAAGGTTAGATATGGGTTTTTCCAAGAATGGGCCGCTAATTCTTCCTAACTCGACTTCCTGGTAAATTTTGACAGCCAATTGTTCAGCGTGAGCTGTTGCCGATTTCATATTTTTTGCTATAATGGGGGACCGTATGCCTGTGTAATGAATACTGAAACCATTCTTGAAACCTAAAATCAATTCTTGAGCTATTTGTTTATCAGGGTAATATTGTAACATAGTTTCGAGTACTGAAGTATTAATAGGGGTAGGAGCCATATCCCAGAGCTTTTGTATTCGTGTTTGATTGACCCCTGCCGTAGCCTTTACTTGCAGCTTGGGGGGCGGCGTACTGGTGACCGGCGTACTGGTGGCCAGCGTACTGATGGCCGGCGTACTGGGTGGTGGGGGTGTGTTTGTATTCTTGGCGAAAAGTTTTTGGATCTTGGCGGTTAGAAGTTTGAAACCTGCAATTCATCATGGGGTGGGACTTCGAACATTTCATACACAAGTGTTGATAATTAAAAATGGGCTTAGAGCACAGACCCTTATAATTGAAGTCAAAACATTTTCCGGCTTTAGCTGGTGTGGTATTTGTTGAAGATGTGGAGCTTGGATTAACATAAAGGAGCCAGAGCTCGGCATCTACAGAGTCCCACTGAATAGTATGATTGCGAGACCGCTTTAGTCTAAATTGAACATCGTAATCGAGCCAACTTAAATTAGTAGAGCGTTGTGCGGCTGTGCGCACGGTATGTAAGTATTTAAGCAAGGATTGAGCATGCTCAGGAAATTTTGAAAGGTAGATACTCATGTATATGAGAAAAGCATTTGTCCAAGAATCTAGTGAATTAATGCGAACTTCTTTGTGTTTAGGTTTTATTACGAGCTCCCCATTTACTAGCGTAAGCTGTTGCTGGGGTTCCTCGTTAGCTTTGTTTGGTATGAGTTTATGCAAATGGACAAATTCATTGTTGAAAATAGAAGTTTTAAGTGAGGAAGCAACATGAGCCCCAAGGGCGTCAGTGACGCTTACTAAAGCATTTGGTTGAATTGGGAATGCATAATTTGATACACCATCATTTAGCGTACATGTACCTTTGCTAGTAGCATCAGCCAAGGCATCATGAGCCGCAGTAATAGTACTCTGCGGGGGTGGAGACAAATGCATAGCATCAATGACATCATTATCCTGAATATTTGTGGGCGCCTCCTCAGGAGGGCTCGCAGGCAACGTGGCTCGTGATTTGGGCGGTGTGGGATTGACATCAGTCTCAGGGGGGCATGTAGTGACCACAGTGGATGTACGTCGCTTTGTCGCTGAGCGGGCCTTCATTGATGCAGCTGGGGCCTTCGGGGTACCACGACTGCGGCCCCGGGCGTACTGCGATGTCGATCGTCTCGCCGAGCTTCTCAGCATGCTTAGGTCCTAAGGAAGAAACTTTGTGATCTATAAACATGAGCAGGACTGGTAAACATTAGCCTTTATTTACTTATTTATTTATTATTATTATTATTTCTTTTTTTTTATTATTATTATTTTTTTTTTTAGATGTAGTACATTAACTTGCATAACTCCATTGTTACGATTATTGATTATATTACTGTAGAAATATATTATATCGATCTGTGACCTAAGATTTAATAATGATCTAATATTCCCTTGCTAGCTTACAATTAATTTTAATTCAAGCCCAATGTTAAATTCGTAAATATTGCTAAAAAAAAAGTCGGGCAAGAAAGCCGAAAACATAGCCATACGTGGAGCAATTGTGCCCAGAGCCTATACCAAGCAATGGGCTATTTCAGGTAATTAGCATAATGCATATTTATAAGGTTCTTGGCGTCGAATGGCCGGCGCGGCAAGGCATCGACTGTAAAATTCCACCAAACATCGAGGGCCGGAGAAGACAATAGGAGGCTGGGTTAGAGTTGCTCGTTGTGTATAAGACCGCCCGGAACCATGCAGACAATACATACCAAATTCTACACTCCGACCCACCACAAATTGTATAAAAATGCAGAGAAAAGGCGGAGAATACTTTTGTGTGTTGATTTCTGTTCCCGAGCGGAGAAAAGAGGAAGCTTACAATGAGATGCGCGCGCATTACGGATTAACACTATCTTTCTAGCTAACAGCCAAAGAGGCATAATTCCTTCTGTTCAATGTCGTATCTTACTCGCACGCGAGTTAGCTTTCTTACCGTAAAAAGCTGTGTGCGACCGGATAACTTAACTTATCTGCTATGCTGCAGATAAGTTTGATTAAAAAAAAATAAACCAGATGGTGCTACTATATTGAATTTTGGCTGTTTCTAAAACTCATTTTGGATGGAAGCATCACTGATGAGGATTTATTATCCGAACACTTGTCTGGTGCATGATAAATTGGTTTGAAATTTCCTTCGGAAAGTAAAGAGTTGGAACACATCCATATTATTATTTTGCAAATGTAAATGCAAAAGAAGGGGGTGCTTCCTGTATATTTAACATCTTCTCAAGAACGACTTAGAACAGTAAAATATCCTTGGCAATCAAATCACAAATATGGATAATGACCATATCCCTGTATACAGCACAAATCGATAATTCAGAAAATCAGAAACCGAAGGCATACAAAATCAGGATAAAAAAAGGAACCAAAGCAAACAAACAAAAACCTCCACCCTATGAAAGAGCGAACTCCCGATATGGGAGTGAGACCAGGTGCCCAGGAAGAGTAAGCATCTCCTGTTATATAGCGTATCAAATCGCATTAAGACAATCTATTATCAACATTATTTCAAGACAGCTTTCAGTTATCAAGTGAGCTATTCATGTCGTTTCCCTTATTCCTCATGTATGGTCTCTTTTCGGTATTTAGCCTCATGATTTATCAAAACGATGCTGTTCGATTGAGATATCCATCAGCTATTTCAATGGCAATATTTTTGTTCACTTAACATATTTAAAAATCATATACAAAGCCATTTGTAGTAGATATAAGACATATTACACTCCGTAATGAAGGAGTACTGAGGTCGTAGTAGTTTAAGTTGAGATTCCAGACAGTGACTACGACAATTGTATTACAAATTGGGTTTGTGGTCGTGCAAATTAGCCGACATGCATATAT
Source organism: Pinctada fucata (assembly GCA_028142955.1). Classification (NCBI taxonomy): domain Eukaryota; kingdom Metazoa; phylum Mollusca; class Bivalvia; order Pterioida; family Pteriidae; genus Pinctada; species Pinctada fucata. Next base: position 44,970,057 of record AP027102.1, on the reverse strand, counting down.
TAACGTTTTATGCGTTACATTACTGTTCCATAGAAAGATGACATAATACTTCACTTTTATTGTGTTCAACTTTTTTGTCTGGGATTGTGTTACACAATTTAAAATGATTTTATTAATCCACTTATATCATTCCATTACTTAGCACAAGATTATATACAGCGAAATACCTTTCAATTTGCATCTGTAGTTAAGATTGGTTTGAATATTCTTCCCGAAGGTATAGAGTTGGAACACTTCCGTATCATTGATATAAACACTTATTTCCTTCTGCACTGTGGAGCAGTTAAACACATTCCCCGTTACTGGTTGTTTGTTAAGTGTAATATTCATTAATTAAAAAAAATATTCAAACCAATCTTAACTACAGATGCAAATTGAAAGAAATTTGGCTGCATATAGTCTTGTGTTATTTCATCAGTGATGCTTCTAGCGTAAGTGCTTTTCATAAGTAGTCAAAATTCATTTCAATAGCGTGTTAATTTAATATCCGAAACACGTGTCTGGTGCATATTTAAAAATCTCTTCAAATTCACAAGCATCATTTCAGTTTTGGATTTTCATGATAGAAATTTACAAATAACAAAGAAACTTTTAGGTCAAGGTTTTCGCTTTCACAAACTTGTCAAGACATTCTGGAAATTTTACAAAAATTATTGTCAACTACTTTTGAAATTCGGACCCATACAAGCAACAGAGTATATATCTTTGGGTATTTCGCAACCTGCATTTTATGGTGACATGATCAACAAAATTAGAAGGATCAAAGGTAGACAGAATTACTATCGAAAATGCGTCAGAATCATCAAACGCCTCTTATACCGTGGATATGATCCTAATGTCACCAGACGGACACTAGGCTTGGTACTTGACCAATCTACAGTCTTGTACCAGCGCATCCTTAATACTTGCACGCTGACTGACTGTGACGACGGGACTCCATGACGGGCCCTGTCCAAACCTCTTTAGAGAAGACAGGGCCCCGACCACCTGTCCTCTCTGAATGTCAGTCGGACTCCTCGGGTGATAACATACATTAGCTCGCTACAGCCGGCAGAGCACAGGTCGTATTACGCATGCCCTCTTTTTATATCAATTTACATATTCATCTGTGTTGCTTGGGCCCCTGCGTCTTGCGGTCTTGTTTGTGTGTGGTCATCTGACAGTGAGGATGTTGTTTTACACCACAATTGTACGTTCTTCGAGACCTCTGGGTAATCGGAATAGTGGGAGGGTTGTGCGCACGTAATCCAGGATAACCACACCGTCTGCTACTGACGAGGCAGATGGCCGTCCTAAGTCGGCACCGTTTGCCCATTGGTCTCGTTGGTTTATGTGTAGTCATTTGTGTTTTATGTTTTTCTGTGATTTGACGTTCATTGTACTACTGCGTCTCTTTCTGTGCGTGTCATTTTTGTGTTTTACAGTGGGTGTTTTGGGAGGTTGCTGTTGATGCTGCAACTAGGTGTTGTTGGAGATCCCCTCCTTTCTTTCAGAACAGATAAATTTTCAGCACACATGCACGTTTCGAGTACTTAGCCCTCGTCAGTGATTCTCAGTCTAAACAATGTAATATGGTAAAAGAGTGTGAAAGTTATTATGTCCAAAATGTATATGTACCGAAAAACGTGGCAGGATTGACGGGATATGATAATAGATTAGTTTGAAATTTTCTTCAAGAAGGTATAGAGTTGGAACACTTCCGTATTGTTTATGATACATGTATTGACTTATGAAATAGGCGATTGAGGATCTTCTTCTTCTTCTTCTTCTTCTTCTTCTCCGAGAGCATTATTGACAACTGCATCATGTCAGATACAAGGCAGTTGCTATTCCACACATACAATAAAGAAACAAACCGTTGATACTGATTGTGCATATTATGTGCATAGTAAATAAGATTTTTTTAAAGAAAAAAAATGTTGAATAGCTATAAACACCACACATCAGAAAATGTAACCACGCAAACAAACAAGTGAAAATAATGATATAAGTATGGAGAGAATGTATACGGTGCTGCATAAATAACAGAATTAGAGTCTATGTGTGGTAGAGTGAGTTTGGACCCGTATTTATTTATTTATATTTACGTCCGTTTTTATCCCATATTTACATACGTACTTCCTGTTAAATAGTACGCGAGTCCCGGTAATGCGCGCGATTCATTTCCGTTTAATTAAGATAGCGATTTAAATGCCGCATTGCGCACACTGCGTCACTTTACTAATTACATACTAACCAATTACCGACTTTCTTTAAGACATATGACTAAATGACACCTTTTCATTGGTTACGAACATTCTAGCGCCATAGTCTTTGTTTAAGACTCCCGCTCGGCCAGATTTGTCCTGAGCCCCAAGCTAGTCAGACGGACATTGTATTGAATTTATGATTGTCTTCTCGGAGTTTGAGTTGTTCACACAATTAATTAAAGACAGTACCTACATTCACTTGTATACTTACCTGGTGCAGAACACTGTAAGTTACTTTCCTTTATTTTCTTCATTTTCCACTTTCCTCTTTATTTCTGAGATTAACGTTATTTTAACTTTGAGAATACGAGATGAACGAAAGTTAGCTTTATCTAGTTAAGTAATTTATGAAAGAGTAATTCTGTTACAAATCCGTATATTATGAACTTTTTGAATACTTACCTTTTTCTGAGTCGAAGATATATTTTTGTATGGTCTCTCAGACTTTATGAGTTATATTTTTGAATAGATCAGTTTGTTATCGTTTAGAAAGCTGTTTTCATACTTACCTTATTTTAATTCGCCCGTACGAATATTGTATCGAACTTTATATTGTTTGTAGTATTTCGACCATCATGTAGTTGGCTAAAGAGATTTGAGGATAGCTAAGACGAGTTTATCGCAACCTAGTCTAGTTCCATAAACTGGTACGCAATATTAATGTTCATTTTGAATTATATACTTTGACCTTGATATTTGTGTAAAGACTCTATACTTACCGTATTTCTACTTTTGAATCAGAGTTATTTCCCTTAGAAATGAGATGCTCGATTGAATTGATTCATTATCAGATTTGTAAATTGGTCATGTTTAAATGCAATATACCGTGTCGATAACATAATTATGCAGACTGTGATTTTTGTGTTGATATGAAATAATATATATGAAATACAAATGATATTATATTCTATATACTTATGTAGATTTTTAATATGTTTCAGGACTGTTATTATTAATTATACAGTCAGTAATAAAGGATCCAAACTTTATCCACCGGACTTTGGTTTTCTCTTACACCACACCAAATCCACCCCGGTAGCATATGTGTGATTTGCCTTACCTTTTCTCGACTTTTAGATTGAATAACTGATTGGTACTTCGTTAATGTTTATCTGAGTTAGGTGTCCCTTATTCAGATGCATGCAGGGTGGTCATGCTGGAGATCATCCCCTTTTCTTTATTAACCAATTTTCTGGAGGCGTTTTTTTACTTCAACTTGTTCATGTTGTTCAAGTTGTATCAAAGGGTAGATGAAAGTGAAACACACATCTCAAGGTTGAGCCCCAAACACCATGTCAGTATATCTTCTATTCTGATATGTTTATATTGAATTATGCTTAATATTATTAGTTATACAGTGTTTTACAGGGGGGATACAGAAATATATTGGGTCGATGAAAAAAGTTGTATTGGGCGAGGCGAAGCCGAGCCCAATACAACTTTTTTCATCGACCCAATATATTTTTGTATCCCCCCTGTAAAACACTGTATAACGAATTTATCCCACCGATGGCTTTTGGCTTGTGTATGTAACGTCAACTGATAGTTCAAAGCATTTCGGTGACGTCAATATCGTTAAGCGTCTTAGAGGAAGCAGGATATTAAAATAATATCATGTCAGTAAAATAATACAACATGATATCCGGTTCTTCTCGACCAATCAGATTGCAAGAAATTTGCCAGAGGTGGGATAAATGTGCATATTATGCGCATGGTAAATAAGAATTTTTTAAAGAAAAAAATGTTAAATAGCTATAAACATCACATATACAGTGGGTGAAAATTTTCGTCAAACTTTCCAACATGGATATTACATTTATTCTATGTTATGACTTATTAATTTGAAGACGTTTAACATTTGTACCAATTGGTGTGTGTCACTGCTGGTGGACCAGGAGTCCCCAAGGGTACATGTACATGTAGCCAAGTTTGATCAACTTCGGTTGATCGTCTCTTCAACGCATACGAATATTTCTGTCATCCACATTCCTTAAATTTCTAAAACGTGGGTCCTGTGGCATGACAAATATGGACAATGACCATATCCCTGTATACAACACAAAATAGAGAATTCAGAAAATCATAAACCGAAGGCATACAAAATGAGGATAAAACAGGAACCAATGCCAACAAACAAAAACCTTCACAACACGAAAAGAAGCGAACTCCCGATATGGGAGTGAGACCAGGTGCCCAGGAAGAGTCAGCATCAAATCCCACCCATCCTGCTACGTTTTTCGGTAAATTTTGGACATGGTAATTTTCACACTCTTTGACAATATTACATTGTTTAGATTGAGGATCACTGACGAAACGTGCATGTCTGGTCATAAGTTGAAAATTTATCTGTTCTTAGACGATGCTATTGAATTTGTTGAATTTGAAGACGTTTAACATTGATATTGCCTTGTTAAAATATGTAATGATACTTTTAAAATTTGTATGTAACATTGTTGAATAAGTTCTAATTAGGAAGTCGGGTAATCTAAATATTTCTTTACGTGGAGACGACATGCTTATTCTTTATATAATTTCGCTCATTTTAATTGTTTTCCGACATAAAGTTAATAGTAGAAATGGTAATTTATCATTAATGAGTCTCACTTTGTCTCCAGCTTGAAAAGGCGATTGACATATTTTTGTGCACGTTGACATAAATTGCATGTACTTTACGCCAGCAACACTTTCCAATATGCCCTAAAAATGTTGATACTCATTAGATGATTTTTTTTCCTCTTATGATATGGATAATTACGACAATCATCGTTATGAGGGCAGTATTTTGCATACTTCATTTTGTAAACCTTGTACCTTAGGCGTCATATCTGATAACGCAAGTAATTAGTCATTAAGCTCAGGTAAATCTAGGCCTGAATGGAAACTAAATGCTCTCACGTTTTGGTTATTTACCTTCGTTTTGAGGCCCTCATGACGTTTGCATGAAGATAATGACACTGATGTCACGGATTTTACCGGATTTGAATCCAGTTTTTAATCTCGCCTATTTGTCCTCCTTGCTGCACACCGACATCTGTGATAGACATGGAGCGAATTGTCTGCTACGTGAGCCTGGTGCTGTTTGCTGGTTTTATACATAGTTCTTTTGGTGAGTAAATTTCTGATTCCATCGTACTTTTCATCTGAAAACCTTCCCTTTCTTATTTTGATTTGTAAAATTACCATTCCATTGGATTTCACCGATGTCCAATAAAAAACATCCGGTTTAAAAAATCTTTGAAATTCTCGATTTAGTTTCAATATTATATAGTCGGACAGCTCGTTACGTTTGGTTTCTAGATTGGGTGATTATGTAGCAGGTTTCGTTTTATTGATCGGATTTTTTTTTTTTGTCATTTAGACAAAACGGATGAATCAACAAACGTTTCTAATCGAATCATATATATCAAATATTAATGGGTCTATTTTTCAGAAACTCCAATATGCGCATGCAGTATTTAATAAACTTAAATATGTCATTGATTACTTTATCCTAAGCTGCAGCCTCTGTCTTGAACAAGATTTACTTTTGAATAATTTGTCCTTTTTTGTTTCTTAACACATTGATGATTTTTATATCATACAATTTTTTTTTATTAATAAAGGCCAAGGAAATGTATTTAGTGCCAACAGACAGGCACCTCCAAGGAGGCAGATTGTTCCACGTCCACCTACATCAACAATGTCACCAGAACATATGCAAATAGCCATGAGAAACAAGGCTATGGCAATGTCCACAGGTTCAACAGGTGCACAAGGTTCTAAAAGCAATAATGTAGGAGGAGGAAACGCAGCAAGCAACAGTGGTACCAACTCTAATAACAACAACAATAATAATAACATGGCTGCCAATGGCGGTGGTCAGAGTAGGAATTCGAATCAACGAAGCGGAAATAGATGGCAAAATAACAACAGACAACAACATATGATGTTTTGCCCACATCAAATGCCCAGTGACTGTCCTGAAATCCAACCGAAGCCAGGGTGTTTCTCACAAAATATAATGTCTTGGATGGGACGACCTTGTCGGGGATGTCCTTTCGATATGTGTGAACGTTCAGGATATAACCCAATGGACATGGCCAAAAAGATGGCCAAAATGGGTATGAACCCAATGCAATTTATGAATCAAATGAACCCGATGGGTGGTATGGGCGGAATGGGTGGAATGCACCCCGCCATGTATAATTCAAATTTCTTTGAAAATATGCCGTCGTGGATGCGTTATACGTGGGGAAATAATGCATTTTTAGGCGGCGGTGGAAATAGTGGTGGAGGAGGAAATGGGAATAATGGAGGAGGCGGAGGAGGAGGAAACAACCAAGGAGGAGGAGGAGGTTCACAGACACAAACTTCAAATAATAACAATCAAGGATCTGTTACAACAACCATGAGTCCTTGGTTATGGCATTCACTTCTAACCAAATAAAAGAGTTGCGTATATCTTAGAAATTGATTTAAACTCTGAAAGGCAAGTTGTCCCTTGTTTTGTAAGCTCTTAATTTCATATACGGAAGATGTGAATATTTTTCAGTTTGGTTACATATTATGCTTCATATTTAAATTTTGCAAAATATATAACATATTAACCAAGCAAAATTGTAAGTATGGATAAATGACAAGGAGTGAGGATTGACACTTTACAACGATCAGTATTAGGTTTATATCCAATTTTTTGCTTTACTGAATAATTTTAGTTTGAATAACCACTGATGGAAATTCGTTTTATCCCACCTCTGACAAGTTAGCTGGGGAATTCCGAATATCGATTGGCTAGTAACGGTCATGTGAAGACGTTGTATATCTCATACCGGGTGCCTAGACTTTTTTACCATGCCCTCAATGACGTTGCAGTGTTATCTGTCGCGTTGACGTCGCAGAGTTAACAACAAGGATGTCCAAATTCTTCATGAATATTATCAAATAGGTCATCGTTGGTGTAAATTCGTTACCTAGTCATCTAGTGACCTAGTACGGGATGATACCAGGTCGCTAGGTTTAATACCGGTATAAAACCTAGTGACCTGGTATCATCCCGTACAAGGTCACTAGATGACTAGATAACTAATAATCCGGAATATTCATTTCTGGTGCACCGTATTCCGTCTATTCGATATTACAGTCCTTTCGATTTGTGCAGGTATCTGATGTAAAAGCATTGTGACGTCATTATATTCCTTTGAAAACGTCATAAATGTAACTCTGTTTTCCTGAATTTCATGCTGGTTTCCATAGAATTCGATGACGTCAGAATGCATTAACGTCAAATACCTGCGTAAATGGGAAGTAACTCTCTTTCTCGAAAAGACCGTATTTGGAAATAATTGTCCGGAAGGTTGATCTATGACAGCAGGATCAGAAAATTCGTTTGAGAGGGTAAGATGGATATAGTTAGTCATTTATTTTATTAGGTTTTTATTGTTATGTTCACTCGCTCAATTAATGAAGATTTCTCATAACAGCTCTTGTACCTTTGTATTACTGCTAAAATTATGATTGTAAGTACAAAATAACCATCTATTAGTGTACATAACCTCATTTATCCTCTTGTAAATGTTGTATGCAACCTTTTAAAAATCCATTTGTTGTATTCAGAATTTGTTGTTTCCATATGATATAAAAACATAATGCCTCTTGCAAAAGAAAAAAATCTCATTATTCTGTTTTGCATTGTTTCATTAAAGAACTCATAAAAATGCTATTGTATTGCATTACGGTATTTCCAAAATCTTATATCAATAAAAATTTGGTGCTAGATAATATCTGGAAGACATTATAGAGATGCGAATAGAAACATGAGATCTTAATAACTCTTCGAATTCGATAGTTGAAAATATTAGGCATCTTTAAGTTTGGCAAAAAGTGAATAAACATGATAAGAACTTCATGTCGGTCCGCAAACAATGTCTTTTGAAACAATGCAAAAACAACCATGCTTCACCTCTATTTGTATCATTCTTTAAGTTGCCTAAATTTTTATTCATCTGCCATCAGTGTTTTTTCTTGCATAAATATATAAAAGAAATTAAGCTTTATAAAAATGAAAACTTGCATAATCTTAATAAGATAGCATTGTTTCGTACATTGTACAAATGACACAGAATGTGACTTTAATGTGTGATACATTTCATTTGTCATGAGCTTGACGACCTGGATTCACCGAGAATAGAAATTAAGGTTGAAAACATTGCAAGACATGTGATGGTAAATTTCTATGAACTTCATTTTCTTTATTTCTTTTGCTCAATTAATTTATCCAAATACAGAATTTCTTTAAAATCCTCTTTCTTAAACAATGCTTCGCTAATCGAAATTTCCTGTATTGCGTTATTCTTTATCTCTCGTTAAATGATCAACTTCAGAAATTAAAACTTTTGCATTTCTTATTAGAAATTACTAAATTATAAAGTTCTAAAATGTCCGTTCTTCCTATGTGAACGGAAACGCGATTTCAGCCTTTACTTCGTATGACAGAATTAGGAATATATTCGAAGGAGCTAACGATTGATCATTGATTTTTTTAATCGATATATTTTTTCAACAAGTTAAGATAAAACATATGGAATAACAGTTTCAAATTTAGGAAAAGCCCAACCCCGCTCAATTTTAGGTCAATGACTTATATTGAAAACAGAAACCATTACATGTGGGCAAAATATCGCATTAGATGATCTTTCTTGCTGATTTTTCTTTTGTACCGATCTTATAGAAGATTCAAAACACTGACACAATAACTAAAGGTGAACGGAAAGGTTGGAACAATGATTATAAATCTATTCAAACCAGAGCATCTTTTATATGTGTTAAAAAACAAAACTTTAAAAACCCCAAAACTTTTTTTCAAAACACAAATGCATAATGACAAAATCAATTTCTGTATATATGCTAAATGAATGCTATGCTCTAGCTTCTTCGAAAGTGTTCACTGTTCGCCAATATTAAGTGTAAACTGTTTTCCCCATTGTCCGAGTCTGAAATCATCTTGAAAGAATACTCAAATACTTGACTCATACTCTGATAAAAAAAACTAAAAACAATAAGACATAGATTGAAATATTTCTTCCAGAGGGAAGAGATGATAACAAATAAAAACACAAACACTCAAATACACAAATTTTCGCCCCCTTGGCCTTCATCAAGTGTAAAAAACGACGATCTTTAACAATTCTAAGTAAAATCCATCTTTGCTTCTCTGGCGTTCATTGCAGAAAGTATGATTTTGTCTTGATTTTGCAATGAACGCCAGAGAAGCAAAGATGGATTTTACTTAGAATTGTTATAGATCGTCGTTTTTTTACACTTGATAAAGGCCAAGGGGTCGAACATTTGTGTATTTGAGTGTTTGTGTTTTTATTTAATAAGACATATTCTATATGAAATTTTACTTTAAGAAGGAATATGATTTACATGATGGCATTAATTAGTGTTTCTAAAGACATAGTTGCATTAATCCTCCTAAAGATGCTAACTCATCTAACATGTACGTACCGACTCTATTTTCTTTTCCAATGCAGCAAATTTACATAAGTTAGTTTTGTATCTATTTTCTCATTTGTTGACTGTCAAAATAAATATTTAAAGAAAGACGAAGTCTTACGAGTTATGATTATTGTTGAATAATATTTTGAATTATGATAAATTACATTCCATCTTTCAAGAATAGAAACTTTCTTCCCTAAAAGTTAAGATCTTTCTCCATCGCCTGTTAATAAGGGGTAATTAGTGAACATACTTTTCGAAAGTTTTACCTCCTTAATAATAAACATCAAAGAAGTACTTTTCAGTTCTTCAGTCTCAAAGTCGAGAATGCAAGGCAAAATTATTAGAACTTCCATTGGAACAGTTGCGAACCCCGGAATAAACAATACCCGGAGTGAGATCAGGTATCCGGGGGAGAGTCAGCTTTTCTCGTTAGTATCAGAGGAAGAGGGAACATAGATCTAGATTAACTAAGTTGCAAATTAAAAAAAAAACACCTGAAATACGATAAGATCTCATACTAGACGGCGCTTGACTGATAGCAGCGGACCGCACTCGGAACATGCAACCCGAAATGGACATCAGGCAAAACAACAATTTTAAACAACCGAAATATTACATGAGAACTTCCACAAATAAAAGAACCAATAAACAAACAAATCTGACACAATGATGCATGGATAACAAAACATTGATTAAGGGAGACCAATATGTACCGAATGCCGTCTTTGGACGGACAACCGATATTCATTTCCGTAGCAAATAAAGTGGTTATCCGGATAATGTGCACACAACCATCCAATTAAGAATATTATATCATTACACATAATTTTATTAGTCATCCTTGATGGTCAATGAAAAGATTTCTAACAGTACATTTATACAACGTAACAATGACCAGAGTCAAATACACGTGCCAAACCATTAGAAAGAAAAAAACATGAGCGTTATATGGCGCTGGTCAAAGGTGATTAAACTAAACTTAGGAAGTAAAGGAAAAATGATGATGATAATCAAATGTCAAATTAATTTTTGGATCAGTACATGAACATGCACAAAGTATTGGATACAGATTGGTGTATAATTAGGGATTCTAATGCACTCCGTTTGTAACATGCATTCCGATTGGACTCCTCGTTGTAAAACTCAATTTCTGACAGGGTATTCGCCGATACCCTGTCAGTTTTTGTAAAACACACGCATGGTAACCCCTAAGTATCTACTTCAAATGTCATGTTTGTGGTCTCACTTCGGAATATTGTTTATTCCGGGATTCGCAACTGGGCCAATGGAAATTCTTATGATTTCGTCTTATCGACTTTGAGACTGAATAACTCATGGGTACTTCTTTGGTGTTTATTGTGACCGATATATGCTTGTTTTACGGTTGCAAACAACAACTTCACCATCGAAGCAATTAGTTGCAACTTTACGGTTTGATGCACACTGTTCAATACTATCTCCTTCGATTAGTACTTATTCAGAAAGATTGGCAAATGTTGGTGTTGGGGAACAGAATAATGTCTTGTTGGTTTATGTGTAGTCCTTTGTGTTTGATGTTTCTGTGTTGTGCGTTGACGTTCCTTGTCCCGTACGCGTCTCTTTCTGTGCTTGTCTGCTTTGTGTTTTTGCATTGGGTGTTTTGGGGTTTTGCTGTGGGTGCTGCAACCGGGTGTTGTTGGAGATCCCCTCCTTTGTTTTATTAAATTGATAAAAACCGATGTTTGGAATTTGCATAATTTTGGCATTTATTGTCAAGATTTTTCCATTTTGCATTACACGTCGAATAATCCATTACTTAATTGTATAAAAATGTTTCACATTTCCTTCAATTTTCACAACAAATACTTTTTCATAAAGGGATTTTCAAACTGACTGAGCTCAAAAAAGTAAAATCTTCTCTAAGCTCAAAAAAGTAAAATCTTCTCAATTGGAATTATCAGTCGAATTGTTATTGCTTATGAGCTTATGAACTCAAGATAAACTGGGGAGTATACTCGGCTGCGTTCGATTAGACGACTCGTGTCACACGTGTTTGACTCTTGTTAAATCGAACAACAAGTGTCGTGACCCGAGTGTTGAACACGAGTGACACGAGTATACTCCCTAGTTTACCGGGAATAATCGAGTGTTAAGATGGCGGACAAGGACAAGCAATCGAACTTGAAACATAAGTATAGACAAATAGTGTTGATTAAATACATTTTTTTAAAACAACAAAATATAAGGGATACTTTAATTCCTCAAATAATCAATGAAAAAAAATGAATTTTGTGACTTCAGGGGCTTTAGCTAGGTTAAGGGGTCTTTTGTTTACAATGGACACAACACGATTACAACTCGTGTCATTCGATTAAAATCAGTCAGTTACACAGAGTACGCATGCGCTTCTCTAACACTCTTGACTCTAGTGTTGTTCAAATAAAACGCAGCCCTCGTGTCACTCGTGTTCAACACTCGGGTCGCGACACTTGTCGTTCAATTTAACAAGAGTCAAACACGTGTGACACGAGTCGTCTAATCGAACATAGCCTTGGTGAGTGTCACTGTTAGTGGATCAGGATTCCCCGAGGGCACATGTGGCCAAGTTCCATCAATTTCGCTTGATCGTTTCTTCAACGCATTCGAAAATTTCTGTCATCAAAATTTCTTGAAATTTCTAAAACGTGGGTCCTGAAAAGAAGGGAGGAGATCTCCAACAAGACCCCTCTGCAGCATCAACAGTAAAACACCAAAACACCCGATGCAAAAACACAAAAGACGAGTACAGCATGAGACGGAAAAGAGACATACGACATGTAAACATCAAACACAAAAGACTACACATAAACCGACGAGACCAATGGGCAACCGGTGCCGACTTTGGACGGCCATCTGTCACGCAAGTAGCAAATGGTGTGGTTATCCTGGATTACGTGCGCACAACCCTCTCACTTCTCCAATTACCCAGAGGTCTCGAAGAACGTACAATTGTGGTGTAAAACAACCTCCTCACTGTAAGATGACATCACACAAACAAGACCGCGAAACGCAGAGGCCCCAGAGACACAGATGAATATGTAAATGGATATAAAAAGAGGGCATGCGTAATACAGTCCGTGCTCTGCCGGCTGTAGCGAGCTCATGTATGTAATCACCCGAGGAGTCCGACTGACATTCAGAGAGGACAGGTGGTCGGGCCCTGTCTTCTCTAAAGAGGTTTGGACAGGGCCCGTCATGGAGTCCCGTCGTCACAGTCAGTCAGAGTGCAAGTCTCAAGGATGCGCTTGTACAAGACTGTAGATTGGTCAAGTACCAAGCCTAGTGTCCGTCTGGTGACATTAGGATCATATCCACGATATAAAAGGCGTTTGATGATTCTGACGCATTTTCGATGGTTATGCTGCCTACCTTTGATCCTTTTTATTTTGTTTATCATATCACCATAAAAGACAGGTTGTGTAATACCCATAGTAATGTACTCCGTTGCATGTATAGATCCGAATTTTAAAAGAAGTTGACTGTAATTCTTGTAAAATTTCCAGAAAGTCTTAACTAGTTTATGAAAGCGGAAACCTTGACCTAAAAGTTTTTTGGTAATTTGTAAATTTCTACTGTGAAAATCCAAAATATCAGTACATGCTCTAGCGTACCGGATGAGCTGTGATATGTAAATGCCATATGACGGTAATCTTGGAACATCACCGTCAAGCCAAGGGAAATTTACTATGTTGAATCCAAAATCATCCCTTTTGTCATATACACTTGTATGAATCTTTCCGTTTACAATTTTGATATTTAGGTCCAAAAAGGGTGTTTCTGTATTTGAAAGGTTTGCCTTGTTAAGGGTTAATTCTTGTGGATAAATTTCATTCTTATATAATTCAAAAGCAGGATTGTCAATGGTTAGAATATCATCCAGATACCTAGAAGTATTATTGAAACATTTCAGCTCATCAAATTTTCTTTGCTTTTGAAGATTTTGGATAAATTCTTTTTCATAAGTGTATAAAAATAAATCTGCAACAAGAGGCGCACAGTTAGTACCCATAGGAATTCCTACAACCTGCTTGTATAGATCCTCACCAAATCTAACATAAATATTGTCCAAGAGGAAGGACAAGTCATTACACAGGTCACTACATGTCCATGATTTGTATGATTTGTAGTCTGTCGAGGAAAAGAAACCCTTCGATTCAGATGTACAAATGTAAGTTTTTCGCTCTCGATCAAAACACCATTTAATGAGATTAGATAATCGATCATTAATTTTGTCATGAGGAAGTGTGGTGTACATATTAGAGAAGTCGTATGAAGAAATCGTATTTGCTTGGAAATTTACAGATTTCATTTTTTCAATCACATCTCCTGAATTCTTAATAGACCAAAATAAATTTACATCGTTCCTGTTTAGAACCGTTTCACAATATCTAGTTATGTGTTCTTTAATAGCAGTAAGTGCTGACGTCAGATTTCTAGACAAAATTGTAGTGGAGCAGTTACTAGAATTAGCAATAAATCGAAATTTGTAAGGAGACTTGTGCAGTTTCGGTATGCAATATAGTGTTGGGAGATCCAATTTAGAAATAGAGATATTGAATGAAGACAGTTCACTGTTATGCTTGCCTAAAATGTTAGATGCACTTTCATTGCTTTTGATATATGTATTAGTAGACGAAAGTTCCGAAATCAAAGTTGATATGTAGTAACGTTTTCAAATGATAATGGTGTTGTTGGCTGCTTTATCAGCTGGTGCAAAGACATATTTTTCATGTAATTCACTTAGTTTGGATTTGAAATATCTTTCTGATTTGGAACGTGGATTTTGAAAAAGATGAGGGTTTTTATGGAAGTTATCTATTCGAATATCCGTTATATCTAAAATGAGGTTTTTCCAGTCATTCAGAGCATGCGGTTCGACTCCTTCTGATTTACACCATCTTTTCGTATAATTATCTAAGGCTTCCGTAAGCACTTCACGGCATTTGACAAAATCTATCTTGGATGGGATTCTATACTTAGGTCCTTTTTTAAGAAGACCACGGAGCTGTCTGTCTTGGATAATTGAAAAGTCACCTGTAACAACATGGCCAGCTGGTTTGTAGAGATATTTAGAAGTTGCACATTCTCAAGAAGCAGGACACGATTCAAGTATGTCAGGATCCGTTGTAACTTTATTATAGTTAAAAACAAAGTTTCGAATAGGTTTCTTGTACTTATAACAAATAAGAGGTGGCTCTAAATTTTCAAAATATTGAGGAATGGTACTTTGTACGCGATGATCCCGAAAAATATTAGAGATGTTTAGAAGATCAAAACCTTTGTTAATAAACGGGATTTTTATGAATCTTCTTTTCGGTGAGGTGTTTTTCACAATAGGATAAAGTTTATACTGAGCGAATGAGACAATGATATTAAGTCTGAATCAGTCAGTGTTTCTTAGGAATGCAACCTCTGCTTCATCCAAGATAGATTTCAAGTGCATAACTGGTATTGACGACAGAGCATGTAACAGCTCATGTCTTCCGCCATTGCGTGCTATAGTAAGTAAATCGTTGAGAGAGCGGTATATTCTGGATCGTTTTCTTTTTTGTCTGTTTCGTCTTTTCCCGTGTGACCTGTATTTCCTTTTCGTGTTTGGGCGAATTGAAAAGATGTTGATATTGGTAGAAGCTGAGGAAATGTTTCCTTGTCCATAGATTTGATCGTTTAAACCAAGAGGGTACGCAGTCTGAAGTTTGGTGATCCAGGCAAGTTCAGCTTGTAGTCGGCGTTTTTTAATTTCGGTCTTACTTTCATTTTTACGTTTTGGAAAAGTCTGAACTGGGGTAATGGTGATATCCGAAATAGAATGATTATATTTAACAAAGTGATTATAAAGAAAGTTTCTGTGTTTTTGTTGACGTGAGGTTCTGATCTTATAAGAATGGTTCCTAAAACGAGATTTTAAAGGTTGGCCTGTCTCACCTACATATTGTGCGCCACATCCCCTGGCATTTCAAGTCATTACGTAAATAAGATCTTGAGATGATCAATCGATGTCCTGGTCTACCTCGATTTTGAATTTCTGCCCATTTACACTGGATGTTATTATGGAGTCGCAGTTGATGAGGTGACACAACGAGCATCTTTTACTTTTGCACTTAGAAATAATTGAGAACCCTCTGTGTCTGTTGTTGAATGTAGAGCCTGCAGATGGAGTAGTGCGTGAAGCATCATATCCAACCCATCCTGCTACGTCTTTCGATACATTTTTGGGCATAATAACTTTCACATTCCTTGGACATATTTAAGAAATAAAAAATGAAAAGCCGGGCTCTATTGTCTCATATTGCCCGGGCGTCCTCAGCACGATCACATTTATTACCGAGCCGCGTCAGCGGCGAGGTGATAAATGTGATTGGCTGAGGACGCGAGGGCATTATGAGACAATAGAGCCCGGCTTGTCATTTTTTATTTCTATTCTAATAATGATCAAACTTAGACCTTTTGATTCTGGTAAAAACCAGTTCCTGCCGAAATATCTGCTTTCAGAAAATGGGTAGGCGTGGCTTATCGCTATAGGGCCTATATTGGAGAATAGAGCCCGGCTCGCGTCTGTTGTCTTAATAGGGAAAAAGAATCAAGTCATATTAGAATACATTGTTTAGATTGAGGATCACTGACGAGGGTAAAGTACCCGAAACGTGCATGGTCCATGCTGCAAATTTATCGGTTTTTAAATGATGCAGACGTTTAACATTATGTAGTTTGGGATGACAAAACATATACTTGTTTAATTTAAAATGACAAATACGGATAATTACCATATCCCAATATACAGTACAAAACTAAAATTCAGAAAATCATAAACCGAAGGCAAACAAAATTAGGATAAAACAGGAATCAGAGCAAAAAGAAGCGATCTCCCAATGTGAAATGAGACCAGGTGCCAAGGAATGGTCAGCATCGCCTGCTTGCATGCTACACCTTTCGCTTCAATTTTGTAGCATTGTCACATCCGATTACTTCCATTTCGGAAAAGTCAATGGTTGGATCTTTCAAATGGTCAAAGACAGAATATCATCAACCATTCTGGACAGTAGGACATCATATTGTGTGACGAGTTCACACGTCCATCCTAGTATGATCATATGAGTCTTAAATTAAATCATTTTACTACATGTGGGATGACTAAACAGATTCCTTGACAAATACAACAACATTTTGTTTGGAAAAAAATTTGTTGAGTTTAAAGTACTGTATAAAGTGCATAAATGTACAAATCGAAGACAAACAAAAGTCACAATTTGATTCATCTTCTTGTGTGCATGGAATCCGGATTTGCTACTTATGTGACAGATGGTCGTCGTAGGTCGACATTGGTTGCCCAATGGGTTGGTTTAAGTGTAGTCTTATGTGTTAAGTGTGCTAATTGATGTTGTCTTTGGTGTTTAGCCTTCCATGTCCCTTTGGTGTCTATTGTTGTGCTTGTCCACTTTGTGTTGTCGCATTACAATGTTTTAGCCCTCTTTATTAGGTGTAAACGTCTTCAAATTGAATAGCATCATTTAAGAACAGATAAATTGGCAACATGGACCAGACATGTACGTTTCGGGTACTCAACCCTCGTCAGTGATCCTCAAATCTAAACAGTATAATATGCCATAAAAGTATGTCGAAAAAGCGTACCGAAAGACGAAGCAGGATGAGAAGGGATAATCAAAATTACATGGTAAGTTGTTAAGTGGTGACAGCTATGCACATAATGCATAATATATAAAAGATCGAAGTCCAAGTGACAATATCGGTTAACAAGTGAGAGTATCTGTAGCCTGTTTCACAAAAATATTACCATAAATTTAGACATATGTGTAACATATGCACATTTCAACAAATAGTGTCTCATGCGTGATGATCGTGACATAAATAGGTGGATAAGTGAGTTGATGATCGTGACCTAAATAGGTGACAATGCGTGATGATCGTGACCTAAATAGGTGGTTAAGTATTCGAAACGTTCATGTCTGGTCCACATTGCCAATTTATCTGTTCTTAAATGATGCTATTCAATTTGAAGACGTTTACATTAAAGAAGATCCTGACGATAATCTAACAGCACTCACTTAACATTGTCTCTTTCTGTGGGTGTCTGTTCTGTGTGTGTGTGGGTTTTTTTGTTTTTTTTGTTTTTTTTTTTTTTTGCATTGGGTGTTTTGGGGTTTTGCTGTGGGTGCTGCAACCTAGTGTTGTTGGAGATCCCCTCCTTACTCTCATAACCTGGTGTTGTTGGAGATCCCCTCCTTTGTTTGATGTCGGTGCTGCAACCGAGTCCTGTTGGGGATCCCCTCTAGTGTCGCAAGCGCTTTCTTTCTATATGTGGCAATTGTTTTGTATCAAGAATTCTACTTTGAGTGTTACTTAGATATATAGGATCTGAAATGAATTTTCATTTCATACGATGTATTATGATACGAGTAGTGTGTTCTATATCCCCGAGCCTTGGCGAGGGGATATAAAACGCACAACGAGTTTCATAATACATCGTATTAAATGAAAATTCATTTCAGATTCTTTTTATCACATGATTCTGCCAATAAATGTTTATTTCCAACGTGAAATCAACGATTCCGAGAACTAGAGGCGAATCACGCCATGACCTTCAGGAGTCGTCTGCTACGCTATGAGAAGTAGTTCTCCATCGTAGATGTTCTGTGCGTAAAGGGAAAAAGATTTTAACTTTTGTTTAGTACTTTAATGCTATAATTCTTTCATCAACAACAATTTTAATCATTGATATTGAATTTGCGTCTTTATTTAACATATGACCGATGTTTGAAAGGTCACACTTGTCACAGTGTAGGTGATGAGGCTCCAAACTTGACCAATCGTATTCGAGCAGAGCGATATGTAACGTGTTATCATACCATTTGATTATGAAATGGTTTTATGAAACTGCATAACGGGTGTATCATGTGATAAATCAATTTATTACCTTTTGATGAAATCAATGAGATGGAGGTCAATAGTGGTCAAAACGATCGTGTAAGTGCATGAAGATGAGAAGGTGTTTCTTTCACTCTTTCTAAAGACATACTTTGTTAGGATCCCTATGATCTACATTGTATTTGAGGCCTAGAAAGGGGTTCATTGTGGCATATGAGGACTGATAGAGACTTCTAATTTCACATCTTTCTCTCATTTGAATGGTCAAAAACTAATTAATCTATGTCTTTGGAGAGATTTTTGGGTCCAAGGTGCTTGGAATTGTCATTCCTTATACTAGTATCGTACTCTTTTCTACGTTGTTATTGTAACGTCAAAGATTTTTTTTAAAAACTCTCTTCTAAAGTTACATCGTATAAAATATCAATATTAAGATATTATAAGTACTTTTGTAATAAGTTCCGCGCGACATATGCACATTTCAACAAATAAGGCACGGTCCATTTGATGTTCTCGGGTAGAGGGCTTGGGGGGGTGGTCGGTGCAAGATTATTTTTTTTCGCCTCGTACCAGAGCAAAATTATTTTTCTTGCAACGTTGGAGCAAGAATTTTATTTTTTCTAACTTTCTAACAGGTGATGTGAAATATATTAAGAATGTTTGTGTTTTATCAATAGAAATTCTTTATTTTTATTCAAAAGTCTTAAGTATTACTTTATTTTCATGAAAAATTTAATTCACTTCTAAACAGAGAGATAGAAGTATTTTACACTATAATCCTCAGTAAACAAAATCTATATATAAAGCCCCCGTTCCACTGCAATCCCGCTGTACCTACGTTCATTCCCGACCTCGAAAATTGCCAGGTCGAGAGAGAACGGCTCTATGTTGGTCCAAAATCGATCGGTATTGGAGCGGGCACGCTTTAGAGGTCGGGAAAAGTTTCCCGTATTCTTTCAACCGGTTGAAAAAATATGGGAAACTTTCCCGCTCTCTTTGTGGTCGTGAAATAGTCGGCGCTTGGTCGGGATAGTCGGGGGTACAGCCTAGGTTAATCGTGTACTGGTCGGGAAAGAGCGTGGTTTGAGCGTGGTCTGATTGGCATTTAACTAAACTCCGCTCTCTTCACGCATAAGATACGCTTTAATTATGCCCTGTTTCCGATCTTTACCCGTCCATCTACGCTCTTACCACGATCTATCCACTACAGATTCAATGTTTGCTGATCTTACCAAGACCTTTTCATGACAATCTTACGACCTATTCACGCTCTATATGACCAAGTTACGACCAAACGACGCTTCAAATAGGATCTGTGCATATTTCATTCATTTTCTCGAACTGATATTGATTTGTTCAAAATACTTATTATCAAAATCTCGCGGCGACGATTCTTGGCTATCCAATGCCACTTTTTAAGTAAGGATTTTTTTTTAATTTTGATCGCGACACATTTGAGTAAGGCTTGGTCAAAACAAGAAATATAGGCTTCTTCTTGGCCGATACGATCATTGGATAACAAATGAGATCAGCTTAAATTAGAAATTATGTTTTGAGCGGGAATGCATCGGGGACAGTCGGTAATAGACCGGAATTGCATCGGGAATAGATCGGATTTTGGTCGAAAATAGATCGGAGTTTGATCGGATATAACGGGACTTAGCCGGTAATATGATTGTGAGTAGAGCGGGTAAAGCGTGAGTAAGTCCGCGATGAAACGTGAATCGGTCATAAATTGATCGGATATCGGTCGGAATTAGAGCGTGATGTCAAGAAAAATAAATGAAAAGGTCGGGAAAGTTTTACCCGCTCTTGTATAAATTGCGGTCGGGAATGGTCGTAGGTACAGAGGGATTTTATTGGAACGGTGGCTTTAGGTACAAGTAAGAGGGTCTGAGTGGAGGGTTTTCTAGACAAATTTAAAAATTAGAATTGTTATTTGGGGAAAAACTGAAGTTCTCCTTTAAAGCTTGTATATAACAAGAGGCCCAGGGGCCACAACGCTCACCTGATAACTACGTAAACTAAGCATATCAAACAAAAAGACGTTTGTAAGAGGAAAATAACCAGACTTCAGAGTGGAACAAACATTAACAACACTTCTTAAGACATCTCTCCAGATAACCCTGATGCTTTCGGTATGTCGATACGTGCTTCCGTTCTTAAGAAGAAGTTTGTCAAATGAGGGTACTTCCCATGACCTATTTTTGCCTGTGGTGGTGCCACCTGTTGACAGATCCGGACAAAAAACAACAATACTTGTAGGGGACCATGATTACTTCATTCCTACCAAGTCTCATGAAAATCTGTTAGCGGTTCTGGAGAAGAAGTTGAATATGTATGAAAATCATCTTCCCCCTTCTTCTTGAGTAATCTAAGTAACCCGAGACAGACAGTTATACAGAAGCTAAAGCAAAATCCTGCTAATAAATTTCAGCCTTCTCCCCCTCCTTTCACTACGTTATGTAAATGTGAAGTTCTGTTTTTACATTAATATTTTGAGCTGCTCTCAATATTTTGATTTCAAAGTTATATATCTAAGTCTTCACAAGATGAATTTGAAAATACTTATTCATCTTTTTTTAATTATTTAATTTCCTTTTGCATACTCATTTAATAATTTAAAATATATAACATTCAAATGAATCGATAATCCAAGAATTTAAACCTCAAAAACATATATCTATATTTAAGAAAGACAACTCTTGCATACATGAGTTCTGCTGCCTCTGATACGAAACTAAAGTTACCAGGGTTTAAAATTCCTGATATAGATAAAAGAAGTACCAGAACTTGAACCCACAAGCCTTGGGTCCATGTGAACAGTAAACATATCTATTCATGATTGAAAAAATACTGATAAAAATCTGTTCAGCAGTTCTGGAGAAGAAGTTGAATATGTATGAAAATCAACCCCCCCCCTTTCCTTTTAACATAAGAACAAAAATTCATAAAAAAATCAAAAAATTAAAATTTTAGTATAAAATACATATCAAAGCAATGCTCAGGTGAGCTAAAAATTGTTGGGGTCCCACCGGGGTTTGAAGCCACTCCCCATAGGTCCATTGGGCATGGAAAACATACATTATACCTATGTACAATCTTAAAAGATATTCCTTAAAAATGCAAAATTGGATATCTTGACAAAATTCTTTCACTTGTAGGGTACCATGCATCAGTTCCTCATACCTACAAATTGTCATGACAATCTGAAGAGTGGTTATAGAAAAGAAGCAGAAAATGCATGAAAATCCCCCCCCCCCTTCCTTTTTACATAAGAAAAAATATCATAAAAAATCAAAAAAAAATTAAATTTAAGCATAAAATACATATCAAAGCATTAAGTAACTTAAATATGATAAATATGCAGTAAATGAGTGTGTAAAATCATACACTTATTGAGTTATTTAAAGAAATAGTGCAAAAATGTGCATTTCTGACTAAGTCCAAAAAGACGTCAAAACGCGTCAAAAATTTGATTTCGAAGAGGAACCAAAAATAACAACACTTCTTAAGCCATCTCTCTAGATCATCCTGATGCTTTCGGTTTGTCGATACATGCTTCGGTTCTGAAGAAGAAGTTTGTCAAAGGAGGGTACCCCCAGTGACCTACTTTTGGCTGTGGTGGCGCCACCTGTTGACGGATCCGGACGAAAAACAACAACACTTGTAGGGGACCATTAGTACTTCATACCCACCAAGTTTCACCCAAATCCCTTCAGCTGTTCTGGAGAAGAAGTCGAAAATAAGAAAAGTTTACGACGGACGACGGACGGACGCCGGACGGCAAGCTATGACAATAGCTCACTTGAGCTTTGCTCAGGTGAGCTAAAAATAGACTTTTTGGTGATACATGCATCTATTAATAGTAACGAATTATATTGATAATACATGTTTGTATATTTAAGCCTCTAAGGAAGTCCTTTTTCCATTAACATGCATTCTTTTGAGATTTTCAAATATGAATTTTGCCATTAAAAATTAATGTTTTGAAAGAAAACTATGGCGAACGGAGCGTGTCAAAAAAATTCTATAATTTGAAAACTGTGGTTAGCCGGAAAATTTTCAGGAATTTTGAGCGAAATTTTATGGTAATTCTTTAAATAAACATCACAGAAGTTCCTATAAGTAACAGCCATTCAGTCTCAAAGTCGAGAAGGCAAGGCAAAATTCAGACTACTTGAGAGAGTAAGATTTTTCTCACACACCATAAGCAAATTAATTTTTTTTCATCAAATTTAGAGCAAAATTAGTGACTGAAATAGCATAAATCTAAAAGGTGATGTACAGCGAAGTACTTTACATGATCTTAACCTAATGCCAATGAGCCAGCAAAGGACAAAGATATGCATTCAGGGAGATAACTTTAGAACAATTCATAATCTTGAAAAGCGATAGAGAATTAACCAAAACAAAAACAAAACAAAAACAATTAAGTGCTGAAACACTATCAAACTAGCTAAGCGAATGATATTATTTGGATGGGCGTAGCAGTCCAGCAACGATAGTACCAACCTAGTTGTTGAAATTATCAATCACTCTATTGTACGTTGGACATCATAGTAGCCCCTCTTTGTCAGGAGGGATGATTTGAATTATATGGGAAGTTGTTAAGTGTTGATAGTTATGTACATAATGCATAATAAAAGATCGAAGTCCAAGTGACAATATCGGATATCAAGTGAGGGTTTATCTGTTATAGTAGCCAAGAGAAATTTTAATAGCCACTCGCTGTAAGGACCAAAATCGAGTGGCACGGCATGTCATGGATTTTGATGATTTTCGGCATAATGGGTGTAGCCAAGTTCGATTAATTTCGGTAGGTCGTTTCTTCAAACGCACTTGAATATTTCTGTTTGCAAAATTTTCTCAAATTTCTAAAACCTGGGTCCCGTAGCATCATATCCCAGCAATATTGCTACGTCTTTCGGTTTATCTAGGACATAATTTGAACAGATGTTGGCCATATTACATTGTTTAGATTGAGGATCACTGACGAGGGTTAAATACCCGAAACGTACATGTCTGGTCCATGCTGTAAATGAATCTGCTCTAAAATGATGCTAATGAATATGGAGACGTTAAACATATACTATGTACTGACGATGAAAATAACACTTTTCGGCCATAGTGACCTCTGGTTGCCATGGTAACGAGGTCATTCTATTTATAGCACTTTTAAGACCATGAAATAAGCCAGCTTCGGATACTTTGTTGCCATGGTTACCATCGTAACAGCCTTTTCGTTTTTATTCTATTCTTACTTACTTCCATTCTTTCTTAGTACACTTAGTTGTATTAATCAAAAATCATTTTAAATGAAGCGAAAAATAGAGGTTAAAATAAGGGCCAATTTTGTATGTTTTTGAACATATTCAATCTCAAATATCACAAAATGCACCGAAAGGAGACCATTGATTTTCATCAAAGGAAATATATGTTTATTGACAAATAAAATCAACAAAAAATTGGAGTGAGTCAATTAAGAGTTTTACCTTAATTCTGTCATCAAAAATCGTTGCTTTGGCAATATTACACATTTTTATTGTTTCATATTATATTTCAAATTGACTTTATTCATCTTTAGAGTTACAGAAGATTGTCAAAATGTATGCATGGATAGATATGACCTAACTTTTTCACATAAAAACAATTAAAATGTTCAAGGTCATTGGCTTGATGTTCAAGATCATTTCTATTTTGGGACTCAAATGTTGAAATGTTTTGGTTACCGATTTTAATTATTTTTTGATTTTTTCATAGGTCATATTTAACATGAAAGCTCATGAATATAAGAAAGAAAAAATCTCTGAATTTATTGAACTGTAGCAATTTAATAGGAAAATATTTTCTGTTAAAAAAAAGGAAAACACAGATTTCGTTCCTTTTTTATCAAAAGTTTTCAAAGATGTGAAGAAACTTTAACAATAGTTCTAAGAAATAAGTGCTAGATTAATCATTTTATCGCATATGACTGTTAAGTTCAATATCTCAAGGTTTCTGAAATATTGGAACCTTCATTTTATGAAAAATCAGGATTTTTCGTCAAATCTGGTCACTTTGATTTAATTACCTTGGAAATGCAGTGGGTGACCTTGAAATATTACATCTATACATCTATATACATCAGAGGCATTTTAATATAAAGACGACCTTGAAAATAGTTCAAGGTTACCCACTGCATTTCCAAGGTCATTAAACTTTAAGTCATCAAGTGGTGTAAAATAACCTCACTGTAAGATTATCTTACAAGAAAGGCAGCAAAATGCAGGGCACAAGCAACACATGGATGGATATGTAAATGAATATAAAAATAGAGGGCGTACGAAATACGGTCCGTGCTTTGCCGGCTGTAGAGAGCTCATGCATGTTATCACCCAAGAAGTCCGACCGACATTCAGAGAGGACAGGTTGTCGGGGCCCTGTCCTCTCTAGCGAGATTTGGACAGGGCCCGTCATGAAGTTCTGTCGTCACATTCATTCAGATTGCAGTTCTTAAGAAAGCACTGGTAAAGGCTGTAGATTGGTCAAGTACCAAGCCAAGTGTCCGTCTGGTGACAGCAGGATCATATCCATGGTATGAAAGGCTTTGATGGTTCTGACGCATTTTTATGATAATTCTGTCTACAAGACAGTACTGCCAACAATCATCTTTCGTGAGGTGTCCTTGGTAACAATGCTACTAAGAATGTGAAAATGGCAAAAGAAAAGAGGGGACCTCCAACACCACTCGGTCGCAGCACCAACAGCAAAACCCCAAAACACCCACTGCAAAAACACAAAGCAGACACGCACAGAATGAGACGCAAATGGTACAATGAACGCCAAATCACATAGAAACATGACTACACATAAACCAACGAGACCAATGTACAAGTTAAGGCAACCTTTTCCACAATAAAATTAAATTAACTACTTATGGAACGAAGTCATTTTCTTCTACCTCGGGTTACATAGAAACAATGCACGTTTGCTCTACATATTACCTTTGCGAACAAATCTCAGTGCATGTAGACATACTCGTAATAATAATTTAGTAACCTTTGCTTCTACCTTGACCTTTGACCTTCATTTAAAAAACTTGAACATTGGGCATAACTTTTGAATAGTAAGCTATAGGGCTTTCATATTTCACATGTGTATTCCTTGTGATAAGACCTTTCCACTGATATCAATTTTTGTTACCTCGTGACCTTTACCTTGACCTTTGACCTAATTTTGAAAAACTTTAACATTGAGCATAACTTTTGAATGGTAAATGGTAGGGCTTTGATATTTCACATGTTTATTCCTTGTGACAAGACCTTTCCATGGATACCAAAAATTTTTGACCTTGTGACCTTGACCTGGGAGTTTGACCTACTTTTTGAATAACTTTGACCTTGGTCATAACTTTTGAGTAGTGAGGGATAGGGCTTTGATATTTCACATGTGTATTCATTGTGACAAGACCTTTCCATGGATACCAAAATATTTGTTCTTGTGACCTTGACCTTGGAGTTTTACCATTATACAATTTTAACTGACAAAGATGCTGACGGGGGGAGGGGCATTCGTGTTTCACAAATACATGTTTTTATTCAATTTCCAATGTTTAGAGCAAATGATGTAAAATCGAAACGTCATATCTCACACATGTGACCAACATATGAATGCTTTATTTCAATACAGAGTCAGCTTTAGGAGTTACATGATACGCTTCTAACCATTTTATATTTTGTTCGTAGTAATGCTTTATTGTAAAGCACTGTCTGAGTAAGCTTCCCTCTCTGCTCTCCCTCACGTATATGATCTATTTGTTATATTGGAACATTATCACTTTTCCTTTCAAGAATCCACAAACAAGTTTATTGCAATAAAGGGAGATCGTGTAAGGATGAATTTGTTCATACTGACAAAGCCTACATAGATACATTCCTCCACTACTCAGCATTTCAACTGATCTGCCATAAAATTCTGTGAACAGAATATGGCTACTTGGATCGCATGCGACATCAGTTGGACAAAACTTGTTTCTTCCCCCTGAAGCTCTGTCTCCTTTGTATGTGAACTTTACACGACCATCACTTTTGAGAACGATCAGTTCTGCGCTCTCCTTATCGAGATAGTTGACAACACAAATATCAGTGTTCTTGTTTTCTACAGCTGTAGTCGGCAGTGTAAACAGTCTTGTTTTTCCATCAGCTCCGAACTCGTACACATGGATCACATTTCCCCTTAAATCCATACGCTGGACGACACGAC
Source organism: Pinctada fucata (assembly GCA_028142955.1). Lineage (NCBI taxonomy): Eukaryota > Metazoa > Mollusca > Bivalvia > Pterioida > Pteriidae > Pinctada > Pinctada fucata. Next base: position 44,943,184 of record AP027102.1, on the reverse strand, counting down.
GACTTGCCGGTGCTAGTTTATATCTATCGCCGTTATCAATGCAGGATAAAAGAATTTCGTCTTTCTTTGTCCTACTGATGAATGTTGGATACAATGGTGTGGTGTAGAATAACCTCTTTTTGTTTTCATCCTTGTCGGTAACTAATACATAACCTTCATAGCGATTGGTAAGAACTATATCACCACTGTTCATGGCTACTATTTCAGTAGATGGTGTTTTCATCACTTTGAGTTCTTTTCCAGTAGAACTAAGGATCCTAGCATACTTGTCGCCTTTAATTTGAACGATAACTTTATCTTCTGCGACGCATTGAATTAAATAGATAGAGGAAGAATATTTGTCTATTTCATTGATCTTCTCTAAAGACACGTGATGAATGCTTCCTACTTTTTCATTCAGAAGCTTTCGATCCATCTTAAAAGGCTCAAAAACTGTAAGACACATGTGCTTGTCTGAGCTCAACGAGAGAGCTTCGTCCAGGCCCTCTTTCATCTCATCCTCCATATCAATGATGTCATGATCGGGTAAGTCATGTATGTCGTTCGTAAGTGATGTTGTTAACAGTTCAAGGCGGTTGTATTTCTCTTTCAGTGAGTCACGTTTTTCTTTATATATTTCCTTCGCCTCTTTGCACTTCTTTTGGCACTCTTCTTCTCTGATATCAAAAAATTTGTTTATTTCATCGATGTAACATTTTCTTGACCGTTTCAATGTTGATTTATTTCTATCGAAGTCATCGTCGGCAATCTTTATCTTTTGGTCAAATCCTTCAATTTCTTTTTGAATTCTAGGAAGCTGCTTGGTGGTGATTATTTTACATTCGGTAGGGAGATTGCGTTTTTTGTCCCTCAAAATGTCTGCAATAGTTTCCCATTCGTGTGAAGCATGCTCCTCTTTAATGCACACCGAACATATTTTCTTTTCACAATGTTTGCAATATGCATGAAGTTCCTTTCTTTCGTGGATTTCACAAACTTTCAAAGCGTATTGCGCTGCGGCCATCATTGAAACAATCCGTGCAGTCTAATGAGCGACCTTATAAAAGGGATGCTTTGGAACGTAAATGTGCATCCGGACTTGAGATTGAGTACGTGCATTTCGTCATTAAATATCTGCATACTTCAAATGATACTAGCATATCCGATATTTTCGAGTCATGAGGAAACATCTTGCCATCTCATCGAGAAGATTAAACAGGTCTTCACTGTCCTACTTGTAATTCTGCCTAACGTTATACGAATTAAATACCCTTTCTGACGGTATCTTGTATACATATATTTTACATTATCAAAATAATGTCTGACCGTGCTCCAGTTCTACTACCTAAGGTTCTGAGTTCTCAATCAGGGGTACGACTAACATCGTCACTGAGGAAGTTCTACCGTCGATACGGAGAACTCGTATGTACACTAGATGTCCTGAATGGTGGATGATATTCTGTCTTGGACCATTTGAACCACCCAACCACAGAACATGCTTATTTCTTTGGATATGGAGTTATCCGGATATGACAATTCTACCGAATTGAAGCGACGGGAGTTGACGTAAGCGACGTAATCCAGGATAACCATACCTTCTGCTTTTTCCGGGGGAGATGGCCGTCCTAAGTCGGCACCGGTTGCCCATTGGTCTCGTTGGTTTATGTGTAGTCCTTTGTGTTTGATGTTTCTGTGTTGTGCGTTGACGTTCCTTGTCCCTTACGCCTCTCTTTCTGTGCTTGTCTGCTTTGTGTTTTTGCATTGGGTGTTTTGGGGTTTTGCTGTGGGTGCTACAACCTGGTGCTGTTGGAGATCCCCTCCTTTGTTGAATGCACGCAAGAGAATCCGACTCTTCTTAGCACCTGGTCTCACTCCCATATATGGAGTTCGCTTCTTTTAATATGGAGGAGGTTTTTCTTTGTTTGCTTGGTTCCTGTTTTGTCCTGATTTTGTATGCCTTCGGTTTATGATGTTATGAATTATCGATTTTGTTCTTAGAATTGGTATATGGTCATTATCCATATTTGTTATTAGTAAGCTGGATAAATTTACACAATTTCACCTACTTTTTCTCTGAAAATATTTATGAGAATTGATTTCCTTTAATAAACTCGCTTAGTCATAACTTACCGTCATGCATATGTATGTACATATCACAGCACATATGGTGTGCAAGACCATTTTCTGATGTTTTGATTTTAACAAATTACAAAGAAACTTTTAGGTCAAGGTAAATAATCCATTCCACAATTTATTAAAAGACTTTCTGGAAATTAAAAAAAAAATTATTGTCAACTTCTTTTGATATTCGGATCCATACAAGTAACAAAGTATATTACTTTGAATATTTCAAAACCTCCATTTTATGGTGACATAATTAACGAAATAAGAAGGATCAAAGGTAGACAAAATTACCATCGAAATTGTGTTAGAATCATCAAACTCCTTCTATCCCGTAGATATAATCCTTCTGTCACCAGACGGACACTTGGCTTGATACTGGACCAATCTACAGCCTTGTACCAGCGCATTCTTAAGAATTGCACTCTCACTGACTGTGACGACAGGGCTCCATGACGAGCCCTGTACAAACCTCTTTAGAGAAGACGGGGCCCGGACCACCTGTCCTCTCTGAATCTCAGTCGGACTGCTCGGGTGATAACATGCATGAGCTCGCTACAGCCGGCAGAGCACGGACTGTACTTCGTACGCCTTCTGTTTTATATCCATTTACATATCTATATGTTTGTTTCTTGGGCCCCTGCGTCATGCTGTCTGTTTGTATGCTCATCTTAAAGTGATGAGGTTATTTTACACAACAATTGTGCGTTCGTCGAGACCTCTTGGTAATCGGTAAGGTAGGAGGGTTGTGCGCACGTAATCCGGATAACCACAAGGTCTGCTACTGACGTGGTTGATGCCCGTCCTAGGTCGGCACCGGTTGCCCATTTGTCTCGTTGGTTTATGTATAGTCATTTATGTTTTATGTTTCTATGTGATTTTGCGTTCATTGTATTATTTCCGTCTCATTCTGTCTGCTTTGTGTTTTTGCAGTGGGTGTTTTGGGTGTTTTGCTGTTGGTGCAGCAACTGAGTGTTGCTGGAGTTCCCCTTATTTTTCTTAGGGAAGCGCTCATTCATTGGTTTGAAATAAATAACCCAGATAAATTCAAGATCATATCTGTCTTTGTTAGAAAGACAATGATAAGATCAAATTTTCACTGTCTCTGGCTAGGACATACATTAACATATAAGCAAAATGTGACCCAGTTGGTTGTTAACATTGATCACCTGCTCAAAGATGTCACTTACAAAAAAAAGGCCTTTAGACGGTAAGCCGTTCCTATGAGAAAAGGGAGATATTTTAAGGAAGAAAGATTGGTCTATCGGTTATATTTTTTTATTCTTTCAAATTCAAGTACTACCTATATGGTTGGGCACTATTTCAGCAAACACATCACAACTAATATGGAAAGAATCTAAGAGGGGTCTGCATTTTGTCTTGAATGACCATGAGTCACCAATAGATTTACTTTTTATCTATTCTTAAATGATGCTATTGAATTTGATGACGTTTATCATTTGACCCATTGGTGAGTGTCACTGCTGGTGGACCAGGAGTCCCCGAGGGCACATGTAGCCAGGTTAGATCAACTTCTGTTGATCTCGTTTCTTCAACGCATTCGAAAAATTTCTTGATTATCTAAAACGTAGGTCTTGAAGCATCATATCCCATACATCCTGCTACGTCTTTCGGTACATTTTTTTTACAAAATAACTTTTAAACTCTTTGGCCAAATTATATTGTTTAGATTCGGGATTACTGACGAGGGTCCAAGCTGCAAATTGATTCTATTGAATTTCAAGACGTTTATCATTTAGAGCAAACTTATTCCAAATTTCTTCATAGCAGCACTATTTAATATTGGACCTTTTTTAAAATGACGAACTTCGGACTTGGCACTGTCAGTGGACATGTTATAGAAATATGGAGCTACCGGTATTAAAAGAACAAACAAGAAATAAAGGATGGGGACTAAATCCCCTCTTCCCCATCTGACCAGTCAAACGGAGATTTATTGCTCTTGGGAAACATTATGGATTCATTGCAACTACGTCAACTGTTTGGATTTACACCTTCCCTTCGAAGTATTAAGTGCAAATGCGAAGTACGAGACCCTTGGAAAATGTCTAATGTGAATGAGCCAGTAGACAATATTCCAGACAAGCGCCCTAGTCCTTATAGCGATATGCCCAACGTCATCATAGGATTAGGGGGAATCTATCAGATCTTGTAAAACCTATGAGTACTTTTAAAAAGCTACTGGTCCCGACAGCATATTATGTCCCTTTCTTGAGGAGACCGCAACAGATCTAGAGGCTGCGTGCATCTTTCAATTCCTCTTTCAAGCAATTATCAACCAGGGAATAGTGCCCACTGATTCGAAAACTGCCAGTGTGGTACCCATATGAGAGATGAGTCGAGCTGAAAATTACCTCTAAATAAGTCTTACTTAAGTGGCCTGCAGCATACTTGAACATGTAATAAACAGCAGCATTTTGCGACACCTGTACCCTCACAACATCGTTCGTGCGAAAGCCAGCTTATCCTCACCATACATGGCTTAGTCTGTAATATCGACAACATTGACAAGACTAATCTAATTCTCTCGCACTGCTCGAAGGCGTTTTACAAATCGCCACAGCTACTGGCATATCCTACCCAACTGGATAGGAGACTTCTACAGCATCCGGAACAACCTTCACCACTGTATAGGAGACTTTCTTTGAGCGCATAGGCAGAAGGTCTTACTGGAGGAAGCCACATTCAGCACCACACCAGCACAGTCCGGTGCCCTAAGAGTGTCTTAGGCCCGTTGGTCTTTAATATATTGATAAATGTTCGAAAGGGTACAGTTTCGGAGGGATGAACGGTGCGCCTCTTTATCGATATTGTGCCCTCGTTGAGAAAATCAACAACAAGAAATATGCCACGAAGCTCCAAGAGGACGCAGACAGACTGCAGAAGTGGGAGAAAGCATGGGTCATGGAATTTCACATCAGGAAGCGTTGAACATAAAAAACAGGAGGTATGTCATCAGTCAACCGAACAACATTCATGGCCATATCCATACTCCTGATATTGTGGATTCAGCAAAATACATGCACCTTGGGTTTACATACATAAGTTAGAGTCTTATTGAACTACAATATTGACCAAGTGACAAAGAACGTAAACAACACTCTGACCTAGGACGCAATGATAGAAAATTCAGTTTTTTTGGTTAAAAAATATGGTAGTTTCGCCCTTTGAAGAAAAACTGAGGTCGTAGTTTTCAATCAAGCCAGGAACCTCCAGAAATTAAAGCAGAATGTTGAAACATTAACTGACAGGTTATTGTCCGTATAATGTAAAGAAATAACTTTAGGATTTTCCAGAAAACAAGCCGAAGTCTTGTTATGATTGTTTGAAGATGGCATTCCACAACATGTTGCGATCATTTTGATCGACTTATCATTGGAAATATAACGATTTGCGCTTCAGATATTCAATTTACCAGGAACCTCTAATTCTTTATGTATTCTATTTGTCAAATGAAAACTCTTTTATGAGCGTAACAATTCTTCTTTAAGAGTTTCGAAATTCAAGGTAGGTACTGTAAAAATTAGATATTGACTATTTTTCCTTCTATAATCCTTTGGTCATCCATAACCTATCGCTGATCCAATATGGCGAATATGCAAATTAGCTAAACGGTAATATTTCAAGCAATGTCAATGCAGGCCTGTGTTTTGAAATATCCAGCAAATATCGATTTTAAAGTGTCAGTATTGCACAAAGAATTTTTAAAACGTCATAAAATCGTAAAATATTGACAAATTACAACAGGTGGCAAAATTTAGGTACATGATCGATCCCTGGGTAACCGGACAAGTGGGACGGTTGTGCGCACGTGATCCGGATAACCAAATTTTTAAAGAATAATATGGCAGATGACCAACTTAAGTCGATGCAAATTGGTCGTGTTGGTTTATATGTAGTCTTTTGTGTTCCTATTCTAATGCCATTTGTGTATTCCTTGTTCTTTTTTTTCGTCTCCTTCTTCCTACTCTGTGTTTCGGGGATAGGGGTATTTGGGTGTTTTGCTGTGTGTGCTGCAACCGAGTCTTGTCGGAGATCCCCTCCTTTCTTTTATGCGTGTAACAGTAAGGTACTAGCCATCGACCTTAATTCATGTAAAGTTTATTTATTTTGTCCGAGGGGCGGTGCACTTATTGCATGATTTTAAATATTTATAAAAGTTTATCTTGTCCGAGGAGCGGTGCACTCATTGCATGATTTTAAATATCCATGCTAAAAACATCAAAACATTCATCAGGTTTTCAAGCTCAACTACTTCCTTTTAAATTGTGTTTATAGGTATATCTTATTACAAAGTACTATCTAGTAATCTTCCCTCTCTGCTTTTCCTCTAAAACTTATTTATTTATATTTGAACATCTTTACTTTTCCCTCTGAAAATCCACACACAAATGTGTTGCGATGAAGAGAGATTGTGTGTGGGTGAATAAGTTCATACTGACAAAGTCCACATAGGTACATCCCTTCACTACTCAGCATTTCAACTGATCTGCCATGATATTCTGTGAACAGAATATGACTACTGGGGTCGCATGCGACATCAGTTGGATAAAATTTGTTCCTTCCCCTTGAAGCTCCTTCCCCTTTGTATGTGAACTTTACACGACAATCACTTTTGAGAACGACCAGTTCTGCTCTCTCCTTATCGAGACAGTTGACAACACAAATGTCAGTGTTCTTGTTCTCTACAGTCCTAGTCGGCAGTGTAAACAGTCTTATTTTACCATCATCTACGAACTCGTACGCATGGATCACATTTCCCATTAAATCTATGCGCTGGATAACACGACGACTTGCCGATGATAGTTTATATATATCGCCGTTATCTATGCAAGTCACTAGAATTTCATCTTTCTCAGTCCTACTGATAAATGTTGGATGCATTGGTGTGGTGTAAAACAACCTCTTTTTATTCTCATCCTTGTCGGTAACTAAAATATAGCCTCCATTGAAACTGGTGAAAACTATGTCACCGCAGTTCATGACGACTATTTCAGTACATGAAGTTTTCATCACTTTGAGTTCTTTTCCTGAATTACTAAAGATTTTAGCATATTCATTGCCTTTAAGTCGAGCGATAACTTTATCTTCTGCGATGCATTGAACTGAACTGATGGAAGAAGAATATTTGTCTATTTCATTGATCTTCTCTAAAGACACGTGGTGAATGCTTCCTACTTTGTCATTCAGAAGCTTTCGATCCATCTTAAAAGGCTCAAAAACTGTAACACACATGTGCTTGTCTGAGCTCAAAGATAGAGCTTCCTTCAATCCCTCTTCCATCTCATCCTCCATGTCAATGATGTCATGATCGGGTAATTCATGTATGTCTTTCGTAAATGATGTTATCAACAGTTCAAGGCGGTTGTATTTCTTTTTCAGTGAGTCACGTTTTTCTTTATATATTTCCTTCGCTTCTTTGCAATTCTTTTGACACTCTTCTTCTCTGATATCAAACCATTTGTTTACTTCATCGATGTAACGTTTTCTTGACTGTTTCAATGTTGATTTATTTCTATCGAAGTCATTGTCGGCAATCTTTATCTTTTGGTCAAATCCTTCAACTTCTTTTTGAATTCTAGGAAGCTGCTTGGTGATGATTGTTTTACATTCGGTAGGGAGATTGCGTTTTTTGTCCCTCAAAATGTCTGCAATAGTTTCCCATTCGTGTGAAGCATGTTCCTCTTTGATGCACACCGAACATATTTTCTTTTGACAAGTTTTGCAATATGCATGAAGTTCTTTTCTTTCAAGGATTTCACAAACTTTTAAAGCGTATTGCACTGCGGCCATGATTGTAACCATCAGTATAGTGTCTAATTAGCGAGCTTATAAAGGGAAACTTTGAACGTAAATGTGCATCCGGACTTGATATTGTGTACGTGCATTTCGTCATTAAATATCTGCATATTTCAAGTGGTACTAGTATATCCGATATTTTCGAGTCACGAGGAACCATCTTGTCATCTCATCGAGAAGGTTAAACAGGGTTTCACAGTCCCATTTTTACTTCTAAGGTTCTGACTTCTAAATCAGGGATACGTTTGTGACCGATTTACATCGTCACTGAGGAAGTTTATGGTCAATACGGTGAACTCCTTATACACTATGATGACCCATTGTCCAGAATCGTGGATGATATTCTGTCGTAGACCATTTGAACCATCCAACCACAAAATATGATTATATCTTCGGATATGGAATTAACCGGATATGACAATTCTTCCGAATTGAAGCGACGGGTGTTGCATGCAAGCAGGAGATGCTGACTCTTCTTTGCACCTGGTCTCACAGTCTCACTCCCATATATGGAGTTCGCTTCTCTTCATGTGGTGGAGGTTTTTCTTTGTTTGCATGGTCCCTGTTTTGTCCTGATTTTGTATGACATCAACTTATGATTTTCTGAATTCAGCATCTTATTTGGACATAATGTTGTCCTACGACACTGTTGGTCACATGAACACCTCACTCTATGACAAACGTGACTACTTTAATTTCAGCATTACAAACTTTCCTTTTCTGAGTAGCAACATCCCTTCATCGCCTGCTTATGGTGTGTTCATATCTCAGTTGATACGCTATGCCAGAGCAAGTATCAAATATGCGGATTTTGTCCCGAGAGCTAGGCGTCTTTCAGATAAGCTTCTCAGTCAGGCATATGTTTGTGACCGACTAACATCGTCACTGAGGAAGTTCTACGGTCGATATAGGGAACTCCTCATACACTATGATGTCCCACTCTCCACTCCAGAATGGTGGATGATATCCTGCCATAGATCATTTGAACCATTCAACCGACGATTGAACGAACTCTATGTCTTCCGAAATGGAAGCAATCGAATGTGACAGTTCTACCGAATTGAAGCGACGGGTATTGCATGCAAGCAGGAGATGCTTACTCTTCCTGGGCATCTTCCTGGGCACCTGGTCTCACTCCCATATCGGGAGTTAGCTTCTTTTCATGTGGTGGAGGTTTTTGTTTGTTTGCTTTGGTTCCTGTTTTATCCTAATTTTGTTTGCCTTCGGTTTCTGATTTTCTGAATCATAGATTTTGTGCTGTATACAAGGATATGGTCATTATACATATTTGTCATTATCGATTTTGTTCTGTGAATGGGGATATGATAATTATCCATATTTTTTATTAGTAAGCTGGATAACAGGATAAGTTTACACGATTCTATCTACTTTCTTTCTGAAAATGTTTATGAAAATTGATTTCCTTTAATAAACTCGCTTAGTCATAACTTACCATCATACGGTATGTACATTTCACAGCTCATCCGGTATGCTGGATCATGCATTGAAGTTTGGGATCTTTATAGTAGAAATTTACAAATTACGAAGAAACTTTTAGGTCAAGGTTATCGCTTCCACAAACTAGTAAAGACTTTCTGGAAATTTTACAAAAATTATTGTCAACTTCTTTTGAAATCCTGACGGACACTTGGCTTGGTACAGTACTGGACCAATCTACAGCCTTGTACCAGCGCATTCTTAAGAAATGCATTCTAACTGACTGTGACAACAGGACTCCATGATGAGCCCTGTACAAACCTCTTTAAAGAAGACAGGGCCCGACCACCTGTCCTCTCTGAATCCGTTGGACTGCTCGAGTGATAACATGCATAAGCACGCTACAGTCGGCAGAGCATGGACTGTACTTCGTACGCCTTCTGTTTTTATATCAATTTACATATCCATATGTGTGTTTCTTGGGCCCCTGCGTCATTCTGTTTGTTTGTTTTGTCATCTTACAGTAGGGTGGTTATTTTACGCCACAATTGTGCGTTCGTCGAGACTTCTGGGTAATCAGAAGGGTGGAAGGGTTGTGCCCATGTAATCCGGATAACCACAAGGTCTGCTACTGACATGGTAGATGGCCGTCCTAGGTCGGCACCAGTTGTCCATTGGTCTCGATGGTTTGTGTGTCGTCATTTGTGTTTTATGCTTCTATGTGATTTGGTTTCCTTGTGCCATTTGCGTCTCTTTCTGTGTGTGTCTGCTTTGTGTTTTTGCAGTGGGTGTTTGCATTTCCCTTAGTGAAGCGCTCATTCATTGGTTTGACATAAATAGCCCAGATAAATTCAAGGTCATATTTGTCTTTGTTAGAAAGACAATGATAACAACAAGTTTTTCCCTATTTCTGGCTAGGACATACATCAACATATAAGCAAAATGTGACCCAGTTGGTTGTTAACATTGATCACCTACTCAAATTTGATGACCGTGTCACAACAAAAAAAAAGGCCTTTAGACGGTTAGCCGTTCCTATGAGAATAGGGAGATCTTCAAATGAAGAAAGATAGGTTTATCGTTTATATTTTTCATTCTTTTCAATTCAAGTACTACCTATGGATGGGCACTTTTGCAGCAAACACATCACAGCTAATATGATGTTATTGAATTTGAAGACGTTTAACAATGGAAAGAATCAAAGAAAGGGATCTGCATTTTGATTTGGATGACCATGAGTCACCAATAGATTTACTTTTTATCTATTCTTAAATTATGCTATTGAATTTGAAGACGTTTATCATTTGACAAATTTGGTGAGTGTCACGACCAGGAGTCCCCGTGGGCACATGTAGCCAGGTTAGATCAACTTCGGTTGATCGTTTCTTCAACGCATTCGAAAAATTTCTTGAATTTTAAAACGTAGGTCTTGAAGCATCTTATCCCACTCATCCTGCTATGTCTTTCGGTACATTTTTGGACATAATAACTTTTAAACTCTTTGGGCAAATTACATTGTTTAGATAGAGAATCACTGAAGAGGGCTAAGTACCCGAAACGTGCATATCTGGTCCATGCTGCAAATCTATCTTTTCTTAAATTATGCTATTGAATTTTAAGACGTTTATAATTTAGAACAAACTTCCAAAGGAGTAGGTGCGGTAACCTGTCATTTCGGCCCTATTTTCAAAGTTGTTTATATATCTAGTTTATAAAATGTCAAATGTATGGTAAGTCGAAATCATGAAAGCTTTTTTTGAATTTCACAGTCCTATACTGAATAATACGTTCAAAACGTCTAAAACCGCTGAAATAATTGAAAATATCAATAAATGAGCGATATTTCGATACAAAACTATGAAATCAAGAGGTAATCCAGGCCTTGCCCATAAATATTTTTCTGTCAATCGATGGATGTCTGATCGGCCTTTTAATTTGCATAAAGAAATTCGTGGGCGAGGCTTGGAGCATAGATGAATTTTGAAATTTTGTGTGTAAAATACGATGATTTTTCTGAGTTTTGCGTCATTCAGGGTAAATGACATCATACATCACGTGACGTTACGAGGGCTCAACATTATGACGCGGTATTTTCTCAAACATTTAAAAAAAATTTATTTCGCATGTCACTTCAATCGTAGCGCTCGGTCGACACCCCCCCCCCCCCCCCCCTCTCTTGCACAATCTACATGTAAGGTACGTTTGAACACAATTCGAAGGTCATGTAGTAAATCTAAAGAAAAATACTTTTATGGATACCTTGAATGCACAAGTATAAATTATCCACTGAGAAAAAAAAATATGAGAGAAAAAAATAATAATAACAGGAACAGAATCGAATGGGGTATACCAAAACAAATTTATACGACTTTTTTAATAATGGTAGGATCTTTCTACGTAATAACTTTTATTTCACGAAATAAACTTCTGCAGAAAAATCCAATATGTGAAAAATACGGTCTCGACTGCGTGTGCACGAGTTGTTCAAAGGACAGTGATCTCGAGTTCCCGATGAAAATACGCGACGCATCTTCTCTACCTTGAGGCTACCTGCCCATATCTTTCTCAAAAACTTTCAGCTCATATGGGTCATTCAAACCCAGGGCTCACACTGGCTCAAAATTTTGTGTCGCAAGTTTGCGAGATGACACAAAATTGTGCTGTAGCACAATATTGCGCGACTACGAAAGCCTATTGAGCTCAAGTGGTAGCTGAGAAATTTATTTTTTCGCGTTATAACGCGAAAGTTTCGCGTAATAACGCGAAAGTTTCGCGTTATAACGCGAAAGTTTCGCGTTATAACGCGAAAGTTTCGCGTTATAACGCGAAAAAATAAATTTCTCAGCTACCACTTGAGCTCAATAGGCTTTCGTACGCGACAATAAAGTTGCTGAGAAAACTTTGATTTTTCTCAATAGAGTCAGTGTATGTGTTGATCTGTGTGTTGTATTTTCCAGAACATACAAAGTCATATTGTATTAGATTCAACAAAGTCAGAGACTGATATCAACACTACTTCTATGATAACAACTAATATCAACACTACTTCTATGATAACATAGTAAATGCAAAATATTCAGTAAGTTTGAATTCAATGAGAGTACTGAGTATGTGATGACTCATGAGATCAATTAGACCAATTCAAAAAGTTACAGACTTCTATGCTTATCATCATCAATTTGCAGTTTAGGGATTACTGTATTGACAAGACAGTTGGTAGCTGCAAACATGGTGTAGGCTGAAAGAACTGCAGCTTTGCTTTAAGACCAAGCTTTAGTACTGACCCCCCCCCCCCCTCTCCCCATGACTTGAACTCCTTGATAGCAAGGTCAGCCTGGAATTGGCTATTGTAGCCAAAGAAAGATGGACAGACCTTGAATTTTTCCTGGGATGGGGAGGGGGTCCAAGTATATGATTGTGAAAAACATTAGACAAAAAAAAAAAAAAAAAAAAAAACGGGAAAAAATAGCATTCTAGGAAATTTCCAGGGTGGCTCCTAACACCCTCTAGATATGCTCTTGATCATTTATTCAATGTAGCTTGAAAACAGTCCGCTTAAACAATCTTTGCTTGTTGGTTGGAAAAATTGTTGACCTGATTAAATAAGGTCGGTGTAGCGGACCCCCCCCCCCCCACACACACACACACACGAATAAAAGATCGCAACGTACATGTAACTTATCTAGATGAATATTTCTCATATAGATACAGAAGCTTTTTGTGGTTTGTTTTCGTAATCACAATGGCCTAGAAATAAAATAAAATAAGTAATTTTTTCCTGTTCATTTCTTCGTCGCCGACGCTTTGTTTCACATGAGATCGGCGCCTATGACGCAAAAATAAAAGAAAGTAGAGGGGGTGCTGTTGTGGGTCCACGACGTCGAGCTCGTATGCTTTTATCCTGAATACAAAGATCACAAAACCTCGAATTAGATGCTATTGAAGGCTTATTTTTGATAGTTTTATCGTCAGAACTTGCAGACGTTTTAAAAACGAACGGCGTCAATTTTGCTACTTTGTTTTCCGATACGGAATCAAACATTTCTAAGTTACGTTTCTCTGCAATTTTAATATCTAAATTATATAATACAGTGGTACAGTACGGTCCGTGTACTAAACCACAATTCATTTTTCCATTTTGGAAATGTTAATGAAAAATTGAAAATTGAATCAATTTTTCATTTTTCATTTTCAATTTAGTAAATGAAAAATGGAAAATTGAACCAATTTTCCATTTTTCATTTTAAAATTTCAAATTGAAAAACGAAAATGGAAAATGCACTCAAATATGCTGTATTAAACCACAATTCAATTTTCCATTGCAAAAGTAAAAAACGAAAATGGAAAATTGAACCCATTTTCAATTTTCAATTTTCATTTTGAAAATGAATAATGAAAAATTGATTCAATTTTTCATTTTTCATTTTGAAAATGAAAAATGAAAATTGAAAATGGGTTCAATTTTCAATTTTCCTTATTAAAATTCTATTTTCTTAATGAAAAATAGAAAATGGACTGTAATAGGCTGTACTAAACCACAATTCAATTTTCCTTTTCAAAATCCGTAATGAAAAATGAAAAATTGAGTCAATTTTCCATTTTTACACTCCATGTGCTAATGCAAAAATGAAAAATTGAATCCATTTTCAATTTTTCATTTTCGTTTTAACGACACAGGACCTGCACACCCCTATTTCTATAGTCCAGAGGTCCAGCCATTAGACTTTAGCCAATCAGAGCGCTCGTTTCAAACGTAAACTAAAGTCTCTATCGGCAGCTTGCCCTTTCTCTCGCTTCGCAAATAAACAGTTGTTGTTGTGTAAATAACATTTTAAATGTTTTGTTTTTAAAATAAAAATTTTAAAACATGTTTCTGAAGCCACCGTGATTCACTGAAAGTAACATAAACTAGCCCATGTTTCAGACTTTCTGTTGATTTTATTGTATCAACATAATGGGCACATCTTGAACATGAAGTCCAACGGGTCTGTAACGTGAACACGCTTTAATACTTGTTTCCGTCTGACAGTCAAAAGTTAAATTGGCGGTTCAATAAACAGTCACTGCTAATTAGATAATTGGATTAACGCAGGGGTAGACGTTGTTTGCACGCGCAGCGTTACTGACATCAAGAGAACATGATCGTAATGGTGCTATGCATGGTCAAAATCAAAATAAATCGATTCAATAGTCCCTGTATATCTTGGAAAATAAATAAATAGACCAAAAACATCTAAAATCTTACGCGAAATTTTCGGATTTTTCACTTGTATAAAAGCGCGAAGGGTCTGTGGTTTAAATTTTCCCCCTGAAGAATGTTACTTGCAGTTTTCCAAACCATGACACGACGCATTCATGGGACAGAGGGTAACCCCTTTCCAGATGTAGGGAAATCAACTTCCATTATACCCTCCCCACATAGACCCGTCATGCCTTGCGAGTCATTCCACAAAAATGTATGAGTATGCAAACCCCCCCCCCCCCCCCAACCCATTTGAAGATTTGCTAACCGTCCATATCGAAGCTACGCCCGGCACTGATCAATCAATATAATAGACGGTAAACTAATATTTTAGTGAAAATCCGGCAAAGTGTTCACCTCCTCCCCCCATTTTTTACCATATATTTTGATATGCAATATGTGCAAGAATATTTGATTATTACTGATTAAAATACATGTATATATGTATAGAATAAATTTATATAAGAAACCAAATACAATATAGTTCCAGGCACGTATATCATGGTATATATACGTCCCTTATAGTACTTGTTAAGAAACTAAATATCATTCAAGAAATATACAATTTCACTACTACAGTAAATCTATCATGTGGATATCATGTAGAGGTGATAATTACATTTTTGTACTATGAAAACAATATTAATGTTTGAAATACATGTGTCATATGGAGGCATGCGCTGTTCAGCAGGCGTAAGAAGATGGAGAACTTTATCATTTATTTTCCCATGAAGTAATCAAAATTATATCGGAATGAAAATTAGATATCTACTATCTAGATACTAGAAATCAATATCTATCAAACCATTTAAACTTCAATAGTACAAGGGCGGATTTAGGGGGTGGGAGCCTGGTGGCGGTGGGGGCAACCCCCCCCCCCTCCCACATGGGACCCCCCAGGTTTTCAATTCATTTTGTTAACATCAGCAATCAAAAAAAAAAAACCCCTGCAAACGCATCAGAACAAATAACTAAATGTTTAGCAGAATTCACCAATTACATTTTTTTGTAGAACAATTTTTATTGAGGTTATTTTATTTTTTATTTTATTGAGGTTGTAAATCCAATTGTTTTTAGGTTCTGAATTTGTTCGTACAAACAATATTTATTGCGAAGTTTTGTAATGTACATCGCGCAGGGGGTTTTCTGTTATGCCCGAAAATTTGTCCTTATTCCAAGTAGTTATCATATCTTTCATTTCAATTTCTACATTTTATCGGAAATGAACAATCATATAAACATGTCAAATGATTTACAAAACATGTAAATGGTACGGGGATAGGAGCCTTCACGCTTTTATGCTTATAGAAGGATCTTGTTTTAACCTTCACATTTTGTTTAAAACGTATAAATGTACATGTACTAGTATTAAATATTGGACCTTGAAATTATGTAAAAACAAACAAACAAACAAACTAAAATGAAGAAAACAAATTTTACACCATATCATACCAATATTCAAATTCTATGTCCATGTAACTGCGGGGACAAATAAACAATAAGTAATAAAAGTACAAATAATCTGAACAAAAAAGATCGAGATAAACCCAGGCTCTCCCTACGAATTGGAAAGGGTATCCCTAAAATGGTCCTGATATTCGAGATGATAAGGAGAAAATAATATGCTTCAGATTGCACAATTTTATTCTTTTTTTTTTTTTCTTAATTCCCGGGGAGACCCCTGGACATCTACCTCCCGTACCCTCCTCCACTCGGCATTTCGTACCTCGGATCGACCCTTTGGGCCGATGCAACACCCAACCTCCCGCTTTCCAGATCCGCCCCTGATAGTGTACAACCATCCAAAGGATGACCGGATATACAGCGGTGGCAGTAGAATAACCTCTCGACAACACAGACGTCAACCGGGTTATGAATTGATAAAAAAGGGATTTCTTTATAATTAATACTAATTTAATGTCCATAGCTTATTTTATGCAAAAAAGCACAATTCTGGTAGATTCACTCGAAATATGAATATAGGCGATAACTCAAGGAAACTTTTTAAAAAGTCCATGATCCTTTAAAGTTTATATTCCCCATGACATAGACCGAGGACAGGCCAAAATTTTATTCTTGAGTTGGTAACCAACTCAAGAATAAAAGTTTGGCCTGTTCTCGGTCTACCCATGACAATGCTTATCGCATTGCCTTGTCATATAGCTATGTTATAAAAATACGAGAGAGCTGCATAAATGTGTCTAACTAAAGATAACGTATTTCATTATTTTAAAAACAAAACATATAAAATGTAATTTCCACAAAGTTCTTACGACTGTTTATTTGCGAAGTGAGAGAAAGGGCAAGCTGTCGATAGAGACTTTGATTTACGTTTGAAACGAGCGCTCTGATTGGCTAATCGCTGGACCTCTGGATTATAGAGATAGGGGTGTGCAGGTCCTGTGTCGTTAAAACGAAAATGAAAAATGAAAAATTGAAAATGGATTCAATTTTTCATTTTTCATTTTTGCATTAGCGCGCGGAGTGTAAAAATGGAAAATTGACTCAATTTTTCATTTTCCATTACAGATTTTGAAAAGGAAAATTGAATTGTGGTTAAGTACAGCCTATAACAGTCCATTTTCTATTTTTCATTAAGAAAATAAAATTTTAAAAAGGAAAATTGAAAATTGAACCCATTTTCAATTTTCATTTTTCATTTTTAAAATGAAAAATGAAAAATTGAATCAATTTTTCATTTTTCATTTTCAAAATGAAAATTGAAAATTGAAAATGGGTTCAATTTTCCATTTTCGTTTTTTACTTTGCAATGGAAAATTGAATTGTGGTTTAATACAGCGTATTTGAGTGCATTTTCCATTTTCGTTTTTCAATTTGAAATTTTAAAATGAAAAATGGAAAATTGGTTCAATTTTCCATTTTTCATTTACTAAATTGAAAATGAAAAATGAAAAATTGATTCAATTTTCAATTTTTCATTAATGTTTCCGAAATGGAAAATTGAATTGTGGTTTAGTACACGGACCCAGTACTACTTCTTTTGGGGGAGAAACAAAGAATTGAAAAATAAAATAATTATGGCATACTCGTGATGATCTAAACTTTTCAGTGACATCGAAAGATGTAAAAGTTTCCCATCCGCCGTAACAAAGTAAAATACCATTTCAAAATTAGGAATACGTTGAACAGCTTATCTTCATAATCCAATTATCTAATTAGCAGTGACTCTCGTGCTGCTGGGGCTACCTAATTACCAGTGTATTTCACACCTTTTACGGTCAGCCGCTTACCTGCGTTACACCTGAACGCTTCAACTACTAAAAATCGATCTGTCAATGCCGAATTCGCGTGTTTGTCGGTACTTGAAAACTCATTTTTAGAAAATTCCCTTTGTCGCAAATTTCAAATTTTTGTCGCAAAATGCGACATTTGCGAGCCCTGCTGAAACCTATGTTTTAAAGGGACAGATTGGTCCGAAACAAAAACTGTCCGAAAAAAAAAAACTCAGCAAAAAGTTTAGCCAACATCGGCAATAGGAACGTACCGGTCCGAACGTAATTTTGCCTGTCAGGACCGGCGGACCGATATTATTGGGAAAGACTGCGTTAGTGACTATCTCTTCTAATCGTAAATGTAAATACTTTCTATTTTCATTTATTGTTTCCGTTATAACAATTGTTCATAAATCTCTTATGGCGACACAACGTCGTGAGGACGTCATGTGACGACGTCATTGATGTCGCTCAATACGCTCTACCATGCCTTAAACGATTCCACATATTTTCGTCAATTTTGAAGATATTTGAAAAAAGAAAACAGTTTTAGAAACTGCAGACATCAGTTATTTGACATACAAAATTTTATTGAAAAGTACGACAGGGCCGAATTCCATGGTTACCGAACCTACTCCTTTGCAAACAGTGATAGTGCAAACAGTGATAATTAATAATTCGTTTATCAAAAATATTTTTCGTCGAAATTAAAGGGCCAATATGAAGGGTTAGCGCACCTAGTCCTTTCTTCATAGCAGCAGTATTTAATATTGGACATTTTTCAAGATGACGAACTTCGGACTTGGCACTTTCAGTGGACATGTTACAGAAATATGGAGCTATTAAAAGAACAAACAAGAGGTAAAGGGTGGGGACTATATCCCTTCTTACCAATCTGACCAGTCAAAAGGAGACTTATTGCTCTTGGAAAACATTGTGGATTCATTGCAACTCCGTCAACTTTTTAGACTTACACCTTCCCTCAGAGTGAGTTGACCGCTTACGCTTCAAAGCGGTCTATTCGGGATTAGCGCGTGCGTTACCAGCGCGTGCGTTGATTTTTTTAAGTCTAAGATCTTTGACTTCGCGTATCATTACAATGCAAATGTTAATAAAATCCTGATAATTTGATAGAGCAGTTATTGACTTTTGATTTCGGTCTACTCGTGACTATACAGACCTGGTCAGGCATTGGTTGACCGAGCCTGACCAATACCTGACCAGGTTTGTATAGTCACGAGTAGACCTCATCAAAAGTCAATAATTGTATAATGTCGCTTACTTAAGGAGACCGCAACAGAGGCTGCGTGCATCTTTTAACTTCTCTTTCAAGCAATTGTCAATAAGGGAATAGTGTCAACTGATTCGAAAACTGCAAATGTGGTACCTCAGTGAACTTCATCATACTTGAACATGCAATTTACAACAGCATTTTGCGACCCCTGGACCATCACATCCTTCGTGATACATAGCATGGTTGTGGATCATGTGAAAGCCAGCTCATCCTGACTCTACATGACATAGAATCTAATCCTCTTGGACTTCTTGAAGGCGTTTGATAAATTGCCACAAAAACGCCTCTAGCAGACCAACTTCTACAGTATCCGGCACAACCCACTCCACTGGATAAGAGACTTCTACAGCATCCGGCACAACCTACACCACTTGATAGGAGACTTCCTTTGAGGGCAAAGACAGAAGGTGTTACTGGAGTGAGACACGTCCAGCACAGCACCAGCACAGTCCGGGTGCACTAAGGGAGTGTCTTAGGCCCGTTGCTCTTTCATATAGATCCGTTTCGGAGGGATCAACGATGTGCCTCATTGCCGATGATTGCACCCTTTATGAAAAAAACAACAACAAGGAAGATGCCATGAAGCTCTAAGAGGACCTAGACATACTGCAGAAGTGGCAGGAAGCATGGATCATAGAATTTCACCCCAAAGAAGTGCTGAACATCACAAACATGAGGTATGTCATTAGCCATTCGTACAAAATACATAGCCATATCCAGATTCTTGATATTGTGGATTCAGCGAAATACATATACCTTATATACCGGTATGTTACAGGGAATAAGTGTAATCAGGGATTTCATGTAATTCCTGAAATTTAGGGATTTCGTGTAATCACTGTTTCGATTAGGTATTGCATGTAATTCCTGAAACTGCCCAGGTATTTCATGTAATTCCTGAATTTTTCTTGAATTTTTACACTTATTTCCTGACCTCAATTTCTCCTTATTTTGATTGTTTAAAATCTATTATTTTTTATTCTGTTGATGCTGAATATACTATCTGTCAAGTACCCAGAAACGTTTATCCCAGATAAATGAAAATATTCAAACTAGAATAGGTAATTTTTATCAAAATATTCCTCAAATTTTGAAGTTAATTTATCATGTACTCGTATGTATGCAAAATGGACATAAAACAAACGCATGAGCTCGAAGAAAAAGAACTTATCGAATAAAATTGATGGTCAAAGTACTATAAATTTTCAATCGACAACATTAGTAATATAACCCTCATTAACGTATCTTGATTTGGGCGTAACAATTAACTAGGGCGTATCTTGACAATTTAACATATCAGTGGACCAAAATCTATCTATGCAACCAAATTGTTACGTTCAGTTAACTAGGACGCTAGTGAAATGAATTTTGGCTGCTCATGAAAAGCACTTTGGCTGGAAGCATCTGCACTGATGAGAATTTAATATTCGAAAATCGTGTCTGGTGCATGAAAATTAGTTTGAAATTTTCTTCAAGAAGGTATAGAGTTGGAACACTTCCGTATTATTGATAATGAACAAAGAAGAAATGATAAAAATGTTCTGATTTCAACTATTTATTTATTATGTGATATCTCAATAGGTTTAAGATATATTCAAAATGACGTTTTGGTCAAGCAACGGATGTCCCCGTCCAAAAGCAAGCGTAAAACACCAGTATGAAGGTCCATAAAATAAATCTATGTAAATTATTCCTATTTCCCGATGAAGAATTTTGGACATCAGATCCCCCTTCCTTCTTCATGTTCATGTACTAAATACTAAGATTTTTAATTGCATTACGTTTCATGGAAATTTAATAGATGCAAAGGAAAGATTTTTGGACGAACCGATCACCATGGTACTTTGGTACAATACATAGTCCAATCAAGATTTCATGCATACAATCATTCATTGATTGATTTAACATATTAGCGGGCTAAAAACTATATGCGCAACCAAATTGTCTGCTCAAGAGTTCTTCTAAAATATCATTTCCCTATCAATCTATATACGTAACCGGCATTTTATCTCTTTCAGTAATAGGATTTTATATTGTGAACATGTAAAATATCTATCATATCGCAATTTGATCATTTTTATATGAATTTAGGCCGTCGGGAAATAAGTGTAAAAATACTTAAATATTTTAGGTATTACATGTAATCCCCAGGATTTTGGGGATTTCATTTAATCACTAAAATGACCAGGAATTACACGTAATCACTGAACCTTCCAGGAATTACATGAAATCCCTGCTTACACTTATTCCCTGTACCATATACATTAGAATCTGAAATGGAACCAATATATTGACCAAGTGACAAAGAAGGTAAGCAGCACCCTTGCCATCAGTGTCAAAGAGACCCGTGTCTTATCTTACACTATATCTTGGTTCGACCTCTTACAGAGTAAGTTAGTGTCGTATGGGATACACACACAATACGGAAGTGTTCCAACTCTTTACCTTCTTGAGGAAAATTTCAAACCAAATTCAATGCACTAGATACGTGTTTTAATCTCATCAGTTGTCCTTTTAAAAGGATACTGACGGCACACAATTTTTCTGATCTCTCTACACAATAGATTTCCAGCAATCCTTTCCAGGCGGTTCAGTAATTTTCATTGTGTATCAATGATTAGATAAATGATTGAAGTAATGATCATGATGATTGCGTGATTTACTGAATCGTTGAATGACTAAATGAGTAGTTTTCTTGGCAAGCAAGCAAGGATTATTCTACTGTCTCCGAGGGCGTAGCCCTATGAGCAGTTGAATAACCCACTTGTTGAACGGCAATTGTTAGGCCATCAAACAATTATCACCAATGATTGGATAAGTCTTCATTGCTAGCTAAAGCAAACTACTCATGGTTAGTCAGTCAACGACACAGTCAATTATTACTTCAATCATTAATCGAGTCATTGCTACACAATGAAAATAAATGCATCTTCTGGAAAGGTGTAAATTACCGTCTACAACATAGACCGTGCAACAATGAAGAATTATTCAACGTGTTTAATGAATGGTGATAAGGCACGGTCCATTTGATATTCGGGGGGGGGGGCTGGGTTTTTTCGAAAAAAATAATTTTGCTCTGAATTTTTATGAAAAAAAATAAATTTGCTCTTTCAACATGTTCAAATAGTCTGAATTAAAGAATTACCATAAAATTTCGCTAAAATCCTCGAAAATTTTCCGGCTCGCTTCCCTCGCCGTAGTTTCAAATTTGTATCAAAAATTTTTGGCTCGCTTCGCTTGCCATATCTTTCTATCAAAACATTATTTATTAATTGCAAAGCTCATATATTTGAAAATATCAAAAGTTATACATGTATGTGAATGAAAAAGGCCTTCCTTAAGAGCTTAAATGTATTATCAATATTTATGTATTGCTATTAATACATGTTGCATGTATCCCATAGAGTCTATTTTTATGTTCTTGTAATCTTGGAAGGAGAACTTCAGTTATTCACCAATTTACAATTCTACATTTAAAATTTGTCTAGGAGACCTTCCCCTCAGACCCTTAAACATGTTATATACATGTATCTTATATAAAATATTGAGAATTGTATTGTAAAAATCTTTTATCTCTCTGTTGAAAAGTAAATTGAATACTTGCATGAAAATAAACTAATATATTAATATTTAGAGTTTTGAGTAAATATCTATTGATAAAACACAAACATTCTTAATAGGCACATCACTTTGTTAAAAAAATTTCCTTGCTCCAACTTTGCAAGAAAAAAATAATTTTGCCCCGGTCCGGGGCGAAAAAAATAATCTTGCTCAGACAAAAAACCCAAGCCCCCCCCCCCCCCGAATATCAAATGGACCGTGCCTAATTGTTTCATGGCCTTACAAATGCCGTGCAACAAGTGGGTTATACAATTATCCTAAGTTTTCATTTAAAATAATGGCAGAGAGAATATGGAAAGGGTATTATATTTTTATATAGGAATGAAATGTATACCAAAGAAGTTATATTTAGATCATAAATGCAAAATATCGTTTAGGAGGCATAAAAATTCAAAAAGTTAATTAATTTCATACATATGTCGGGCAATGAAAAAAAAAATCTTGATATGAAAGAATAGGAAGTCGAGAGGTCTTCAAAATTTGATATGGAGACAATATCGTGGGATCTTTCACATCTACAACCATGTCAATTCAGTAGTCAAAATTCAAATGAACTTGTAGGGAGTCACCTTAAGGTGGCTTCACAGAGTATCCGAATATACAGTCTTTTCGGAGGCTCTCTTACCTTAATTATTTTCAGACACAGCCAAATGTATTTCTGTAGCGTCCTCTAGTTTTATTTATTCATCTGTTTATATTATTTTATCTTATTTCATTTTATATATTTATTTATTTATTTGTTAATTAATTAATTTATTTATTTATTTATTTATTTATTTATTTATTTATTTATTTATTTATTTATTTATTTATTTATTTATTTATTTATTTATTTATCTATTTATTTATTTATTTATTTATTTTCAATTTGTGTATTTTGCTAAGTGTGCGCGGCTCCAAATTTCCTTTAGGGTCGAATCAGTAGCATGGTTAAATAAAATCTATATCCAAAATAACATTGGAGGGGTAGTGCTCTTTAATTTCAATGATATCTGTTCTAAAATTATGCTATTGAATTTGAAGACGTCTGGCATGTTTAGGTGAAATGACAAGTTTCCGATATACATGTAGCAAAATAATATATGATGTTAGATTACCGGTAATAAAGGGTAATAACGAAGCTTCTTTCAGGTGACAATGCTAGAAAGGAGTACTTATAACACTTAAAACATCCAATTACGGGGAACAAGTTTAACGTTCATCAAGATAACATTCATCACATAGAAATGGTTCAAAGGAGAGCTGCTCGAGTAATCACCGTGACTATCGAACAACCTAGTACTTAGTGTCATACCATGCTTAACCATCTACAGTGGCAACCCCTACAGGAGCGCATGCAGAGCCCATTTCAAAACCGTGATGATATACTACATTGTGCACCATCTAATGAAGATCTCATCCACCAACATACTGATACCAACAATACTTCCTAGGCTAGGTGACACAATGTCACCTTCTTGCCCTCTTGTGTCCGTATAGCCACCTACAATGTACAATAAATCGCAAAGTTAGTCCGCTTCAAGATCCATATCCAGGACACCACTATCAGATGCTAGACCGTGCCTACAACATGTACCTCATCTAATCACCTGTATAGTGGCCCTTGTACTTCATTCGCCCAGTATCTACGAGGGTATTCTAGTTGTGGTATGTACCATGTAACGGAAGAAGAAGAAGAAGAAGTGACACTTAAGGCAGAGTATCCCTCAGGTTAATATTGATGGTAAATTTTTGCCTGGATGCCCTATTTTTTCTCTTCAGAATATTGTTCAGATTATCAAACTAATATGGTTTTGGGAAAAGAAACTTTTATAATTACATTTAATCACCTCTAAAAAGGGATTTTTCTTACTTTTCTCATATGGTCCAATGTTAAATTCAAACGGCTTAATAGCCATTCTCTGTAAGGACCAAAATCGTTCGGCACGGCATGTTATGGATTTTGATGATTTTCGGTATAATGGGTATATATTGAGTACTGACCATGAAAATAACACTTTTCATCCAATGTGATCTCTGGTTGCCATGTTACGAGGTCATTCTATTTATAGCACTTTTGGGACCATGAAATAAGCCAGCTCCGGAGACTTCGTTGCCATGGATACCACTGTAACAGCTTGTTCATCTTTATATAATCTATTCTTCCTTACTTCCATTCTTACTTAGTACACTTAGTTATGTGATATTTATTACAGGAAGCTTATTGTATTAAGCCAAACTAAGTCAAAATGAAGCGAAAAATAGAGGTGAAAATAAGGGCCAATTTAGTGTGTTTTTGACAATTTTCAATCTTAAATATCACAAAAGGCACCAATAGGAGACTAGTGATTTTCATCAATGGAAATGTATGTTTATTGAAAAATAAAATGAACGAAAAATTGGAGTGGGTATTTAAAAGTTTTACCTAAATTCTGTCGTCAAAGACCGTTGCCATGGCAACATTAGACCTTTTTGCTTGTTTCATATTATCTTTGAAATTGATTTTATTCCTCTTTAGAGTTACATAAGATTGTCAAAATGTATGCATGTATAGATATGATTTGTATCTTTTACATAAGAACAATGAAAATGTTCAAGGTCATTGGCTTGATGTTCAAGGTCATTTATACTTTGAGACTCAAATTTTGCATAAAATATTGATTTTTTAATTTTTTTGTTACCGATTTTAGTGATTTTTGTATTTAAATATTTTCATAGGTCATATATATTATGAAAGCACATGAATATAAGAAAGACAAATCTTAGAATTTATTGAATTGTAGCTATACAATAGGAAAATATTTTTCCGTCAAAAAACAAGAAAAATACAGATTTCGTCCCTTTTTTATCAACATACTCACCAACAATTTAGATATTCGAAGATGTGAAGAAACGTAATCAATAGTTCTAAGAAATAAGTAATACATTTATCATTTTATGGCAAATAACTGTTAAGTTAAATATTTCAAGGTTTCTAAAATATTGACACCTTCATTTTATGAAAAATCAGGATTTTTCGTCAAATCTGGTCACTTAAAGTTTAATGACCTTGAAAATTCAGTGGGTGACCTTGAAATATTTTCAAGGTCATTTTTATATCAAAACGCCCTTGATAGATGTATACATGAACTTCTGTTCCAATATCATGCGTAGATAGTTTGATAGAGGTTGTGTTTAAATTCATCGTATTGAAACCTTTCAGCCGATTGTTGCCATAGCGACTAAATTTGATGCTGCTTTGCATATAAAAGGACAAATTAGCCCAATTAATTTTTTATATTCATGTAGAGTTCAAAGATGATACTAATTGGATAACTATAATTTGGACTTCAAAAATTGGTGCTTTTATGAAATTTTCAACCTTGTAAAACAGTAAAAACATGCAAAAAAGGGTCTTTAAGTGCCCAAAACAAAGCCTTTTGATACCCTGTTTCGGCCCAATTTTTCATCTTGTATACATAAGGCATCTGAGATGAATGTAAAAAAACTTTACAAATATGCTTAATAATAAGGATTAAAAGAAAATAATCAAAGCAATTTCAGATTTAAAGTGTACCTGTTTCCATGGTAACGAAGCCTACAAATATGCCTTGTCCTATAGATTTTCCCGATTTTTGAAACTTCAGACACGGTTACCATGGCAACGACAACCTTTTTGAAAAAACTGGGGTTGATTTACATACTAGTACTTCATATTGAACTTCCATACCAAAAATCCATGACATGCCGTGCCAAAATGTTTTGAAATTCTTTGGTTCTTACAGAGAATTGCTGTTAAGTTCTCGGTATAACCATAAAACCTGACAAATTATAATTTGTTTGTATATCAGGTTTAACATAGGCTTTGGATACTGGTGTCAGAACAGTTTCCGGACAGTAATAGTTTCCGGACAGTCGCCCTTTTCAAGTACTTTGAAGGAATTTGTTTTCAAAATTTTGAGACAATTTTGTAGATTTTTAAATGGAGAATTCAAATCATGAATCATATGAACAAAATTTTGCATCTAAGTTGTTTTATCACACCACCTTTTTACTTCTTTCTGCCCCGTTTAATATCGCTCGCTGGGGGAAGTCGCCGTGAACCATACTTTTTTAATCTATGTGATTTGAGAAGTTTTGGTTCTATTTCCAATATTATTTTTACACGGTCATTTGTAGAAAAGATTGAAGAAAACAATATCAAAAAATCATCCAGTTTGGGCTGAAATTGATCGAGATTGACAGCGTTAAAATCAGGTGTCCGTAAACTGTTCAAGTGATTTGCGAAAAATGGCGAAAATATAGGGTCATAAAAACGGTCTAGAAACCATATTTCTTGATAGATTTATTATTTTCTTTCAACATGAGTATCTGTAGGAAGGGCATAGCATTATTTGAGAGAAATTTAAATGTTTTCCATTAAAGGACAGAGGAGTTATCCCCGAAAAACCTTCAAAATCGTCCGGAAACTGTTCCAACACCAGTATATGGAAATGAAAATATCGTAAAAGTTGTGAGTGTTCAGTTCAGTTGGTCTGTATTAACCACCTTTAGGTAGGTGCTCCTAGCAGCCGCTACTAGGTAAGATGCGCTTCATAAGAAATAAAATAAAAACTTTCTAAAAAGTATGGGAAGTGTGCCTCAACTGCCAGACGGTCCTCTTTTACCTCTGGAGACCTTTTCCAGTAAATAGATCCTACCACTATATACACGGTGACACAGGTATCTCGAAATTCGCTCAATATATGTACACTGTTCAGTATTTATCTGTATCGAATGAACTACGTTGGCACGCGTGACGTCCATAATAATATTCATAATGACATCCTTTGAAAGATTTTCAAAGATGTTGTCGAGGTTGTCTTCGTCTAACTGAACGTAAGTTTGAATGAAACATATGACGATACGTCTAGCTTTCGCTTTGGCATTTCCGGTAGGCGAAAAATGGTTTGTTCATGAATTTCAGACGTCTTGCAAATCTTGTTTCTGATAATATGGGTTGCTTGCTTGCCAAATTTGGGTTTTTCAAAGGAAGCCATACAGAGCTAGAAGAGGAGCCGCCGACTCCTAAGGTTTATTCATGGTGAGAAACGTTTTCTTTTTCGTTGTTATAGACGCCTCGCGACCACACTGATGCATGCTGCCGATGTTTCAAACATTGTTTATCTATTAAAAATGAAAACCAGCCTTTAGTTGTTTTTATCATACGTACTTATGATAAAAAACAACTAAACGTTAGTTTTTATTGTTTTCATAGATAAACATCAGCAGCCTGTGCTCGCGACGTACTTCCATGTCGTGTCACAGACTAGTTACAGCAGTCCGGGAAAACTCAAAATTTGGCAACGTTGTCAAATTCAACAACTCATTCAACTTTTCACTGAATAATAAATCAGCATTAAACTAGAAAAATCGGCATGTATATGCTACCAGTTTCTTGAATAATTCACCGTTCTACACGTTTTTGAGCAATGGAGAACAAATTCTGTAGAGCAATTAAAAAGTTGCCCATTACATCCAATGTTTAATCGGACACTAGATCTGTATTTTCAGTCCTGATTTTTTGCTGTAAGGTTGCCGAATTTGGCAATGAGATGCCGAATTTGACAACGTTACCGAATTTTGAGTTTTCCTGAACTGACAGTGCAACGGAGAAGTGATATTATGCTGTCTCCTGAGAAGACAGCAAAGTATCACTTCTCTGTTGTTCTGTAACTAATCACCCAATGACGACTCACCAGCCGGTTCGGCATCTTTTCAAAAGATTAATTAGACTGAATAATCCAGACTCCTGGCTGCTGTTACGACATTGTAACGGCAGCCAAGAGCTAGCTGGATTATTCAGTCTAAGAACGAATTTAACTGATTGTCAGTTGATCTAAAAACAAATGCAGTGGCTCGGGATACTAACATTTGTATCTTAAATTTAGACCTTTGTGACTCTGCATAATAACAAGTCTCTGATTGGTCTGTAACGCAACAGTCATGTGACTCGTATCATACGTTCATTGTAGAGAAAGAAGTTGTTTTATACACAATTTGTATCTATACATCATTTATGATTATCTCGAGGTATCAGGGTATGAACTCTACTGAAAATTTTACGAGCCATGTGGGCTCGTGAAATCTCAGTTTTAGGGGCCCATACAACTTTTTACGAGCCCACATAGAAAAACAAAGATTTGGGAGAAACACCCCCTTTTAATGAAACCCCGTAAAAATGACCCAACTGGGCCTGGTGAGATATTTTTTACCCGCGGTATGTACAAATCAAAATGCCGTATCAACGAAACATTCAATACAAAATCAGGGGTTGCAAGTGTCAAAAGATATAGATGAATAGATTTGCTTTATCATCTTAAAATACCCCGTCTCTTTCCATATCACCCCCTTTCTGTTATGTACAACGCCCCAAACTCAAATACCGCCACAATGATTTTTCTTTTAACAGAAAACCCCGTTTATATAACGCCAAACCTGCATACTGCCATCCGCCCCTAATGTAAAGGTACAAAAAGTGTTAATCCCTCGATAATACCACCAAATAAGGTAATTATCCAGGTATTTAGGCCTTCTTGATTACAAATTAATTTGCTGTTTAAATAAACACTGTCCCATGTAAGATCATTATTCAAAAGAGTTGGATTGTCAAGTAAAGATTTGACCGCGCGGCCGAAATTTACTCTTAGAATACATTCTGTATGCCCTTAGAGCGGGATGATGGGGGAAAACAAAGAATAACAGAGAATAAAATCGTTGTTTCTTGTCTTCATTGTAAATTCCGATCAGATTACATGCAACATTCTGTGAAGTCATCAGTTCAATTTGTGCTGACAAATTTACCGCCATTGCTACTGCGTAACATAAAAAAAACAACGGAGAATTAGATGAAAATGCAATGGATCTAAAAATTGATAGACAATGAAATACAGAATGAAGTTGTAAGTAAAGTATGGATCTTAAACAGGCGATCAACAAAAGCATTTGTGTATTTTGACCATTTGAAATACCAACGGACGTATGTTTACGGCGTTAAAATTGATACTGGTACTTACAACGCTACGTTTAAGGGGGAAGTGTAATTCATACGCCATGTGAGCAAGTAAAGGGTAAATTTTTATCGCCCACAGGAAAAAATACTCGTCTTGGACAAGTGGCAGAGCGTCAAGTTCATACCCTGGGTATAATATGAGTTTCTACGGTATTTATAGTGTTTTGAATCGAATATGGAATAATCAAAATCGATCAATCGGAAAGCCTTTTTAGCTCGACTGCACTTTAGTGCAAAAGAGCTATTGCAATACCCCCGGCGTCCGCATCATCCCAACTAGATGATAAGGTAAATGTTAAGATTACACATTAACCTTTCCTATATTCATATTCTGTTGGTTTTTTTGTTGCAAATGTTTAATTATACATCATTTAATATATCCAGATGAGGATATAGCCCCTGGGGTTGGGATTTTTAAAATTATTTCAAATGATAAGGCAAATGTTGAGATGATAAGGTAAATGTTAAGATAGCAATAAAGTCTTTAAAAGCCAATATTGAGCACAGTATAAGTGCTATATGGACCAAACTTACATATTTGATGCATCTTTGATCAAACTTTCAAAAAATGACCTTGACCTACTTTTTTCCGCTTGAATGATTTTGCCTTTAAAAGCCAATATTGAGCAAAGTATAAGTGCTACATGTACCAAACTTGCATATTGGATGTATCTTTGATCAAACTTTCATAAAATGACCTTGACCTACTTTTTTCCACTTGAATGATTTTACCTTTAAAAGCCAATATTGAGCAAAGTATAAGTGCTACATGTACCAAACTTGCATATTGGATGTATCTTTGATCAAACTTTCATAAAAATTAAAATGACCTTGACCTACTTTTACCGCTTGAATGATTTTACCTTTAAAAGCCAATATTGAGAAAAGTATAAGTGCTACATGCACCAGACTTGCATATTGGATGCATCTTGGGTAAGACTATTGAAATATGACCTTGACCTACTTTTTCCGCTTCAGTGATTTTGCTTAAAATTGGCAATATTGAGCTAACTATAAGTGCTACATGCACCAGACTTGCATATTGGATGCATCTTGGGTTTGACTATTGAAATCTGACCTTGACCTACTTTTTCTGCTTCAGTGATTTTGCTTTAAATTGCCAATATTGACCAAACTATAAGTGGTACATGCACCAGACTTGCATATTGGATGCATCTTGGGTTAGACTATTGAAATCTGACCTTGACATACTTATACTCATATGAGCAAAGCGTAAGTGACCTTTTGTCATAGTTTATCCTCTGTCATTGGTTCACCATAAACTAATTTTAATTTATAACTTTAAATTTTTTATGTGACTTGATATATGTTGTTGCCTGAGAAAGGGAGTTTAAATAAATTGGCTGTCATGAGAGATATTATGCTATGCAGTCGAGCATTAGATTAGGTGACTCTGGCAACTATTTTTGCGTTTTGCTTTTTGCTATTTTGCATCTTTCTTACGATGAATAAATAAACTGATAATAATCTTAAAAGAAATGTATGTCCTTCAATCACTTAATTCACTATTTGGTTGTCGCTTAATTTTATTTCTTAAATTGAATTTAAAAAAGGAAGGGGGTCTCTATACAATGCAGAAAGCTTAATTATCTGGATTATCAGTACAATAAATCCTCCCAATTAATTGATCAAATATCTGAATTTCACAAAAAACGAAGCTCCTCCTTGTAACATGAAGGAGATAAGTCTGATGACACAAAAAGAAAAGAACAAAAAATCAAAGTGAAAAAAAAAACCAACAAAAAATTCAAAGAGCAAAAAGCAAAGAGCAAAACACATGACGGTTCAGGGTTTCCATACTTCATATCTACATTAAAAATGATGTATCATGATATGAATCGTATTGTGAGTAAATATCGTGATACATATCGTATCATGAGCTTAGCGTATCATGACAGCCCTATTCATGGTGTTGAACTGCAGAGGTGTCGAAATATGTTTCACTCTTGTCAGATATTTCAGTAATATTGTCAGTCTGGACAATGAAAAGTATAATGAAATTTTGTCATGCATTTCCTTTGGACTGACACTTATTGACATCTCTGGAACTGTTCAAATTTCAGAATTTCAGTTCAATTTAAAAAAAGAATAAATGAAATAACAAGCACTGCATAATGCACATCCATTGTTTGCAAAATCATGGCAGGTGAATGTTACTGTAATCATTGAAATCAAGACTGACATAATTCAAAGAAAACAGCAATGACATTAGAATTAAAATGACTGTGATCACATTAGGATGTAAACACAATATATTATAGATTTATAAGTTCTGTAAAAATGGCATCAAGAATTTGGATACTTGACTTCAACTACTGTAACAGTAGTGTTTGGGGCTGTTATCATTTGATTGCGTAATTTGTATCATATCGAATAGTATCACATCGAGGCGAAAATTTTCAATAAACGTATTGTATTGTGTCTTTCAAGAACTGTATTTGTAATTTTATTGCATTTTTGTATATTACATGTACTTTAATAATCATGAATTATATATGTTATGTGCTTAGGTGCCCTTATTGGGAATAAATTTGTATTGTACTGTAGGCATGCGTAATATCGCTAGTCTCCGAACTTGGGAGTTTAAAGGGGCCTTTTTGAGAACCGTCATTGATGTTGTAGCAAAGTAAAGGAGGAAAAATTCTCAATGGTGCACCATGCACCGGGATAAAATGAATACCATGTGTCACGATGAATCCATATTTTCATTTTTGCGGAACACTTCAGAAATAATTTTTAGCGAGCCCTGACCAATGTTCAATGAACTAAATTCATATAGCCTGAATA
The DNA here is from genome assembly GCA_028142955.1 of Pinctada fucata. Taxonomy (NCBI): domain Eukaryota; kingdom Metazoa; phylum Mollusca; class Bivalvia; order Pterioida; family Pteriidae; genus Pinctada; species Pinctada fucata. The sequence goes on along the minus strand of AP027102.1, from coordinate 44,910,620 downwards.
TCGGCATTCGTTGCGTGGACGAAAACTTTAACCTGGCTATATCTCATGACCTTGGAGTTTTACCTACTTTAAATGGGCTATATAATATCTCATGAACTATCAGGGAGAGGGCTTTAATAATATTGCACATATGGATTCTTTGATTTAGGAACTTGACTTCAAACCTATTGACCTTGACCTTTGCATTTGACCTCGTTCTATTAAACTTTCACCTGGGCTTTGACTCATGAACTACAAAGGACCTTTCATTTGAGACCTTGACCTTATGAGTTTAACCTACTTTTAAGGTTTTAAGGTTAAGGGTTAAGGTTTTAATGTTTCACATTTAGATTCCTTATGACAAGACCTTTTATTTGACACCTTGACTTTTGACCTAGTGACCTTGACCTTGAAATTTGACCTACTTAAAAAAAGTCAACCTTGGCTGTATCTAGGGGTGTAACATTTCAAGGGGTCATTCGTGTTTCACAAACACGTTTTCATCATTTTGAAGCCTTGACCTTTGACCTACATTCTTATAAAATAAGATTGATGATATCTCTTTGATATTTTACTTTTAAATCGATTCCTGATGACAATACCTTTCATTTGATACCATGGTCTTTGATCTTTCCTCGAAATTTGACCCATATTTTATATTTAGATTAGCATGTAATTATGGCCTTTTGGCTTTGACCTCTTTGTCTGCTCCAAATAAAAGTATACATCAGTGAGAACGGATGCTTTGCACTCCAGCCATACTGGTCATTTTAAAATAGCCGTTTATGGTTTATTATGTCACCTGCATCACAACTTGACAAGGTCATCATAAAGGGATCACTCTGTAAGGCCTCCATCTGGTCTGTCTGTCTGACAAACTCTGTCCGTCCGTCCATCCGTCCGTTTGTCTGTCCGCAGTGATGTTGAAAAGTGCCAGTCGAAGGATTTGACCTGCAAAATTTCATTCCGACTGGCCAAAAAATCTAGTTTTGCTATACAACTCTGTGGACTGGCTTCATTGTCAAAATGACTGGCATGCCTCAAAAGTTTTCAACATCTCTGCGTCTGTCCGTCCGTCTGTTTGTCTGTCTATCACATTTATCATGCTTACATGTATACAGAAATAGCCATAATTTGATTGATATGCATTAGTAGTAAGTATGCTTCCGTCAAACTTGGAGGGAGAGTCAAAACACCCAGTTAGGGTCAAGGTTCACCTGCAAGGTCAAAGTTAATGCATTAAGGGTCAAATATGCAAAAGGTGACATACCTTTTGTTTAACAGTTCTTATTTTACATTGGAAATATTGTATAGTTTCTATAAAATAATGTTCGAGTTTTTCTTTGTTGCCATCCAATCAGTTAGTCGTTTATTTTGCGCGAAAAAGATGAAAAATCTCGTCTTGTCTGAAATAGATATTTTAAAATCTTGGATACATGGTTTGATCGACAGAGTCATTATAATTCAATGTATCAACCAAGATGAACCGCTGGACTAAAGTATTAATGGGAAGGCTTTCATACTAAGACCAACTGATTTCCAAACTAAAATGATTTATCACATTCTTTTCTTCACCTTTCCCATCAATTATGATATTAGCTTTATTAGACAGAGATTTGTATCCTATAACTGGTAGAATCCTCTATTGACGTTTCGTCTCTCCTATGTAGCGGTTACTTGGTAGGATGTGATCTAATGTTGCTGGGATATTAATGGAATGTCACCCTTCCTTTTGTTCTTATTTTTGCTCGGATTATCATAATGGATATAATATACGAAATCAATTTAGAACACGATACTATATAAAGATTTGTGTATCACGCGCGGATCTAAGTGTAGGAAAAGGAGGTAGGGTGTTCAGTCAACTAGAGGGAGAGTCAATTTACAGGTGATCGACACCATCAAGTCCAAGAATGGTCCCCTCTTTCCATCTTTTACTTTCTAGACAAAGTATAGGCGGGTATCGCACTATGTTCGAATCTAGAAAGGCATTGGGCACAGGGATTTATCACGCTTCACGGTTGCTACATTTTCTATGGATTGTCTAATAATCCATAAAAAATTTAGCAACCGGGAAGCGTGATAAATCCCTGTGTCATAGGGTGATTTCAGCTCTGATCAAAAGGGGGGTGGTGAGGGAAGGTTCCAACGTATAATTAGAAAAATAACACTTTTGGTGAACTCCATGTTTTGATCCACGGCCCGGCATCATAAACTAAGAATTGACTTAAGTTTGAAATTGGACTCATTTTGACATTAGTGATGACTTGCAATTATTCCTTTTTTTCCTATTTTCAAAGTAGAATAGAATATACAAATTCAATATTTCAGGTTTGGTTTTTTTCCTTAATGTTATATGGCATTAATTTTACATTTCAAGTTTCAAGTTTCAATTTTACATTTGCGCCTGTTAATTATTAAAGAAGCAATTTATTAAATATTTCACCGTTCTGATAATCAGAGACTCGTACGCAAAACTTTGATCATGTTGATAATAAGGAACTTCTGACGAACAGCTTTTGGAGAGGAAAACCCGTCGACCTTAACAATTTTAATCCGCGCCTCTTAATTATTATATTATAGAAGCAATTTATTGAATATTTCTCCGTTCTAATAATCAGAGACTCGTACACAAAACTTTGATCATGTTGATAATAAGGAGCTTTTGACGAACAGCTTTTGGAGTTAGAACCCTGACGCCCTGTACAAGTTGCATCCGCGTCTGTCAATTATTATAGACAGCGATTTATTAAATATTTCTTAACAAATTTCCTAAACTGGGCGGGATCTCAAAGATCAATATGCATTGTTGGGTGGTTTAAATAAAGCTGAGGAAACAGACATCCTGTTTGACTTTTGACGCGCATTGTTCACCTTAGACTTTGGTCATCCCGTGTAAATATTTACTAAGCAATATACACCCCGGTTACACTGTTTGCAATTCCATAAAAGCTCACGTTTGAGTGTAAAAATCGATTTTTCTGTAACCATCATTTCTGCAGTTCTGGGAAGAAGAAATATATGGGCATCGGGGTAGAAATTAGATCGATTGCATTCAACGTCCCCGCGGAAAAAAATGTTCGTTTATCATCTCATGATCTAGTACGTTGGAATTGGTGCATTAATTAGTCGGATTAATCTTTTAGAAGATAGAAAAAAGTGTTCGAATTGAACGGTTTACCTAGACATCAGTTACCCAGATGTTTATTGACATGCTGGAGTTTTCTCATCTCATTCGGATGCTATACATTTTTAATGAGATACAGTGAATAAGGGACCGTTTGGATGCCAAAACAATGAGATGAAAGACACGGTCTATACGTTCTTAATAACGTTCTTGATTGGGTAAAGTTTGTTGTATTTCCTGGATTTCAAGCCAAAATTTTTTTATTGCCAATTCGATTAGATGAAAGGAAACGTCTATACGTCCTTAAAATAGTTCTGGTTTGGGAAAAGATTTATGTTTCCAGGATATTTCAAACTGAGAAATTCTGGATGCCAAATCAAATAGATTAAAGGAAAAGTATTTTCGTTCTTAACTGAGAAAAGTTCTATCTGTTTCTAGGATATTCAGACCGAGGATTTTAATTCTATCTCATTCTGACGTACTATGGGTTTAATCAATCTGTTAACATTGGACATGAAGGATTGATAACGTTTACGTTGTTAGGATTAACATGTTTAAGAGAAATATGAAGTTTGGATTTCCATTAAATCATTCTGAATCGTCAATACATGGATTGTATCAGCGTATATAGTAGAAAATGGAAACGATGTCGAAAACGTGCCAGGTTGGTTCTGAGATTTATACGGTAGTTGAAAAGAATTTAGCATAATGTCATTGTTTCTTATTAAAGGGGGGGGGGGGGTGGACAGGGGGGTACCTCTCTCCCCCCTCCCACCCCTCCTCCCTCCCCTCCTTTTCACCGTTCCCTTACCTCCCCCTCCCGCCCCCTTCCTCCCCCTCCCTTTCACGTGTCAACCCCCTCTAGTAAGCAATTGATATCTTATCTTTGCGGAAAATTTTCAAAACTATTTTTAACTCTGAAAACATACAGTTACTCAAGTCGTTCATTTGAATTAATTGAATGTACGTCATGTAATGAGATCGGGAGATTTTACTCAAGATTTAGAAAAAGAAATCTGGAGAAATTTTAAAATATGTAGAGTAAGTATATTTTGAAAGTATAGATAGATATACAACATACACTCATCCGTATTACTTCTGAATTTGTATCGAAGATGATATTCACAAGTGAAGGCTTGATTTCCTTTTATCTCATTTCAAATGAAGATGAGTTGTATTGTCTTGCGAAGATGGTTGAAAATATAATACTGAAGATGATGATAAAGAAATTAACCCATCCCATCCCATCCCATCCCATCCCATCTCTCTCTCTCTCTCTCTCTCTCTCTCTCTCTCTCTCTCTCTCTCTCTCTCTCAGAATACTAGTACATGTATATGCTGGACAAGGACATGTTGTCTGTCAGATAGATTGCATGCTCCATTTAGAAGAATATTAGTTAAGAAACTGATGGATATTATAATCTAGTCATAGTTCTGGGAAATTTATGCAAAAAATACATTTTTTAATCTTTTCATGTTGCACATTTCAGGGACAGACCTAGAAATTTTGATCCAAAAGACTTTATAATAGAAGACCAGAAAGATGTCACAGTGGGTCGTGTACCTGGTAAAGTAAATGGACAACAGTTTGTTATTCAAAATTGTGAGGTACGTACATGTAAGAGATGGCTAATTTTAAAAAAATGCTATGTTTATAAGAAGTGATTAAACAATACTTTGAAAAGGCAAGGAGTTCTTGCAAGAAACTGGACTTCAGAACGGAGTAAATTATCTGAAAAATAAATTTTTGAAGGGGAGCAGGGTAGGGAGGGTTAGGGGTCGAGTATCTTATCTATAAGTATGTCAAAATTATTCTGATATTGAATCCTATATACATACTTTGGTATAGGGAACAGGTTGTTACAAAAGTTTTCTAGGTATATGAACCTTCTGTGTTTAAAAATTGGAAGTGAAATATGAGACTTTTATAATTTCAGAACTGCAATATATACATCTTTGATCACATAGCTACAGTTACCATTGACAACTGTACCAATTGTAACATTTTCCTTGGTCCAATAAAAACCAGGTAAGGAAAAAATTTAAAATCTGTCTGTATGCTTGTAGAAAATGATTACGGAATCTGATTATCAAAGAACAAAATTCAGTGTTAGCAGTAAAATATTTCCTTTTGACACCATGCAATTGACCCTTCCAATTGCAGGAAAAAAATGCAAAATTTCGTGATGTCACAATGCTTTTACCTCGGACAAACATGCTTGGAACCTCGGTCAAACAATGAAATTGCATTGTGACGTCATGGAATTTCTCAAATTTTTCCCGCGTTCGGAAGGGTCAATTTGAATAAAATTCTTATCACATATGACCCTAATAGTTGTGTTTGGGTCAAAATCTATTTGACCAATGAACAGCATTGTGGAATTTTTTTTTGGGGGGGGGGGGGAGTATTTATTTTTAAATTATTTCCAAACTTTTAATGATGAATTACTGTACATTATTGAGTGATCAGTGCTCCTGAATTTGATACCAGATGACAGATGTGACCTCCATATAATGATTTTCACGTCTCAATGCAGCTGATAAATTATAATTATACAATGAAATATGAGCTTAAAATCATGCAGATGTGATATCAATAGCAGTCATTATTATGGAAATTAATATTTTATAGATGTTCAATCATGTACAATCATGTAATATATTGATAATAGTATTGAATTGACACAAAAATGAATTGATTCTGGAGAACACAAATTTCAAATTGACATCCAATATGTTAAGAAAAAAGCTAGTGGAATTTAATATTATCCTCAGTGAGAAGAGAAAATTAGAAGACTCTTTTATGGTCTTCTATGAAAGATACATTGTACATCAGTACCGCACGAGGGGTCTCAAAATTATGTAAAACCTGAGGGTTTTGCAAAATTTTGAGACCCCAAAGGTGGAAACGGTGTTTCTTTCATAGAAGAACATTAAAGAGTATTTTTCTCTCATATCTAAGGGCCAGAGTCAAAACTGAATGAGCAAAGATGAAATTTGGAAAATATTAATTTGATCTTATTGCAAATATTTTGCGATATTGGAATTCAGTGCCCCTGAAAATGGTTTATTCTATAAGAATAAACTACAAATACCAGGCTTTTCAAAATATATTGCAAGAATACATCGAAAACTGTTTTATTGCAACGTCGCCGCTAGCTTGTTTGTTTTTCGTGCTGAAATCATGACGTCACAATAGCGTAAACAATCAAAATAATAGCGTCACGTGATATGTGATACAGCTGTCACGTGATGTTTGATACAGAAGTAGCTCACACAGCTGTATTTCATGGGCCTACTCTGTAACACATTCGCAGTTTGAGAGAAAACGCTGTCCTTTGAGCCTTTTGAGTCTTAGTTTTGCCTTACATACTTACTTCCCTTATGGGACTTTATCTGAAGTAAACTTGTTACATTATGAAATTCTAAAGAAACCAGCGTAAAATAAGGAAGACATGTCTCAAATACAACATTTCCACAGAAATGAAAGCACAAACACTCTAATACACAAATTTTTGGCCCAGTGTAAAAAAAAAAACGATAATGAACGCCAGAAAAGCAAAGGATGGATTATACTTAGTTTTCATATACATTGTCATTTTTTACATTGGATAAAGGCCACGGGGCCGAAAATTTATGAATTAGAGTCTGTCTTTGTAGTTTTATTTGTATCATCCCTTCCCTCTGGAAGAACTATTTCAATTTTCTACAGGAAGTTCATTACATTGTAATGCATTTACGTCCCATACCATCCAAAATGAGAAGCAACTCTACGTATCAAAAATCATTCCGAGGAATGCATGTGTCGCCTGCGAAACATAGCGACACTCAGGTATCACTTTTATAGGGTGTGACATCTAAGTGTGACAGACAGACGGACAGACAATGGACAAAGTGATCCCTAAGTGTCGCTATGCTTAGCAGGCGACACAAAAAGACGGAATATGTACATGTATCTTGAATTTATTTTAGATGGTTGAAAGTTTAATTAATTTTTTCCTCTCTGTTTCAGTGTATTCATTCGTACAAGTAAGAATTGTAACCTAGTGGTGGCGTGTCAGCAGTTCAGAACGCGTGACTGTAATAAAATCAACATATTCTTATTTTGCGGCACCCAGCCGATCATTGAAGCCTCATCAGGGATGAAGTTTGCATGTTTCCAGTACCATTATCCACAATTAGAGGGTATATTTAAAAGCCATTCATTCATTTAAGTTATGAAATTAATACTTTTAGTCTTCCAAAATTTTCAAAGCACAGTAGAAAAGGAACAAAGTACATATTTTGCACAATTCATTGAAATTACTTGTGAATCAATTGCAAAATGTATTGACGTCAGCCTAATCTGGGGGAATTATTGTTGAATTATCAAAAACAAATATAAAACGTAAGCAAAGTGGTTTAGGTGTTAGGGCCTGTAACTTCAAGGCTAATGGTTCGAGCTTTACTAGGACCGGCGGACTTATACCTTTCTGTGATCTGTGTTTATATACAAAATATCATGATGTCCTTTTCTGTGTATTGTGTACATGTCTGGTTTTTTTTTTTTTTTTTTTTTTTTTTTTTTTTTTTTTTTTTTTAATAAAAAGAAAAACAAACAAACAAATATTTCCATACTGACATTGGTAGTATGAGAAAGGTGTTCAAATATTTCATTACTGAGTACATGTATATCATTGATTACACCTGCCTTGGTGATTCGAGCTAGTGTGTGAGTGTTTTTAGATGTTTTGTTTGGTGATCATAGTGAGCGGAATCGAACTCTAATTTTAATTAGATTGATCATTTACATGAACCACTTCATGTTTTGTAAAATACCGTTTAAATCCTTTCACAGGTCAGTTCAAATCAGCGGGACTGAGTGTCTTTTCAAACACATGGGGTACCATCCACGATTTCGACCAAGATCCCTCTGAGCAGCACTACTCCAACCTACCAGAAGGGTCAAAGGTTGAGGACTTTATCCCCCTCCCTCAGACTGAAGACTTCTCCTCCATGGTCATATCTACGTCAGAAGCAGACAGTGTTGTTCCCCTTACCTTGGGAACGCGGCGGAAAATTTCAGATGAGGTAACAGTATAGATCATCTCGCCTTGGTGTCTTTGTGACATCTAAGTTTACTTTTGTAAAAAGGAGCTAATATGAATGATTTAATTCTTTGCCCCAAACAGTCCAAAGTTCTATAAAATTGACATACGAAAAAATCTTTTGGCTGATCTTTAATATTTCTGGGGTTGTCATGAAAGTGCGGACAGAAACATTAATTTTACAATTACTGAGATCTGTCCATAGAGAAAATTTTGCCTATTTTCAACCTTTCATTATATATGGTCAAGTAAAATTTTGTTGAGTCTTAAAGAATGTATCCAAATTACTACTGCTACTGTCATGCCCTTAAACTCATGAACCAGCACAAATTGTGCAATATTTTTCAATGCGACATCACAATAGAAAGTAATACGGTATATCGGGAATTGTTCGTGTATGTCTAATTTTTGCAAGGTTCACGAGCATCACCAAATCATGAAAAATGAACATAGGAAAAAAGACACAGATCTTGACCCTTGATCATGTTAATAGATAAGCAAAAAGTAAACTCAACAAAAATTAGACACACCTTTTTACGGTCATTTTCGTGAAATTTACCCAACGCGGAAATTGCAAACATAAGTATGATTTGATGTCCGTTACCATATATTGTTATGCATTAACTAAACGTGTAGAGCAGCAAACAAAATTATTACCCAGATATTTGGTTTATTATACAAATTTCAAAATGTTATAAGTTTACGACAATTTAATTCCAAAGCTGCATACAGAATACTGTTAATCTATAATGCCCTTGTTACCTATAGATGGTTGAAATTGATAATTGTTATATTTTCAGTCTTGCCTGATTGTGTTCTTCAATGATGGGAATAACACAAATAGAGCTCTCAACTTTTTGGATTCTATGTCAAAACATAAGGTAAGTATACTGAACAATTATCTGGTCAACTAATAGAATTATACCATCTTCATGATTCAGTGTTCCGATTTATTGTACAAATATCTCCAACTTGTAGGAATCAGGCATTTGGCATGTGCCTGTCAAATTTAAATTGAAGCTATAGAAACTTTGGCACCTCCTTTATCAACATCAGCTGTGGTGTAATGGTTAACATTTCTGACTTGATCAATAGGGGTCTCAGGTTGGATCCCAGCTCCTGATGTAATTATCTATCTTTCCAGCTGAACTTTTGACATCTCATAGAACCGATTGTTTCCAAGAAGCGGAGTATGCCAGTTTCAACTTCCGGACCCAGCAAAGCCAATTGATTGAGTTTTTTCGGTGAATGACTGTTCACGGAAAACAAGTTTCTCAGTGGTTGATATGCATAGGTGAGCAGTGGCGCATTTGCCAAATGGCTCGGCCGGGTCTGGAAGTTGGAAATGGCATACTGCAGCAGACATTGCTTTAGAGAGAAACAAAGTGGCTCAATTGTTTGCTGTGAACTTTTGCTGCAAAACTTTCTCTGATATTGTGAAATAGACTTAAAATCTGCCAAAGTTGAGATAACTGAAAATGATTAAAACATGAAATGTTGTTTTTTCAGCCTGGAATTGCCTTAGTACAGACCAAAGAACTAGACATGAAGCAGAGTGATGCAGTTAGAGTGTTTGGAACTGATTCTTTCAATGCCATTGTTGAGCGTGGTAAGATATTAATTTCAGGAACTAAAACGTTCTTTTTCTTGGTGCACCCTTAGATTAGTTGAATAGATGTTAAACAAACACCTGAAGAAACAGTCTTTTAAAAAAATCCAAGCTCAGACTCCTTTTTGTAGAACATGGCAATTTCATGTTTCCTATTGGGGGTCTTAGTGGCTCAAATATCATTTTATCCTTCCTATTCGCAATTTTCGAAAACCAGAGTTACTTCCCATTTGAGACGGTATCTGAGGTAGACTGATTATGACGTCATCAAATTCTATTGAAACAGTCCTAAAGTCTGGGAAATGACGGTGTAAAATCAACATTACCATACCATCTTCATGATGCACAATGGCTTTATGTCAGATACTGTCTGTAAGGGGAAAAACTCTGTATTCTGCAAAGACTCAATTTGTCAATTTCAAAATGCTTATATAGAAATCATTATTTGAAGTAACACCTGAATCACAATAAATCCTCTTCTAAATCAAGACTACAAAATGTGGAATATTTACATAGTCATTGAATAGACTTAATAATTACCATCTATTTGATAATGGATGATTTAGGAAAAAATGTGTGAGGTGGATTCTTTTTACGCATTCTTTTTCATTGTCTTATCTCAAAAGAATTTTGTCATTAATACATACATGTGAACCTCCCGGCGGGAGGACGAAATCTCCCGACGAAACGAGGATCCTCCCGATCTGAAATAGTCCTCCCGATTCCTCCTGATGAAACGAAATCCTCCCAACGAAAACCCTCCAGATATCTCCAGATGAAATGCAAAATCCCCAGTTGTGTATTACGTTATACCTGTAGGGTAACCGTCTGTAGTGAGCAGACAATCAGATTTCAAAACAAATTAATTAGTGCTAGTTATACAGGTGACAGGTATATTGCTGGACAAACAATGTAATAATGTCTCTACACTGTCATGGGTAATCGTCTCCGGGGACGTAATACCCAGTACATAAGAATGTCGTCGAGGGTGCGTTGTAGGACACCGTCTGGTAATAATTCTCGTAAAGGGGAAAGAGGAAATATATCGGAAAGAAATCTCAGTTGGAGAATTTACAGGGATTGGGAAGGCCTTACGACATAGTCCCATTCCGATCAAAAATGGCAAACTAAATCGGCAACACGCTGCGCCCTGGTGCACGTTATTCTATACGGTGTCCATTTTCGGTTTTTACATCTAAACGTGTTGTACTCGTATAAATTCACATTGTAACATATAGGTCTAGTACCAGTAGCAGCAACACGTTGATTCGCTCACCCGAAAGGTTCTTTTCTATGATTTTTCTCCGACATCCTTTTTTATCCTCGATCTGCGTTTGAGATCTAAATATCCAACGTCCACTTACGTATCTTCTCTACGTACAGGTACTTGTGTATGCATTCTTCCGTAAAATTATCATGTCATTTTAAGTGGTCAGTCAACGGGTACAAATTGATACAGAAACGTGAATTGCAGCGATGCTGCCCTGATGTATTGAGCCCCCCCCCCCCTTTCCTAATATCAGCGAAGCTGAAAATGAAGCTTCCCATACGTGGACACGAAAAATGCAGAATAGGTGGCTACAAGTTTGGTCTTTGCTGTTCTGTGATATTTAAAAAAAGATATACTGTGCTGGTACTAAAACTATTTGCAATGGCCATGAAAAAATGTGCTGAAGTATTATACATACATTGTACGAAAACTTTTTAAAATTGATCATTTTTGTGAAGAAAATTGGCCCATTGTTATTGAGAATAATCCGTTGAAGTCCAAGTGGAAGGGGTCATAGTCCCATTGAGCACACACTGGGACAATAGAGGAAACTTAATTATCGTATGAAACTCTAATGATTTTGTTCACTGATTTAAAGATAAACAATTATATTATAAAGATTCTTGTTTTTAGTCATCACAAATTGTTGCTCTTTCTAGAAGAAAGTGATGAAAAGAAAGAAAACAAATGTTAAATCATAATACATTTACATTCATTTTTAGATTTTCCCTTATTTCACCTAAAATAACAGTAAGCTGATAAATACTCCAGATGAAAAATTAAAATCCTCCAGATTTGTGGAGGCAAAAGGTTCACATGTATGTTAATAGTGATGATATAATGAAAAACAGCACCAAAAGGTCTCCCTGTCACCTTGGAAAATTTCATTTTAATATCAAATATTTGAAAATTGTTTATCTATATTGTTTTTGTTTACTTTATTTAGGACCGGTGATTGGACTAGAATTTAACGGTGATGGCTGTGTCGACACGATACAGAACGAACTGCAGCAGTTCATGCAGGGAATGACCGGGCTTGTGTTTGTATCACAGAGTGCACATATGGTAGAGAAGCAGCTAGAGGACTTTTATAACTTTGCCGATATGCAGATGGCAATTTGATGAAATCTGAATGAGAGTCCACATTAGTTTATAATCGTTTAGTTAGGTAAATGAACTGCCGTATTTTAAAGAAATATCATACGACTTTTATGTCTTAAAACTTTGATATGAAGCTTGCAAATTGGTCACATCCTAGAAAATTTAGATTCTGTATGCACCATCAGTGGCAGATTCAGGGGGGTGCGGAGGGGGTGCCTATTCCCTTGGCACTGACCCAAAATTTTCCAAAAACAGGTATAGTTTGGCCCATTTTCAGTCAAAGTTTGCCCCTTGACACCCCCCCCCCCCCCCCCCCCCCCCAGCAAAGGGGGCACCAGATCTGCCACTGACCATAACTAGATGAAACAAAAATACCTTCAAAAATTAGCTGATTAATGATGAAACCTCTCCCCCTTTCCATAAAGAACACAATGTTTGTCTAAATTGTGCTTATATGTTAAGATTGTTGAATCTGTAGTATATCAGTCTTTATTCATGCCTATGGCTTTAGAAGAAAAAAAATCCATTTTTTTTTTTAATTTTCATGCTTGGAGATATTTTTAAGAATTAATTTATGTAGTAATTTATTTTGTTGTAGTTGACTTCGGTATGTTTGTTTGTATGCATCATTTTGCACAGGGGATTTTTTCCCAATTCTTGCTCAGGTGTTGATGTGCAAATATTCCATACGTCCATTTTCTCATCAAGTTGAATGTCAGAAGTATATATAGTCTTGATGACGTTTTATGTCATTTTCTCACATAAGGATAATGATCTCATAGTATTCTAAGTAGGAAGTGAATCTTTATCTTTAATTAGTAATTTTCTTCAACATTTTGAATTATCAGTCTCTATATTTGATGAAGTAGCAGGATATACATGTACATGTACTCATTTCTTCATTGTTTTGATTTGCTTGCAAGCATTAAGTGATTTGTTACGACTTAACGTAATGTTTTTTTAAAGCTTGAAGTTGAAGATCACATTTCCTATGAAAGAAAGTAAAATTTATTTCAAATTACTTTTACAAACCAGATAATGTACATGGTTGTGATGTATTTTTTAGCTCGCCGGGACGAAAAAGTCAGGAGAGCTAATGCCATACCCTCTGCGTCATTGTCGTTGTCGTCGTCCGTAGACAAAACTTTAACCTGGGCTATATTTCTTGAACTATAAGGGGTAGGGCTTTGATATTTCACATGTAGATACCTTGTGATGAGATCTTTCATGTGAGACCATGACCTTTGACCTAGTGACCTTGACCTTGGACTTTGACCTACTTTTCAAAAACTTTAACCTGGTTTCTGACAAAAACCTGTATAGACGAGCTATGTAATTTTTCATTACCCTATGTTTTTTTTAAATGTAAAGACTTTTCTCAATATCAAGCTTTTTATATGAATGTCAATTTCTTGGTTTATTTCTTGACTGACCACTGACCAGCATTGTTACACTCTAAAAGTTCTATAGTTATTCACGGAGTCTCAAAATTTTGCGAAAAAAGCTTCAGAAAGCCTTTAGATCATGCATGATTTAAGAATCTTCATATTGATTTAAGATGCCTCACAGAGCTATAAAAGATTCATAATTGATATACTCACGTCTGTTGATTAGTGCCATGGTTGTAATCTACTTAATGAAATATTTATTACCGTTATACCACACTATGATGTACATGTACCAGTATGTAAAGACTTCACACAAAGGAAACTTGCATGTAGTCGTTCTTCTGGACTAAGACCTAGTCCATGTCCAGGATTAATTAGAAACTGTGCCTTACTGATATTACAGGCAAAGCATAGTGAGACTTGGAGATTACTGTATCTGGTATCACATTCTGTCTTTCTGTCTGTCCTTTAATGATTGTCCTACTTTCAGTTGGAATATAATATTATACAATTATGGACTTTTTACGAGGTGAATATGGTGTGATATTTTCTGAATTTGAAAATATTGACCGAGGCGACAGCCGAGGTCAATATTTTCAAATTCAGAAAATATCACACCATATTCACCGAGTGAAAAGTCCACAATTGTTTTATTATATAGTGGACTTAATTAGTATTTATAAAGGTACGTTTTCGAAATGGCTGACATCGACTTTTCTTTGAAAATGTTTCAAGACGTGTTAATATCAGCATTTTCTGTCGCTGAATTATCCTGAACGTAATGGAATTCATTCAATGAGTCAAATGAAGAATATTTCAGAGTAAAAATCCGTAAAAAGGCTCAAAATTCAAGAATTTGATCTCAACTTCAGGGTCCTTGCTTCTGTTTACGAAATGACGTTAATGACGTCACAGATATAAATTTCGCGCGTTTTCGATATTTCATGGTAAACCGGAAGCAGGAGTTTTCGCAGTAGTGATATTTAATGAAATTGCCCCTCACAGGTCAATATGATGAGACAATCACTCGTCATGTGACAGTTCTCAGCCAATGAGAGTGGGAATATAAACGGACTATATAATAATATGTTATATTGTGTCATAGGTGAACTATATTATAATTCAATAAGAACTTCTTTCATGAAAATATTTTGCTGTACGCCTTCGAAATGCATGATAATATTGTTAGAAATAATGAGGTACTATAAACAGCTTTGAATTACCCTCTTAGTTTCTCAATATCTAGAAAGCAACCCTTTACATACATGTATAAATTATCAACCTACCTTTATGTTTAATTATATCCTCCTTGTAAAGGTGTTGTCTGGTCATTGGATGAAAATTGAGAAAGCAAAAGGTGGTTGAAATCAAATTTCTTAATCATATGCCGGACAGCACTTAAAGTGATCAAGGTTACAGGCGACACATTTATTACTTGAACCCTTAAGTAGTGCTGGTATGAAGATGTGTGTAATGAAAACTGTTAAACAGTGTAGAAGGCATCTTCTCAAGACAAGTGTACGTAATACCTTACTCCCCCTTGTCGGATGTCATATGTTGAGTGCTTGTTAATATGTTTAAATGATTTTACTCCCAAAATTGCTTGTATATGAAAGTATAATATAAGATGGGCTCTGATCTTGTCGTATATACTCTCCGCTATGACACTCACCGGAGACGCAGATTTGTGTATGACATCTGACAAGGAGGTATTGTGTACACTTGTCTCGATCAAGAAGATGTGTAGACAGAGAGTGATACAGGTTCACACTTTTTTGCGCATTTTCTGTTTACAAGCTAGCTGAAAATAGAATTTTCAAAAGTTTTAAGGGCATTTGAATCTAAGGCAGTGTACTAAGGCTTTAATATTGACATTGAATCAATATAACTTGAATGTCCAGTGTTTCTGCAGATGAATCATGGTTATTTTTCTGAATGGGATCTTTAGAATGAATGATTAGGGAACCTGCAACATTAATTATAATCATTATAAACAGAGCATTCAAATTAGTAAGCAGTTCTTTTAAGTTACATAGATTTTTATTACATCATTAATGAAGATCTGAAATATTTCCCATTTTGTATATATTTACATATATTTGATCAAAATATATTGTTTTTGTGTCAATCCGTCCTTTCTTATCATATATATGACATATCAGTTGAGTGAAATTTGTGAGTGTGTGACTCGGTGTGCAGTCTTTCTCAAAACTCACTAGCCCAACGCCCGAAGCTACTTAAATTTTTGCTGGGCTAGTAGAAATTCTTTAAGAAACTATACAAAAAAACTAGTAAAATTTAACTTCGGGCTAGTGGCTGAAATAAGTTTTCATAAAGACTGAGTGTGTACTACTTTATTTAAGAAATTGTATTGTTCTTATAGTTCATCATTTCTTTACGTTTAAAATTCTAAACGTTAAAATTGAAGATTTACTGTAAACGAGGAAATTTTTATGCAGGGGGGGGGTTGTTAATTTTCACATATTTTATGAATCAAGGACCTTTGTGAAAGTTGCCTACATGAAAATAAGCCTCCTCCATTCTGACAAAGGCAGAGCCGTTTATATCGCAAATATTTCCCCCAAGCATACTGTCTTGATGTTATCATTATGAAATTTCCCCCTGCAAAAATAGCCATGTTTACAGTATTGAAAATACTGTCTGTAAATCTGTAAGTTATTATTTTACTATGTATTGGATATTTTTGATAAACAGAGTTACTTCCCATTTGACTCGGTATCTGACATAAAACTAATTATGACATCGTCACATTCTGTGGAAACCTGAACATAAAATTCAGGGAAAACATGATCCAGATTCGACGTTTTAGTAGGAATTTCATTTCTTCATCCTAATGCATGTATGGCAGAAACCGTCCCAAATGGGAAGTTACTCTGTGTGTTGAAAAATGGAATGTGTGTCTTGACCTTAAAGTTTGACCATAAAGCAAGTATGCCAGTCAAGGAAATCATTGTTTACCAAAGGCATATTATTCTTTAATTGCTAATGATCGATTGTCATTAAATATTGTACTGTTATTTAATTCCATGTTATTTATAGTAAGGCAAGATTGTTACTTATTGAAAGAGAGCAAAAGAGTGAGATCTTATTTTGAAAGTTTAGTGTCTGTAGAAATTGTGTGTTGTTTTCTATTTTGTGTATACTTTCTTGTAGGAGAGAATGAATCTGATATATTATCAGCTGTCTGCTTCAGTGTCACATTGGCAAATGAAATCCTGTGTCAAGTATTTGTATTTTATAGTAAATGGACGTAGTCCTAGTACTTAACTCTTTCTCTTTTTTATTACTACATTGTTCATGCAGTATAGTGACAAGGAAGTAGCATACAGTACATGTATACAGTATTTATACAATTTGGATGGATCTTAAATTTTTTTTTAAGGAGGAGTACTTATATTTACACTTCTTACTCACTTGTTTAGCGAGGTGACAGCTGTAAAGATGTTTGGTGCATTCACTTAATGTAGTGGCCTTGATTTTCAACTTACTTGTCTCTTTTTGAGTCAGATTCACATTGGTAACATTTTTTGAACCATTTTTGAAGTGATCGTTCTTGGATATCTTATACTTTGGATTCTTTATGACCAAAACTATGAACTGGCGTCACAACTTTTGACTTGGTAAACCTACTTAAAGCAAGAATTTATTATCTAAAATTACTTTCTTTTCATGACCTTGACCTTCTCTAGCTGTTACACCCAAGCCAATGAAATTATGGATGCACTGGTTTCATCATGTGTCTGTCACTCCATCTGTCTGTCAACAGAAACAAATTTTGTTTCTCCGCCAGACCTCACAAAATTCTTGACCTACAATGATGAAACTTTATATATTGATTATTGATATGGATATATTGTGTCAGATTTCAAGATCAAACATGACATATATTGAAAACGGCACTTTAAATCAATTATTAATTCTTAAAATTTAAACTTCATTTATCTTACAAGGTTTAACAAACAAGTTAGACAACTTATATTAATGTCTCACGTTGGCTCAGATGTTGGCGTGAGGGGTGCAAGGGGCAGGAGGAAACCGGAGTACCCGGAGAAAAACCTCCTACCGAGGCCTGGGTGGGGGACCACCTACCTCCCACATAAGACCCTTCGCCGAATCTTGGATTCGAACCCGGGACCTTAGAGGTAAGAAGCGAGCACGCTACCACTGCGCTAACCTGGCCTACAGTAGTTACTAATTCTTGACTTATAATGATGAAACTTCACAAATACACTGATTATGTACAAAGGAGGATCCCTATGCTAGATTAGATTCAAATGTAAAGGTCGTTCTTGGCATAAATGGTATACAACATATATGCACCATAGCTTAAGCTATTTGTACCCAGAATGATGTAACTTCTCACAGATTGCCCTAATAAGGAGTCCCTTTCATTTTCGGGTCAAAGGTCAAGGTCGAATGTTGCTTGTATTGAAAACAGCATTTCTACACCAACTTTATTAATCTACCCAAATTGATGAAACTTCTAATGTTTAACGTCTTCAAATTCATTAGCATCATTTTAGAGCAGATAAATTTACAGCATACCGACATGCACATTTCAGGTACATGTATTTAACCCTCGTCAGTGATCCTCAATCTAAACAATGTAATATTACCAAACTCTGAAAATTATGTCCTAAATATACCGAAAGACGTAGCAAGATGGCTGGGATATGATGCTACAGGACCCACGTCTTAGAATTTTGAGAAAATTTTGTAAACAAATTTTGAAATGCGTTTGAAGAAACGACCAACCGAAATTGATCGAACTTGGCTACATGTGCCCTCGGGGACTCCTGGTCCACCAGCAGTGACACTCACCAAGTGGTACATATGTTTAACGTCTTCAAATTAAACATGACCTAAGAAGGAGCTCTACGAAAGTCAATTTGTTTGGAATACAGTATTTCAGGATTACTCAAATTCTCAGCCTACATTTATGAAACACAAATATCGCTCATCACCTTAGAAGATTAAAAGTAACAAAATTCAAACAGTTCAATCGAATGAACATCCAATTTTAGTGCTGATTCGACATTTATCTTGTGTAGACCTATCAGGATATCACAGAGAACTGTACTTTGATTACTATCATGACATACTTTAGAAATAACAACTAATTGTCCAGTAATTCCCTGAGTCGCATGAACCAATCAAAGGGGTAGGGCCACGAACCCCCTAAATCGGCCCTGTTTCTTAACATTTGAAATGATTGAATATTTTTTGTGATTTGATACTTTGTAAAGTCCTTTACTAAATTCAGTGTTTAAATTTTGTAAGTAATGCATTTATCAATAGCTTTAAGTCCTTTAAAAACCCCAAAATCGTCAGTTTTCCATAGAATTGCTGCAACAACCTACATGTTTCTTTAAAATTAGCAGTGACCACATGCAT
Organism: Pinctada fucata; assembly: GCA_028142955.1. Classification (NCBI taxonomy): domain Eukaryota; kingdom Metazoa; phylum Mollusca; class Bivalvia; order Pterioida; family Pteriidae; genus Pinctada; species Pinctada fucata. Next base: position 44,891,644 of record AP027102.1, on the reverse strand, counting down.
CGAGAAACATGAAAATTTTACGAATGAAACATAATCACTATATCTTCTTCTCATAAATGTTTTATGTTTCTCGACGCATGTGGCCACATCAAAATTCTCCACTAAAGACACATTTTCAAGCATGTTTGACCTTGTTTTGCCAATAAATAACGTCAAAATGACATCACTTGATGATGTCACAAGACTTCCTATGGTGCCACGGTGGGTGATATATTCGTTTCATTAAAAGCGGGAAACATTCATTATATCTTACGTGATATATCAAGTATTTCTCATCAAGATAAATTTTAAGGAAAATCGCAGGGCCGTTTTAGGGGCTTCGTGGCCCTACCCCTTATCACCGAACCGCAATTCTGATTATAGCAGACGACAAGTAGTATTGCTGTTGTGTACATATGGTTTTCAGAAAATAAGCGCGTGAAAAGGCGTGGCATATCTGACCATGAATGTAAGGAGACAATCTCGGACATATTAGAATTATCTGTAATAGGAATTGCTTTGGCTTAGATTGATCCATGCCAATTACAAACATAAGACGTAATAGGGGACCTTAAATCAAATTTAATAAGATAACTATATAAACTGATATTGAATTCATTAAATATTTATGATAGGTATATAAAAAAAATCAGCACCCAATTTCGAAAAAATTCTTACAAAAATTTAGGAACTTTCGGAACTTTTGATCGCGTAGTTCTTCTTATAAACTTAAAATCGAGATGTTTTCTTGTCTGAATTAATATTTAGTAAGTAGAAATGTTTTTAAAATAAGAGAACAATACATTATAAGTAGGGAAACGTTTAAACCTTTTACATAATTACGAACGTTACGAAAATTTTTGATTTTTTTTTTTTTTGTGAAACCCGGTGCAGGTGTATGCTGGTTGAATAGATATTGTTCTCCATTGCGCGAAAAATCCGAAGTGTCTCGGATAGGACACATGGTACGGGTCTTATCCCCTCCGGTGAAAATGAAAAACGGCCGTCATTGAGTGAAGTTGTTACAGTTGTTCATTGTGTAACGTTTCACAAGTCTGTTGATCTCGAAGGCTTCAGTGCCGTGCACAATTACGCATGTTCCCATTATAGTTAAGGCGGTTGTTGTACTTTTGTGTTTTCAGTTGAAATTAAACCTACCTTTACTTCATTCACTTTATTTGGATTTTACAAAGCAAGTCACAATAAATAATATTTATGACGTCAAATGGATAAAGTGCGAAATCAATGCTTCTTTCAGGCGACAGAGCTGGAAAGAAGTACATATAATTCATACACTTAAGAAACATTCATGTCACGGGGAATGAGTTTAACTACTCCACACTACAACAGGAAATAAGTGTTTATTTTATAATATGGAAGTGTTCCAGCTCTATACCTTCCGAAGAAACTTTCCAATCAATTTATCATGCACCAGACACTTGTTTCGGATATTAAATCCTCATCAGTAATGCTCCCATCCGAACTGAGTTTTAGAAACAGCCAAAATTTAGTTTAGTATCGCCCTCTATTTATATTTTTTAAAATTAAATTTGCGCAATTTGCAAAGACTGTGCGGTTCCAAATTTCCTGTAGGGTCGATTCAGTAACATATCCAAATAAAATCTATCTTCAAAATAGCATTGGAGGGATGGTGCCAAGATGTTAATCTCCTTAATGCCGATGATATTTTTGAATGAAAAGACAAGTTTCCGAAATAGCAAAATGATATTTATAACGTCAAATGGATAAAGTGCGACAAAAATTCTTCTTTCAGGCGACAGAGCTGGAAAGGAGTAATTAATACACTTAAGAAACATCCATGTCACAGGGAACGAGTTTAACCACTCCATACTGCAACCGGAAATAGATGTTTATTTTATAATATGGAAGTGTTCCAAATATATACCTTCCGAAGAAAATTTCCAACCAATTTATTATGCACCAGACAAGTAGCAAGTAGATCATGACGACATGTCGAACTGTTGCATGTATTCAATAATATTTTTCACCATTTAGTGATACAAGAATTCTAACCCGGCCGTTTTGCACCAATACTCCTGTGAAGATACTTAAAAAAAACCCAAAAATTACATTCTACCATCAGTAAGGGGTAGGATACCTCTCTTGGCCAGAATGCATATCTATTTCACTTGGTGCACTCTATTTACCTTTTACTGCCTGTAGATTTTCAAAATATTTAACAAATAGAAAATATATATATATATAATCTTATAAGGGGTAGAAATATATGCATAGATTGCATGCAGTGGTGTACCTATATAGTTTTAAATAGAAAATAAAAGTATCTTCTTACCAGGAAAGATAATATCAATTATCTTTTATCATCATCAAGGTACTCAAACCAGGGGTTTTCCGATTTTCAGATAAAAAGAAAGTACATACCTTAATCAATGTAATAAGTAATAAGAGGCAATGCAATGTCTACTTCACAGACGTTTCGTGAACAAGGAAATCGTAAATATGCAAGTGCAACTGATGGTCTTAGTCCAGCGGTGAAGATTTCAAGACTGACAGATGCAAGGAATCTGTACTACAAGTAAGATTTAGACCGAAATAAGACCGTAGGAGTTTATTTATCTTTATTGTTTTTTCTTTATTTATTTTTTTTCTAACATTTGCCGAAAATGACCCTTCAGAAAACGGAAACAATTTGAGAAATTCCATGACGTCACAGTGCAATTTCGATGTTTGACCGAGGTTCGAAACTTGTTTGTCCGAGGTAAAAGCATTGTGACGTCACAAAATTGTGCATTTTTTTCCCGCAATCGGAAGGGTCAATTTGTCAAACAGAGAAGTTTGATACCAAATTAGCCGTCATGCAGCAGGAGTCGAACGCATCACGCAATGAAATTGCATTTTTCAATTATAATGTAAATCTTATTTCTTCATCGAATTTATTCAGGGTGGCGCTGCTTACAATCATTTTTTGGTAATTTTCTTGTTCTAGATTCACATACCGGGGCCAGTGGGCGTAACTCCCCCCCCCCCCCCCGCCCCCTTGTTTTTTTTTTTTTTTTTGTTTTTAATAATACGAAGCGAGATATTAAATAAGCTGTAAGCTTCCTTTTTGTTATTTGGTCCTATTAAGATACTATAACTTGCATCATATATACATGTATAACATTTGAATATGTTTAAACTGTACTAATTAGCACGCTGGCATCAATTTTAAAGCGCCAATTACAATGTATCCCGTACATACACTGGACTCAGGAGATTTGTTCAGTAGATTAAGTTGTCCTTAGTGTTTCCAAAAAGCCGTCTGTTTGTCCTATATGCTTTTCTTGTGAGATACATCAGTTTGTTTGGGGTTTTTTTTTCTAGAATTTGTATTTGATTCCAGGGTTTGTGTTTGACTTTCATTCACCGCATGACTCAAAATATTCAGCAAAATCAGCTTGAAACGTGGGTCCTGTAGCATCATATCCCACCCATTCTGCTACGTCTTTTGTACATTTTTGGACATAGTAATCTTCATACTTTTTGGCCATTTTACATTGTTTAGACTGAGGATCACTGGCGAGGGTTTAGTACCCGAAACGTGCATGTCTGGTCCATGCTGTTAATTTATCAGGTCTTAAATGATGCTATTGAATTTGAAAACGTTTAACATTTGACATATTGCAACAAGGGACCGAAATTTGTTTTATCCCCGGTTACGGTATAAGGGTACACTAAAACACAGCAATAATTGAATCCTTTGCTATTTATTTATCATCAGTTGAAAAAAATTACTACATAATGTGTTATGCGTTTCTTTTCTGATCAATGCGTTGTGTTGAATTTTAGGGCTCTCAATGTAAGTGATGCATCGGACGACGAAAAAGGTAGTGCAGCAAAGAACATCGGAATGTGTGAGTGGCGCCTTGGAAATGTCACATCAAGTACAAAAGAAAAAACCTCAACAATCGCTCATCATTTTTTGGAGGCTTTAAAATATTTCAAGGATGCAATCTCTCATGGTAATGATATCAAGCCTTCGGAATGGACACATAAAGTATCAGGTATGAAAAAAGCGCATAAACTAACGGGTATCTCCCTGATGCCATAGCTCTGTCATTAGGAGGTTCTTTTACGGACATTTTAGGAGAAGTTTAGACTTTTGCTCTTCATAATTTCATATTATTCGGATTTCCTCTTTTTCGGCCACGAGCATCATTGATGAGAAATAACTTGTTGAAATGCGCATATGGTGCACTGAAATTATATAACAGAACACATATTTCAATGTTGACAATTTCAACCACATGGTATGTATTTCTGCCGGTGGATTGTCTAGTCCTAGAGGGTATCGTTCCCCTAGTTTCACATTGTTTGAAATATATTTGTAGATTCCCAAAAGTTAATGAAAAAAAAAAATCTAAAACTAAGGGGTACATGTATCTCCATGATGGCATAGCTCTGCCTTAACAAGTTCTTTGAGACATATAAGGACAAGTTTATACATCTGCTCTTCATGCCGGTAATTTCATATCATTAGGATTTCCTCTTTTCGTCCTCGAGTATCACTGATGAGACCATATGAGCATCACTGATGAGACCATACGAACATCACTGATGAGACCATATGAGCATCACTGATGAGACCATACGAACATCACTGATGAGACCATATGAGCATCACTGATGAGACCATACGAACATCACTGATGAGACCATATGAGCATCACTGATGAGACCATACGAGCATCACTGATGAGACCATATGAACATCACTGATGAGACCATACGGACATCACTGATTTGACCATACGAACATCACTGATGAGACCATACTAAATGGTTACTTTCAAACTCCTTTAAAAATGTGAAGAAGTGTGGTTTTTGAAATGCACAAACTCTTTTACAGAATCGTTAGTTCAATGCTACAGTGATGCAGAGAAGTTGTCTGGAAATTTCGATGCAAAATATCGAAGAAAATTAAGAGAAGAAGCAGCTGAGCTTACTGCCAATGTTCATCTTCAAATTGCAACAACATATTTTCATAGAGGGATAGAGGCCTTGGAGAAAAACGATCACAAATTATGTCTTAATCAAATGGCAGAAACCCAATTTCCAATGAACGAATGCGAGCGGTTGTGCAAGTCTGAGGACTTTCTATCGGAAGTATCCGTGCTACGCACCGACGTTTGGATGCATACGTGTTTGGCGGAATCTGTCAAAGCAAGAGTTACCGGTAAGTTTATATTTAGTCAGGCCTACATGGCAATTAAGTGGAGGTTGTCCAATTTTCTTCATGGCAGCAATTTCTTCTTTAGTTTATGCAGAGCAGAAAAAAATGTATCAATGATGTGGCGTTTGACAATAATTCTCCCGTTTTTGAAGACGTTTATCATTTAAACCACTTGGTAAATGTCACGGCTGGTGAAATCTTGAAATTTCTTAAACGTGAGTCCTGTAGCATCATATCCCACCCACCCTGTTACGTCTTTCGGTACATTTGTGGACATAATAATTTTCTCAATATTTGGCCATATTACATTGTTTGGATTGAGGATCACTGACGAGGGTTAGTTACCCTAAACGTGCACGTCTGGTCCATGCTGCAAATTAATCTATTCTTAAATGATGCTATTGAATTTGAAGATGTTTAACATTTGAACCACTTGGTGAGTGTCACTGCTGGTGGACTAGGAGTCCCCGAGGGCACATGTAGCCAAGTTCGATCAACTTCACTTGATCGTCTGTCTCTTCCTAAAACTTGGGTCCTGTAGCATCATATCGCGTCCATCCTGTTACGTCTTTCGGTACATTTTTGGACATATAATATTCTCAATATTTGGCCATATTACATTGTTTAGGATGAGGATCACTGACGAGGGTTAAGTATCCGAAACTTGCATGTCTGGTCCATGCTGCAAATTAATCTGTTCTTAAATGATGATATTGAATTTGAAGACATTTAACATTTGTACTACTTGGTGAGTGTCACTGCTGGTGGACCAGGAGTCCCCGAGGGCACATGTAGCCAAGAAGGAAGGAGATCTCCAACAAGACCCCGTTGCAGCATCAACAGCAAAACACCCGATGCAAAAACACAAAAGACGAGTACAGCACGAGACGGAAAAGAGACACACGACATGTAAACATCAAACACAAAAGACTACACATAAACCAACTTCGGTTGATCGTCTGTCTCTCCAATGCATTCAAAAATTTCTGTTATCAAAAAATCTCGAAATTTCTAAAACGTGGCTCCTGTAGCATCATATCCCATCCATCATTTTATGTCTTTCGGTACATTTTTGGACATAATAATTTTCTCAACACTTTGCCATATTACATTAATTGTTTAGATTGGATCACTGATGAGGTTCAAGTACCAGAAACGTTAATGTCTGGTCCATGTTTTAATGAGTTAAAGAAGATCCTGACGATAATTTCAACAGCACTCACAATAGAGCACCAAATTGAGCATCGACGGGCCCCTAGCAAAATAGAGGTGGGACCAGGTGCCCGGGAGGAGTAATCATCCCCTGTTGGCTAGCTGCACCCGCCGTCGATGTTCATGCATGAAAATGATCACAATACACAAGATACATGCGCTGTCTCAGGTTATGTCTATATAGAAAGTGCTATGGCGACCATGTTAAATGATGCTATTGAATTTGAAGAAGTTTAACCCTAAATGTATACATTGTAGCTCTGTCCTTAGAATTCCCTCTCATTTGGCCTTGAGCATCACTAATGAGACATGCGCAAATGGTACACTTGAACTATGACCATATTATTTATTATCATACCAGAATACTTTATACCAAATCTTTAGCGAAATAGATCTAGAATTTTCTAGCTTGACAAAAATCAGCAACTTAAAAGTTTGGGTGATAATGTTGTAAAATATAATATGATCAATTTAACTCACTGACAGGTGACTCACTTTTGGACACGGTAATTAAGGACCAGGAAACCATAAACGTTGATATGATTTGGGACATCGTTGACTGGTACAGGAGTGCCATTTTGTTGACACGAGATCTCGATATGGAGGCCGAAGCTATAGCCTATGCCAGGCTAGGAAAACTTTATGACCAAGTTTTGAAACTTAAAGTTCAGGCGAAGCAGTACTACACCCAAGCATTAAGTCTTGCAGAGTCCATGCATCCTAGGACGTTTAATGACTGTGGTTAGAAGATATTCTTTTACACCTTTTCTTACAATAAAATCTAATGGCTGCTCTCTGGTAGCAAATTTGGACATTTCGGTTTTCTTATCTGCAGAAATGTTAGTCAGAAAATAAGTGTAAAAGTCACCAAGAAATCGAGGATAACATGAAGAAACTTGTCGATTTCAGGAAAAACACGTACTTATTTTTATACAATTATTGACTTTTGGTGAGTTCTACTCGTGACTATACAGACCTGGTCTTATGACTTATGATTTCGGTTGACCGAGGCCGAATGCCGAGGTTAATGAATGCCTGACCAGGTCTGCATAGTCACGAGTAGACCGAAATCATAAGTCAATAACTGCTTTATTAAATTATCAGGATTTTATTAACATTTGCAATAATGATATTCGAAGTCTAAGATCTAACACTACAAAAATCAACGCATGCGCTAATCCCGAATAGACCGCTTTGGAACGTTAGCGGTCAACTCACTCTGAGGTACACTCTATCAAACAGCGTCTCCACCAATCAGAAATAAGCAAAATAATGCCTGACCATTTAATAAATTTTACGAAATTACATAATATCTCTGATTCATCACTTATTTCCTATATATATGAAAAAATATGGACAACGAGTCATATCTTCTATTCGCCTCTTGGTTCTATCGATCAAATAGATGTTTTTCAATGTAGATTGGTATAAGTCTTGTGCAGCTGCAGTGAAGAAATACCAGGAGGAGACAGTTCAACATGAACAAGAGAAGGAAGAAAAAGACAAAGAAAAATACAAGGAAGAACTAAAAGAGGAGTTCGAAGAGCTTAAAGTAAAGCACGAGAGGTCTCAGGATCATGTTGATTTTCTGAGATTCGTATATGCTAGATTCCCACCTAAAAATCCCGAACATACACTTCCAAAAGAAATTGATAGTACAGACAAACAGGCCTTTAAGAAGCTGTTGCAGACGTCAGTTGTACATTATCATCCAGATCGGTCTGATCCGGAAAAGAACGGAATGAAGTGGAAAGTACTTTCAGAGCAGATAACAAAGTATCTAACAAATAGATACGAATCGATAAAATTGCTTGAATAATATTAAACTGATTAAACCATTCGTTTATCAAAAAAATATTCATGCATGTAATTAAGAGAAGTCATAGTTTCAAAGAGACGCAAATTCAGCCTTCGGCACGGGACACGTGTTCCCTCTTCACAGAAATTCCGAAGAACGATGTCACTGATGTCTTTTTAAATGCAAAGTATTGTCTACTTTAATACAATCTAGTTCATATAGTCAGAAATTCCCCGATGACACTTCAGTGGTAATGTATTTGCTACAATATATTCAAAATTTTCTTTAGTCTTCTCGATTCCTTTTTCGAATATGAGGTACCTTCATATCCGTATTATTATCGTAAACACATATTTTCTTTTGCAGTGTGGATCAGTTAAACTTGTTCCCCATGACTGGATGTTCAAAGTGTAATACTTCTTTCCGGCTCTGTCGCCTGGAAGAAGCTTTGTTTTGGTCCTTTATCAATAAAAATTAAATTAAAGAATCAACCTTAGCCAAATTTACCGAGCTTAGGCCCTCAATCAGGTCTTTCATGTGAACCTTTAGAAAAAAGTTAGCAATTATGATCTGTGAAGTTTCTTCGGAATGGTCTAATGAATGTATGAAAATCCGGAAAGTGATCTAGATATCACAATGTACCTTTTCATTTGTCATTTTATTTGGCAGCAGGAACATTTTTGTGCTCCATGTCAGAATGATGACCAGGAATGATTTTCCAGGGTTTTTACCCAGTAATATTCATACTTTGCGCATCAGATGATATCTTACGTATGAATGATGGTATCATGGTGATATTTCCTACCTTTGGCATTAATGACTAATGAGATTAATCACTATGTATTGTATTAGCTATATAGAATGTACACATTATTTTTAAATTGCTGTTCATAAACATTATATATCAGTATCAATCCTTATATTTAAATGAAAAATAAAATGTATGAAATAAATCTGAAATTGATCAAATTGTTTAGCCTTTACCACAAAGGATAGGCTATTCATTTTTCGATTGACTTTTATTTTTATCTTTGCCTGGGTCCTATAGCATCATATCCCACCCATCCTGCTACGTCTTTCGTTACATTTTTGGACATAACAACTTCCACACACTTTAGTCATACTAAATTGCACTGACCAGAGTTAAGTACCCGAAACGTGCATATTTGGTCCAAGCTGCAAATGTATTTGTTCTGAAATGATGTTATTGAATTTGAATATGTTTAACATTTGTACCACTTGGTGAGTGACACTGCTGGTGGACCAGGGGCCCACGAGGGCACATGTTGCCAAGTTCGGTCAACTTCGCTTTCAAGATCGTTTCTTCAACGCATTCGAAAATCTCTGTTATCAAAATTTCTTGAAATTTCTAAAACATGAGTCCTGTAGCATCATATCCCACCCATCCTGCTACGTCTTTCGGTACATTTTTGGACATAATAACTTCATACTCTTTGGTCATATTACATTTAGATTGAGGATCAATGACGAGGGTTAAGTACCCGAAACGTGCATGTCTGGTCCATGCTCCAATTTATCTGTTCTTAAACTATGCTATTAAATTTGAAGACGTTTAACATTTTTACCACTTGGTGAGTGTCATTGCTGGTGGGCCAGGAGCCCGGTTCAATGTGGTTGAAATATTGTTTATCTCTTCAAGTGGTCTCCAACTGTCATTATATGTTTCTTTATCAAGACATCCTCAAGTTGTCGGGTTAGCCACTCTTCCTGGCTCCAAAATCTTGTAGTCTCGACAATGCCAAAATCACCATCATTCCCTTTCTGATGCATACACAGCCTTTCGATCGCTTTATTTTTTGTCACTGCCAACTATTCTTAATGTGATGAGAAGCTTCTATACAAATATTGCAGGAGATACTTTTACGGGTGTTGCATGCAATCGGGAGACGCTGACCCTCCCCGGGCACCTGGTCTCACTTCAGAATGTTATTCATTCCAAGGTTTGCAACCGTTCCGATGGAAATTCTGATAGTTTTGCCTTGCCTTCTCGACTTTGAGACTGATAACTGATAGGTACTTCTTTGATATTTATTGCAACCAGTCTCCATTGGGAAAAGTCATACACCACAATTTTGTTGTCTGTAATCAGTCAACAGTACCAACACCCCAGCATTCTTCAGAGTATCATCGGCTCGATGGCAACTAGTTTCAGACAGTGCATTTTGTAAATATTGTTTTTATTTTCGTGCGTCGACGTCGACGTCGGGTACGGCTAGCCAAACAGGGTATGCTTACTCCTCCCGAGCACCTCTTATCCCACGTCTAGCTCGCTAAGGGTCCGTCGATGCTCAATTTGGTGCTCTATTGTGAGTGATGTTGAGATTGTCGTCAGGATCTATTTAATAACTTGTCACAACGTTATGTTTATCACTATGGAAAATATCAGCATCCTTCCTTTTTCTACCCAGTAGTAAAATTATGCTGTGGTGTTTAAAAGTGTTTTGATGACTTCCTTTTTCCCCTCTCAATCTCTGCAGTGACCGCTATAGCAAGTCCTGTTCACGAGGGTTGGATATTCCATGCCCCGATCACATCTGTTGATAAGGTATTTTCCCTTACTGTCTTAAATCGTTTATAGAATTATGATTATAGACATTAATGGTCAGATAAGCCACGCCTACTCACGCGCATAATCTGAAATTGATTTTCTGACGACCTGTCATGTCAGGCAGAGGAAGAAACCGCATGTAACACCACTTCTTGTTAGCTAGCCGTGGTTTATTGTCCAGTAATTTCCCATGTAGCATGAACCAATCAAATTATAAGGTGCGTCATTGGTTACACTTTCGGACCATTCTTGTGCATCTCCTGTTTTAGCACTAATTGAGCTTGAACTTATATATTGATATTTCAATATATTATAGCCAATGTATCATTTCTGACTCTATTGAAGACCTTATTTCATTACATACATAAAAGCGGAAAAGGTTTGAAAAAGTTTGAAAATGTTATCTAAAGTGAATGAAAAAATTCTATAAAAATTGAGCTGGAGGTACTCTTTTGAACAGTTCGGATTTCTCTTGCGCATGAATGACGTTTTACGAATGGAATATTATTGACATAAACTGTTTTATATGGTAGAGCTGATGGATACCGAAAAATTATAAATTGTTTAAATTCAACCTAAATTAATGCAAATTTTACCGCTCTGACACTTTCTCAAGAAAACCACAAAATGGCACTGTTCTTGGGCGTTTGTACTCTCTTATTTCAATACGGACATATACTTTTTCTTCAATATTTTGAAAAGTCTTACCAAGGATCACATTTTACTGTGTGTTTGAAAAAATCGTTGAAATTCAGTATCTCTGATATTCTGACCTAAATTTATATGATTTTCGTAATTTTGTGTAAAATCGAGAAAATTTTAAAAGATCTGTGAATTTGGTACCTACGGTGAAACTTTATCAAAATCAAGTTTTATACAAAGTTTTATTGTATGTTAACAAAGAAAACTAAAATTAAAATCAAATGACTGCATTTAGCACTTTTTGTATTTTCGTTACAAATGTGCTATTTTTAGCAACAAATATCTAACATTTTAACCCTGTTTTCCAAATAAGCAAAAGTCTTTATTTTCATTACTGACCTATTAGTTTTTCTTCATAAAATGATTAATTGACACGAATCCTATGATTTGATGTGGATTTCATAAAATCGTTGAAATTCCTTAGGTCAGACATGTTAACCGAACTTTAAGGTAACTTTGTAAGGAGACATCTGGGTTTTTTTATTTTCTATTTTTTTTATTTATTTTTTCTTTCTTTTTTTTTTTAAATCGTTATCTAGTTATTACCGTCAGTCATGACTGACGGTATACTGTAATCATTCGTAACCTACTTGCACGGATAGAATACCTCTTGGCAATGTGATTGGTTGACAATTACATAAAATGCAAATAGTCGTCAAGGTTATTCAGAATCCATGGATGAGATTCTCTCATTACGTCGACTTGAGAGTCTAGATGACCTGACAAATCAAATTCATATCGCATCAGTGTATTTTCTTCCGAAATATGCATCGAAAAGTCTTTGTATCGATACGTTCTACAACATTCGCAGATTTTCGGAATTTCCGTCACTTGAATCGGAAATAAACGGAAAAGCCCGGAAATGTACGATTGGTAAATGCACTTTATTCCGAGCTTATCTAACTAGAATTTACAACATTTAACGTCAGCTAACTGATGGCAAGCTTTTTGTAAAAGCTTATACTTGTCTTCGTCTCACACTGATCTTACACTGGTTGTTGCGCACCCATGGCGCACTCTAGTGTGATTCGCATCCCCCTTCTTGTCTCATTTGCCTCCCTGTCGTGTTGCACATACTTGTGTCGCATTCGTAGTCGTAGTACTTCGCTGTTTCTTCGTCTCTATTCGTTACCCATTCTTTTCTGTATTCGTGACAGTGGATACTTGACATAATGAATGAACATGTGAAATATCTTAACTGTATCATTAAAATTTCCAATTTTTAAAAATTGAAATTAGAATTCAACTAGAGCAAACAGTCTTGGCTAAGATGAGAGTAGTTTGTTGAAGTTCGGTCCCTTATCTGGAAAACCAATAGCTCAAAAAAGGGGGCCCTCCTTTCCTCCCAGCAATATATGGAAATGCTTGAATCGTCCATGATTGCTAGTACATATATTTGCGTAGGATACATGTACAATGTTTCGTTATTATGTGAAGACACCAAGCAGTGGCGGATCTAGGCTTTCAGAAAGGCGGGAGGGGAGCTGAGCGAGCCGGATAGTGATCACATTTCTTCTAAAGAATGCGTTTTCTCTACCTCCATGCACTACTTTTGTTTGACAAAAAGGGGGAAGGGTAGGGAGGTCTAGGGAATTGCAACCTCACTATTCACCTTTCTGACCTGGCTATAAATCGGCCCATGAAGCATTTAGTAATTATTCAAGATTTACTTTGAATGTGTATATGTTTATGTATATGGATACATTAAAGCACAATAGCAAAGAAATTTGACGGCAAAGTGATGATGGAAAATAGGTATATATAATGAAAAAAGTGCGGCGAGCGAAGCGAGGCTAAAATTTTTCCAAAATTAAAGAGAAGAGCATAAAAAGAGTATTCTGAATCAATTATTTTGGATGAAAAAAGGGGGTGGGCCCCCTGCCCCTCCCCCTAAAACCGCCACTGCTAAGGTCTCTGCACAAATCCTATATAATTATCTTAAATGTACGAATATCGAATCGTTATCGTATAATGAAGAGAACAGTAGAATAAATTTTATAAGATTCATAAAAAAAATCAAATCTATTGCATCTAAATACTTTAAAGGGCGTTTTTATTCCCGTCATACAAGGGAAGTTTGTGGGAAATTTTCACAGTATCATCCAAGCAAAGAAATACTGTCGAATATTATTCGCACATTATTTATAATCAAACATTGTCCTCTTTAGTTAGAATTTAAAGATCTACTCGAAGACATTTTCTCAGTTATATTTTTTTTCCAACAAGGAAAGCAAACTGGAGAAAACAAACAGAATTTTACATAGTGCGAACTACATGACATGTCATACCTATTTCAGCTAGTGACATTGGTTCGAGGAACCTTGTACATATATAGTCCATACATATTTATTTTCATGAGGATATGTTTAACTTTACAAGTATCCTCAAGTACCTGCTCATCAAGCTTTGTGAATTTTTTCTCACGGACTCTTTCGGAGTTGGAAATGAAGCAGGAAATCTTAAAAATTTAATCAAGAAAACAATCATGGCGGATAAGTGTGCTTTGTGTCACTCGCTATATTGTAGTTAGATCATATGACAGTCCTTCACTTCCCGATCTCCATAGGGATATATTAAACATGAAATGTTAACTTTTTTTCCGTATAATTTGATAGGTTCAAAGTTTGTTCAGAAAGCAAAGTGGATATACATGAAATATACATGATATACAGTGAAATAAAAACAAAAAATGTGTGCGTGATAAGACTGCTAACCTGTTGGACTTCATCTCGTGGAACAAGGTTTTTTTGGGGTTTTTTGGGTTTTTTATTTATTTTTTTTTTTTGGTCGATTCATGTTTTCATCATATATCTACCAAAGCGGCAAAAAGGGATACACTAAATATGAATTGCACAGAATCTTCTTTTCCAGACTTTCAAGATTTTACAAGAAACACGGCTTTTCACGACCATCCAGGTTTTACAAGGAACCTTGACCTCAGTACGGCTTTCATAGGAACTGGTGCTTTTATCGGAATTCTAGGAAACGTGTGCGTTATATTAATCTACAGCTGTAGGATGCAGAAAAGAAAGGATGACAGATATTTCATACCCTGTTTGGCTTTCGTGAATCTGGCGGCAATTATTGTTTCGACGATCTTTTTTGTGTCGGTGAATGTATTTCAAACAGACTTTAAATCTGGATTTTCTTGCAAGGCGCTTCATTTTCTTAATCGTGCAATCTTCGTTACCACTTTGTTAATGTTACTCATTATTGCAGTACAGCGTTACAAGAAGATTTGTAGAACATTTCGAAACAGGATTTCATTATTCTGGAAAAGAATCGCGATTTTAACAAACGTTACTCTTGGAATTTTTATATCCATTCCAGCAGTGTTTTTCTACGGCGTTACGGAGACTAGAAGAAACGTAACGGAGAATGTTACTGTTACAGCAGAATATCGATGTGAGCTGCTTGAATACGACGATTATCATTACAAAACAGCCCTTTGTGTGTATACTGTTATTCTGTTTATACTGATTCTAACGGCTGTAATATGCATAACGCTTCTATATCTTAGAATTGGAAAACAAATTAAGAAAAACGTTCAAACCACATCCAAAAAAATGTCGTCATCGACTACGTCATTGTTTTCAAATAGTCTTACCCAAAATGACGTAACAATAAAACGTCCTAAATCTGAATCCGGAATGTTCAAAGTGACAAGGCAGGAGAGCGACCTATCATTCCCAACCCTCGTGGAGTACTCGGGTAACGGAATTTCCATGAGGCGTGCCACTTCCGACGTCCATTCCAATTCTACAGCGTCAAATGGACCAAAGAGTCTAAATATATACCGCTACTCATACATGTTTTTCACCATTAGTTTGGTAACGTTTGTTTCCTATATTCCTCCGTTCATATTGATTATACTAGAGGCAGTATACGGTGATGTGCTTAACTGGGGAGGAGTGTCCTTGGTACAGACGCATGTTCTCATTATGTTACGTCGGATGTATTTCCTCAGTTACGTCATCAATCCGTTCCTATTTGGCTTGTTTGATCGTACTTTTCGTCGAGAGCTGAAAACCGTACTGTCAAGGTGTAGACATTGAAAATTGTTCTCTTTTTTGGTGAGGATATCTTTGGGGGGTTGTAACGCCCGTTTTGCGTATTATATGACGTTACTCACACGTCAGTCTGCCCATTACATTGCTCAGGTCATTACTTCTTTCAATCAAATTTTGCATGATATCTATAATAATTGCTTAGAAACCAAGGATGAATCATGGTGTAGAACCATGAAAGGTCATAGGTCTAAGATCAAGGTCACAGAGAACTTCATGGGTAAAGCCGGTGTCCATGCCCTAACTTCTCGTCTGCATTGATTTGAACAGTATTTCACAAAACTGTTGCTTCGGGCCATAGGATATGTCTTGACTTAGAGCCAAGTTCATGGGTCAATGTTCTCTTAAGCAAAGGGTATTTTATGATTTAGACTCGGGTAAAGCTAGACTAAATAATGCAGTCTCTCCGCTGCCGCTAATAGCGGCAGCGGAGAGACTGGATTATTTAGTCTAGGGTAAAGCAATTAAGTGAAAGGAAAAAAGGTTTCCGCACAGGTCGTTGGTAAAACCTCGTCTTGTCTGGGCCATAACCTCTCCCTCTGTATTTCAATAATTTTTCAAAGGCTAGTTGCGTAGGATCAAGGTCAAAGTTACAGACTCACAGTGTACTTGAATGTTAAAAATCTTGGAAGCATTTAATACCCCTTCCCTCTTTCATACCTTCAGTTCTTTTTCTCAAAATTGTTGCCTAGAATCTAAGAATGCGTCATGACCCTGAACTAAGGTCAGAGGTTAAGGTCACCGTACGATTCATTTGAAAACCCCCGTCCGGATAATTACGTCTTCCCCTTTCACGGAATAGCTGCGTATGACCAAAGAATGTGCCATGACCTTAAACTTAGTTCATAGGTCAAACGTCAATGCCATAGTGCAATTAAAATGGACAAAACATTATGTGATTTATAGTTTTTCCCTTTGCATGTGTTTAAATTATTTTCAAACAGTTGTTGCTTTATATGACCCATTGGTTTGTCACGAAATAGGTCAAAGCCAAAGGTCAAGGTAAAAGTACAATTGGTGGGTAAAACCTTGTTCGCGTCACAAGTTCTTCTCATCTGCATTAATTTTATATTTCAATAATATTTTATATCAAGGATGTGTCATGACTATGAACAAGGTCAAATTTCAAGATAACAATATTACACTTCGTGAATAAAACCTTGTCCGGGCATACCGTTTAAAGTCATGGTCATACCGTCTAAAGTAATTCACTAATGAATTTATGAATATTGCAAGGACCCTAATATCGTCCCCTCTGCATGGATTTCATTATTTCACAGAATTGCGGCTTAGGGTCCAAATATGTGTCATGATTATGAACCAAGGTCATCGGTCAAAGGCAAAAGGCACAGTACACTTCATAAGTAAAACCTAACTTCCCTTCTCCATTGATTTCAAAAATACTTCACAGAATTGTCGTGATACCCAAAGAGGTCAATGGTGAAGGTCTCAATATCATGGTCAATTAAATCTTCCCTTGACCATTTATTTTAATTTTTTTCCAATATTTTTTTATTCACTGGCTATATTGATTTGATATATATTTCGCAGAATTGTCGCTCGCTCAATATTTATTGATTAGTCATGACCTTGGCTTGAACTACACTACGGGTCAAGTCTTTCGAACACAGTCTGCACGAACTTTGAAATATGATTTCCCTTATGAAATTTTCGTTTAAAACATAAAGTTATTAAAAACTTTGATTTTGAAATTATTGAAAAAAAGAAAAAAGAAAAAAGGTGATAGACGGTATACACTATACGTCCATCACCAGTTTTAATCAAACACTTTCAAAGTTAAATAATATTTTGTATGGACCTATTGTTCATTTCTTAATTCCAGAGTTCGATTATTGCCAGAGACTGTTTGATTTTCTTCTTTAAGAGTTCGAAGATTGCTAGAGATACTTTAC
Organism: Pinctada fucata; assembly: GCA_028142955.1. Lineage (NCBI taxonomy): Eukaryota > Metazoa > Mollusca > Bivalvia > Pterioida > Pteriidae > Pinctada > Pinctada fucata. The sequence goes on along the minus strand of AP027102.1, from coordinate 44,874,210 downwards.
AATTGTGCGTCATTTATTCGTAAAATTTATGTTCTTTCCGATGATCATAAATGGCCAATTTGAAAAAAAACAAAAAACAAAAAAACCTTACAGCCACTCGCTTCTCCTGGAAAATGTTTTTAATTTGAGATCTTGATTTTTGGTATTTTCATTTTCTTATTTCGTTTTATTTCCTTCTTTATTTCCTTTTAAGTTAATTGGCTGCCTGTATGTATTTCTGTGATTTATTTTTTTAGATATCATTTATTTCTTTTCTAAAAACTAAATAAGTGAAACTGATATTAATAAACGCAGATTCATTGCTGTTCAAGACTATATTTTGAAAACTGAGTGTTTCACCTAAACATCCTCCACATGCAGACAAGTTCGTCCAACTCATCTCTTTCATCTTAATAATATTTCTCTCATTCATTTTTTTTCTTCACGATCCTTTCACACATATAATGGGCGGATCTAGATTGTTTTGTTCCAGGCGGGTCCAATCCATGGGGGAGGGGATTCCGGCCCATTTAATCAACATTTTTGACAAATTCCAGGGGAGGGGAGGGGGTGGTTCCTAATACCTCCCCCCTTCCTTGATTCGCGCTTGCACATGAAACACTCATTTTCATTGGGAAAAAAATCCTGTTTTTTTTTCACTTCATTTGATTAACGACTTACTTTCGAATATTTGAAAAGTTTAATAATTGTACATGTATTAATTATTTGCAAATGGAATTGTCCATCCATATAAAGTTTTGCTTGTTTATCATGTTCATTGCTTATCAGATGAATTGATAATGAATCATATAACCATAATCTTCTACATGCATAAGATTAAATCCTTAAAATTGTTGTATTGTAAAAGAAAGTTTTGATAATTTTTGTGTGAATAAATACAGTTTAAACCAATGGATCTTATACTGTTAGCGGGATTCATATTTTTGCGGTGTTAGCGCTGCTCAGACTGCGCTAATTTAAGGATACGCCAAATCATGAATCTTTTATAGATTACTGTGGGAAATAAGTCAAAGCGCTAATTCATGATTGCGCCAATATGTCAATTTACCCATGAATGCATGGAATGCATGGAATGGACCCAATACTGCTGTTTATTTTCTATATTTTCTTCTTTATATTTTCATATTACATGAGATTAGTATGAAATCATAACATGAGCTTGAGTTGGTAATTGATTTTGGTGAATTTTACGAGATAAATTAAAGTATAAGATTTCAGAATAATTATAGATATCATACCATAGATATGACCCTAGTATCACCAGAAGGACACTCTGTTTGGTACTGACCCATCTACAGCCCTTTTAAGAGTTTCACACTGACTGACTGTGACGATGGGACTCCATGACGGACCTTGTTGCAAACCTCGTAAGAGACCACCTGTCTCCTCTGAATGTCGGGTGATTCCATGCATTCATGAGCTCGCTCCCGTCGGCAGAGCACGGACTGTTTTTCGTAACCCTTAAGTTTTTTTTATATCCATCTACATATTCATCTGTGTATAACATGGACCTCTGCGTTTTGCTGCCTTGTTTGTGTGGTCGTCTTACAATGAGAAGGCTTTTTTACGGAATAATTTCAAGTACGTTTTTCGAGCTTGCTCACTGGTAACCGGGCAAGTGGGGTAGTTGTGTGCCATAAATCGGATAACCACAACATTTGCTTCTGAAGTGGCAGGTGGTCGTTACCGGTTGCCCATTACTAAATTTAGTCTTTTGTGTTTAATATTTTGATGTCGTCTTTGGTGTTTGCTCTTCCCTAATTTGTCACTTGTTGTGCTTGTAGGCATTTGGCTTTTTCGGTTGTTGTTGTTGTTGTTGGAACAACCGAGTCCTATTTGAGATCCCTTCCTTTTTTCTAAACCTAACACCCCCCCCCCCCCCCCAAAGAAAAAAGATCTGCATGGTGTTTTTAAGAAAATATGATTGATAACAAAAATATTGATTTCTGGAAAATATATTTAAAGATATATTTCCTGACTGTTGTTCAACTGAATCATCTCGAAGTCACATAATACTGGTAATTTATATATAATTATACAGGCTATATGTATAGGATAAAGACCGAGTTGAGGTCTGTATGAAGGTTAGATGCCCAAGGAGAGAACAGGGTGGTGTTTAAAGACCGAGGCCGAAGGCCGAGGTCTTTAAACACCACCCTGTTCTCTCCGAGGGCATCTAACCTTCATACAGACCTCAACGAGGTCTTTATCCGACTTACAAACCGCAGATTTTCTTCAATTTTTCGAAAAATAAAAATCTAAATATTTAGTACACCCCTGCGTTTCAAAATGAAATTGACCATGCAAATTATCGGTTGGAAATATGCAACGGTAACGATTATTAGGCCATAGAAGTAAAATAATTTGTTATACAACCCGATGAATTTCTGAAAGGTACCCTGTGATCGGTCAAAGAAGAAAAATAGCAGTGTAAGAATGAGTTTTATTTCCATTAAAGTTTTTAAATATGTGATAACATTATTGCAAATAGAGATAAGGAAAGATTTTCTAATCAAGTGAGGATAATATTTCTTTATTTTGACCATCACGTTCCTCAATATACATGTATTTGAAAAACATTCAGAATAATTGTTCTTCAAGAATCGCTATAGGGATCTAGATTGATTTGAAATGGCATTTTGGGGTTTTCGGGATAGAAGAGTCTATTCTTCTTCTGTTAACATTTCTTATAAAAGGATGTCTTAGGCGGACTTGAAACACAATATTTTGTATACTATGGCCGAATGCTCATTATAATCAAAACAATTCACACCCGCGACTGAAATAATTTTCTTTTCTCCGCCCCTCATTGTTTTTTATTGACCTCCACTCTTCATTGAACGTTCATAAAACCTTGTATATTTAGAATCGTCCGCGGTCTTTATGAAATAAAATGACCGATGAATAACAAAAGAATCACATTTGAAGGTTTGTAAATAGATTTATAGCACCCTGTTGCTTCAAAGATAGGTTATTTCACCAAGCAAAAGCCCTTACTCACTGTCCTCTGTCGAGTTTTTGAGTTTTTTCGACCAATCAAAAGCATGCACTTCCATCTACATGAAACAAATAATTCATGTCCGTTTCAATTACCGATGTATCAATAAGCCTAAGGCTGATTAGCCGACTCATTTTCAGCACCTTTTCAAAAGGTGAAAAAAAGGAGAAGGATTCAGTAGTTCCAATGACTTAAAGAAGATCCTGACGATAATCTCAACAGCACTCACAATAGAGCACAACACTGAGCATCGACGGACCCCCAGCAAGCCAGAGGTGGGACCAGATGCCCGGGAGGAGTAAGCATCCCCTGTTGGCTAGCCGCACCCGCCGTCGACGTCATATTCATTTTCATCGATACTATGTCAAAAAAGTTAAGGACTGAAGGGTTTTTTAACGGTTTCCATGGTAACCAAAGTAGGTATACTGTAAAACTATATCCCAATAACTCTAATTGTTCCATCAATAAATAACCAAGATTATAGTTTTTTGACCTCACTTTAGTATGACTACTTCATGCGATTTTTTAATACAAACATGTAGTATTCAGGCATGTTTTTCTCGGTTTTTGTATGCCCCCGGAATCAAAGATTTCGGGGACATATAGTTTTTTGCCTGTTTGTCTGTCTATCTGTTTGTCGGTGGCAAAAACCTTGATATTGGGCATAACTTTGGATTGGTAAGTAAGCTTTGATATTTCATATGTATTCCTTGTGACAAGACCTTTCCATTGATACCAATATTTTTGACTTCGTGACCTTGACATTACGTATCTTTCTGTGAGTGTCTACTCTGTGTTTTTGCATTTGGGGTTTTCCTGTGGGTGCTGCATTACCGAGTGTTGTTGGAGATCCCCTCCTTTCTTGACCTTCATCTTTGACCTACTTTTCAAAATTTTTAACATCGGGCATAACTTTTGAATGGTAAGTGACGGGGCTTTGATATTTCCCATTATGTTCCTTGTGACAAGACCTTTCCATTGAAACCAACATTTTTTACCTTGACATTATGTCAGTCTCTTTCCGTGAGTGTCTGCTCTGTGTTTTTGCAATAGGGGTTTTGCTGTGGGTGCTGCAACCGAGTGTTGTTGGATATCCCCTCCTTTCTTGACCTTGATCTGACCTAGTTTTCAAAATCTTTAACATCGGGCATAACTTTTGAATGGTAAGTGACGGGGCTTTGATATTTCCCGTTGTGTTCGTTGTGACAAGACCTTTTCGTTGATACCATTTTTTTAACCTTACCTTTACCTTAACCTTTGACTTACTTTTCAAAAACTTTACCATTGGGCATATACTTTTGAATTGTAAGTGACATGCCGCATGGCTTTCAGTTTGATATGTGTATTCCTTGTGACAAGTACGGAGGCGTTTTGGTGCCAAATGATTTTTTATTCTTTAATTTTCTAAATTTAATCTTGGAATTTCCAACTTTAATCTTGGAGTTTCCCTACCTACCTACCTACTGATCTATCTATGCGCGTTTTTTTTTTAAATCACATATTGCTTTCACAATACAAGAATAATACATAATCCGCACGAATTTTGACCGTATAAATCCGTCACTCAGTGATGACTATGAAAACAAACCCAGAGATGTTGAAAACTTTGGAGGCATGCCAGTCATTTTTAAAATGATGCCAGTCCGAAAAAAAAGACTTGCATGTGTAGCAAAACTTTTTGCCAGTCCGAATAAAATTTTGTCAGTCAAATCCTTCGTAAGTCGGGACTGCAAACCAAATGCAAGCGCATATCTAGAGAGGTGCTTAGAAAGGGGATCAGGAATAATCCGAATTTGCAATTCCTTGATTACCATCGTCGGAAACCCACGGCATCTTCTCCGTTCTACTTCGTAAGATAATCATATATAATCGTAGGGCAATAGGCTGTGGGTTTCCGACGATGTTTGATTACGTACACATGTATTTTTTTCAAAACCGTATGTTGGATACCCCCCCCCCCCACCACCACCTTTCCTTTCCGAAAAAAATCCATCTTTGGAATGGACTCGGTTGGTGCTGTTCCAAAAAGTCGTGTGCTCACTGGTGAATGACCTTTTTTTCTCGATAAGTCGTAAGTAAGTAAAATTCATGAGGGAAAAAATGGGGGGCGGGCACTGTGTTCAAAATTTGAAACTAGGTCGCGGATTGACCTAGTAGGTACGGTAGCACTTTCGATAAACGTTAAATCCCGAGATATGATTACATAACGACAAGGGAGGCTACTCTGATAAGTATAACATGGCTTGAAACGAAAACTCAAGAGGAGTTTATCTCCCTGGCAAGTTCAAGGTCGAATTAGCCAAGTCTAAGACATCACAGCAAAATGTAAATAAGAATTTTAAAGAAACCAAACCTTCTTTATGTGATATTGATTAGGACAATCGGTAAGTTATGATTGTATCGAATTGATTTTGGTTTCTATGGAGGAATTCAGCGAAGCAGTCAGGGAAAGAAAAGGTGTGAAAAAAAATCATGTCGAATCGGTCTTCCCTGCACCTGACCGTTTGTTACAGAGTTCAGATCTAGGTCAAACACGATTTATACCGACCTACATTTTCACTATCCTGTATTTGTTGCACAACATTATACACCGAAACAGTACATATTGTGGTTCTACTGTACTGTACTCAGGTACTCGGGTACACTTGTCTGATCAAGTCCTGTTATGTTACAAGAGAAGTGGGTCCCTACTAGAAAAGATCTAAAATTTATCGAGATGATCGAGTGCTTTTGACAGGTTGGGGAAAGGTACCGATCGAGCTAATATACCTCGATCAAGCTAATGTACCTCGATCGGGCTAATCAATCTGACTTTTTTATTCAGAAAAAAGTACTTTTTACCTCCAAATCGTATTTGGGTGCAAAATCGCACCAGTTTTTATATCAAGAAATAATATTTAAAAAGCAAGTATGCCTGAAAACTTTTTAGATTTCGAGAAATCTCACCCAATATATTCAGAAAAGTGGAGGTATATTTTCTCAGTAACTATTCACTTTTCAGGTATGTCTCTTTTGTAAACATAACTTCTTTTATAAAGAACTGATGCGATTTTGCTCAGAAGAATAATTTTGAGAATGTTTTCATTTTTTACTACTGAAAATATTCAGATTGATTAGCCCAATCGAGGTATATTAGCCCAATCGAGGTATATTAGCTCGATCGGTGCCTTTCCCAAACCTGTTTGATTGATATTCGCGAAAATCGAAGTATTTCAATTTTTCAAACTTTAACCTGAATTCAGAAGAACAGTACCTCTATTTCCGTATGATTTTTGACACAATTTAGAATAAAGCAGTGGCTCCGGATACGAACGTTCGTATCTTTAGAACTATGTCTCGGCGTACGAACACAAATCGTAGTGAGCTTTTGCATATATATTAAATTTCAACTTGGTTTGTTTTTTTAAGGCATCTTGTGTTCAAATTGTATCTTTTTTGTTACATATTCTGAAAAGTTAATTAAGTAAAAAGCACAGAGTTGCATCTACATGTACGTATTTGTTATTGTCTCAAAACTTTCAAAAACTTCAACTTCCGCTGGAGCGATGGAACGTAATTACGTGCACACAACAACCAACAAGTGCGCGTCTATTACTTATCAGTGATCACTATAATGATTGAGAGCATAGAAAATAGCCTCTTGTCGGCGGCGGGCACCGGTTGCTAAATTACAGATTATGCAGAATAAACTTGTATACCTTGATATGGTTACAAAAATCAACTTTTTATTTTGTTATGGACACATGACCCAAGTCACGTGACAGTTACAGACCAATCAGAAACATGTTCGTATGCCGAGACATAGGTCTAAAGATACGAACGTTCGTATCCGGAGCCACTGCCTTAAAATAAACTTTGGCATATCTCGATTTGCCTGTTTAGAGTTATACATGTTACTCTTCTTGCACATGTTACATGTATTTGCTTATATTATTGTCCGTAGTCATTTCTCACATTCTGATATATTTCCAGTGTCATTTTGCATGAAGAGAGAACATTTTGCAAAGAAGTGGTCCAATTGATCGACTCACAAATAAGGGTGAAACGTGTACATGGAGCTGTTTCGTTTTCTGTCTGTTAACGTTTACATAATTTCTAAACACAGACTATGATATACATATCTAAATAAATAACACGGAGATTTCCTTAGCTTACTTAGTAAGGCAGCAGCGTTGATCATTTTGGAGACTCTTTATTTTAACAAACATATTTAAACTGGAAGAAAAGCTTTGTAGCTCCACTAAATCAATCCGATCCTTTTATTAAGAAAGAGCCGACAAAATACCATCCCCCCCCTTCCCTCATTGCTGTCTATTTCCCCGGCATGCTGCCCCTTTCTCCACGTGCACGTATGACTTCCATGAATCTGGTGTCGTCTTTGTGGACACAACCAAAGGTTTTGTAACTCACAAGTTACATGTACATGCTCTTTTGAATTGTGGAATTTTTCAACATTTAAGAATACTGTAATAGATAGCTTTAGATGCAAAAGCGATGTATTATATCATCGCTTTAGTGCAAACGGTAATGTTCACGGGAAGGTTAGCGCAGAAGTGTATGTGCGCAAAAATATTTGCTTTATGAAAAAAATTAATACATATCATTTGTTTCAAGACTACTCTCTTATGAACTTAGCATACCCAAGGCATGGATAATTTTATCTTTCAAGGTCTTAAAACTTGTACATTCATGCATATTCAATTTAGTCCCATTCTTAAACATTTCTGTTTAGAACCGGGACTAAAACAAATGTGATTTAATGTTCATGTTTTTAGACCTTAAGTAAAATTATCCATGCCTAGATTATGCTAGGTGCATTTAGGGAGTCGTCTTGAAACAAATGAGATGTACTGAAGTTTTCATATAGCAATTTTTTTTTTTCATATTACAAATATTTTTGCGCACATACACTTCTGCGCTAACCTTCCCGTGAACATTACCGTTTGCACTAAAGCGATGATATAATACATCGCTTTTGCATCTAAAGCTATGTAATAGATTGATAGTTTACAGATGTAAAGTTTACAGTTTGTTTGAATCTTTTAAAGTTGTTTTTAGCTCTACTGGTCTCTGACCAATCCAGCTTATGTCATCACCCTTTGTCCGGCGTCCGTCCGTAAACAATTCTTGTGCTCGCAACTCCTCTGAAACTATAGGACTATTAGGAGATAGAAAGTTATTTTTTTTGCATCCTACTTGGTATGTGGTCTAGTTGTGCACCTGACATTTGGTTTCAGCCCCTGACCCCCAGGGTCTTAGAAAATGGGCCTGGTAATGAAAATCTATGAAATCTTGTGCTCGCAACTCATCTGACACTATAAATGATGGAGACATTATTCTTTTTGCAATATGATGGGTCTTTGGTCTAGTTGTGCACCTGATATTTTGTTTGAGCCTCTGACCCCCAGGATCTTAGAAAATGGGTGTGGTCATTTTCTCCTATATAACTCTTTGTAATCTTGTGCTCACAACTCCTCTGACACTATAAATGATGGAGACTTAATTCTTTTTGCAATATGATGTGTTTGTGGTCTAGTTGTGTACCTGATATTTCGTTTGAGCCTCTGACCTCCAGGGTCTTAGAAAATGGGTGTGGCCATTTTCTCCTTTATAACTCTATGTAATCTTGTGCTTGCAACTCTTTGACACTTAAAATGATGGAGACTTAATTCTTTTTGCAATATGATGGGTCTGTGGTCTTGTTGTGTACCTGATATTTCATTTGAGCCTCTGACCCCCAGGGTCTTAAAAAAATGGATGTGGTCATCTTCTCCTATATAAATCTATGTAATCTTGTGCTCGCAACTCCTCTGACACTATAAATGAATTTTGTAATATGATAGGTCTGTGGCCTAGTTTAGCACCTGGTAGTTTGTTTGAGCTTCTGACCCCCAGGGTCCTAGAAAATGGGTGTGGTCATCTTCTCCTATATAACTCTATGTAATCATGTGCTTTCAACTCCTTTGATGCTATAAATGATGGAGACTTAATTCTTTTTGCAATATGATGGGTCTGTGGTCTAGTTGTTCACCTGATATTTTGTTTGAGCCCCTGACCCCCAGGGTCTTAGAAAATGAGTGTGGTCATTTTCTCCTATGTAACTCTATGTAATCTTGTGCTGGCAACTCCTCTGACACTATAAATGATGGAGACTTAATTCTTTTTGCAATATGATGGGTTTGTGGTCTAGTTGTGCACCTGATATTTTGTTTGTGCCTATGACCCCCAGGGTCTTAGAAAATGGGTGTGGTCATTTTCTCCTACATGTATATAACTCTATTTAATCTTATACTCGCAACTCCCCTGATACTATAAATGATGGAGACTTAATTCTATTTGCAATATGATGGGTCTAAGGTCTAGTTGTGCACAATTCTATTTGCAATATGATGGGTCTAAGGTCTAGTTGTGCACCTGATATTTTGTTTGAGCCTCTGACCCCCAGAGACTTAGGACCCCCAGGGACTTAGAAAATGGATGTGGTCATTTTGTTTTTTCCTATATAACTCTATGTAATCTTGTGCTCGCAACTCCTCTGACACTATAAAGGATGGAGACTTAATTCTTTTTGCAATATCATGGGTCTGTGGTGTTTTAAATAAAGGACAATTGATACTTATGTGTATGTTTATTTTACCATTGATAATGAGCCAATACACGTAAAACAAAACAACCAGGAGAGCTACAGTTTCGTCAGAGACTTCTGGTATTGTTACGCAAAGCATCAGCAATACATCATTTTTTATTACATGTCTTATTGAGGTTATGAATTTAATCAAGCATAACTAAGTTGTATTTTTATATCAACTTTTACGACGTCTACAAGCAAACACTACTGGTAATCACTTTTCACAAAAGAAATACGAAGAAGCGTTTAAACGTTTACGCTCAGTTTATTGAATTCCGTATACATGTTTAGGAAATATGGTAAACGTTTCACCCTTACTCACAAACATAGAATTGATGACGTCATTTGATTGTTATGGTGGGCAAATTTGTTGTACAAAGAGAAAAAAGTGAACCTAGTGAACATGAGCATGCAAGGGTCTATTCCTTCCAGGACTCTCACGTCCATTTTTGGGACTGGGGCCCGGGCCTTTGAAATTGGGAAAAATAGCGGCATATTCTCATAAATTGGGAAAATATATGAAATAAGTTTGGATGCCTTTTCACTGGAAAATGAGAATGTTTAACTCATTTTGTTGAATTTTCCATGAGGTGCCAAATTGGGAAAAATGGTCAATAGAGCTATTTTGCATTGTGACTGGGGTCGAATATGGGCCCTAAATTGGGTTGATCAAGAGCCCTGCCTTCCCTTAGACTGCTATGACACAAGCCAATTGTATATCACATTCACATGTTACAAGTCCCCAAATTATCAGGAAATACTCAGGAAATGCGAGAGAAACTCGAAAGAATTCGCAAGTGACTTTTTATACATCTTACAATCACTGATCTGGTTTCAGAGTTCATGAAAAGTATCAGTTTTATTGGAATTCGGATTTGCCAATAAAAAAATTATTTGGTCCGGTAAAAACTCATGTTGTATCTATTATTTAGACCGATAAATATCCCCAAATGTCCGACATTTCATTAGAAGATTTCAATAACTCTGGGTTTTTATCGGGTAAAAGTCTATATTTCTTATTGAATCAGTGGTGGAATAGTGTAGAATTAGGGATTTGATCATGTCTGCGTACGATCACAGCGATTTATAACACTATTAATTACCACCTCACAACCAGGACGTGCAGCAAGTCTGTGTGGTATAAGATATATATATGAGCTTGAGCTTTGTCATGTTTGTTATTATTGAGCTTTTATAAAGTTGCTTACATAAATCATAAATGTATCTATTAATTTTCTTCAGTGTACACTGTGCAGTAATACCGTGTAGTGATTTGATATGATGCAAATTGCTTAGCTGATTTTGGAAGTCGCTATGCTCTCAAACATGGTCTTCCTCTGCATCGATCCAATCCAATTGCATGTATCGTCTTATCAGTTCCTACACCGTATAAGTATGATTTTACATGTATTCTTACAAAAGTTGTTGCTAGTTATCTTTTTAATCCAATGACCTTGACCTTGCAATAATGCCTCCCTTAACTTGAAGAAAAGCTGCTAACAGGGGCTTAAGGTAGAGTATCCCTCAGGTCAGAATTGCTGGTAATTTTTTGCCTGGATACCCAATTATTTCTCTTCAGAATATTGTTCAGATTATCAAACTAATACGGTTTTGGGAAAAGAAACTTTTCTAGTTACATTTTATCACCACTTAAAAGGGATTTTTCTTACTTTTCCTATAGGGTCCAATGTTAAAGTTCAAACGGTTAAAGTTCTCAGTATACTCATGAAACCATGAATCATATTTTGCTTGTTCATCAGGTTTAATATAAGCCTTGAATATATGGAAAGGAAAATATTGTAAAAGTTTTTGTTTAGGAAATATGAGCATCTGAGAACTGAGGGATGCTCTACCTGAATTGATGCCAAAACCACATCTTAATGTTCATGTTTTTTTTTTTGGTCCCTCACTTTCGAGAATGCATGGAGACATCAAATTCCTGTTTGTTTGTTTGTTGGTCTGTTTGTCTGTCAGCCACAAAAACTTTAACCTTGGGGATCCAATAACTTTTGAATGGTGAATGATATTACCGGTACTTATATATTTCACATCTATGCATTCCTCGTGATAGAACTGAAACAAATACCTGAAAATGGTATTCATATATTCGTGAAAGTATTTGATTCGTATTGGAATGTGCATTTTTACTTAATTGTCCTCAAAATTATATGTCTGACCACTGGAATTTTTGTTTTACATGTTTACAGAGGACTTCACTTAATCTGATACCTGATAATCTGATACTCCTCTTAATCTGATATGATTTCAAAACACAAAACCATTTCCTATATAGCTAATCAGGGTTTTTTTTTCTTGTTTCAGCCCCTTCCCAATGCCACATATCCTCTATTTTTCCCCAAAAATCACTCTTAAATTCCCAAAGAGGAATTATGAAAAAATCACCTGAGAAAATATTAAGACTCAAAACGTGGAAGTCGGCACAAAATATGCTATTTCTAAGTGCATCTTTAAGTTTTTCATTCATCCCTTGTTCAGTTCAAACAAACCAATGGATTAGTAGTGTTAATAAATGATACTTCAGGGTAGAATTTGTATAAAAAATTTTCCCAATTTCAGCGAAATGTTGCAAATTTTCCCAAATGGGACAGGCACAGGCACCTCCCCCCCCACAAAAAAAACCCTGCTAATGTAAATCACTCCTCTTAATCTGATTTATCAAAATCTTCAGAACTCCTCTTAATCTGAAGTCATCGGAGCATCTCTATCATATATTGATTTCATGCAAATGACAAACGACAGCCACATGTGTGTTTAAAATAATATTGCGAAAATATGAATGGGTCTTTCATTTTAGGATGATTGCTCAAGATTGTGATCGGTTTCCGTTTATGTAGGAATAAGACTGTCTCGTACCTTCTTTTCTTTATGGTGCACGTGTGTAATTCTGTGCACTATATATACTAACAAATATTCGAATACCAATTTTCCTTTTGAATATTTGCTGAAAACTATTCATTCGCGAATATTTGTTTCAGCTCTACCTCATGACAAAACCTTTCTATTGACACCAAAGTTTTTGACCTTGAGACCGTGACCTTCATTTGAAAAACTTATATCCATGGGCATAACTATTTAATGGTGCAATGTAAGTAATAGGGCTAGCATATTTCACATAGGTATTCTTTGTAGACCTTTCTGTTGGTACCAAAATTTTTGACCCTGTGACCTTGTCCTGCTCTTATGTAGTGATGTGACGATAGTCACCGACTTTCAATAGTCGATCGCTGAAACCCCTTTGATTTTTGATGATCGATAGTAAAATCGACAATCAATAGGCGCTCTGAGCTAAAAATAACTATGATCAAAACTGTTTACGAGAAAAGCAATCAAAATGACACTGAGCTAAGTTGACAAAGATAACAATGGTCAAGAAAAACAAATTTATATATGTAGTAATACAGAAGTGTTCCAACTTTATAACTTCTTGAAGAAAATATCAAACCATTTTTCATGCACCAGACATGTGTTTCAAATATTAAATTCTCATCAGTGATGCTTCCAGCCAAAGTGTACCGGTAGGTTGCCCATGACAAGACCTTTCAACTTTTCCCGTAACATTTGTTCTAGTGATCTTGACCTTGGACTTTGACCTAGTTAAAGATTTTGGTTGAGGTTTCTGTTTGAAGCAAAATCTAAGGAATTGTATGCAGTGGAAACTTATTATTATAATACATGTAGGTTGCCCATGACAAGACCTTACAATTTATGCCGTAACATTTGACCTAGTGACCTTGACTTTTGACTTTGACCTAGTTAAAGATGTTTGTTAAGTTTCTGGTTGAAGCAAAATCTCATGAACTATACACAGTAGAAACATAATATTATACAGGTAGGTTTCCTGTGACAAGACCTTTCAATTTATGCCTTTACTTTTGACCTAGTGACCTTGAACTTGGACTTTGACCCAGTTTCTGACAAAAACTTACTTTGCAATTCAGCCATACCATCTTCAGCAGAGTTTTATTTTTGTTCTTTTGATTTTACAGATTCACTGTGTAATGAACCTGCAAACTGAACATAAAGAGAGGTAACTGAATTTGGAAAGAAAATGTGACGAATGCTAAATTCAAATTCCTGCTCAAAAGACATAACTGTTAGAGTAGATCTTCAGAAGGGGGAAGGAAAAGACACCATCCTTGGTGACACTTAGTGAAGAATAGAACAGCCAACAAGAGAAAATCATCGGCATAGCAAGGTAATATTAGAGGAAGAGTGTTTGTGTATTTGTACATGAAACCAAAAACCTTTTCATAGATTGCCGGTATTTCATTTGATTTACTGAGTTGTATCGGGCGTATAGTCTTTGGTCTGTCCATTTATCTGTGTGAGTGTGTCTTTTTCGTCTGTCTGTTTGTCCTCAAAGGTTTAACCTTGGCAATAACTTTTTAATGGTAGGTGATAAGGGTTTCATATTTGAAATGTGCATTCCTTGTGACATGACTTTTTCATGGAAACAAAAAAAAAAATTGACCTTTAGGCTTATGACCTTGTCCTTGGATTTTAGCCTACTTTGTAAAGACTTCTTGGTCAAGACTTTTGAATGGTAGGTGATGGGATTTTCATACATAACATTCCTTGAGACAAGACCGTTCCATAGAATATTTTTTTTACCTTTTGACCTTGGAGTTTGACCTACTTTGCAAAAACTTTCACCTTGGCCATATCTTTTGAATGGTTGGTGATAGGGTTTTCATATTTCTTATGTGCATTCTTTTCTACATTTTATGTCTACACAAATTTGTGACAAAGTTTTGACCTGGTGTTCTTTACCTTGAAGTTTGACCAACTTTTTAAAAACTTTAACCGTAGCCATAACTTTTAAAAATGGTAGGTGATAGGGCTTTCATATTTCACATGTGCATTCCTTGTGGCAAGACCTTCCCATTGAAATAAAAAAAAAATTGACCTTGTGACCTTGACCTCAAAGTATGACATTGCAGCTGTTTTTCTGACAAAGATGCCGATGTTGGCATTTAAGTTTCACAAAACACATGATTTGTATTCCAAATTATTCCTGGGATGATTAGAAACTTATGAGCTTGTTGTAAATTATGTCTTATTGAAATGTCGGTGCATGCTATCGGTACATATTATACTTTATAGAACCAATACAGATTGCTACACCATGATGATGTTATTTAAAAATCATAATTATCTTTGTATCTCTAAAATTATCCAATGTTAATTTATCCAATAGAAGTTCAAATTAAAGTGCTCAATAGGCATAGAACTAATAGTGCAAATATTGGCATCAAGCCAAAGATTGCAAATATTGGATTAAAGCCAAGCTACCGTTACATGTATGCATTTAAATCAAAACCAGTATTAAACCAACGGAACATTGCTGAAGTTCATGTAACCTACAAACTTGACCCTTATTAGGAATTTATACACCTGTCAAAAGATGTTTTATTTTATAAGATGTATTACATTGTAAGATGCCATCTGTCTGTCTGGTTGTCCGATACAAATTACATGTACAATAATCCTCTTGGGTGACCACAGGTCACAGGATAATAATCCTTGCGGGTGACCACAGCATACATATTTTAAAAGTTTTTGTATATATATATATATATATATATATATATATATATATATATATATATATATAGGATGCTTGCGGGTGAATTGTAGAAGTAAAAGAAGAATTCAAGTCATTTTTGTCAGGTCAAAGGTCAAGGCTTTGCAATTCACAGAATATTTTCACAAGACCACCAAGATTTATATACATGCACAATGTACCCTTGAACGTCCAAAGTAAAAAAAACAGTCATTTCTGAAATCAACAGTTTGAACAAAGCTAGGTCTCACTTTTGGGGGGAAGGGGGTCAGGGCCAATGTGTTGGAGAAAATATGCGCGCGAAATTCTCAAAAGGGGAATTTTTTTTAATAACTTGAAATTCTTGCAAAAACTGTATTAGATAGTATGAGTATCAATAATGTCTTTAAATACTAACAGACATGAGAGGAACTGTATTCTACTGCCAGTATTTCAAAGACTGATTTTGTCGAATTTTACACGTTGTTTTAAAACAATTTTTGCCAAATACAAAATCTTTTATATTGGGGGAAATTTCTGTGACAGGAGGGGAAAATATATACTCCAGAGAGAGGGGGGGATGGGGTCGAATATTGTGATTTTTTTTTTGGAAAGAAAAACGCTGGGTCTAAAAGATGGATAAGTGTCATACATGTATGAATGAAAGTTTGTTTATGGGATATACCAGACATGCTATGATGATGTAATGTTGGGATACTGCATCTTAACTATATTTTGTGCAAGACTGACAGGTTTCTTGTCTTCCAGAATATTTTAAAATGTCAGTGAAGGGCTTAACATAATGGTCATAGAAATTGGTCTTTTGTCCGTCTACAAAATCTTGGAAATTGTATTTTGAGTCCTGGAAAAGGCATGGAATATTGGTATAGAATTTCCATATGTTCCTGTTTACACTCAAAGATGATTACACACTTTTGATGCTGCATCTGACCTACATATTGGGGATGACTGTGACTGAGGCCATGGTTGGATTACATGTATGTCATGTTTAGAAAAGTGCTAGTGTCATTTGAAGGAAAGTTGGTGTATATAAGTTCCTCTTGAATGATTCTGCATGCAAGCCTTGGGTTGCTGCATCTGGCCTACATTTTTTTACTTAGCTGAAAAGGGTATGAGGTTTAATGAAAACTTATGCACAACTTTATTTTGACATTCTGTGATTATATGTTGCTTCAGATGCTGCATCTGACCTCATTTTTACTTGAATAATTTTCATAAATCATGCAATATATAACTAGGCAGAAGTGCTTCTTGTATCAATTTTTCAACCTAAGTGCTTGGTGCATCTGATCGAATGATTTTGAACGATACTTTCAAAGGCAGAGGTGAAACAATGTGCATCTGTTTGACATTTTTACCTTGTTTTATCTTATATGCTCCTGCCGTGTAGTATCTTGGCCACTAAGAAGCTGCTTTTCCATCGTTGTTTCTGCTGTTCAATCAAGCTTTCAGTTCAGATAACTCAAGACCTTTAAACCAAATTGGATGTAATTTACTCAAAAGAAGGGAAAGCTCTGAATGATTCAGAGGTCATCAGGTTAAAGGTCACGTCAAGGTCGGTTTGTGCGACATGATGAAAAGTATACCGGTACTTTGAATATTGGAGCAAATTTGACTGTAAATAGCAATTAAATTAGTATTACGGAATATTATGGGAAATACACACTTTGAATATTTAAACTAAGGATGATCTTCATTGCTTGTATGGAAATACAGATACTTATTAGGAGGGGAAGGTATCTATTGATATTTTGGTCAAATTGTCAAAGTCACACATTTTCTTCATTGATTGAGGCTGCAGGATATAAATGGGTGCAGCATGGACATTATGTTTTATAAATAAATCTTATTCATATAACATTGAGGTTAAAAAATATGTAAAATAAAAATATAAAAAAGGTAAAAAAAAAAAAATATGTTCGAGGTGATCAGTGTAATCATGTGCAAAAGCAGTGTAGGTACCTTGACTTCTTTAGCATCTAAACAGTGAGGCGGTATAAAAAATTTATACATTGCAATTTCCAAATTTCAGAAGGGGATGGATATATGGTTTTTAAAATATATGTAAATTGTTTTGAAACGATTTACATGCAATATATAAACTAAAAATAAAATATAAAATAAAAGAAAATTACAATTTATAGAAAGAAAAGTAGAGACGAAACGTGTATGACAAAATTTCTGCGTCGTTTTATGGAAAAAAAAACGTGGGCTTATAAAAGGGGTAGGGTGGATGAGTAGAGGTTTTGAACACTGTATTGAATGTATTAGTGCCGTAAAATTTATAAATGTGATCGAAGAAAGAAAGAAGAAAGAAAGAAAGAGCTTGTCGGAAGTTGCAATTGTCGATTTTGAAACGTCTATTTACTCTTACTAATTTAACTGGAATCCTTAATCCATCATTTAACAAATTTAAAATTCTTATGCGATTTTAGTGCGTGATTTGTGATATGTACAAGCAGAATTTGACTGAAGAGAGCAGGGAAACATATTGTCAGGTAGTTCACTATGCTACACAGTCAGTTGTGCCTCATATAAAATTCATATGAAATTTACATGAACTTTACATAAAAGTTCACATGAAATTTATGTGAAAGGAGCGCGAACATGAAATTTACATGGAATTTTTTTACATGATATTCATATGAAGTTTCTGACATAAAGTTTATGCGAGTTCAATTTCGCTTGAAGTTCACAAAGAAAAATTCATGTGAAATTCATGTGAAGAAAACTTATGTGAAATTCATGTAAAATATTTTTCACATGAATCTTATGTGAAATTTATATGAATTCCATATGAACTTTCACGTGAAATTTACATGATACTCATTTCATATGAATTTCATGTGAGGCACAGTTGGCTGTGTAGTGCGAATAATCTGAACACAGTAGCTACTTTACGAGAATAAAGCAACTCAATGTTTAGTCTAGTTGCAAGATGGACGAGCGGGCGTCAACAATTGGTTCCCGGACCATAAGTCCAATATGTGAAATACCATTGCAATGAAATTTAATACATTAACTCGCCGTGCACGAGCCAAAGATGTTCCCTATCAAGTTTTGGATGAACAGGTCAAAGGTCAAGGACACGAGAAGTAGAGACTCTGAAGATTGAAAATGCTTTCAGGGTCATAACGGTCGGAGTGCTTATTGCACCTATCACCATGAAAATCGGTAGAAATGTTTCCAATGAAGGATGCTTCATGTTGATTTTGGGGTCAAAAAGTTTAGGTCTTGATGATCGAAAATGTTAATTGGTTAATCAAAGACATCATTGTACCAATCGTAATGAAACTTGCTAGAAATGTTCCCACTAGTCAAGGTCGTGTTACATTGATTAAAAGAGACAAAGACAAAGGTCAAGGGCATGATGATTGTAAATGGTTTCTTGATCATAACCGAGCGTGTATTGCACCTATCACCTGAACTGCTAGAAACATTCTCAATAAGTAAAAGATGTGTCCTTTTGAATTTTTGGTCAAAGGCCATTGGATTTGATAATTGAAAATGATACCCGGATTATAATGCAGCGTGTATTTCACGGATCACAGTGAAACTCGTAAGAAGTGTTCCAATGGCGTGCGTCTCTCTCAGATATAAGTTTTGCAACTTGGTACATTGCATCTGTTATGCACCTAAATGATGTCAAAATGCGTTTCGCGTCTAAATTTATATAGAAAAACGCATGCTAAAAAAAACATGTTGTTTTCAATACAAAGTTTAATGGAGTTGAACTTGGTATGATTTGCGACGATGTGGATTGGATAAAGTCGAATTGTCCAAAATAAAGCAAGATCGACTTGCTATTATTCAGTTTGAACAGTATACAATTAACAAACATGAAATGGATATAGAACGAGAGGAACCGTTACGAACGGGGAGCTTGATTTTATCTACAATCTACTAGACATTACTGCTTGATAAGATAGATGTAGCACTCATTGGTTTCTTTGATTTCATAGTACAAGCTAGGGCATCACAACTTGCTGAACACTTTCAAAAATCGATTAAATGTGTAAATGCATATTATATAGTAGTATATAGACCAGCTGAAGTTGAAAGTCTCAATCCAACTCTGTTAAAGGACAGTATCAGTGCACTATTGGCTTCTGTGCCATGATTTTTAAGGCCGATTGAACATCATGCGTGACCCAATTAGTAGTCGGTCAGTCAGGTTTTTCTATTGGTTTATGCCGAAAAGGTGACGGTGCATCAATAAAAATGTCAGTTTTAGTGCCACCGACCAATTGCATGGCCAGTTCTTAGATATAGGAACTGTCTATCGACTGTCGAATTAAGTGTTATTTTATTCCATGAAAATTTTTTTCCTGACACGACGGAAGTATATCGCATAATCAGCACAAACACGAGATCGCTAGCAGACGCCTTGAATATTTGGGATGCTGCAGTAACAAGTGTCTTGATTGGCTCTTTCAGATCACGTGGATTTCAGTTTTAGTCATGTTTTCGCCAGGTAAATATTTTCAAAATAAAATCAAATACTTTTTTTATAACTAATTAAGTCGTTGCATCCTAAGAGTATGAAAAAATGCAGAATTTGTTATCAGCATATTTTTTTTTTTGCATTCATCCAATATGAAAAAGAAATATGTTGTCTGAACCCTGTAGAAATTTTGAATGAATTTAAATTTTTTTTTATTAAAAAAATAAACGAACAGATGAATGACCTAATTGATGAATAAAAATAAAAGATGAAATAAAATGAAAAAGAAGAAGAAGAAGAAAAAAAAAAAAAAACCCTGATTGCTTTCGTATGACTGTCATAAGAATACTAAGCGCTCTTTCTGCAACGATTATACATCATTAGACAACTTGCAATCAAGCCATAGTCGATAAAGGCTTGTTGATTTCAAAATGAAGAAAAGCGGAACTGAAATTAGACGCATGCGCAGGAGATTGCATCGTTAAACCGCCGTACGACCGACTCGCAAGTCGCGACTTTAGGCTGAGATTGCTATACAAGAGGACGAAAATGGACATTTCTTTAGAAAAAATCGCCTGATCGATTTCATGCGACGTTTAGATCGTTGTCAAATGATTTCAATCTGCGATGTTGCCACAAGCTTGCGACAGTAAAAGTCTGTGGGTATCACTCGAATTCAAGCGATTCTGTAAGAAAGTTGATCACAGAGAGCCATACGGTAGTCGTTCAGCTGATGTGAAAGACCACTGAAATGTGGAACTCTGTTGCCTCCTTTTCATTAAATGACACGAACAGACTGTACGCGAAACCATTTGTAAGAATTACCGTGAAATGAATCGAATAGATAACAATAATATAGTTTAGTTTAGTTTTAGTTTAGTAACATAGAAGAATGAATTTGGGCTTTATGTAAGTGTCTGCCTATGGTTTTCTACAAGTCGTCTCCAAAATGAAAAAAAAATGTGTTGATATTTGAACGGAGTCTTAATTTTTGGTGTAAGAGTCTATTGGGTTTGATGGGAAAGTGTTGATTTGATCAAAACTTGAAGGATGCGAAATCGCTGGGGAGTACCTATGTTTGGACAAAATATTATTTTGTGCTTAGATTCTTTAATTAAACGGGTGCCCTTTGGTGGACAGAATTGATACACTTCGGTTTTTTTTTTCATGAAAAATTTTAACTTTGATCGATCAAAGGGGTGGGGCGTTGTCTTACAATGTACACTTCTATACAGCCTCTTTTTGAATTTGTCACTTGACGGTCAAGTATGCTTGTAACTTACGTCTTTTTTTTTTTTAAATTACAACTGATTTTAAAATAAGACCTATTCTTGGGTGGTATACTATAAATGAATATCGGTCACTAACGATGATCTCACTCGGAGAGGTTCTCCCCTACTTGACCATTCATAATTTGTCATTTAGGAAAAGGCCGTTTGTCGTTGACTGACCTCTTAATGTGTCGAGGCTCTCTACATCTTGACACGTTTTGTATTTATCATGCATTTGGCCATTAAATAGGCATCATATTCCCTCGTCTTTTTTTTTTGCATCGCTAAGATTGCAATGAAATAAATTGTAAGATCAAAAATATGGCAAAATCTTTTAAATTGGTTGTTGCGACGTAAAAAGTATTTGCTTTGTTCATTCTTGAAGATAGATTTTTTGAAAAAAGTAAAGTAAATCATGTATCAAAGATAAAATTTTAAAAATCGAAAAAAAAAAAAATTAATCAAATGAAATAGAAATTTACTGGAGCGATATAGACCGACTGTTTGATATTTCGACATAGTTTCATTCCAGATGAAAGGAGGATTTCCGCTCTCTTTGCTGAGTGTATTTATGGAGACTTTTATTGCGCAAAATTGTGACTGGGAATTGTTTTGAATGAAATGATTTAAATATTGGTAAATTAGATGTATTAATGTACTCTTTGTCGTTTTCCCGTCAGAAACCCCCGGAAAAGTAGTGCAAGGCTGTTAGTGTTCAATTCGATTTGAAATTAGACACTGCTCTCAAAACCTTTTCAGATTCTTTATAAAACTTTATTCAGGTTTTCATACTTTTATAAATGACTCGATTATGACGACCTTTGAACAACCGTTGCAAAAGCAAAGTTGTAATTTTAATTGTTTACACATAATCTCTTTAGCGAATTTTACCTTCAGGACAAAAACGCGCAACAATGCCAGTCTTTGTGAATATATGTATAAGTGCATTTGCCAAAATTTGAGGTTTCCAAAAGTGCTTTTGCATTTTACAAGGCAAAAAACAAAAAACAAAACAAACAAAAAAAAAAAAACAACAACATCAACAACAAAACATTACAAAAACAAAACCAAACCAAACAACTACCCAAAACAAAAACAAATACAGAAAGAAAATTATATTCGGAAAGAGAGAGAGAGAGAGAAAAAAAAGATAGATGCAGATAGAACTTGTTCCTCCGAGTATAGCACAATTTGTCCATCTTGTGCAACATTTTTATATATTGGCATGCTTTTGTCGATGGCTGCATTCTCAAGGGATGTAAAGGAGGATGGGGTAAGTGAAGAAAGAGACACGGAAAGAAAAGGGAGGCTTTAAAATGTTATTCTAATTCGACCAATGCCATATGGTTTGTCGTATACTAGTATGAATTAACACTCCATAACATGCGTCTGTTTTAAAGAAATTCACGGGTACATGGAATGTATACCGGTCATGCACCCCGAAGACGGGGTTAATCTTCACAAATATTTACGTAATGTATGTTTCACACCGTTCGTACCTTAAGACTTCGTCAGAAATTTTTATGGGTACATACTAACCGACTTATGTTACGAGGTCTTTTAAAGTTTGTCCTACATGCATGATGGCATCCTTTGTACATTTGTATGTACTTACACATACTATAAAAGAAGTTATGTAATTATGGAAGCAACCCAAGACCGCGGTAATGCATGGATATATATTATGCATTAAAGAATAATTTAATTAGTCCATGGACAGATATATACAAATGAATTTTCATTTCGTACGATGTATTATGAAACGAGTTGTGTGTTTTATATCCCCGAGCCTTGGCGAGAGGATATAAAACGCACAATGAGTTTCATAATACATCGTATGAAATGAAAATTCATTTGAGATTCTTTTTATCACATGATTCCAACATGAAATGGACGTTTCTGAGAACTATAGGCGAACAACGCTGTGACATAGAAGTTGTCTGCTACGCCATGAGAAGTAGTTCCATATCGTATAGATTTTCTGTGCGTAAAGAGAAAAATATTTCAATTTTGTTTAGTACATGTACTTTCTGAATTTCACATATGACCGATAATTGAAAGGTCAGACTTGTCACAGTGTAGGTGATGAGGCTCCAAACTTGACCAATCGCATTCGAGCAGGGCGATATTACCTTAACATTTGATTATGAAATGGCTTTATGAAACTGCATAACGGGTGCATCATGTGATATCTATTTTTTGTAGCAGTATGCGGACATTGGATTGGACATTCTCATATATTATTAGGGCCCCGCCACTAGGCGGGTGCCCTATAGTAATCACTCTGTCCGTCTGTCCGTCCGTCTGTCTGTCCGTCTGTCCGTCAGCAAAAACTTTAACATTGGCCATAACTTCTGCACTGTAAGAGGTAGAGCTTTTTTATTTTACATGAGTGTGCCTTGTGACAAGACCTTTCCGTTGGTACCAACATTTTTCATCGTGACCTTGACCGTGACCTTTGACCTAAATTTGAAAAACTTAAACATTGGCCATAACTATTGTACCGTAAGAGATGGGGCTTTGATATTTGACATATCACTCTGTCCGTCTGTCCGTCCGTCTATCTGTCCGTCAGCAAAAACTTTAACATTGGCCATAACTTTGTAAAAAATCGATGACATTGGAATACTGCATTGTATGTTTGCCTCTATTCCTCTGGCAGCAATTCTTTTGTTGCCAACCATGTTGACCTTGTTGCCTTCACATTCAACTTCTTAAAGAAGTGGCCGGCGGGGCCCTTTCTGACTTTGTCAGTGCTCTAGTATTGCCAGCATTACACGGTTTAATGTGAGCGTATACTGATTATTGCCGACTTTTTGGTCTTGGTTTCTGACTTTAAAATTAACCTATTGATGCCCTTTTGTGTGGGTACTATTGCTTTTGGAAGGAATAGTGCCCGAGCGAAGTGGCGACACCTATTTATAGCGCATTAATCTCCAAGCGACGTAACTCTGTTAAGCAAAAAGCACTAGTGCTCGGTCGCCGGGCACTATTCTCTAGATCTCTCATAGTCCCCGCGTGCTCAACTAATGGAATTCCAAGGATTTATCATGTGATGCACTAATAAGATATATGCATCTTGACGAGTTGATAATTATTCAAACACTGTTCTTTTCTGTGTCAAAGGTTAAGAATATGATTGCCTCGTGCAACTTTGTTGTCATTTTGATCTTACATATATACAAAGTACAATTTGGGAGTTCCGGATCGACTTGACGGTTCCGGATTGAACCCAAATTTTCCACTCATTAAAGATGGAAAATAATTTTTTTTTCTACAAAGAAAACTGTCAAATAATAAGAGAGGCGATAATCACGAAAATTGCAAACAGATGGTACAATACGAAACCCACAAAACAGGCTAACCGGAACTCCCAAATTGACTCTAAATGTACTCCAAATTTTGATCATATTCTTTTCTAGTCACAGAAACGACCGACATCACTTTGCTATTTGGGTGGTGCAAAAAGCAAAGTGTTGCAAAGTCAACAACCTTTTGCTATGTGTATGATCCGAACACAAACGTGTTGTTACCAATGGCCTTTTCTGCGGCTTTTTGTACGTGAAGGTCATCGTGCGTGCGAAACGAGAAGAGGTCGCGATCGCTTCCATGTACCATTGTAAAACTTCTTTGTCTTAATTAAGTTTTTTGTACTTCTTCGATGTTTATTACATCCTCAAAAAGTAGATCAAAACGAAATTCCTGATTGTTTAGAAAGTACTATCTTGATGGATGAATTCTGATTACTTAATCGTCTGCATAGTTACTAATAGATTATATCAAAAAAGTAATTAACATGAATGATCCCTACATGTCACATCTGCTTCTCAGGCGATACAATAAATCATCGCCATTAACAGTTATATGGAATCAATGGACGTCACAACTACCGGTGGTTTTGTAAGATTGTCACGTGACTTTAGGGGTCCACGAGGAACTTGATCTGTTATTGACAAAGATCGTGATTCTACGCTTGTAATCGGGTGTAATCGGATTTTTTTTTTATCGCAGTAGTACGCCCTTTATCACATTATAAAGTCTGAGCCGCGGATCCCTCTAAGCTGTCATCTTTGCACAGAAAAGACGTTAGTCATGAAACCTATCATGTGCTGTTTTATAGATACATATATGAGCTCATCCTTGTTTTGTAAGATGTGGAGATAATAAGTGGGAAGTACATTTTCAAATTTTGAGCTCGCCTGAGCGAAGCTCAAGTCAGCTATTGTCATAGAGCGCTGTCCGTCCGTCCGTCCGTCCGTCGTCCGGCGAAAACTTTTTTACATTTTCAACTTCTGCCCAGAATTTCACGAAAAACTTGCAGGAAGCAAATACTCAAGGTCCTCTTCACGTTTGTGTTTCTCGTGCCGATCGGCCAACAAATATGGCCGCCGAATGCTCTGAATGGCTGACGCATTTTCAACATCTCCTCTGCAACCGCTGCATAGAATTTCACGAAACCTTACAGGAAGCAAGTACTCTATCAAGTTTGTGTTTTTCGTGCCTATCGGTCAACAAAAATGGCTGCTGAGGGCTCTGATTGGCGGACGCATTTTTGACTTCTCCTCTGCGACTGCTGCACAGAATTTCATGAAACTGCAAGTTGTTACGCAAGGTCCTTTACCAAATTTGTGTTTTTCTCGCCGATCGGTCAACAAATATGGCCGCCGAGGGCTCTGATTGACTGACACAATTTTGACTCCTCTGTAACTGCAGAAACCTTACAGGAAACAAGTACTATAAGTCCTCTACCAAATTTGTGTTTTTCGTGCCGATCGGTCTACAAATATGGCCGTCCACGGCTCTGAATTGCTGACGCAATTTCGACTTCTCCTCTGCAACTGCTGCACAGAATTTCATGAAACCTTACAGGAAGCAATTACTCTAGGTCCTCTACCAATTTTGTGTTTTTCGTGTCGATCGGTCAACAAATATGGCTGCCGAGGACTCTGTTTGGCTGACGCATTTTCAATTTCTTTGCGACTGCTCCATAGAATTTCACCAAACCCTACAGGAATCAAGTACCCAATTGCCCGCTATCATTCTTTTCTCTGCAACTCATGTAAGCGATGTTGCCCCTTTGGGCCTCTAGTTTTCTATCTTCACTTTTTGCTCACCTGGAACCTGTTTTACAAAAGTACTTACGATTTTTTTTTAAATTTTCGTAACTTTTGATAGCTTAGTACTTCTATGAAACTAAAAGTCACGATGTTTTGTTTCTGAATTTGTATTTAGTATGTAGAAATGCTGTTAGAAAGGACAACATAATCTAAAGTGAAAAAGATAATAAGCTAGTTTCACCTACTTAAAAAAAACCTTTAACCTGTGCTATATCTGGGCTATACCTCATGTACTATAAGGGATATGGCTTTGATATTTGACATGTAGATGCTTTCATTTGATACCATGACTTTTGACTGAATGACCTTGACATGACCTTTGACCTACTTTTGAACTATAAGAGGTAGGGCTTTGATATTTCACAGATAGATTCCTCATGACCAGAGCTTTCATTTTATATCATGCCTTTTGACCTAGTGACCTTGACTTTTGACCTACTTTTATAACACTTTAACCTGAGCTCTGATATTACACATGTAAATTCCTCATGACCAGAGCTTTCATTTGATACCATGACTTTTGACATAGTGACCTTGACTTTTGACCTACTTTTATAACACTCTAACCTGCGTGACCAGAGCTTTCATTTGATATCATGACTTTTGACAAAGTGACTTTGGCCCTTCTTTAGAACTATAAGGTGTAGGGCTTTGATATTTCACATATGGAATCCTTATGATCATAGCTTTTATTTGATATCATGACTTTTGACTTAATGACCTTGACCTTTATTTTTTATGAAATTCCAATTTTAGTATCAAAAACCTGCAAGGCGAAAATTCGTATTGCTATGAACTTCGTAGTTATAATACTAATTTTTTTACCTGTTGACCTTTGAGTTTGATCCCCTGACCATAATTTGGAAAATGTGAGTATACCATGTTAGGTAGAGTATCCCTCAGGTCAGAATTGCTGGTATTTTTTTGCCTTGATACCATATTTTTTCTCTTCATAATATCTTTCAGATTATCCAACTAATAAGGTTTTGGGAAAAGAAACTTCTATGGTTACATTTTATCACCTCTAAAAAGGGATTTTTTAAAAAAACTTTTCCCATAGGGTCTAATGTTAAAGTTCAAACGGCTTAAGGTCTTGATATAATCATGAAACCGCGAATTATATTATGTTTGTATATCAGGTTTAACTTAAGTTTTGAATACCAGTGTATGGAAATTAAAATATTATAAAAGTTGTTATTTAGGAAATATGAGCATCTTTTACCAGAGGGATGCTCTACCTTAAGGGGACAGAGCCTGAAAAAAAGCCTATGTATTTTCTATGTCAAAGATATAATGTCAAGTTTATAAATGCTATTTTTTTTAAATCTTGTGGACACTCGAGAGGCCACTGATTAGGGAATAACTAGTTTCCGACGATATATTTGCGGACGGTAAATGCTGATTTTACGGTCGCAAACTGAGTTTTTCTGGCGACGCGTTAGCAAAACATAACGTCAGTATCTAGTTATTCCCATTCTAATGTAATCCCTATTTTTGTGAATAAAAGGCGGAATGTGACGTTAGCAACGTCAAAGACTAGTATGTTCTCGTTTTACAGCTGTAACTAAGGAGCAAACAACCAATGAAAATCGATGTTATAGCGACGTTGCATTAGAATTTGATATAATACGCTTTGTGAAAATTTGTTCTTAAAAGCTAGAAATCAAGTTTCGTAAGACTTCATGGCAAGAGGAACTTCACATAGTCATATGTTGAAAGTCTACCTGAGTAATCAGCCAATTGTATTTATATTCATTCTGAACTGCAAAATTACCGAATGTTTACAATATAATAATTAAGTGATTTTTACCGTTGTCACGGCTCTTAGGCTTTACATCTCTTCTTCGACCGCCTTTAATTAAGTTGATTGTACCAAACTGTTACAATTCAAGTTCCTTCCCAAGGAAATTGTGCTGTCGTCGTGTACAATGAAATTACTTTGAAATATTACGGTTTTCTTTTCTCAGACTGTCTGGTATGTCTTTTGGCTTTGTTGACAAGACTTTGGATTCGAGAGTACGTACGATTGTACAATACAATGCATTTCCGCATCGTATGCTTTGCGTTGTTTCATTTAGGTTTCTTGCTACCGACGAACTGCAAGAAATTGTTTGCACTGTCCGATATTTCAGATTTTTTGCATACAATAGGGAAAAACAAAAAGAAGTCGTTTTCACCCGCTTAGATTGTGTACAGAATATTGCATTAACTCCATTCTACGGAATTACTTTATGGAACGCATTCTATTAAGGAAAATTTCTCCCTATCCTTCTCTTTTATATGGATTAGTGGACATGGTGTAAGCTCACTTGTTTGTCCCTTGTAAACATCCCACACCGTTATCTTCTCATATAAGACTGCTGCATAAATTTCCTCGATAACTTGAAAGAAGCAGATCTTCCGCAAAATTTTTGTATTTGTTTTTTTTTATGGTACTGGTATGATTGGTGGATACACTTTTCAGTTCTTTGGAGATATAAATGGCTGACGTTCTTTCAAGTTCTTTCGGAGATCTGACTAGTTGACGCGTTCCAAGTTCTTTGGAGATCTGATTGGTAGACACTCTTTCAAATTCTTTGTAGAACTGATTGGCTGACGTCCTTTTAAGTTCTTTGGAGATCTGATTGGTAGACATTCTTTCAAATTCTTTGTAGAACTGATTGGCTGACGTCCTTTCAAGTTCTTTGAGGATCTGATTGGTAGACACTCTTTCAAATTCTTTGTAGAACTGATTGGCTGACGCCTCCAAGTTCTTTGGAGATCTGATTGGAAGACACTCTTTCAAATTCTTTGTAGAACTGATTGGCTGACGTCCTTTCAAGTTCTTTGAGGATCTGATTGGTAGACACTCTTTGTAGAATTCTTTGTAGAACTGATTGGCTGACGTCATTTCAAGTTCTTTGGAGATCTGATTGGTAGACACTCTTTCAAATTCTTTGTAGAACTGATATGCCGACGCCCTTTCAAGTTCTTTCGAGATCTGATTGGTAGATACTCTTTCAAATTCTTTGTAGAACTGATTGGCTGACGCCTCCAAGTTCTTTGGAGATCTGATTGACTGGCGTCCTTTTCAGTTCGATTTAGATCTAACTGGTTGACGCAATTTAAAGATCTTCTTACATCTTATTTGCTAAGGCAATTTAAAGTTTTTCAGAACTGCTGCACTGCACAGCATGATACAAATATTTAAGGTCAACTACCACATTCTGTTCTCGACCTTTTGCGTCAAACAAGATCACCATTAATGGATATGATTGCAAAGATTTTTAGAGCCTTTACAAAGTTATTTTGTCGCATAAAATCGATTTTGACTACGCAAGCCTATATGGGCCCTTTTTTTCTAAAGTGATCTCCTTCATCATTTACAATAGTTATCGCTGCTTAGTCACAAACTTCTTAGCCGAATTGCAAATGTGGCAGTTTTGGCGGGCGAGCGGTCGGGCGTCAACAATTGGTTTCCGGATTATAATTCAAATATGATAAGTACTAGTGCAAGGGAAGTTAATACACTTACTCACCATGAGTCAGGGATGACCCCTATTGATTTTGGATCAAAAGGTCAATGGGTCAAAATAATAGGACGCTGGTGATAGAAAATGATTTTCGAATCGTATTAGACTGTATTGCACCTACTAGTATCACCATTAAAATTGCCAGAAATGTTTTCCATGAGTCAGTCATGACCCGTATTGATTTTGGGATCAAATGGTCAAAGGTAAAGGTCATAGGACTCTGATGATTGAAAATGGTTTCCGGATCATGTAAGAGTGTGTAGTGCATCTAATATAATGAAACTTTGGAAGCCAATGTAAGTCTGCGTAATCATAGTTTTGCAAGTCGACATCTTGCATCTTTGATGCATTTTGAGCTCATTCATCTTCAAGTACGGTTAATATGAGTTTTTTTTATAGACATTTTTTTCTAAAGTGATCACCTTCATCATTAGCTCTACTGGTCTATGACCAGTCGAGCTTATGCGATCGCCCTGTGTCTGGCGTCCTGCGTCCGTCCGTCTGTCTGTTAAACATTTCTTGTGGTTTCCAGTCCTCTGAAACTGTTTGTGATAGAAAGTTAATTCTTTTTGCAACATGATTGGTCTATGGTCTAGTTGTGCACCTGATATTTTGTTTGAGCCCCTGACCCCCAGGGTCTTAGAAAATGGGTGTGGTCATTTTCTCCTATATAACTCTATGTAATCTTGTGGTCACCATTTCTCTGAAAGTATATAAATGATAGAAAAAGAGGAAAGGGTTTGTGACTAAGCATCGATACTAGAACCTCGAACCCACTCTTCAAAATTTAGATTGTTTCATCTATGTACTTTACTTTTTCTCCTCCGTCTTCTGACTTGCGTTTCCTTTGTTATAATTAACTGTTTCATAACATCTTTCTATACGTTGTACTATGTAGTCATAAAGTCTGCATTTATATAATATAGCTTAAAGCATGCATTTTGCGATGCTGCCATTTGACCAGAAATTTGAGAATTGATATTATTTGCCATGTTTCTGGGGCACTTTTGACTAGCAGGTGTTTATAAGAGTGATATACATTCTTTTGTACTCTGAAATCGTAGAGTGAGCTTTATCACCGACCTAGTTTAGATTCTTGAAAACATTGAAAGAGAAAACCTATAATTTCTTTCAAAAATGTTTTTTTTTTCAATAAATTATGCATACGTGTACTTGAATATCGAGCGTAGTTCTACTAGGAAATTATTAACAGATATATGAATAATATATTTACGTACTTTTAAATATTAAAAGATTATTTACTTAACGTACGATTTTCATGTCGTATGGCTAATGACTGTTTTGTCACATGCGTTCGTCCATCTGTCCGTATGTAGGTCGTCTATTATATAACATGATACTTCCATCAAGCGTACACAGAAGTAACCAAACATGATAGACACATGCAACATGCACCGTTCCCGCTCTTGAACAATCTGTCGAAAAAAGTGTCTTCTAACATACAACAAATATTTATACTTAGTAGCTCCTTTTACTTCAACGAGGAAAAAAATATATTCGACTTCACGATATATTAGTAAAGAAAAGCTAACCCTTTTTTATGTTAAAAATATTATAGAAGCCACCCCTCAATTTTATGTTATCGAACGACTAGCATGTTTTAAATTGTGAATCTTAAGCTCTAGTCACAACCCGCCGTGCGTACTTTTAGGACGTGCGTGTTTGTGGAGGCTACGTGCGCTACGTTTTTCTGAAGACGCAAGGAAGGAAGTGGCAAGAGTACGGAAGGCGTGCATCACGCACGGTTATATGTTTGGTTTACAACTTACATGCATCATATGTAGCGCAAAATGGTAAGTGTGTTGCATGTACTTACGACTTGCGTGCAACTTGTTTACAACGTACTTTCTCCGTACGTCTTCTACGTTATTGCAAGGATGTCGAATTGACACGTACTGCTAACGCACGGAGTCCTCACTTCCTTGCGACGAAGGTGCGTTGCATGTACTTGCAACGTGCGTGTCGTACTTCTTGTTGAATTCTTAGACAGCACGCAGACATGACGCAGCGAAAGTTCTGTATGCACTAAAACTGCTACATCCTGTCTGCGTGTTCCCAAATCCGCAAGGAGGCCGTGCGGGACACGTACTAATAACGCATGGACACCGTACGGCTACCCAAGGTTTGCCTACGTTTTGCACGCAGACAGCACGTACGTGGACGAACGATGGGTTGTTACCACCGCTTTACACTTCCACTGTTATAATCAGTTTCAACACAGGGACTTGGGTCTCAGTGTACTTAGGTACAATGTATCATGGATATATATATAGAGAATTTGTGTTTTGTTACGGGTATTGCACATACAGCAATTGCATTTATCGTACATGTAATGCACTTGCTGTGTGTCGCATATCCGTAACAAAACACAAACTGTGACTTGTGCACCACAGTTGTCTGTTTTATTTTTATGCCCCCGGAATCAAAAATTCGGGGGCATATAGTTTTTGGCCTGTCCGTCTGTTTGTCTGTTTATCTGTTTGTCTGTTTGTCTATCTGTTTGTCCGAAAAACTTTAACATTGGACATAACTTTTGAATGGGAAGTGATAGGGCTTTCATATTTCACATGTGTATTCCTTGTGACAAGACCTTTCCATTGATACCAAAATTTTTGACCTCGTGACCTTGACCTTGACCTTTGACCTACTTTTCAAAAACTTTAACATTGGGCATAACTTTTGAATGGGAAGTGATAGGGCTTTCATATTTCACATGTGTATTCCTTGTGACATGACCTTTCCATTGATACCAAAATTTTTGACCTCATGACCTTGACCTTTGACCTACTTTTCAAAAACTTTAACATTTGGCATAACTTTTGAATGGTAAGTGATAGGGCTTTCATATTTCACATGTGTATTCCTTGTGACAAGACCTTTCCATTGATACCAAAATTTTTGACCTCGTGACCTTGACCTTTGACCTTTTAACCCAGTGACCTCACATACATGTACTTTACAGAAAATAGTGTTCATACTAACAATGATGCCACCGGGGGCATTCGTGTTTCACAAACACAGGCTTTATTGTATTCTGAAACGCGTAATTCTAGGTAAAAAGGTTACGTCAAAATTCAGTTCACCGCTGGTTCAGTTTGCAGGTTGGATCATCTTTAATAGATCTTATGCATTGTGACGTCACGAGCGTTTACATGCGAGATGCAACACGTTCCTTTCAATTTCCTTTGTGCATATTTTTTTAACCCCTACATTTAGGTGAATGACGCCTAATCAAAAATATAATCACGCTAATTTGATTTTTGGTTAAGCCCTGCTTGAACCAAAATACCGATATACATCTTTAAAAGAACTTGGCGACAGTATGAAAGCATGCACAATAGAAATAAGTGTCCATATAAGAAATATATTGTGTATAATGTAAGCTTTTTGTGTTTACTGACTTCGTGAATAATTATAAAATCGCAAGTGAATCAAATCAGATGATGGTAGTGATCCCCCTTTTCAGTACCCTTCTGTCTGCCTGAGTGTCTGTCTGTCTGTCGAAATTTGACGAAAGTAACACTATCACATTCTGATTGTATTTGGCTTCAATTGATGCTGACTTTTGCATACTAGACCAAAACTGCATGGGATACGAGATTGGAAGGTAACAACGCCACGGCGCGGCAGACGACGTATGCGTTTCAAACACTTCAAGCTGATTGAAATAACACGAAGTGTACAAATTTTAAATACAAACACCCTTAAAAAT
Source organism: Pinctada fucata (assembly GCA_028142955.1). Classification (NCBI taxonomy): domain Eukaryota; kingdom Metazoa; phylum Mollusca; class Bivalvia; order Pterioida; family Pteriidae; genus Pinctada; species Pinctada fucata. The sequence goes on along the minus strand of AP027102.1, from coordinate 44,840,923 downwards.
AAAAATATCTTTCTATTTGAGACATATCAATTATTACAGTAATTTCATTGACAGTGTGTGTAACAGATAATTTAGTATCGATACGCAATATGTCAAAAAAGTGACAATGTTGTTTTTCCCTGCACTTCGATGGATTCACTTGATTGTATGTTGAATGTCAGGTCAGTATGAACAGCTTCCTGTTTCATGCTATTAAATGAATGAAAAAGAGGATTGATTGGACTGATGGTCATTTTATGCAGACAATGGAAGGAATTAGAAATTTAGACGTGAATTTATGAATGATGATGCTGTACCCATCAAGAAAGTTGCATCCAACACACGGAGAAGATGCGAACTGTGGTAGTATAAAATAATAAGACTTATTGCTATTGGTAGATAAGGTGTGATGGTCATGACAGAGGATAACTCGGTGTAGAAACTCTGTGTCGTGCAGTGTAGAATTAGTTCAGACGAAGCCAGTGATTTTTATGCTTGTGACATTTCATTTCAAATTATTTCCGAGCTTTGTGAATCATTTATCTTTAATAATTCGACGAACGGGTGAAAGAGTATTGGCTGCAAAAAATCTATTCTCCACACAGCATTTGAAATTCTAGACTTAACGGATTATGATCATGTTTCGCTATTTAAGGGTCGACATTGAAAAGCATGGCACTGTTTCCATCGCCAGTCAATTAGAGTAGTATTTTAGTCGAGTCGTAATTGATGGAGGACTAAAGATTAAAAAAAAAAAAACAAGCGGGAGGGAATGTATGAAAAAAAAATGCGTTGTTCTTCATAGACTAAAAGATCTTGCAGTCGTGTGTCTACGGACTCCGTTCAAGACTCTGGGTTTTAGTTTTTATCTTTCTTTGAGAATTTCCGGTGTTGCATCACAATGAGAAGGACCAATGAATGCATTTTTAATGGAATATATAAAATGCCTTTTAAAGAATTTGCTCAAATGCTAGCTGATAAAAGTTATTTGAAGAGGAAAGATATTTAAACGAAACATGGACCCAATGATGAGCGGTAGGAAGTTTTTTTTTCTTTTCTCTAAATGGTTTTTCAATGTTTTTGAAAAAAAAAATCAAGAAAAATTTATTTACGGTTATCCAGAGTCATTTTAATTAGTTTTACTTCTTTTAATGAAAATGCAGGGCATTTTTTCCCGGTTCGTCATCTATTTTGTGTAATTGCACGTTTTGTATAACTGTCGGTTGTGTAACATGTAATACATGTATTGTCACAGTTTGAAAAGTACACTTTGTTGGTCATACAGCTGTTTCGTTTGTTTTAAAAGAAAGAATATCTCCATTCGCAATTACCAGTCTTTTAGGTATTCTTTTCCACTTTCCGAAATGTCACCATTCATGGAAATGATACAATATTTGGATCTTTCTACCTCTCTATTGAATGATATATACTAATAAGAAAGTATTGATAAATAGAGAAGTAGAGAGACCCTGAAAATGGCAACAAGTTCAGCACAATGCAGTTATTTTGATTATCTCTTGAACAATTTGTAATTTTTGAACGATTTATAAGATTAGACGTTAATTAAAAGTACATCAGTCAGACATAATAGCGCGAAGGACTTCGAAGAACAGAGACTTGAGTACGATTCCCCACTCAATATTTTTGGTCGTAAATTAATCCGAATATTTTGCTTTGGACTTTGATGGCCAGATTTAACGAAAGACACCAAAAGCGAATTGGAGACAAAGAGAAGATACTTTAGGCCAAGTATTGTCTTTTTCTGAATACTTTAAAAGAAACTACTAGTTAGAAAATAGACAGTATATTAAAACAAACGAGCATTCAACGAGTTAAAGAAGATCCTGACGATTATCTCACAAAAGAGCACAAAATTAGGCATCGGCGGACCCCTAGCAAACTAGAGGTGAGACCAGGTGCCATGAGGCAGAACTAGAGGTGGGACCAGGTGTCATGAGGCAGAACTAGAGGTGGGACCAGGTGTCATGAGGCGGAACTAGAGGTGGGACCAGGTGCCATGATGCAGAACTAGAGGTGGGACCATGTGTCATGAGGCAATACTAGAGGTGGGACAAGGTGCAATGAGGCAGATACGTTTCTTACCATGATCCCATCATCACCATGGTCATGTACTTATCTGGGCAGTTTTTGTGTTTGTACATGTACCGATATTATAGGCTTACAGCTACAATTTTCATAACCTTTCAAAGCGTCACTAATGTTGACACAATTATCGCATCGGAGCACTATACAAGTTAAAGAAATCAACAATTGATATGTTTCTTACAGTCTGTTATTGGCAGGACGTAAGTTCACCTGCTCTAGTGTGACCGAGAATTAACGCTGTCAGTCGCCGTAGGTAACGTTCATCAAGAGCCTATGATCTTACTATCCATTAATTTATGATGAATTCTTCATATTGAGACTTTTTAACCTTGACTTGGCCCTTATTAACAAGATATCTTCTAGGATTCCCCGGAGCGCTATATCGTCAAATTAAAGAAAATACCGCCGAGGAATTCATGTTATGAAATGATACTTTATAGAGGTTTTAAGGACTTGCGTCACCACTTAAAAAAAGTGTGAATTAGACAAAATCTTGTAACATTAAGGTATCCGATGTACAATAGGGCATTTTTCCATGCCTGGTAAGGTACTACAAACTATATATTTTCTGAAAGGTTATAATGCCCACCGCTCAAAAATAATAATTTTGGGACCAGAAAAACAAAGGGGAATAACTGATGAAGCATTTAAATTGTCTATTTTCTCTATATAACATATGTAAAATAACAAAGTTGTACAAGACTAAGAGTTTTTCCCCTTTGATTTTTAAGACCTTGGAGTCTTATATCTGTACTCAGGCCATCATTACCTTTCAGAAAATATATAGTTTATAGTACCTTACCAGGCACAAAATTTCCCATACTTTACGATGGAGATGATTAAAACGCTATGTTAAATGACTCATTTGTACAACGGATACCTTAAGGAGGATGTGCGAATCTAGGGAAGGGTAGGTGGCATGAATTTCCAGAGATGCTGACAATTCTTTGTCGCTTTGGCCAAAAATGAATGATGTTGTATTTCAAACATATTTTAAAAAGCCCATTTACTGACAGAGAGAAAACAAGCGGTGGTACATATGTCATCGTACATTGTTGCAAATGCATGGATTTCGATATGATGTTGGTCCGTAAATATCCATGGAAAGTCGATAAAGAAGCATTTAATTCGACGAAAACTTCAACTCTTAACCGTCTTGAAGAAAGTTTCAAACCAATTTTAATGCACCAGAACATAATATTGTTAGGGACGCAAATATATTTCGATTGACAATTCGCAGTTATTTTTTTAGATTCGCACAGTAGTACGTGGATCTCCTTGTCCTAGCTATAAGTACACGACACATACTCTTGGGGAACGATAGATTATTGGGTAACGTTTGCACGATGTACCGTTATTTTCGCAAATATCGAGAAAGTACAACGTTCGCTCACAAATTATTACATGTTTCTGGAACCCTGCATATAATAGATATATAGGGTTTCTATCGCACATTGCTATGATGCACGCATAAAGGAAGTCTTCAACTAGATGCCCTCGAGCTCTTATCGAAGATATTTTTTCTGTTCCGTCTGTCTGTTTGTCTGTCCGAAACTTTAATTTTAGGCTAACTTAAAAGGCTTTCAGATTTCATATGTACGTTCCTTTATGATTCTTTAGACCTTTGTTTTGGTACCAAGGTTTGATCTTGTGACCTTGAACTAAACTTTGTGAATTTCATACCATTCCATTGTTCCAAGGGTCTTGGAAAATGGATGTGGTCATTTTTTCCTGTATATATATGATATATATATTACTAGTATATATATTATACATTTTTGTGAACACAAATTCTCAGAGTGCATAATTGATAGAGTATAAAATTTTTTTGCATAATACATATGTAAAGGGTATGTGGTTTGATTATCCACGTGATAATTAATTTTAGCCCTTTACCTCCAGGGTCTTGGGAAATGGATGTGGTCATTTTCTAGTATCTTCTAAACATCTGGTATACTTTTTTTAGCCTCTAATCCTTAGGTCTTAGAAAATAGTTGTGTCACTTAGTTGAATTTTACTAAACAACCAGGAGAGCTTCAGTCTCGTCAGAGACTTCTAGTTATTTCATGCGAACAGGGTTACCACTTTTATATCCTCCAAAATAAGACAGCGCGATTTGAAGAAGTCAGATTGATACAGAAGGAATAGAATATTTGTATACGTTATTTAGGGGTTACCATGCGTGTGTTTTACAAAAACTGACAGGGTATCGGCGAATCCCCTGTCAGAAATTTAGTTTTACCGCGAGGCGTTAGCCGAGCGGTAAAACGGATATTTCTGACAGGGGATTCGCCGATACCCTGTCAGTTTTTGTAAAACATCAGTATGGTAACCCTATTCTAATGCAAATGGTCAGTAATGCGCTAGAAAACGTCTGCTTTTCACGACGTCGCCATGGGAACGCATGACGTCATAGCAGAAACTGCAGTGAAACGTGAATCCCCTTGCAGTTTTTTCATCGCTCAACCAATCAAAATGCGCGTTGCAAACAGAGTGCATTAGAATTATTATTTCTTACTACTGCCCTATGACACATTAGAATTAGATTCTAAATATGCAGTAACGGCGTCTTTAATTTTAATGTATCATAGACGCTACACTAGAGTTCCGCGTTTGTCCGAATCAAGTAATCTGAAAGGGAAAAGAAAAGGAAAAGGTAAAAAATAGAAACCAAGGAAAGAAAACACAAAAACAAAACAAAACTAAACTAAAAAAAAAACAATAACAAAAAAAACAAACAAACAAACAAACAAAAAAACCCAAAAAACAAAAACAAAAGAAGAAAAAAGAAAACACCAAGAAAAGTCTTTAAATAGATCTTGTGGATATCTTGCGTAAGGTATGTTAGGTCAAAAAGTAGGGTGAAGAATATAGAATAGATCAAGGTGAATGTAAATGATGTCACAGGAAATATCTTGTCTCAAGAAATAACAAAAAAGTCTGATCATATAACGGTCTGAAAAGCCCAATTAAGAAAGCTCTTCTTTCCGTAAATGATAGATCTACATGTAGATTAAGGAATAAAGTTTTAATTAGATTGGGAATAAGACTTTACCTCGGAGAAACGATTTCCATCAAATTTTAATTTATTCCTATCTAAGTTGAAATGTTGAATAAGGTGTACATGTATGCAGATCAAATATAATAACAAAATTAAAGCCTGTGTAAATTGTGTAATTTTCAAGTTTGCATATATAATCTCAGTATGATCCATCAAAAACAGATAGTTAAGTCTAATTCGCCTCAAAATCAAGTAAAATGTCAAGAAAATTCAATTTTGTTGTTCAAAATGACAAAGCCCTCTTCAATTTTTGATGCTCCTTTTTGTATAGAATTTTAAAAAAGGAGTGAGGGTTCTATAAATCTAATACAGATGTTATGAAATCGAGTGACCTGATTCAGTATACTCAAACGACATTGTTCATCGAGTTAGCTGGCATTTTTAAAAATCCTTGACCTTTCTCAATAAAATCCGTTACCTGGCTCAGTAAATCCTTGACCTTATTCAGTAAAATCATTTACCTGGCTTAGTAAATTCTTGACCTTATTAAGTAACATCCGTTACCTGGCTCAGTAAATCCTTGACCTTATTCAGTAAAATCATTTACCTGGCTTAGTAAATTCTTGACCTTATTTTAAAGTAAAATCCGTTACCTGGCTTAGTAAATCCTTTACCTTCTTCAGTAAAATCCAGTTACCTGGCTTAGTAAATTCTTGACCTTATTAAGTAACATCTGTTACCTGGCTTAGTAAATCCTTGACATTATTCAGTAAAATCCAGGTACCTGGCTCAGTAAATCCTTGACCTTACTCGGTAAAATCTGGCTTAATAAATCCTTGACCTTCATCCAGGTTCTGACTCGGTAAAATCCAGTTATCGGATTCGTTAAACCCTTTTACCTTACTCGGTAAAATCCTGTTATCGGACTCGATTTACCCTTGACCTTACTGAGTAAAATCCAGTTACCTGACTCAGTAAATCCGTGACCTAAGTTAGTGAAATCCAGTTACTAGTACCTGACTCAGTAAATTATTGACTTTACTCCGTAAAATCCTTTTACCTGACTCAGTAAATCCTTGACCTTACTCAGCGAAATCCAGTAAGCTGACTCAGTAAATCATTGACCGTATGAAGTAAAATCCGGTTACCTGACCCTTTTTAAAAAATCCAACAAATCCGGTTACCTGACTACATAATCTCGGTAATATTCGGTATATTTCGGCAGTTTCCGTAGCAGTGGTTCTTTATAGCATGAAGCCCCAAGTACTATCATGCAATGAAGAAAACGGGATACATCCATATGAGGAAAACTTGTTCATTTAGATGTATCATTGGGGATGTATGAATAAAGACTGTATTAACAATAACAAAAACTAGAGGTCTGTAGAAATCCCATTTTCTCCCACGTAGCAGAAGAAAGTAGGGATGCTAATTATTTATATAAAAAAGTATCGTGATTTTCGGCAAAGTTCTTTCTTCGGTTAAGGATCCCGCACCCTAATAGAGTACTTCCGGTTAAAATTTATGCACATTTTCATAATTTCCCGACAATTGCCGATGATTTCATAATCGGGAATCTTCGGGGTGTCAGAGAAGATCATTGCATGAGAAGTGTAATTCCTTATTTTAGCCAGAAAAGTATGTATAGCATTCTTATTGAAGAGATTGAAAATTATTATTTCTGGTATGTATTATTGAGAATGCATAAGGGGCTGAATACCTTAAGTCTAAAAATAGTGTAAAAAGATACTGGTCCTTTTAATATTTATAACATAGAATAAAGACGTAGACAAGAATTACAAAATAACTATGTCACAGTGTTCTACTTCCTTATAAAAGAGTTTTTAAAAAAAGCATACTTATCTTTAACTCATTTAGACCATTTAATCCATTATTAGGTTGTGAGAGCTTATACCGGTATTCTCCCTATGATCACATTTATGGAATTTCCGTGCTTATCATATTTGAACCTTCTATAAAAACTTTTTAATAGACCCTAGATTTTAGGGATATCCTTATCGTCTATACAACTAAAACATTACACCCTATGGACAAATCCAAAAATTCACATTATTTACATTGTAGAAACATTTTTTAACCAAAAATATATTTGGAACCTGTATTAGCTTTACCCAATGTGCAATAATATGATAAGAAAAAAAAGGGGGTATCCCTTGGATTTGGACCAGAGGTACAGTCTACCTTAAATAAACTGTTTCTGAAGGGCATGATGTTACATACACAGAGAATGATGCCTTATGTTTTGTCATTAGTGCGTGGTTCATATAAACGCGGTGATGTAATATGAAGGCCATTATTAATGGTCTAGTGACCGTATTTTTGTTTCGTGCGCTGAAATTGCAAGGAATTGTGCTTGAAATGATAAGGAGTTGGGCTTGAAATGATCAGGAAGTGTGCTTGAAAGAAGGAACCGTGCTTGAATACAGGAATCGTGCTGAAAGGAATCGTACTGAAAAGAAAACGTGTTTGAAAGATAAGAAATCGTGCTGAAAAGAAAAGGAATAATAGTGCTTGAAAAAAGTAGTCGCACTTCAAATCGGGTGACTTCCATGGCACACATATCACGTGATAATTATTATTTATTACACGAGGAATTAAAGAAGCAGAAAATTAAGAAGATAGAAACTGTGATAAGAATTGAAATTATGACAGAAAAGTTAGGAATGAAATTGAAAATACAAGAGTGTAACCATGTGAGTCGTGCTTTTAGATGCTAGATGGATGTGTGTCTCGCACAAGGTAAAGTTTTAACGTCTACATTGGGGTATTTTCCGATAGTCAGATAAGGCTTTATTGACTAAGGGCTCCACCTAATACTGATTATTAAACACGGACTCGTACTTTTGTGTACATGAACCACACCATTTTCCTATTTTTAGCTCTACTGGTCATAGACCAGTCGAGCTTATGCGATACCCCGTCGTCCGGCGTCTGTCCGTCCGTCCGTCCGTCCGTAAACAATTCTTGTGCTCGCAACTCCTCTGAAACTATAAGAGATAGAAATGTAACTCTTTTTGCATTACACTTTGTCTGTGGTCTAGTTGTGCACCTGACATTTTGTTTGAGCCCCTGACCCCCAGGGTCTTAGGAAATGGGTGTGGTAATTTTTTCCTTTATAAGTCTATGTTATCTTGTGCTCGCAACTTCTCTGACACTATAAATGATGGAGACTTAATTCCTTTTGCAATTTGATGGGTCTGTGGTCTTATTGTGCAACTGATATTTTGTTTGAGCCCCTGACCCCCATGGTCTTTGAAAATGGGTGTGGTCATTTTCTCCGATATAACAGTATGTAATGTTTTTCCTGCAACTCCTCTGACACTATAAAAGATTGAGACTTAATCCTTTTTGTAATGTGATTGGCCTGTGGTCTAGATGTGGACCTGATATTTTGTTTTAGCCCCTGACCCAAGTGTCTTAGAAAATGGGTGTGGTAATTTTTTCCTGAATGATTGTGCTCTCAACTCTTCTAAAGCTATTAGTGATGGAGAGTTAATTCTTTATGCAATATGATGGCTATGTAGTGTTGTTGTGTCATTGATAGTTCATTTGATATAGTAGACTCTGGCACCTAGGATCTTGGAAAATGGGTGTGACATTCTTTTTTGATTTACTTTATCTCGGATATTATGAATTATATAAGTGATACTATAGTTGCAGTCTAATGGATATGTTGTTTTGTTGTGCTACTTATACTTTGTTAGGGCGCCTGCTCTCTATGGTCTTTGGTTAAAAAAAATGGAAATTGATATTTATGTGTATATATAATAATTTATGTATCTTATTGACTTATCAATGAGTGAAGAAAACAAAGCAACCATGAGAGCTACAGTCTCGTCAGAGACTTCTGGTTTTACATTATGACGTCACTGTTTAGAAAATGTAATTTCATTGTGACCTAACAATGAAAAAGTGCGCAAAAATAGGCCACTTGCCGAAATTCTTAATGGCTGACAAAATGACGAAAAATTTCCGAGGTAGGCAATTTTTGCGCACTTTTGCATTGTTACGTCGCAATGAATTACGTCTTTTGATAGTGACGTCATAATGCTGAACAACGCCAAACGATGTTGACTCGGACATTTTGGGCTTTCAAACAAGATTTGAAAATGGTCTATTGCCTACCTCGGACAATTTTGTCATTTTGTCAGCCATTGTGAATTTCGGCAAGTGGCCTATTCGAAGGTTGCAATTAACCCAGTTTTAAAAGCATGAGTGAATGAAAATCAAACACGAGATCCACGTTCAATAATTGACCCTTCCGATTGCGGGAAAAAAAATGCAAAATTTCGTGACGTCACAATGCTTTTACCTCGGACAAACAAGCTTCGAACCTCGGTCAAACATCGAAATTGCATTGTGACGTCTTGGGATTTCTCAAATGTTTCCCGCGTTCGGAAGGGTCAATTGTCAATAGGCATACAAAGCCTTGAACGTACAAAAACAAAGATAATAAGGGGATTCCCAACAGTGAAAACAGCGGAACTTACTCTCACGTGATGAGTAAAAATAAAGATAACGAGGGGATTCCCAACAGTGAAAACAGCGGAACTTACTCTCACGTGATGAGTAAAAATAAAGATAATGAGGGGATCCCTAACAGTGAAAACAGCGGAACTTACTCTCACGTGATGAGTAAAAATAAAGATATTGAGGGGATCCCCAACAGTGAAAACAGCGGAACTTACTCTCACGTGATGAGTAAAAATAAAGATAATGAGGGGATCCCCAACAGTGAAAACAGCGGAACTTACTCTCACGTGATGAGTAAAAATGGACAACGTCACACCGTAGAAACACGAAGGAAACCTTTATCATTGTCAGGTGGCGCTGTATTCAAAGATTTCTCAACATCTCTGCTATTTCTCTCCAGAACCAATTGACGGAAGACTTGGGAAAATTGTGTATGTGTGTTGGGGGGGGGGGGGGGGGGTAATTCTATTTTAGACCAAGAAGTTGCTGATTTTTAGTGTCTACATAGAGAAAAAAGTGTCTTAGTTTGTGTTGCATACCCGTAACAAATCTCAAATAATGAGATTTATTCTATATTGCCAGTTCTGAAAACGCGATTTTCCAGGTAAAAAGGTGAGTCAGACGTTAAAATTTAGGTCACCGCGGGTTCAGTTTGCAGATTAGAACAGCCGTCACTGCATGTTTCCGTAGAGCTAATGCGTTGTGACGTCACGAGCGTTTACATGCAGAAATGCAACATGTTTCTTTTAATAGCTTCATCTCAGTAAATTACATATGAACTAACAGAACTTTTGTTTGTTACATATGAATCATGTGAATATTGCAATAACTCTACCGTTGAATGACGTGTATTAAAGCGCGAAAAATATCTCATTCAGCGACACCAAGCTTGTTTTATGGCCCCCATGTGGCCTAATTTAACCCTTCTTGGCCTCTGTTTAAGAGCTTTATGAATATTTAGGCCGATTTGCCCCATTACGTTTATAAATAAATGTATATACATATAGATTTTTGTAGAGGTTAAGGACACAAGACGAAACAGAATTTAATAATTTATGGTAAATGGGTTCATGTCCATGTAGGTCTATGGCAGGCATACATAAAACATTTTTGTTGCATTTTAAGGAAACAACGCGTGGAATACATATCGTATTACTTCATTTGAGTAATAAAATTTACATTTTTGTTTTTAACTCCTGAATAATAAAGTTCTAATGAATCGGGATGTTTATGTTGTAATACAAGTAGTATCCTTTACTGTGTGCTTTCAAAGGAAGTGTGACAAGAATCTCGTGAAAGATGAAGGATTAACTCAATTATGGCGGAAGACGCTGGCAAACGGGTTGGTTCTATACTGCAAGATTTGTTTACATGCAAAATACTGTTTCCTTTTATTCTTAAATGAAAAAAAAGGGGGGGGGGGGGGTTTGGGTTGAGAGGGGGGAGGGGTAGGTGTTGGTAGTATTGATTGTGTTAGTATGTAGTCACATACATTATGTGTACATGTCGGCACAAACTTTATAGGGACTTGTGATGTTGGAGACGATTTTGAAAGAGAGCTGTTTTCTCCGAATTTTCAAGTACCAGAAGCAATTACTAAGTATTCATGGCAGTTCGGCGATTAAAATCCTTTCCATCTAAGCTATTTTGAGTATGACTTTTTTCTACGTTATAAATACTTTCATATACACGTATTTTCCTTTTTTCAGATTTCAACCTGTTTGACGGGCTGTTTTCGCCGGCCGTGCCCACGAATTATGTCCCCTTAGTACCACCCGAGCCCTCGGAGTACCATAGTATGGAAGCAATGCAGATACGGAAACGTAAAAACATGTCGCTTGAGTGAGTATATGTCAGCCTCCAAAAGACAAAGTTGAAGAGGGTAATTTTAATTTCCTCTGGTTATTTCTGTATATTATGCTCAAAGAAGAGAACTAGGAACTAGACATTGATGAAGATGTCTGTATGTCTGTCAGTCCGACACGAGAGGTTTATATAGTAGGGATGTAACAATATATCGCCATATCGATATAATGCGATATTTGATAAATTCATATCGTATCGCGATACAAAGTGCGTATCGCAATATATCGCGCCATTATAGATTAAACGAATAAATTATTGAATCACTTTGATTTTAATCGATTTAATTGAAAACAAGCGACCCATGGTAATGACAAAAGCAATCAATAACTTGTGTGTCTCTCTTTCAAGCACATGACATTAATTTGACAGGTAAACTTCAATCAGAAAATACGAATAGGTTTTACAAAGTTGAACCTGGTTTTACATAAAAAAATGATAAAAAATGAAAAGAAACGATATATTGTAATATATCGCAATACAGCAAATGAAATATCGCAATATATCGCGATACACTTTTGGCGTATCGTTTCACCCCTATTAAATAGGTCAATTATTGACCTACTTTTGGTAGAAAAGGAAAATTGAATAGAAATCAGCATAAATAATGGATCTCCCCAAAAAGAAACTAGATACAAAAGTAACCAAAAAGTAATGAAAAAAAAGTATTAATTTTGGACATGCGATATCATTTTCTACTAATTTCTAGAATAGATTAAGAAGTGTAGTGTCACCCATTGTAATATCCCTCGTAAAAGTCGGTCGCTTCATGGTGTATATTTCCCATGTCTGTGATGACCTTGATTTACACAACATGTTATTTTATTATATTATTCAGAGCTATGACATGTGTGTTGGCAAACTAACAAGAAATAGTTCTGAATACATTGCTAATGATACAACTTGTATGCATATGAAATACATGTATACAAGAAAAAAGAATCTTTGCTTGTGTTCCGATTCTTGCAAAAAATTAGCCACACCTCCCCCTAACTCCCCCTCTTCTATTATGACCCCCCCCCTTTCAACCGTGAAATGATCAATGCATAATATAACCTGCTATACACGTACCTGTATACTGTCCAATAATGTTATTAATAAGATAGCAATATTTTGCCTTTAACATGTTTAATAGCCAATATTGAACAAAGTATAAGTGCTACATGTTCAAAACTTACATTTTGGTTGTATCTTTGATCAAACTTTCATAAAATGACCTTGACCTTTTTTTTGCGCTTGAGTGATTTTGCCTTTCAAAGCCAATATTGAGCTAACTATAAGTGCTACATGTTCCAAACTTACAAATTGGATGTATCTTCAATCAAACTTTCATAACCTTGACCTACTTTTCCCGCTTCAGTGATCTTCCTTATAGAAGCAAATATTGAGCAAAGTGTAGGTGCTACATGAGTATACTAGTGTGTATATGTAAATATGTAAATTGAGAAAAAAAGCGAGCTTAAGAAATTGGCTGTCATTAAAGACTTTATGCTACATAATACAGTCGAGCATTGGGTAACTCTGGCAATTTCTTCTTAAGAAATGTATATCTGAAGTATAATGGATCAAGTAATTATTTTAGTTCTTTGCGAATTATTTTGCCCCATGGATTGAGAAAACAAAAAATCCAACCGATGCATATACATCATATTCAACAGTACTGGATTCAAGTTAAAAATCCATCTTAAAAAATATAAGCCAACTGTAAGTTTGGGTGTCTCGTGGACTTATTTATTTCTAACAACAGAGTCATACCCGCTGGTTTAGAAAATTGATATTGTTTGAATTGCAATTTGAAATATCTTTTGGACCCAAGACCAGGCCATGTAGATTTGTTCTGACTGTTACAGATGTACAAGTATCTAATGTCAATTGTACCTCAAGAATCTAAAATAATCAACATAACAAAGCAGCACTATTACTTTTTATTTAAAGTACAAATTGACCAATTAAAGTGGATTAGCATTCATGTCGCTTCGATCGATTTAGTTTGAAATTGCTTTCTTATTCCAAGATATAAAATGATAACAAAAATAAAATGGTTATCACCAATTACCACTTTTAGGTAAATGAATAAACAGTTATGGAGCAATACCATGCCAAAATGGTATTCGCATTTTAAACTCTAATAAAATTGAAAGGTGAAGTTCAATTTGTGGAATGTTTGAATTTTAATAGTAAACAACAACATTATAAATAATGCTGTAATGATAAGAAAAAAAAAACGGCATTCACATTTTTGGCTAAAGGATCTATTCTTAGAATATCTTAGATTTAGTAAACAACGACATAATAAATAACGCTGAGATAAAAGGGCAAAATAGCATTCATATTTCATGTTCTAAGTTCAATTTTTAGCACAAATCACTCTGAAATAGTGAGACATTCACTTGTCATATTCTAAGTTCAATTTTTATTAGCTCTGCTGGACAAAGACCAGTCGAGCTTATGCGATCGCCCTGTGTCCGGCGTTCGGCGGTCTGTCTGTCTCTCTGTCCATCCGTTAAACTTTTCTTGTGAGCACGAATCCTCTGAATCTGTGAATAGTATACAGTTAAAGTATACCATTGAGGGATTTAGCACGATTCTGGTTCCCCGAGACCAGACCTATTTCCCGAGGCGAAGCCGAGGGAAATAGGTCCGGTCGAGGGGAACCAGAATCGTGCTAACTCCCTCGATGGTATACTTTAACTGTTTTATTATTATACCTCTACTGATTTTTTCCTATATAAAAAGAGACTCATTAAATTTAACTAAATCCCTGAAAATCGCCCGATAAGACTATTTCCCTGCAAAGGGGTGCGTTAGTTGAGAAGACTATTTCCCTAGGGAGTTAGTCTCAAAATGGGGCGGAGCTTCTTTGGGGGTGTGTCAGTATCAGCCAATCAGCGCCGTTGAAGGTTGATCGGATGATGTGAAGGTTGATCGGATGACGCTATCAATACGCAAGCAGAGTAATCCGCCTCCTATCCGCATAGCACATAAATTAATCCGCAATAAAATAAAACAATCAAAAATTAAACATGTATGAGTATGATAAATGATGTTTCTGTTTGTCTTATCATCAAAAATTAATATTTTCCGTTACTCAGTCATTCAGTCGATAAGGCAAGGCAAAATCATTAGAATTTCCATTTGAACCCTGTGAACCTAAGAGATATGTTCGTTTCAGTATAATGTTTGTTTCTGTATACCGAAGAGATATGTTTGTTTCAGTATAATGTTTGTTTCGGTATAATACAAAATAAACTCTTTGCATTATAATGGGCCTGTGGTCTAGATGTGCACTGATATTTTGTTTGAGCCCCTGACCCCCAGGGTCTTGGAAAATGGGTGTGGTCATTTTCTCCTATATAACTCTATGTAATCTTGTGAGCACCAATTCTCAGAAAGTATAATTGATAGAAAGATAATTCTTTTTGCATTATTCTCAGGCTGAGGTCTAGATGTGCACCTGATATTTTGTTTGAGCATCTGACCCCAAGGGTCTTAGAAAATGGGTGTGGTCATTTTCTCCTATATAACTCTATGAAATCTTGTGAGCACCAATTCTCAGAAAGTATAATTGATAGAAAGATAATTGGTTTTGCATTATTCTCAGGCTGAGGTCTAGATGTGCACCTAATATTTTGTTTGAGCATCTGACCCCCAGGGTCTTGGAAAATGGGTGTGGTCATTTTCTCCTATATAACTCTATGTAATCTTGAGAGCACCAATTCTCAGAAAGTATAATTGATAGAAAGATAATTGTTTTTGCATTATTCTCAGGTTGAGGTCTAGATGTGCACCTGATATTTTTTTTTTGAGCCCCTGACCCCCAGGGTCTTGAAAAATGGGTGTGGTCATTTTCTCGTATATAACTAACTCTATGTGATCTTGTGAGCACCAATTCTCAGAAAGTATACTTGATGGAAAGATAATTGTTTTTGCTTTATTCTAAGGCTGTAGTCTAGATGTGCACCTGATATTTTGTTTGAGCTCCTGACCCCCAGGGTCTAAGAAAATGGGTGTGGTCATTTTCTCCTATATAACTATGTTATCTTGTAAGCACCAATTCTCAAAAAGTATAATTGATAGAAAGATAATTGTTTTTGCTTTATTCTCAGTCTGTGGTCAAGATGTGCACCTGATATTTTGTTTGACCCACTGATCCCCAGGGTATTTGAAAATTGGTGTGGTCATTTTCTTCTATATAACTATATGATCTTGTGAGCACCAATTCTCAGAAAGTATACTTGATAGAAAGATAATTGTTTTTGCTTTATTCTTAGGCTGTAGTCAAGATGTGCACGTGATATTTTGTTTGAGCCCCTGACCTCAGGGTCTAAGAAAATGGGTGTGGTCATTTTCTCCTATATAACTCTATGTAATCTTGTAAGCACCAATTCTCAAAAAGTATAATTGATAGAAAGATAATTAATTTTGCTTTATTCTCAGTCTGTGGTCAAGATGTGCACCTGATATTTTGTTTGAGCCCCTGACCCCCAGGGTCTTGGAAAATGAGTGTGGTTATTTCTCCTACATTACTCTATGTAATCTTGTGAGCACCAATTCTTAGAAAGTATAATTGATAGAAAGATAATTCTTTTTGCATTATTCTCAGGCTGAGGTCTAGATGTGCACCTGCTATTTTGTTTGAGCCCTGACCTACAGGGTCTTGGAAAATGGGTGTGGTCATTTTCTCCTATATAACTCTATGTGATCTTGTGAGCACCAATTCTCAGAAAGTATAATTTAGAGAAAGATAATTGTTTTTGCTTTATTCTCAGTCTGTGGTCTAGATGTGCGCCTGATATTTTGTTTGAGTCCCTGACCCCCCAGGGTCTGGAAAATGGGTGTTGTCATTTTCTCTTAAATAACTCTATGTAATCTTGTGAGCACCAATTCTCAGAAAGTATAATTGATAGAGAATTTATTCTTTTTCCATTATATTAATCATTCTCTGGTCTATTATTTTGTTTGAGCCCCTGATCTCAGTATCTTGGAAAATGAGTGTGGCACTTAGATTAATTTAAGCAAACAACCAGGAGAGCTTCAGTCTCGTCAGAGACTTCTGGTTAAGAATAACTCTGGAATAGTGAGACATTCACATTTCATGTTCTAAGTTAATTTTTAGTACGAATCACTCCGGAATAGTGAGACATTCACATTTTATGTTCTAAGTTCAATTTTTAGTACGAATCACTCTGGAATAGTGAGACATTCACTTGTCATGTTCTAACTTCAATTTTTATTTAGAATAACTCTGGAATTGTGAGACATTCACATTTCATGTTCTAAGTTCAATTTTCAGTACGAATCACTCTGGAATAGTGAGACATTCACATATCATGTTCTAAGTTCAATTTTCAGTACGAATAACTCTAGAGTAGTGAGACATTCACATTTCATGTTCCAAGTTCAAATTTTAGTACGAATAACTCTGGAATAGTGAGACATTCACGTTCTAAGTTCAAGTTTTAGTACGAATAACTCTGGAATAATGAGACATTCTCATTTCATGTTCTAAGTTCAATTTTTAGTACGAATAACTCTGGAATAGTGAGACATTCATATATCACGTTCCAAGTTCAATTTTTAGTACGAATAACTCTGGAATAGTGAGACATTCACATTTTCAAGTTAAATTTGTGAAGCGTTCGAAATTGAGAAAATGACAAAATAAGGATGTCATGGCAAAATTGTTTCTTTTTGTATACTTAGTCTAGTGAAATATTTTTTGAGGTCAGAGATGAAAGGTCAAGGTAACACCATCCTTATTGATACTCTAGTCACAAAATAGAGGTGAAACCCATATACCTTTGTAATTAAGAGAAAATATAAAAGGTCAGAGTCATCGCAAACATAGTAATTGCGAAGTCAGGATAGCAAACTTTTGATATTGATCGCTCATTTCAGTACGTATTTTTTTTTTTGCATGGTGACTTGTATAAACTAAGTAAGGAAATAAGATATGAGAATCAAACTTTACTTCTACAATGAAAGAACACTCATTAGTTTAGGATTGTGCTTTAACAATAGCTTAGTTTGCTCATTTGAGCGATGCAGGCTTGCAAGGGACTCAATTTCAGAAGATCATAAAACCGATTTTTTTCTTCTGAGAAAATTATTAACGATGACGTTATTTGATATTGTCTGATCGTCCTCTCGATTATTAAAAATATGATATCAATTACTCTCTCAGAAACTTCTACTTGAGCTCTAAATGTCTCATTGAAATTTAAGAAATTAGACGGAAACTCTGTGGATCTAAAGATTTTTATTATGATGTTCACAGAGCCACTGAAAATCAAAATACGCTTCTCGTTTTCACACGAACTACTTTACTTGACTTGTTATTTGATTTCGAACAAAATTGTCCTTGAAAATGGACCAAAAACCGTTTCTGTGGAGAACTGTATATAACCCACCTTCAGTTTTCATAATTGTCAGTTTTCAGACTATAAGTCTGTTTGTCTGTCTGTCTGTATGCCTGTCTGTCTGTCTGTCTGTCTGTCTGTCCTTATACTAGTATGTCCGTGCGGACAGGATACAGACTTACGAGGGCTGATTGATATATTGTGAGCTTCGGTTTTCTGGGTTGCAGAAGGTATTCTGCTTATAGATTATCTCCAAAAAGGACAAACAATCAAGGGCAAATACTATGCTTCACTTCTGACACAGTTACGGGAAAATGTTGAACTTAAGCGCCGCGGAAAGCTGTGTTGTTCCATCAGGACAATGCTCCTGTTCACAACTCTGTCATTGCAATGGCTGCCATTCGTGATCGTGGCTTTAATTTGATTGAACATCCGCCTTATTCACCTGATCTTGCTCCACCAGACTTTCATCTATTCCCAGAACTGAAAGCAGCTATTTCTGGCACCCACTTTCAGTCCGATGATGACTTCATACTTGCAGTGGATGGCTTTCTGACCAGTCAATACATGTATAAGGAGTTCTTTAAAAGTGGTATTGAGGCCCTTAAACACCGGTGGCAAAAGTATATAGATACTGAAGGGGATTATGTAGAAATATAATGCAAAATGTCTGATAAAATTCAAATCCTAAAATACGAGACTCACAACATAGCAATCAGCTATCGTAACTGTAGTTATATTGAAAACAACGGTCAGGGGTACAACATAGAAATACTCTTCGACTAGCTCTAAATCCAGCAACAAATTGGGAACGGCTTCTGTTCTTTGAGAGGTGTTGTACTCACTGACAATCGGGACTGGGGACTAGGGTGAAAGGCAATCATATATTGGCAACAACTTTTGTTCTAGCCACCGGGGGACTTGAGATACTCTAAAGTAGCCCTCTCCTATCTATAATAAAATTTAACATAGTCTGAAGTGTCACCATGACTTCAAAATGAAACACTCTCGAGTTTCAAATAGGGTTGGTATAAGAATAGCGCATCTAAAATTGAATATCATGCCTCATCAAAATATATTAATAAAAACATGAAAGATACCTAGTAATATTTAAAAGACCCTAACAAATTCGGTCAGGTAAAACATTTCTGTTCACCTGTCTCTTTTCGTTTCCAAATAATCAGGGCATTGAAATTGTTTCTCCGTATCACTTCACTTCTAATTTTCAATGAATAGGCAAGTCGTCTGGACGTATTTTCATTAAGGAGGCAGAAATTATATTGTTGAAATTGAGCCTCCTATGCAGCCTTATTATTTTGCATGCATATTGTATTCTCTTGCGGGCTCGGATTATGCTGTGGTCTGCTTAAAAGTAATTTCCCATTTTCAGTTATTTTCGAAGCATGATTAAGAGCGAATGTCGAAAACAATTTTTTTACTTTAAGCTCTAGTAGGATTTTTTTTCCTTTGAAATGATCTGAGGGACATCAATTTAAAAGGTGTCTAGATGCGAAACAAATAAATTTAAACCAATACTAGTACATGTTCTATCTTTGGTAATTTGAGTACAGCAAGGTCATGATAAAAAGACAGTTAAGTTAGGGTCAAAGGAAAGCAAGGTCATGGTCCCAAGGTCAAACCCCAATATTTACATTATACTAGTATATTTCCCATGTTGAACGCCCAGTAGGCAACTAGAATTATATTCCAATAACTTGGGTTGCTATTGTGACGCCACGTTCAAGTTTCGCATGTATAGGGAGAATTTACCAACGTCTAAATAAATTTTACTCTATAAAAGGCAAAATGTGCGAAGTGCATGCAAATAAAAATAACCGATAGTTAGAATAAATGTAAATATAAGTAATAACTGTCTTACTTTTGGTGTTCATGGGTGTATAATTCTGGTTGGACACGTGCAAATTTTCCGAGAATCGCGAAAATTTACACGTTTCCAACCAGAATTATACACCCATGAAGACCAAAAGTTAGACAGTCTTTTCTTAAGTGACATAATAGTGGTCTTGTAACAGAGGATACGAGGATGCACATTCGAAATACGAGCGGCCTTTGATAAGTGCATAATCAATAACTTTCCCAACTTTTCGACCACGGAGAGATAGAGATAGAGAGAGAGAGATTTCATGGATAAAGTCATAAACTCTACATGTTTATTTTTCAGTTCCAGTTTTAACTTTGATACTTACGACGATGAGTCCTTGGACTCGGACATCAGACAGTTCACAAGGTAAGGTAGAAAAGAGATAAACATTACAGAAGTACCCATCAGTTATTCAGAGAACAAGATCGGGGAGGGGGTGGAGCTAACAAAGTTTGATGAAATCTAAGCGTATCACGTCATGAAATAAAAAAAGATAACCTCAAAAAATCGAGAAGAGGTACGTCAGGAAACCGAAATAAGGTATCGTCATAAAATCGAAATAAGGTATCGTCATAAAATCGAAATAAGGTATCGTCATAAAATCGAAAAGGATACGTCTTGAAATCGAAATAAAATGTAACGTCATTAAATCGAAAAAAAAATTTAACGTCATTAAATCGAAAAGAAGTAACTTTGCAAATTGCCATTGAAAAAGGATGATCTAAAAGAGAGGTATTTCTGTGCTACAATGTAAAGTCGAGGGTTTTCAATATGAGGCTGATACATTAGCATGTATCGTGTGCCTCTTACTTCTCGTCACAATCGCATTCGCATTGAAAACTCTAGTTCGATAATAATTACCACGGAAGTTTGTGGAAATTATTAGAAGCTTAGTTTAGACTGGGATTTAGCATAACCAAAAATAATGTTCTAATATTCTGTATTCCAAGATTTAGAGAGAAAGGGGAAACCCCCTAGAAAACAAGGAAGTAGAATTATATCTCAGCAAGCTCATGAATCAAAAAGATCATTTCTACTGTTTAGTCATCATTAATTTGACTGCGTTCTTTTATTGGAGTTCTAATGCATCTACACGCACGCGCAATCTGATTGGTTCAGCGATTCGAAATAAATTGTCGATATCACGTGCTTCCATGACAACGCCGCTGGAAACGTGCATTTGTGACGTACATAAAATCAAATAATGCATATCATAGGTCACATTTTCAATGTAGGATAGAATAGGAAATTTATTGACGAGCTATATCGGCGAATCCCTGTCGGTATTTTCCGTATATTATAAATATAATTGCTAAGTACATGTATACTCATTCCGCAGAATTGCTCCTTGTAATATAGTATACATCATTTACCCTTTGAAATAAAAACCATTATTATTTCATTATTCTTTATAATGTTGCAGGATGAAGTCCATGGAAACGCAAAGTGTTAGCAGCACCGGAACCGGAAATGAAAGGTACATTGTATTGAGAGCTAATTCTTCAAACATGCAAAACACCTTGATTAATAAAATCAATTTGGGTTATGTTTCTCCTCGTTTAAGCGTATTGTCCAGTTTTTGTGTCGCCTGCGAAGCATAGCGACACTTAAGGATAACTTTGTCCGTCTGTTACACTTGGATGTCACACCCTATAAAAGAGATTCCTGAGTGTCGCTATGTTGCGCAAGTGTCGCTATGTTTCGCAAGCGACACATGCATTCCTTGGAATGATTTAGTTACTACATATAGAGCTAAAATTTTTGGCATAAAGTTTCGATTGACATGTATTTCGTATGTGTTTGCCTTGTGACCAGAACTTTCCAGTGGTATTATTATTCAAATTTCATGACCTTGACCCTTGACACTTGAATTTTCGGTAAAATCCAGCAGTATCTCTTTATGCCCTCAAGGAACACCAGTGCTGAACACAGCACTTTTATTTTGCCTTCGCAAATCTTGGATGTTTTATCTTATTTACGTAATATAAGGACACAGTTACTGTGCATGTTTCATCAAATTAATGAACAAATAGTCTCTTGGGGACAATTTTATGCATGCAGCTTATTTTGAATAATGATAGAAAATTGATGATATATCCCCCTAGTGATATGAGGTCCTCTCTATTTTGTGTACTTTTAAGAATATCTAGAGGAGTGCCTAATTAGAAGGACTTTTTTAACTGACGCATGTTTTGGTCAAATTACCTATCCTGTTTACTATCCCATGATCTTTAATTTCTCGGTTTTTTTTTTTTTTGCTATTAAGAAAATAGGTGGGGGACAGAAATTACCATTTGGACAACTTACAAAAAACTTACAACTTACAAAAAAAGAATACAAACACTCTTATACACAAATTTTCGGCCCCTTTGCCTTTATCCATGCAGTCTGAGTGTAAAAATAACGACAATGTATATGAAAACTGCGTAAAATCAATCCTTTACTTATTTGGCGTTCATTGGATAAAGCCGAAATTTTTTGTGTTTTTATTTGTTTATGATTTTTAGCTCACCTGAGCGAAGCTCAAGTGAGCTATTGTCATAGCGCGCCGTCCGTCGTACGTCCGTCGTCGTCCGTCCGGCGTAAACTTTTAACATTTTTGACATCTCCTCTGCAACCGCTGCATTGAATTTCACCAAACCTTACAGGAAGCAAGTACTCAAGGTCCTCTACCAAGTTTGTGTTTTTCATGCCGAACGGTCAACAAATATGGCCACCGAGGGCTCTGATTGGCTGACACATTTTTGACATCTCCTCTGCAACCGCTGCACAGAATTTCATGAAACTGTACAGGAAGGAAGTACTCAAGGTCCTCTACCAAGTTTGTGTTTTTCGTGCGGATCGGTCAACAAATATGGCCGCCGAGGTCTCTGATTGGCTGACACATTTTCGACATCTCCTCTGCAACCACTGCACAGAATTTCATGAAACTTTACAGGAAAGAAGTACTCAAGGTCCTCCACCAAGTTTGTGTTTTTCGTGCCGATCGGTCAACAAATATGGCCGCCGAGGGCTCTGATTGGCTGATGCTGCACAGAATTTTATGAAACTATACAGGAAGGAAGTACTCAAGGTCCTCTACCAAGTTTGTGTTTTTCGTGCTGATCGGTCAACAAATATGGCCGCCCAGGGCTCTGATTGGCTGACACATTTTCGACATCTCCTCTGCAACCGCAGCACAGAATTTCATGAAACTTTACAGGAAGGAAGTACTCAGGGTCCTCTACCAAGTTTGTGTTTTTTGTACCAATCAGTCAACAAGTATGGCCGCCGAAGGCTCTGATTAGCGGACACATTTTCAACATCTCCTCTGCAACCGCTGCACAGAATTTCATGAAACTTTACAGGAAGGAAGAACTCAAGGTCTTCTACCAAATCTGTGTTTTTCGTGCCAATCGGTCAACAAATATGGCCGCCGAGGGCTCTGATTGGCTGATACATTTTCGACATCTCCTCTGCAACCGCTACACAGAATTTCATGAAACTTTACAGAAAGGAAGAACTTAAGGTCCTCTACCAAGTTTGTGTTTTTTTGTGCCGATCGGTCAACAAATATTGCCGCCGAGGGCTTTTATTGGCTGACACATTTTCGACATCTCCTCTGCAACCGCTGCACAGAATTTCATGAAACTTTACAGGAAGGAAGTACTCGAGGTCCTTTACCAAGTTTGTGTTTTTCGTGCCGATCGGTCAACAAATATGGCCGCCGAGGGCTCAGATTGGCCGACACATTTTCGACATCTCCTCTGCAACCACTGCACAGAATTTCATGAAACTTTACAGGAAGAAGTACTCAAGGTCCTCTACCAAGTTTGTGTTTTTTTGTGCCGATCGTTCAACAAATATGGCTGCCGAGGGCTCTGATTGGCTGACACATTTTCGACATCTCCTCTGCAACCCCCGCACAGAATTTCATGAAACTTTACAGGAAGGAAGTATTCAACTTGAAGGTCCTCCACCAAGTTTGTGTTTTTCGTGCCGATCAGTCAACAAATATGGCCGCCGAGGGCTCTGATTGGCTGACACATTTTCAACAATTTTCAGCAAAAAAAACCACTGCACAGAATTTCATGAAACTTTACAGGAAGAAAGTACTCAAGGTTCTCTACCAAGATTGTGTATTTTGTGCTGATCGGTCAACAAATTTGGCCGCCGAGGACTCTGATTGGCTGACACATTTTCGAAATCT
Source organism: Pinctada fucata (assembly GCA_028142955.1). NCBI lineage: Eukaryota > Metazoa > Mollusca > Bivalvia > Pterioida > Pteriidae > Pinctada > Pinctada fucata. The sequence continues at coordinate 44,817,050 of AP027102.1, read as the reverse complement.
CCTCTGCAACCATTGCACAGAATTTCACGAAACCTTGCAGCAAGCAAGTACTCAAGGTCCTCTGCCAAGTTTGTGTTTTTCTTGTCGATAGGTCAACAAATATTGCTGTCAAGGGCTTTGATCTGTAGTAGTATTTTTGTGACTTTAAACCCTTTGTCTGCAACTCAGGTGAGCGATGTGGCCCCCTTGGGCCTCTTGTTTTTAAATTGTACATGTGGCAATTTCAAATCTCCCTTCCCTCTGGAAGAAATACTGCAACTTAAAAAAAAAACAAAACAAAACAAACAAAGCAAGATGAAGAAAAACCCCCATCCCATAATTTCCACTTCACACCGCTTCAAGAAACTATTTTCAGATTTTTGTGAATCTTGTATGCAAAGTACGTTGTGCATTGTGTTTTCCAACTTCCAAGCTTATAATACTTTGTAAAAAATAAATATCTTTGACGCCAATTTTCCTTAATTTAAGACTTGTTTACGAACTTTACGGACAGCCCTCGTAATTGTCAGATGTTTCAAAGACATCAAAACCCAAGGTCATGACGAAAGACGTGGTTTGATAATGGACTCTGAGAATAACAAAATTAATGTGAAAGAGTAATCTTAACTTGGTCCTGATACTTAGTAGGGAACGAATGATGTAAAGATCATAGGTCAAGGTCACTGAAACAAAATTTTGAAAAGTTCAGGAAGCATCTTGGTTTAAGGTATTCAGGTTTAGAGTTAAAGTCCTTTTTTATGCTCTTGATATTTTGTTTGATGCCCAATTATAAGGATGGTTATCTTCTATGTTCATCTCATCACCCAATAGAGCTCTGGTCTGGACAGATACTTCTGGTTTCTCATTTATTGCCGTCTAGCGCTATCCTGAAGTAAATTGGTACTTGCGTACTTCGAATAAGACATAGTTTGAACTTGATAGCTAACGTCATTGGAAAGCGTGACTTTTTCTGTTGGTTTCACAAGGTTATAAACATAGGTCGTAAGGTTTCTTTAATTTCTCTCGCCGGTAAATGTCGCACGTCGAAGAAAATCACTACGCAGAAAAAAAGTCTTACTCTATCTAGCATCTCCTTATTCCCTCTCTATGTGTTTCATTTCTACGTCACTTGTAATCAAACTGACAATTAATTAACTTCAACGTAGGGTCTGTTTAGATTCATATTCTATTTTTAAAATTAGTAATAATTGAATATTAGATAAATGTTTATGATTTTTGTCAAATTATTCAAAAAAGCACAATCGATAATAAATAATTCGTCGATCTTATTTTTTCGTCATTAAAACCTCGATTTTGAGGATTGGCTATTTTTTTCAAGCCTAAAATATGGCATCTTTACTGATGATTAGTTTTGGTCGCTAAAAACTGTCATTGTCACGCAGACATGAAAATTTAATTAATTTTTTTTCCGAGTTAAGTCTTGTTAAATCCCTCCGCGTCCATGACTTCATTTTCGTCCCACGATGTCTCATATCCCTTACATTCATTGTACAAATCATCGAATTTAATACGTTTTATTGAGAAAGAAATCAAAGTTTGCGACAATTTAATGTAATAAGAGATAAAAACTCTTTTTAGACATTTCAGTTATTTTGTCAGTTTAGACAATGAAAAGTATTGTAAAATGTTGTCAGTCCGAAAGAATTTTTTTCAGACATTTTCTTCGGACTGACAATTTTCGGGATCTCTGGTCAATATACATGTACCGTGTCACTGAAGATTGACATTCAAACTCTTCAATTTGATCTTGTCCAAAGTGAGAAGTTTTAAAGTCCTCAAATTAATCGATCTGCCCAAGGACGGTATTGAAATAACTGTCGAGAATGCGCATGTGCAGTTGTTCGGCCAGCTAAGCAGAAGACTCTTACTCCTCTTATATGACGTATGTGTTCCGATGTACTGCGCATGCTCCTTTTGACACTGAAATTGTGAAAGGATCCTTTGATAATGTATTTTAATGATTTCTTTACTTTCAGACAAAATCACAGTGAAATAGAAAAGAGGCGGAGGGACAAAATGAATGCGTATATTGCGGAGCTGTCATCAATGCTACCCATGTGCAATGCAATGAACCGTAAACTTGATAAGCTTACCGTGCTCAGAATGGCCGTCCAACATCTAAAATCTCTTAGAGGTCTGTTTCATTAATATTTTTAAATCTGCCTCAAAGTTTACATTACTTCTTCTTATTACTTTGGGGTGATTGCTTGGAATGCAAAGCACTCAAACCCTCAAACATGCAAATAAGGTCAAGGTCAAGTACCACCCCCCCCCCCCCCCCCCCCCCCCCCCCCGCTCAAATATTCAAATAAGGTCAAAGTCAAGCACAGGGCCAAAGTCACATTATATACTTATATAAAAAAAACATGATGTATCTTTTAAAAATATAAGTACTGCAGTCAATAAAAAAAATGATTTGATACATATACAGCTTAATGTATATTCGTCTTGATTTAGTATTATTTAAGTTTTTGAAAGAAATGTCTTTTTTTCATACACGACCCCTATGAATGATGAGTTTCGTTGCGTTTCGTTCGGACGTACTTCGTCGGCCAACAACCGTCTGTTATTGGTAAAGCTCTATTAGAACTATCAGCCGTGGATCTGTTATTGTTTTCAAACTCTGAAATCTACAATATTCAAAACCTCTACAGTACATGTAGCTGAATGTCTCATAACCTACTAAGGTTATTACGAAACTGACCTACCTTGTAGGTCATACAATGAGCGTTACATGTAGGTCAAACTTCATGTCACCGTCGTACATGTATGGCTTTGTCGATGTTTAACACTGAGGTGAAACATTTCGAATCCTTCTTGACATTTAGACGAGGGTACCTGAGAATTCTAGCTCATGTTTTTGACAAGGAAACGCCAGTCACAATGCTTGTTGACATGGAAATGGCGTTTAATAGGATCATGCTATTGAAACTTACATTAAAGTTGACGCGACAAACCATATGAAATCGACATGGGCATTTAGATGCATTTAGATACATGTAGGTGAAAATCATGAAACAGACTCGATCCACTGTCCGTCTGTCGGTCTGTGTGTCTCGTTTTGGAGTAAACAAATGACGGGAGACATGGAAGACGAAAACTAGAAGAAAATGTGTAATGTAATCAAATTATACTCTGCCATTTGGGGGAGATGAATGTATTACCTTAATTTGAATACACGTCGTATAGTGTGTTCCGTTATATTTAGCCATATTATTTCCTCCATTTGCTAGAGTGATCTCCCTCTTCGGATTACAACTCTCGGATTTTATCCATCTCTGCTATGTTAAAATTGCTGTACTTTATATGGCTGTTAATTTGGAGGTATGACATCATCATGGGAACATACTGTAGTGGGGAAGAATAATTTAGAAAGAAATATTCAAAATAGAATAATATTTGATTATCTTTACTGTAAAAGGCAAAACTCAATTTTATGTAATTTTCAAGATACGATATTAAGTGCTTCACGTATCTTTGCTTTTTGCGCACTTCATTTATTTCATTTTTTACGCAACTGTGATATCGATATAAAGTATTTCTTTTTTTTTGCACACTTGATTAATTTCACCAAAAAAAAAAAGACATTCGGTATACTGAAGAAAATCTTATATCCGATTTTAATATTCGCACATCATATCAGTAATTGATCGTTTTTGTACTCATGATTTCATAAACTCCCAGATTTGCCGCTTTATTAGATAAGGACTGTAAACTCCCTGATAATGACCGGCTTTGTAGGTAGTTAGTAGACGCCTCTTATTTAACAAGAACACCACTGATGGTGATGAAGTTTATGATGCTACCTTATGCAACAAATTAATCCCCAATACATATAATGCAGATCTATAATGAGGTAGATCTATAATGGGGCGTTGGAACCGTCATAACCGTCATATTGGCTTCCTGGTTACAGTTTTATATTTTACCCTAAGGCTTGTACATACAGATTTTAAGGTGGACTGGCATTGTTTGTTAAAGTATCCACGTTTTTCTCAATATTTCAGAATTAGCATAATGAATTTTCTCTAAAGTAGTCGCAATACTGCTGTATGGAATTTGGCAATTGTTTTCCAGAGACGTAACCCCTTAGCCCTCACCAGGATACTGTCCTTGACTTATTGGGGACCTCTAAAGGGTGTCCATATCCCTTGAATCATAAAAAATCCACTTAATTTTGTCATAGCTACGCCACTATCTTTGTTTGCTTGTTTGTTTGTTTCTCTGTAGTTTAGAATTGTCATTATACTGCCCTTGTATACAGATTTTAAGGTAGACTAAGTAATTTTGGTTGAAAGTTTTGGTCTACCATCACTCTTGACCTAGTGTTCTTCACCTTGAACTCTGACCTTATAAATAACATTGGCCATATCTCCTGAATTTTAGGGGTCATGACTTCACTATTTCGCATGTTGGTTTGTCTTGAACAAGAGCTTATATATTTGATCCTCATGAGAACATGACTGTTGACCTACAGGTAGTGACTTTGAATTGGACTTTGATATATTTTAAAAACATTAACACCGACTACTAGTATTCTTTTGAACTTAAAGCGAAAAGTCTTTGAAATTTGACATGAAGTTTCCTTTTGACCAGAGCCATGACTTTTGACCCTGTGACCTTGAACTTTGACATTGACTGTTTTTCTGGATGTTGTTTTTTACAAGCTCACGCCCACCGACGAACTTTATTGTCTTTCTGACCATCTTGTTGATCAATACGTTGTTTTTTCATTCCCAATACCTGATTCACACTTTTATGAAATGGTAAACATATCAAATGATCAATCTAACCACCAAAAAACAAAAACGAAAAATTATTTTTCTTAGAATTTCCTCGTCATTACTGACACCGAGTGGGCATTATGCTGATTCAGTTTAGGTAAAGGCTTAGAATCAAATGCCCACACTTCAGCATTATACTTCGATAAGAGATGGTCGTGAAGAATTTGATATGTTGAATTTGACACAACAGCCGTATCTTTGTTGATCTAGTATAAGGTCGAGGTCAATTATGATTACCTGTAGTAAAACGGTACCTTACAAGTGTTCGACTCGACGAATTTGACCGTCATGGCATCATTTCGGCTAATAGGTCCACCCCCTCCCTTACCGACCCGTACCGTATCTTCCCGAAAGGTAGTCTTTCAAGATAACTTCTAACCAATCAATTCCCGATCGGTGGCGCTCTTAACATAAACATTTTTGCTTCAGCTCTCAGAATTTGTAATATTCATTGCACTGTTGACTTAAAGAGAGAGAAAAAAACCACTTCAAATTTATCATGGCTTGACCTTTTCTTGGACGAATCTGGGGCAGCCATTTTTCAATTGCTGCTAAATGTTTCTTCCGCGTTTTTACAATGTTATCGTATGGCGTTGGTTATTTTTACGAGTCCATTTAGCATCGATGCTTGAAACATTTGTCAAGAATTTAACAAATCAAATTTTCTTACGATAGTAAGGAAAGACAATTTCTCTGCCCGGCGTTTTTGTCGTCTGCCACTATCAAACACCAAGTAGGCGGTAATTGCCCGGAAAGAGAACTATCGATGGAGCACTTTTCTTTTGACATATCCCTCAGTGGGTTAAGACAATTTCATTAGCCCTACTTAAATTCTACTTTAATTTTTCAATTTAAGGCCTGTATAGGAGTGCAGATTGATGTTTTCTTGTCTATTTACTGGCGTTTTGGACGGTCGTCAGATATGTTTTGCCAGGAATTGTACAATATAAATAGATCCGCTAGTTAATTCGCATCACAGGGGAGTTCTCTGTTGAAATACTTGCAGCACCCTGGGGATTCGACGTTTAGACGTAATAATACATAGGAGGAAACCGTAGGAAAGCTGTCGTACTTTTGTGATCATCCCATTTTCCATGACGCTTAATCTACATCGATTTAGAACAGAGACAAAGTCTTGACGACCTTTGTTTTTCTGATGATCTCGTGTCGCCTGAACAGTAGTAGCACAACGGTTCGTCTGTCTTTTGGTTCTTCCATCTATCGTACTTGCATGTGATGGTTGTGTGGTTTCGATTATAACGTTACTGAACGACGGCAACATGGTTTTCAGCGAATAAAATATCCCTGACACAGACACTCATTTGAAAATTAAACTTCCTCTAATAAAACTTTTTAATGATGTCGCTTTTTAGCTCACCTGAGCAAAGCTCAAGTGAGCTATTGTCATAGCGCACCGTCCGGCGTCCGTCGTCCGTCGTCTGTCGTCTGTCCATCGTCCGTCGTCCGTCGTAAACTTTTCAACATTTTCGACTTCTTCTCCAGAACCACTGAAAAGATTTTCATGAAACTTGGTAGGAATGAAGTACTCATGGTCCCCTACAAGTGTTGTTGTTTTTCGTCCGGATCCATCAACAGGTGGTGCCACCAGAGGCAAAAGTAGGTCACAGGGGGTACCCTCCTTTGACAAACTTCTTCTTCATAACGGAAGCACGTATCGACAAACCGAAAGCATCAGGATGATCTAGAGAGATGTCTTAAGAAGTGTTGTTATTTTTGGTTCCACTCGGAAGTCAAATTTCTGACGCGTTTTTGACGTCTTTCAGACTTTGTCAGAAATGCACATTTTTGCACTATTTCTTTAAATAACTCAGTAAGTGTATGATTTTACACATTCATTTACTGCATATTTATCATATTTAAGTTACTAAATGCTTTGATAAGCATTTTATTCTAAAATTTAATTTTTTTGATTTTTTATTAATTTTTTTCTTAAATGAAAAGGAAAGGGGGGGGGTGATTTTCATACATATTCAACTTCTTCTCCAGAACCACTGAACAGATTTTTATGAAACTTGGTAGGAATGAAGTACTCATGGTCCCCTACAAGTGTTGTTGTTTTTCGTCCAGATCCATCAAAAGGTGGCGCCACCAGAGGCAAAAGTAGGTTACAGGGGGTACCCTCCTTTGACAAACTTCTTCTTCAGAATGGAAGCAGGTATCGACAAACCGAAAGCATCAGGATGATCCAGAGAGATGTCTTAAGAAGTGTTGTTATTTTTGGTTCTACTCAGAAGTCAAATTTTTGACGCGTTTTTGACGTCTTTTCGGACTTTGTCAGAAATGCACATTTTTGCACTATTTCTTTAAATAACTCAATATGTGTATGATTTTACACATTCATTTACTGCACATTTATCACATTTAAGTTACTAAATGCTTTGATATGTATTTTATACTGAAATTTTAATTTTTTGATTTTTTATGAATTATTTTCTTATATGAAAAGGAAAGGGGGGGGGTGATTTTCATACATATTCAACTTCTTCTCCAGAACTGCTGAACAGATTTTTATGAGTATTTTTTCAATCATGAATAGATATTTTTACTGTGAACATGGACCCAAGGCTTGTAAGTTCAAGTTCTTGTACCCTGGTAACTTTAGTTTCGTATAAGTTGGTACATGTTCATGTATGCAAGAGTTGTCTTTCTTTAATATTGATTTATGTTTTTGAGGTTTAAATTTTTGGATTATCGATTCATTTGAATGTTATATATTTTAAATTATTAAATAAGTAAGGAAAAGGAAACTAAATAATTTTAAAAAGATGAATAAGTATTTTCAAATTTATCTTGTGAAGACTTAGATATACAACTTTGAAATTACAATATTGAGAGCAGCTCAAAATATTAATGTAAGAAAAGATCAATTTTATCAATAACACAGTGAAAGGATCGGGAGGGGGGGGGGCTTTTATTTTGCCTTAGCTTCTGTATATCTATCTCTCTCGGGTTACTTAGATTACTCAAGAAGGGGGGATGATTTTCATACAAATTCAACTTCTTCTCCAGACCACTGAACAGATTTTCGTTAAACTTGGTAGGAATGAAGAAATCATGGTCCCCTACAAGTATTGTTGTTTTTAGCTCACCTGAGCGAAGCTCAAGTGAGCTATTGTCATAGCGCGTCGTCCGGCCATCGTCCGTCCGTCCGTCCAACGTAAACTTTTAACATTTTCGATATCTTTTCTGCAACCGCTGCACAGAATTTCACGAAATTTCACAGGAAGCAAGTACTCAATGCCCTCTATCAAATTTGTGTTTTTCAAGCCGATCGGAAGTCCAAGATGGCCGCCACAGGCTCTGATTGGCTGACACATTTTTGACTTCTCCTCCGAAATCGCTTCACAGAATTTCATGAAACTTCACAGGAAGCAAGTACTCAATGCCCTCTACTAAGTTTGTGTTTTTGGAGCCGATTGGAAATCCAAGATGGCCACCACAGGCTCTGATTGGCTGACACATTTTTTACTTCTCCTCTGAAACCGCTGCACAGAATTTCATGCAACTTCACAGGAAGCAAGTACTCAATACCTTCTACCAAGTTTGTGTTTTTGGAGCCGATTAGAAATCCAAGATGGCCGCCATAGGCTCTAATTGGCTGACACATTCTCGACTTCTCCTCTGAAACCGCTGCACAGAATTTCATGAAACTTCACGGGAAGCAACTACTAAATGCCCTCTACCAAGTTCGTGTTTTTTGAGCCAATCGGAAATCCAAGATGGCTGCCACAGGCTCTGATTGGCTGACACATTTTCGACTTCTCTTCTATAACCACTGCACAGAATTTCATGAAACTTCACAGGAAGCAAGTACTCAATGCCCTCTACCAAGTTTGTGTTTTTCGAGCCAATCAGAAGTCCAAGATGGCCGCCACAGGCTCTGATTGACTGACACATTTTCAACTTCTCCTCTCAAACAGCTGCATAGAATTTCACAAACCTTCACAGGAAGCAAGTACTGATTGCTCTTTACCAAGTTTGTGTTTTTCGAGCTGATCAGAAATCCAAGAAGGCTGCCACAGGCTCTGATTGGCTGACAAATTTTCGACTTCTCCTCTGAAACCGCTGCACAGAATTTCATGAAACTTCACAGGATGCAAGTACTCATACCCTCTATCAAGTTTGCGTTTTTGGAGCCTATGGGAAATCCAAGATGGCCGCCACAGGCTCTGATTGGCTGACACATTTTCAACTTCTCCTCTGAAACTGCTTCACAGAATTTCTTGAAACTTCACAGGACGCAAGTACTCATTGCCCTCTACTTAGTTTGTGTTTTTCGAGCCGATTGAAAATCCAAGATGTCCTCTATAGGCTCTATTTGAATGACATATTTTTGACTTATCCTCTTAAACTACTGCACAGAATGTCACCAAACTTTACAGGAAGTAACTTGTACACCTTGTCCTTCTCAAAGCTTCACTAAAAGCGATTTCCTTCAGGTCTTGACTTTGATTGAAAACATACATACAGTCTCCTCAGGTGAGCGATGTGGCCCCCTTGGGCCTCTTGTTCATATTTTTTTTAAATTTCTTTTAAAAATTCTAGGAAATGATTTATGTTCAAAATTTACTTAACTCAATGGAAACCTGTGATATCATAATAGATGCGACTTCAGAGTCCAGCAGCCTGTTTCATAAAAATTCTGAAGGAATTATCGTAACTTTTGATCGCTTAGTTAGACTGTCTAACCAGATTTAGAGAAGTTCTGTTTCTGAATTTATATTAAGTATGTAAAAAAGATGTAAGGAAACATTATACAGTCTAAATAGAAAAACTTAAGAACATTTTATTCCATGATGAAAGTTAAGAAAATTCCTGATTTTTTTTTCTTAAGAACTCTTGTGAAATATTGGCATTCACATCTACCTAAATGGGGAACAACTCTGTTTAGTGTAACAAGAAGTTGCATGAAAACATTCTCTCTTGAAGAATGAGTACTATAATTTTGTAACAAAATATTTGTTTTCTTTTCACTAAAGGCGCAACAACATCCATCCCCGAGGCAAGGCCATCTTTCCTGTCGGAAGAGGAGCTTAAGCAATTAGTTCTCGAGGTAATTATCTATGGTGGAAAAGACTTCAAGAGGCAATTATCATCGGCGGAAATAATAATTGTTTGGTCAAAGAACTTGATTTTACATGGTATCAGACTCAAAAAAGGCAAAATAATCAAGATGATATGATATAGTCTTTGAATTAGGAGTAGATTATAAGAATATCAGTAATGATAATTGACCCGAACCTGCTCATCTACAGTTGACTTAACGTATCACAAATCTCTACATGCTGCTTACATCTTTGAATATTGATCTCAAGATACTTTGTGGATTTTATGCTTGCATTTGTGACCTTGTCGCTCACCGAGGAAGGTCTCAGGCCGATATTTTCTCTCTAAATGTTACGGTGCTGATTTGTTGAATAGAGAGAGTTGATCAAATCTTGCACAACATAATTGAGATCAATATATTAATCCATAGACTTTGATTAGGCTCTAATTAAGCAACTGTATAAGTCTTACATGTAGATGAGTTTGCTCAAGAAGTATAATTATTACGCCATAATATGTAAGATTTTTAGAAATTCATTTCAGGAGAATCAGCCTCTGTTATTGGAATTTTAGAAATGTTCTGCATATTCCAAATTGGAGCCAAAAGGTCTTTTTGAAATGAAACGCAAAGCAACATTAGTACAAGCAAAATTCAAGGGGTCCGTTCACCAGTTTCTCTTACCCGTTCACGCGGCGAAGAAATATTGCGCAATCATACATAATTTGACGTCATCTCATTTTATTTCTATATATTTCACTTTATTATACTATATATCAATCAAGCTGTTCATTATATCTACAGCTTTTATAAGATACTAGTCTTAAGGTCATGTTAAGATTGCCATACAAAATAAATATCACACATGTTTGCCTAAAATTCATGGTTTTTGCCATTTTTCTGTGTACTGTATGTGGTCTCCTGAAAAAAAATTCAGAAATAATGCTTATATTTCCTTAAAGCTATTATATTTTACTCCATTCTAGCCAAATTTTAAAAATTTCCAACACATGTAACTCGAAAAATGTGTAAAAACCCAAAACATTCTGGGTTCGCTCTAAAAATCGATGAGCCTGTTGGACTGTAACATTAAAGGTTTGATCCACAATTTCTGTCCTCAATACTCTTAATAAAAAACAAACCACCACTGACATGTAAATAATAAACAGGCCAGGGCATTTCAGTATATAACAGAATTTTGGCCGACCCGTGGTCCTAGTGAGTGCTCGAATAAGCAACCTTTCAGTCACTTGCCGGATGCCTTAACCACTAGACCATGGCACAAAGTGTCCACAATATTCTAATGTGAAGCTCCAAAGCAGGTTTATGGTACACCATTTTCCAGACCCATATTTTGACACCAAGTTCTGTTGGATGGAAATTTGAAGGCAGAGGGGAAAAAAGGGGGCCTAATTAAGAGTTCATAATTGTATTTCAGATACAAATGCTATATGATATTCCTGTATAAGTGACATAAAAATATGTGGTATACAATATAGAAACATTTCTGAAGCAATAAATGTCCCCTACTAATCTACTCACAATGCATCACTGTGAAGACAGACAGACATATAGTTGGACAGATGGACAGAGTGAAAACCTATAGTATTCTTATCGGCTAAAATTGCTCCAATGTTATATTTGTAATTACTCATGTCAAAGACAGTTCCAGGACCAGTGTCAAGTCATTTATGTCCAATATACCATTTTCCAATCTTGTTAGAAAGCACAAAATGTCCGAGTCAACATCTTTTGGCTTTTTTTTACATTATGACGTCACTGTTAAAAGACGCAATTCCATTGTGACCTAAAGATGAAAAAGTGCCTACCTCGGACATTTTTCGTCATTTTGTCAGCCATTATGAATTTCGGCAAGTGGCCTATTACTGCTTGTGTGTGCATAATTTAGGGAGCTTCGTATTCAAGTAGAAGTAGTCTCGTTATTTATTGATTGCTCATTCAAGAATATGCTGACTTGAACATGTATTAATCTTAAAAATGATAGAATAGAACAAACAGGAATGGTAATAATTGGTATAGTTACATCAATTACAAAGACGTACAAATGGGTCTAATGACCCGGAAGCCTTGCTGTTGCAATAGCCATGCATCCTTCTGTATTTCAGTTTAAAGCATTTGTCAGGGTTACAAGTTCTACATTATTAAAACAACTCGACAACATTTATACCTGTCGGGTCTGTTTATAATGATATGTAAATTGTGATACTTCTATCTAAACATAGGATTGATTCTATTTCAGGCAGCCGAGGGTTTAAATTGTGATACTTCTATCTTAACATAGGATTGATTCTATTTCAGGCAGCCGAGGGTTTCATGTTTGTTGTAAGCTGTGATAGGGCCAGGATACTGTATGTCTCAGAGTCTGTCAGGAATACATTAGGCTACTTCAGAGTAAGTCTGGCTGTTTTTCATTACTCAGTGTTTGACATTTCGTCTTACAGACATGAATTTTTCCATTGGAAAGCAGAATTTGGCTGTCATTTCATCTTACAGACATGAATTTTTCAGTTGGAAAGCTGAATTCGGCTTCATGAGTGTCCAAAACCTTGAATTAGGTCTCTGTAATTCTATTATAACTTAGTATAAGGGCTCCATTTGTGAAAGTTTTTATTTCTACCCCATTAAGGTTTTTTTTGTTGTTCTTTGATATGCTGTTTTGCCTTATCAGTGTGTCATGAAAGACAGTATTTTTGACCCATGGATTCTGGTAAACTGTTAAATAGCCTGTCATTGTTTAAATACCTCCTCCAGAGTCAAACACTACTGTAACTGGGTTTTATAGATGATAGATGTTTGAATCACATGGGTTGTCCACAGGGGGGCTATTAAGAGGGTGTCAGACAGAAATTTTGATAAGAAATTCAGGAATTATCATCCAGGTTGTTGTGCTTTGAAAAGGCCATGAGAACTTTTGAATAACTTGAAGACTGTGAACAATGTAAAGTTTGGAGAAATTTTGATTGCTTAATTCTGACCAGATTTAAATATCTATGTTCAACTAATGTTGTTTGAAGGATGCAATATACAGTAAATCATTTTTATCGAATTTATCAAGTTTTAGAAAAAGCCTAATAATGAAAATACAAAGAAAAAAGACATACACACCTGTACATGCTGTAGTACAAGTACCTACTATTCCTTTAGTCCCCCCCCCCCTCCCCGTGGAAAATTGCTAGGGCCCTATGGACCATTCCTTTCATTTAACCATCAAGTTTGAGTGCTTTTGTCTCGGTTTATAAACATTACACAGAATACATAATTAATGTACTTTTCATAATTTTGTGATGTACACATAGGTTTTATCTCTTTGTTAACTTAAACAAATGTTTAACGTCTTCAAATTCATTTATTTATTAATTTTGTAACGCACTTAAAACATATACTTGTGATGGAATTTTAACTCCTTTTTTTTTTTTACTTTTTTTTCATTTTGGTGATGTAGCTTTATTAATTTGGTTACACACTTATAACATATACTTGTGATGGATTTTTTTTTTTCATTTTGGTGATGTAGCTTTATTAATTTGGTTACACACTTATAACATATACTTGTGATGGATTTTTTTTTTCATTTTGGTGATGTAGCTTTATTAATTTGGTTACACACTTATAACATATACTTGTGATGGATTTTTTTTTTCATTTTGGTGATGTAGCTTTATTAATTTGGTTACACACTTATAACATATACTTGTGATGGATTTTTTTTTTTCATTTTGGTGATGTAGCTTATTAATTTGGTTATACACTTATAACATATACTTGTGATGGATTTTTTTTTTCATTTTGGTGATGTAGCTTTATTAATTTGGTTACACACTTATAACATATACACGTGATGGATTTTTATGCCCCCGAAATCACAGTTTCGGGGGCATATAGTTTTTGGCCTGTCCGTCTGTTTGTCTGTCTGTTTGTCTGTTTGTCCGAAAAAACTTTAACATTGGGCATAACTTTTGAATGGAAGGTGATAGAGCTTTCATATTTCACATGTGTGTTCCTTGTGACAAGACCTTTCCATTGATACCAAAATTTTTGACCTCGTGACCTTCACCTTGACCTTTGACCTACTTTTCAAAAACTTTAACATTGGGCATAACTTTTGAATGGTAAGTGATAGGGTTTTCATATTTCACATGTGTGTTCCTTGTAACAAGACCTTTCCATTGATACCAAAATTTTTGACCTCGTGACCTTGACCTTTGACCTACTTTTCAAAAACTTTAACATTGGGCATAACTTTTGAATGGTAAGTGATAGGGCTTTCATATTTCACAAGTGTGTTCCTTGCGACAATACCTTTCATTGATACCAAAGGTTTTGACCATGTGACCTTGACCTTTGACCTACTTTTCAAAAACTTAAACATTTGGCATAACTTTTGAATGGTGAGTGATAGGGCTTTCATATTTCACATCTGTGTTCCTTGCAACAAGACCTTTCCATTGATACCAAAAGTTTTGACCTTGTGACCTTGACCTTGACCTTTGACCTAATTTTCAAAAACTTTAACATTGGGCATAACTTTTGAATGGTAAGTGATAGGACTCTCATATTTCACATGTGTATTCCTTGTGACAAGACCTTTCCATTGACACCAAAATTGTTGAACTTGACCTTTCACATACTTAACAGAAAATGAAGTTTATACTAACAATGATGCCACCGGGGGCATTCGTGTTTCACAAACACAGGCTTTATTTTTTGTGCGAATAGCACATAGCGATTGCCTGATTTCTTCACTCATGGGAGCCCCGTCTACTGAGTATGTATAAACGATGTTACTCTGTTTACATGTACCTTGGGACTGCGTCAGCGTCATGATCGGTATAAAGTCTGATCACTGTCTGAATCAATGAATTATATCTATATGAATCGACCTGTTGTGTTATGTACATGCATGACCTAATGAAAAATTGCATCTGTATGGACTGAGATGAACACAGTGTGTTGGAAACCCCTTTCCATTACCAGGTGATTATCTGTTTTAGTGGACAATATATAAATGAAACGGTGCTATCGATAAAGATATTAAGTTGAATCATTGAAACTAAAACTATCTTCATGTAGGCTTATTTTGCCCCTCTTCACAAAATAAAATCTGTATACGACGGAAAAATTAGGAACTTCCATCATGAAATATGATATTAACAATTATGAAAAATAAAAGATCAAAACATTCCCGTTTAGGATGTATCATGTTTTAAATACTAAAAAAGAAGTGAATTTTCCTTCAAACTCTTAGCACACACCTAACATTGAACATGAAAGGTTAAAGAGAGAGTGGGGATCAAATTAGAAAATAAGATTCGTCTTCTTTCCTTGTATATGGAATCATCAATGGATAGTCATATTGGATTGTTGTATTTTTTAGGGGGGAGGGGTAGATTTAATGTGATGTTATTTAATTTTCTTGTTCACTGTCAGACATCATCTTTCAATTCATTACGACAACATTATGCATTTGCATTTTAGTTCTGTCTTTATACTTCCATAAACTGGCCTACGAAGGTGTTCAGGAACAAATATAACTTTGAAAACACAATATTTTGTCATACATTGTAAGTGATATTATTCTGGCTATTCGCACTCAGTACCTTTAGTGCTTTGATTTTCATTTTGGTGATGTAGCTTATTAATTTGGTTATACACTTATAACATATACTTGTGATGGATTTTTTTTTTCATTTTGGTGATGTAGCTTTATTAATTTGGTTACACACTTATAACATATACTTGTGATGGATTTTTAACTTTGGCTTTTCAGGCCGACCTGATAGGACAGAGTTTGTTTGACTATCTCCATCCCAGGGACATCAATAAAGTCAAAGAACAGCTGTCGTCATCGGACCTCTCACCTAGGGAACGACTTATTGATGCACGGAGTAAGAATATTTTCTTCTCATTGGTGACGTGGTGCAGCGGTAAAGGTGTCTGGTCAGTAGCCTGAAGGTTGCTGGTCAGAGCCTCGCTAGCACTGCACTTTTGCAGACATGTTCAGTCTTTGCGGAATACAGAGTTTTTTCCCCTTACAGACAGTATCTGATGTAAACCATTGCGACGTCATGAAATTGGTATGGTAACGTCGATTTTGTACCATCATTTCCAAGACTTTTAGTACTGTTTCCATAGATATAATGTCATAATTAGTCTACGTCAGATACCGTCTCAAATGGGAAGTAACTCTGATTTTGGAAAATAGGGAATATTTAGGGGATAAATGTACTGTGTTTTGTGGTTCCGACAGGTATATGTTGATTATACTGTTTGAAACGCAGTTATACCGTCGGGGCTTGTCCCCGACAGTATAACGTATGTTTCCAACAGTATATCCAACATATACCTGTCGGAACCACAAAACACAGTACGTTTATCCCTATTCTAATTCATGTGACATGTTTTAACTTTTTATACCCCTCAGAGGGTCTTATTTAACGCTTTAGAGGCGACGTTGCTACGGAGGACTAACAACGACCAACAGAAATTATTGCGCTGCAAAATATGAAATACAACTGCTTCGTATTTATTACAATGGCGTTTAATCAAAGTGTAATCAATAATAAACTTACTTGCTCTGTTGTTTACATGTGGAGAACGCCATTTACAAGCTCATACCTTGTAGTTTTATGTCACAGTATGACGTGAGCGAAGAACAAAGGGAAGCATGACGTCACACGCAAAAAGTGCGCTAAAGCTTGTAACGTGCAAATTTACGTAGGAATACATTTTTAAGTATGTCAAGTGAGTCGGTTTGCAGCATGTATATCGTCGTTATACATGCTTGTAAAAATCCTGTGAACCAATCAGAATGCGTGAAACAAACAGAATGAATTAGAAATACACTTTCATGTTATATATGTTATAAATACAGAAAATGTCTTCATCTATGTTGTGTATACATGTCTGTGGTGTTTGGAAAAAAATACTTTGGAATCCTTCTTTTTTCATTCACCATAGTACATGTACGTATGGGTCATGGAAAGTCATGGCAAATTAAGTTGCGGTCATTGAAAAGTCATGGAGTTTCACATTTTCTTAACATTTTCATAGTTTCAAATGTAAAAGGACTTTTAAATTAAAGGCTAGCCAGCACAAATATCAATGAGATTTCATGCACTCTCAATTCAATGAATTGAGGTGCAGACATATAACGTTGAACTGAAAAAAAGAAAATTCCAGTGTGACGTAATTGTACAAGGAATATGAAAATTCCGTTTGTCAGTTGTAGAATTTGTCCTAATTTGTACCATATTTCATAATTACTCGACTATCCACAGAATTTGATTATTTCACAATTAGTTTTAGTTAATACATGTTTTATTTACATGATAATAAAGGTTGCATTGGGCGTTAAGTTATTCCAACATTATTGGTGCCCTCTCCATACAAAACAGGTTCGTAAGAATGTCGCCATAATGGACACCAGGGGTGTAAAAATATAATAGGCCAGGTTAGCGCAGTGGTATTGCGCTTGCTTCTCACCTCTAAGGTCCCGGGTTTTAATCTCAGATTGGGTGAGGAGTCTTATGTTGGAGGGTAGGTGGTCCCCAACCCAGAACCCGGCAGGGGATTTTCTCCAGGTACTCCGGTTTTCCTCCTGCTCCTTGGACCCCCTCATGCCAACATCTGAGCCAATATTGGACATTAATATAAGTTGTGTAACTTGTTTGTTAGATAGGAAATGTGTATCGCAATATATCGCGCACTTATGGATTATATGAATATTTCATTAATTGAAAACAAGCGACCTATGGTCCATAAAAGCAATCAAAATTATTCAATTCTTTCAAGCAAATGATTTTGACAATGTGAAATTCAATCAGAAAATATGAACAGTATGGAAAACATACAAAGAGGGACCTGATTTTATGTCAGAAATGATAAAAATTTTAAGAACAATATATCGCAGTATATCACATTACAGCTAATAAAAATCGCGATTCACATTTGGCGTATCGTTTCACGCCTAATGGACACAATTGTTTTACACCAGATATTGTCCCATATGGAAAATTACTCCGTCTGTTAAAAAGACCAATTTCAATCACGTTTATATTTTGCAGCGATGATGCCAGTAAAGACAGAGTTACCGCAGAGGCCAACACATTTATGTTCTGGTGCTAGACGCTCATTTTTCTGCCGAATGCGATGTGGACTGAAATCATATGACGGCTCCCCAGGCATGAAGGCAGAAAAGGAGACGGACATCGATATGTGCCCAAGGAAGAAAAAGTCTGGTATGAGCGTTTGTATTTTCAAAGGAAAAAATAAATAGCAAGGCAAAGATATTTTTGCTGACTTGTACAATTTTTGTTCGCAGGCGACACTTAGGGATCTCTTTGTCCATTGTCTGTCAGTCTGTCTGTCACACCCTATGTAAAAGTGATTCCTAAGTGTCGCTGTGTTTTGCAGGCGACACATGCATTCCTTGGAATGATTTTTGTATCCTCAATTACGGTGGGTAATCTCGCAATGCAGAACATTTGGTTTATCTGAAATTTCCTGTGATACAAATTATTTTTCACAAAAGGGGGAATGTGATGCAGTGTAAGGATGCCTTAGCTACGAGTTTTATCCAAAGTAAGAGAGGCAATATTCTTTTATAAAATGAGAAACGATCGGCATGATTCGTGTAGATGAAAGTGAAAATAGAACGCCGATCTTGTTTGTGCGTTATAAAAAGCTAATATCCACCTTATTTTGGATGCAACTCATAGTTAGGGCGTTATTACACTGCATCACATTTCCCTTTTTGTAATAGATTATCTATTTTGCGCAAAAATATAGAAAAATCAATTGTTCTGCGTTGCGAGATTACCCACAGTGTCAATGTAGTATATACTTAAAAAATATACATGAAAAATATCAAATGAATCACTATGTGAAGTGAATTTTTTTTTTTCAATGTAAATTTGATATATTTGTCAACTTCAACGTTATTTTCTCACTAAAGTACATACAAATTTTTAGAAACTGAAATTTAATCTTCTCTGTTTCAGACCAAAGAATTAAGTAAAGGACTAGGTGCGGTAACCTGCCATATCGGCCCTATTTTCAAAGTTGATCATTTTTCCATAATATTCTAGTTTATAAAATGTCAAATGTATGGTGAATCCATATCAGGAAAGCCTGTTTTGATTTCACAGTCCTATAAAGAATAATACGTCGCTCAAAACGTCTAAAAACGTTGAAATCATCGGAAATATCAACAAATGAGCAAAATTTAGATACAAATTTATAAATTCAAGTATATATCCAGGCCTTGCCCATGATAAATTTTGTACCATTCGATGGATTTCAGATCAGCCTTTTCATTTGCATAAATAAATTTGTGGGCGAAGCCTGGATCGTAGATGAAGTTTGAAGATTTATGTGTAAGTTATGATGATTTTCCCTTGTTTTGTGTCATTCAGGGCAAATGACGTAAGAACATGAAGTCATACATCATGCACGTGATGTTATGAGGGCTCAAAATTATGACGCCGTATTTTCTCAAACAATAATCATTGCAAAAAGTGATAATTGATAGTTCGCTTATCAAATGCATTTTTCGTCTAAATTAAAGGGCCGATATGAGGGGTTAGCGCACCTAGCCCTTTGATATTATAGTTATGAACTTTGCCCCTTGTTGTCACAAAAGAACATGTACATACAAAATTTGTGAAACTGAAAATTGATGTTTTCTTATTTTTCAGACCGAAAAAATTATACTGTGATTCACTGCACTGGATATTTAAAATCATGGCCGTCGTCAAAAATGGACCTTCGTGAACAAGAAGAAAGTGACGACAATTGTAACTTAAGTTGCCTTGTGGCCGTAGGGCAAATAAAGACACCGTTTGATCCTAAATCGGTGGAACTTGAAGGTGTGAATGTTGATGTTCGACCTGTGGAATATATATCGAGACATAGTGTCGATGGAAAATTTACATACATTGACCAAGCGTAAGTTTTTAAAAGGCTTAATGAGATGAAGCTCTTACACTGATGCATCACAATTATTTCTGACTTTCGTGTTTTTTTATCGACAGTGTAGGATATAAAAGTGATACTAGCAATTTCTTTTCAGCATTATGTGAAAATAATATTTTCTTTGATACATGTATTATAAAAGATATTGACCAGTCTTCCTTCATTCGAAACCCCCCTTACCCCCCCCCCCCCCCAAAAAAAAGCAAAGCAAAAAACCCCAAAACTACCAAATTGAATTGCAAAACCAAAAAAACCCCATTTTTGTGCGAATAGCACATAGCGATTGCCTGATTTCTTCACTCATGGGAGCCCCGTCTACTGAGTATGTATAAACGATGTTACTCTGTTTACATGAACCTTGGGACTGCTTCAGGGTCATGATCGGTATAAATTCTGATCACTGTCTGAATCAATGAATTATATCTATATGAATCGAGCTGTCGTGTTATGTACATGCATGACCTAATGAAAAATTGCATCTGTATGTACTGAGATGAACACAGTGTGTTGGAAACCCCTTTCCATTACCAGGTGATTATCTATTTTAGTGGACAATATATAAATGAAATGGTGCTATCTATAAAGAAATTAAGTTGAATCATTGAAACGTAAAACTTACTTCAAGTAGGCTTATTTTGCCCCTCTTCACAAAATAAAATCTGTATACGTCGGAAAAATTAGGAACTTCCATCATGAAATATGATATTAACAATTATGAAAAATAAAAGATCAAAACATTCCCGTTTAGGATGTATCATGTTTTTATATACTAAAAAAGAAATGAATTTTCCTTCAAATTCTTAGTACACACCTAACATTGAACATGAAAGGTTAAAGAGAGAGTGGGGTTCAAATTAGAAAATAAGATTCATCTTCATCAATCGATAGTCATATTGGATTGTTGTATTTTTTAGGGGGGAGGGGTAGATTTAATGTGATGTTATTTAATTTTCATGTTCACTGTCAGACATCATCTTTCAATTCATTACAACAATATTATGCATTTGCATTTTAGTTCTGTCTTTATAAGTCCATAAACTGGCCTACGAAGGTGTTCAGTGTTCATAACTTTGAAAACACAATATTTTGTCATACATTGTAAGTGATATTATTCTGGCTATTCGCACTCAGTACCTTTAGTGCTTTGATTTCTAAAAAATTTTTTAATATCTGTCAATGGTACAGTGTAGTACTGTTACAGAAGACATTTTTTTAGGCAAATATGAAATTTCTTTTCCTTTATCCTCTTTAAACTACTTCATAACATGATTTTTGTACATTTCTAGTGCCACAGTTTTATTGGGATACCTCCCCCAGGAATTGCTGGGCACGTCAGTGTATGAATTTTACCATCAGGAAGATATACAAGAAATGGCAGAAATACACAGAAAAGGTAAAAGAATTACAGATATATTCTTCACACTTGATACCATAGACCTGGAATAGACTTTATATGCCGTCAAAGAGTAGACTTTAAGTTAAATTCTTGAGTCCCATAAGGCTCTTGCTTATACCAGGTTTCAGTAACTCAAGCTTGACCAGTGAGTATACATGTAAGTCCTGCCCCTGGATAGGACACTGGTATATTGTAGGCAAACTCCCTAGCAATGCTAGTGCCCATTTCAATGTTGGGTTGAATAGAGATTTCAGGGTAGAGTGTGGTGCATAAGGGGCACAGCCACTGCCCGGGCTCGAACTCATGACTGGTTCATGCCGGTATTACAAGGCAAGGATTCTACATCGAGCTATGAACCCCTTCTATTTCATTAAAGAGTAGACAAAAACCCTGTCCAAGAAGCTTAGAAACTTGAAGTCGCCTTGTCTCAGAACAAAATTCCACCTCTATTTCCAACCTGAATTTCCCTGTTCATAGAAACGTCAGAACAATAAAGTCATAAGAATGTGATCTTGGTCTATACATACTGTATTACAGCAACAGGCACTAGAAGAGCACCATGTGATTTCTTCAATCAATAGACCAGGGTTTTATTTTATTTTGGGGAAGGTGCCTGTGCCTGTCCCATTTGGGAAAATTTGCGACATTTTGCTGAAATTGGGAAACATTTTATACAAATTCTCACCAAAGTATAACCCTAAAGTATCATTTATTAACACTGATAATCCATTGATTTGCTTGAACTGAACAAGGGATGAATAAAAGACGTTAAGAAATGCACTTTGAAATAGGAATTTTTTGTGCTGACCTCCAGGTTTAGAGTCGTATTTTCTCAGGTGATTTTTTCATGATTCCTCTTTGGGAATTTCAGGGTGATTTTTGGGGAAAAATTGAGGAAATTTGGCATTTGGAAGGGGCCAAAATTCGGCCCCAAAACAAGGAGAAAAAAAACCCTGTAGACATTTTGCTGATTGATGCGCAAAATGATCTCCCCTGTCCAAATGTTCTTTTCTGAGTCACTAAAAGAGCACCATGTGATTTCTTCAATCAATAGACATTTTGCTAATTGATGTGCAAAATGATCTACCCTGTCCAAATTTTTTTTTCTGAGTACGTTTTGAACAACTTTTTTAACAATGTCATGTCACTTGATTGTTTAAAGCCGTACATGAACTTCATATGCTATTTGTTCATTTAATGTCGTGCGTGATTGCTGATACTCTGTCTTGCTATATCCAGGTGTGAATACCAATACAATGTTTTGATAGTGCCGATCTAAATTCATAAATCAAATCCCCAACTCGGTGCTCGTTAAGTACACATCGCTGTAATGTTTAGTGCAACAGCACTGGGAATCTTGAGATTTTATTTCCAGAGATTTCTTCTGAAAAGTTTAGAGTATGAAAATACATCACATTCTTCATTAAAAAGTTGATTTGCCAGAATTCCAGTCCAAAATCCAGGCACTGGACATTACAAAATTGGACAATTTTATTCATTGAGATGTCGAAAACATAACGATGCATCAAGATGGTGGGATCGGTTATGACATCACAATAGAATAATGTGCCGAAAGATATGTTGTCCTGACCGGTGTCTATGGGTTTAAAACCTAGGTTTAGAACTGTCACAGCTCTTTACTGGCAAATGTACTATTTCAAGTCGTAGACCCTGTATTTGGTTATCATTGGATAAAAAAGTCAAGATCATGTAGAAACTGTTTTTATAGAATTTCCAAAGTTATCAACTTTCCATTAAATACAACATTTTAAAAGTTCTCAGAACCTCAAAGAAATCAAAATACAAAGATAATTTCTGAGAAATAAATCTGGCTCACAATATTGATGACAAGTACATTACGAATAAAAATAGTGACATAGATTGTTAGGGTAAGAAAGGGTAGATTTTATAAAATTATAGAAACTGAATCCATTCCAGATTTGTTGGATGATTATAACGATGAAAAAAGGCTTCGTTTGATCAATGCACTTTTTACGACTAGAGAGTAAATATATATTTATAAACATTTTGTTTATAAACATAAATCTAATGGTTAAAAAACAGATGAATAAGGATGCTATGTTTATAAACCAATGGCAAAGTGAATATTTTGTATATTTCTTTATCGAATATGACCAAAATAACAAAATTACTCCAAAATTAAAATTACTCCATTTATTATTATAGAATGTAAGGTCTTAGAACTTTTAATTTCTCGTTATCTCTTTAGAAATAGATATTCAGTGTCACAGTGATTAATTTTTACTTGCATACCTCCTGTACAAAGTAGGTATGAGTCACAAACCTACTTTGTGTACAAATTATACCCGTCAAGAAATAAATCTTACTACCAGGAATGATAGGTATTCATCATTTGATTTATATTTTGTCTGGCAAAGGAGTATCATATTTCTATTATTGTAAACCAGGTACACAATACATTTAATTACTTTCTTTGAATGTTTTCATTCTAGTCTTAATATAACACCTGAGCCCAAGCTAGGTGACGTTACTTTTAATTTGTAAACTTTTTACATTGTTTATCTTCTCCTCTGCAACCGCTGCACAGAATTTCAAGAAACCTTATAGGAAGCAAGTGCTCAAGGTCCTCCACCAAGTCTCTGTTTTTGGTGCCATTCGGTCAACAAATATGGCCGCTGACGGCTTTGATTAGCTGACGCATTTTCGACTTCTCCTCTGCAACTGCTGCACAGAATTTCATGAAACCATACAGGAAGCAAGTACTCAAGGTCCTCTACCAAGTTTATTTTTTTAATGCCCATCGGTCAACAAATTTTGCCGACATTGGCTCTCATTTTTTGCTGATATATTTTAGACTCTTCCTCAGTAACTGCTGCGCAGAATTTCATGAAACCTGACAAGAAGCAAGTACTCATGATCATGTTCAAAGTTTGTGTTTTTAGTGCCGATTGGCTTACAAATATGGCCACCATCTCCAAAACTGATGCTCATAATTTCACTAAACCTTACAGGAAGCAAATGCTTAAGGGCCTCCACCAAATTGTTGACTATCATTCTTTTGTTTGCAACCTGGGTGAACGATGTGGCCCCCTTAGGCCTCTTCTGTATCACTCTTGTCAGACATTTCTGTAATTTTGTCAGTCGGCCCAATGAAAAATATTCAGGGGTCTAGAACTTTTTTTCAAAATCTACTTGCCACTGGCAACTCAGGATATAAAATTTACTTGCCCAACCCTAAAAATCAGTGCTTGCCCCTTTAAAATTATGTGTAGAGAAGGATAGGTCCTATACAGTTATACTGCAACTTATTTTAAAGGCTATAATTGAAATGTGACATATCTAACAATCAAGTGCTTGATTCCTCAGAATATTCTAAAACCATGTCTAAGTTAGAATAATCAGATTTGAAACTTCTGTCTGTCCCAAATATTTTTTTTAGGACTGACACTTTTTAGCTCACCTCGACGAAGTTGAGATGAGCTTATGCTATAACCCCGACGTCCGCGTCCGCGTCCCCGTCCGCGTCCCCGTCCGGTTAAAGTTTTTGGGGTAACTCAGTATCTGACAAAGTACTGATGTTGCAGTAACCAAACTTGCACAAGTGATTCATCTTGGGATGCTGAGGTGAACCCATGCATCGGATGCAGCATCTGACCTACATTTTCCGGTTGAATGACTTTGTCAATGTCTGGTTAAAGTTTTTGGGGTAACTCAGTATCTGACAAAGTACTGATGTTACAGTAACCAAACTTACACAAGTGATCCATCTTGGGATGCTGAGGTGAACCCATGCATCGGATGCAGCATCTGACCTACATTTTCCGGCTGAATGACTTTGTCAATGTCTGGTTAAAGTTTTTGGGGTAGTTCAGTATCTAACAAAGTACTGATGCTACAGTAACCAAACTTGCACAAGTGATTCATCTTGGGATGCTGAGGTGAACCCATACATCGGATGCAGCATCTGACCTACTTTTTCCGCTTGAGTGATTTTGCCTTATAAGGCCAATATTGAGCAAAGTATAAGTGCTACATGTACCAAACTTGCATATTGGATGTATCTTTGATCAAACTTTCATAATATGACCTTGACCTACTTTTTCCACTTGAGTGATTTTGCCTTTAAAGGCTAATATTGAGCAAAGTATAAGTGCTACATGTACCAAACTTGCATATTGGATGTATCTTTAATCAAACTTTCATAAAATGACCTTGACCTACTTTTTTCGCTTGAGTGATTTTGCCTTTAAAGGCTAATATTGAGCAAAGTGTAAGTGCTACATGTACCAAACTTGCATATTGGATGTATCTTTGATCAAACTTTCATAAAATGACCTTGACCTACTTTTTTCCACTTGAGTGATTTTGCCTTTAAAGGCCAATATTGAGCAAAGTATAAGTGCTACATGTACCAAACTTGCATATTGGATGTGTCTTTGATCAAATTTTCATAAAATGACCTTGACCTACTTTTTCCACTTGAGTGATTTTGCCTTTAAAGGCTAATATTGAGCAAAGTATAAGTGCTACATGTACCAAACTTGCATATTGGATGTATCTTTAATCAAACTTTCATAAAATGACCTTGACCTACTTTTTTCGCTTGAGTGATTTTGCCTTTAAAGGCTAATATTGAGCAAAGTATAAGTGCTACATGTACCAAACTTGCATATTGGATGTATCTTTGATCAAACTTTCATAAAATGACCTTGACCTACTTTTTCCACTTGAGTGATTTTGCCTTTAAAGGCCAATATTGAGCAAAGTATAAGTGCTACATGTACCAAACTTGCATATCGGATGTATCTTTGATCAAACTTTCATGAAATGACCTTGACCTACTTTTTTTCACTTGAGTGACTTTCTTAATATACATGTACTTAGAGATATGTTTAAATTGAACTTTGCTGCCGCGAGGTGAGCTTCGTAATCTTTGATTACACTATGTTTGACATCTCTGCAATAGCATGGGAAATATTACTGAACGTCTGAGTTATTTCATAGATTATTAAGACCATTGTCGACATTACCATTATGTCTTGCATAGGGGGAGGTAGCATTCCTTATTTATGAGTCCAGGGATTATTTTATTGGTGAACAGTGGTAGAAATGTTACAGTTACTTCCTGATTTTGCATTTTACATCAAAAACGAGGAAGCAAAGATGTGTTGCACGTTTTATTTATGATGATATAATTGACAAATCAAAACCCTCAACGAGTCTCAGATGTCTAGGATGTTGCAAAAAATGTGCCCTCTCTGACATTATTACAATCTGTATTTATCAATTGACGTCAATGTTTTCTGCTACTTTGGCATTTTATACTTATGCACCATAATAAATCAAAATGCACCATAATAAATCGAAAAGTTGCAGCCGAGAAAATTCAAAATTGGTATCAAAATTAAATTAATTCGATCTCAGCTTCTTTTTTCACTCAATCCGACTTTGATATTTTCAAAAATGTACTTCCAGTACGCGAAGGACATTGAAACTTTATGATATGAAAATCTATCTGCACAAAGTTAATTTTGTTTGAGTTCTAGAATCTTCATTTATGTCATACCTCATTGAACGTAATTGGTTTTCAACAATTTAACATAAATTATGACAGTCCATCCAAACTATAGACAGAATTCAAACAATGAAATACAATTTTTAGCTCACCTTACGAAGTGAGAGGGAGCTTATGCTATCACCCTGTCGTCGGCGTCCGCGTTGGCGTCAGCGTCCGCACTAGTATGTTAAGAAGTTTTATTTCTCTATTATAAGTGCTAGGAAGTTCAAACTTGCACAGATGATGCGTCTTTAAGAGTAGATCACGAATCTACGTTCAAATGTAGGTCATGACCTATATTTTCCGCTTTAGTGCACATGTTAGGAAGATTTGGGTATCAATGTTAAGAAGTTTTATTTCTCTATCATAAGTGCTAGGAAGTTCAAACTTGCACAGATGATGCGTCTTTAAGAGTAGATCATGAATCTACGTTCAAATATAGGTCATGACCTATATTTTCCACTTGAGTGCACATGTTAGGAAGATTTGGGTATCTGAATGTTAAGAAGTTTTATTTCTCTATTATAAGTGCTAGGAAGTTCAAACTTGCACAGATGATGCTTCTTTAAGAGTAGATCACGAATCTATGCTCAAATGTAGGTCATGACCTATATTTTCCGCTTGAGTGCACTTGTTAGGAAGATTTGGGTATCAATGTTAAGAAGTTTTATTTTTCTATTATAAGTGCTAGGAAGTTCAAACTTGCACAGATGATGCGTCTTTATGAGTAGATCACGAATCTGTGTTCAAATGTAGGTCATGACCTACATTTTCCACCTGAGTGCATATGTTAGGGAGATTTAGGTATCAATAGAGTACACCCATTCAGGCAAAATTTGGGTCAATAAATGAAATACTCTACTTCCTTTTTCTATTTTGTTTTTGTGTGGTATCATTTTTGTTGGCTCTCAGTAGGACAGAATTTCAAATTCAAAACTGTGTATTCTTTGACTCCTGCCATGATAGAATGCTGCCATGAGGTGAGCTTTGTAATCTTTGCTTACACTATGTTTATCATTGATAAGGCTTTCTTTTCTTTTCAGTTTTACGCACAAAAGAGAAACTGAAAACAAACGTCTACAGATTCAAGAGTAAAGATGGATCTTTTATGCACCTTCGGTCTGTTTGTTTTAGTTTTAAGAATCCTTGGACCAAAGATGTGGAGTATGTTGTGTCTAGGAACACTGTTGTCCCGTAAGTTTCGAAGCTTTGGTGTGCAGATATGAATGTGCGGGTTTGTGATTGCAAGACTACTTTCTTAGATCTCTACTATTTACATGTTATCTTGAATAAAAAAAGATTGATTAAATAGGTAAGTAAAAAAAAATCAGCAACCCCCCCCCCCCCCCCCAAAAAAAAAAAAAAACCCAAAACATAAGAATTACAAAAAAAAAAGGTACACAAAACACAAGAAATCTCCTTTGCCCCTTTTCGAAAAAGCCACCTTCAGTATTACTAGCCACTCTTGTGTCAGCTGATTTCTGTCTCCAGAATTTGGTACTTGCATGAAAGCAATTAAGCCCATTTATGACAGAGTGTTTGAAGTTTGATAAAAGTGTTTGTTATGCACCCATAAGTCATTGGGATTGGGGGGATTCAAATTTCACCAGAAGAAAAATTTGTATAAAAGATTTATAGGCTCCACTGGGAGTTGATAATGTACAGGAC
The DNA here is from genome assembly GCA_028142955.1 of Pinctada fucata. Classification (NCBI taxonomy): domain Eukaryota; kingdom Metazoa; phylum Mollusca; class Bivalvia; order Pterioida; family Pteriidae; genus Pinctada; species Pinctada fucata. Next base: position 44,788,605 of record AP027102.1, on the reverse strand, counting down.
TGTACAGATCTTACAAGGCTTAATGATGAAGTCACATAAAACCTTGAATGAAAAATGTAACTAAAAATAAAAAAAAAATTCTGACCCTTTATCCTCTTAGCCACGGTTTATCCATCAGAACTACTCGTATGTCATAATTTATCCACCTGAAGACTTGATATGTTTCATTTTCATCTACTTAATTCTCGATGGTTTTGTAATTAAGCTGATATGCAGAGACAAGAAGGCTTTTGTTACAGAAAAACTATGTCATACCATGTTTCCTGTTCTCTTCTTTACAATTCATACGCTCTCCGTTAAAGCTGCTTTGTGATGCTAAGAATAGACAGGCAATCATATTAAGGTTTTTACAGACTGAAGCGGGATTATAACCCTTGGTTACCAACGGTTATTACGGACTCACAACAGATTAGTCTGTCACACCTCTCCTTAATGAATACAAATATTAAATTTTTGCATGATAATGCTGAGTCTTGGTTTCTTTGCAAAAGTGATGGGCGTAGAGAGTGATTTCAGATAGAAAGGGGAAAACGCCTCTTGTCACTAGGTACAAAGTCTCATATTTGATTATTTAAAGAAAAATTGTCAAATTTGATTGTCTTTACAAACACAAATAGAAACTCTCAAAGACACAAATTTTCAGCCCCTTGGCAGTCTTTCCAAACACTTTCTTTTTGTATAGTTTCTTAAAGAATTTCTACTAGCCAGCAAAAAAAATTGGTGGCCGCAGGCCTCGGGCTAGTGACTTTTGGGAAAGTTTGCCTTGGCCTTTATGAAAAGCAAAAAGGACAATGTACAAAGTAAAATCCAGATATCCTTAAGTTTGCATCTAATTGCAAATGAACGATCTTAATGCAAAGGATGGATTTTACTTAGTTCACACATTAGAAACTAGTTGTTCCCTGTTCCCTTATACATTTATGTCTTGTTCGTTGTATTTTGAATACTGCATTTAAAAATAGAATAATGACAAATATGGATAATGACCATATCCCTGTTTACAGCACAAAATCGATAACCCAGAAAATCAGAAACCGAAGGCATACAAAATCAGGATAAAACAGGAACCAAAGCAAACAAACAAAAACCTCCACCATATGAAAAGAAGCAAACTCCCGATATGAGAGTGAGACCAGGTGCCCAGGAAGAGTAAGCATCTCCTAATGCTATGCAGCCAAAAACGAGTCAAATTATTTCTTTCTCACTTCAATTGGGAATGCCGTACACACATTGGATGATATAAATGAAAGACCTGCTTTAGAATTTTACGTCAGTTTTTCAAGAGCTATAACTTTGAAATCTTGGTACTAAAGTACCGAAAAAATTCTTGGAGAATCTCCAGAAACGTCTCCGTGTGATGAACCGTATATCTGTGTGTGGTACATCTGTGTACCGTCTAGACATTAAAGCTCATTTAATGTTACGTCATGATAGATAGTGAGAGCGATTAATATAAAGTCTAAATGGAAATTTTTTAATATATTCTGTCAAAAAAAAAAAAAGAAAGAAAGAAGGGAAGGAAGGAAGAGAAGAAGGAAAGAAAGAAAGAAAATAAACACTAATACCATGTACAGTATATCAACATTCAGAAGTAATATACGAGACTAAATTGTCATGACCTCGTGAAAAGGAATAAAATGTTTTTAGCAGGTTGAGAAAATTTTCAGTAGATGCGCAATTTTCCACAATTTATTAAAAAAGAATAATCATTGAGCGATCTAAGATTTAAAGTTTGTAAAAATGATTGAGATTCCACCTAGTATAATAGAAGTGTATAGCAGTATACTGATATGAAAAAGCTGGCAATCGATGAAAGCTTCTCATTAGAACTGAAATTTTAAACCAAAACATGATATATGATAGGCCATTGAATTCTAATGAACACAAAGTATGGAGCATAGAGATACTAATTTACATGTACAGGATAGCAAAAACAAGGAGCAACTTATGCATTGTGCTAAGAAATTAGTGTTCACATATGACCTCTGGAAAAGGGGAAATGCTGAATAAAAATTCCCTACAGGGAAATCAGGGAATTTGAAAATTTCATGAAAATCAAGGAATTTGAAAATTTCATGAAAATCAAGGAATTTGATAATTTCATGAAAATCAGGGAATTTTAAGAAATAACGAGTACATGATAGAATTGACAATAGTAACATTTGAACAAAGATATAAAAAATGTTATTGCTGATGTAAAATTGTCTTAAAAATTTTCTGGCTCGCTTTGCTCGCAAATGGACACTTTTTAATGCAAAGTTAAGTACACTTTTTTCGAGAAATGATTACTTACAGTAAAGGAACTTAAAATTACATATTTGAACATTAACAGCGTAAAATAGACCAGTATTTGTTCACATTTTGTAATGGAAAATCTTGTACAAGGAAGGGAAAATCAGGGAATTTCTTTTATCAAAATCTATGGCCACCTTGAATTATTTTTTGTGGGCTGTAGTCCGACTCTGTGTTATTTCTTTGTTCTTTTAAAAAAAGTTCTTATGATATATTATGCGGCTTTAATGATCTTAGGCTTAAAAAAAAAATTCTTTTAAGAAATGTCGTGAATAAGTAAAGCGAGGTCGAGATCTGATAACCAAAAAAAAGAAAATAAAAAAAAAAACCCAGCCATTCTGGTAATTGAAGTGATTGACAGAAATATAGTTTTAAATCGTGGTAAGGTCCTATAAACTAGGTTATTTGCCACTCTGTTTACTATAGAAATTACACTTTTTCCCTCTAATTGTAGTATTGACTTTCCAATCCAATTTGAGCAGCATCAAGAAAGACCATTTCCAGAAAATTTAATGTTATTAAAAAGGCCTTCCCTTCCTCATTTAGTAGGAATTTGATACCATTTAGAGATGTTTTTAATCAAGTCTGAATCGTTAAGAGCTTTCGTCCGTGTCCGACCTATATTTCACCGAGAGTTTGCAGAATATGTTTAAATCAACCCCTTCTCTCCCTTTTCCACTAGAAAATGATATTTGATCTTTCCTTTTAGATACCATGTTCACTCTGAATTTACCAGTTAGTATGTTTTAGATTACCTGCTATTGAGCTGAATTCGGTTTATTTATACATTCATCTAGACACTGTCAGAGCTTATAAGCAGTCTTGTTAAAATTATGCACAGATATTTCGTTCTATTTATAGAGTACAGGAAGTGAGTAGTTCGGGTCAGGCGCTGGACGCCGGTAACACTACACTAGAAGCAGATAGTGAGGCAAACTGGGAAGATAACGATGGTAAATTGATATGACTTTCTCAGAAATACTTATTTAAAATAATTTCACAAATTATTAAGTACAGGTCCACTTAAGGATCAGGTAGTGGATGAACCTTAGAATTTTTGCAGAACTTTTTTCTCTTGAAATGTGTTCAGATCAGCCTCCATATGAATGTTCTGAAGGAATTTTCCTCCTCATACTTGGATGTTATAGGGGTAGCAAATTTGGTTGAATTATATAGAGAAATGTTTTCGCCATTTTTTTTCCTTTCCTTCGTAATCTTTTTTAAATTATTAGGTGAATATCTCACTTCATCATTGCTACCTTGACAAATAGATATCATTTGTTTGATTTTTATCACATGTGTGTCTCAAAACAGAAATAAAAAATTTTGCAAAAATTTTTGATCTTTCACTGTCCCCTTCCGGACTCTTATGTGGACCTATACTTAATTAATGAACTTGATCTTGAATTTTGACCTTGTACTGTTAGTATGAGAGTATTCATTTTCGATATTATGAAGAATCAAATTTCGCATCATAGATGAATATGTTGAGAAAATTTATCAGTATGCTGCAGGAGATATTTTATTGAAAAAGAAAATTATTTCAACGTAATTTAGTGAAAGTTCGTATAGTTATGGTCTTTGAAAGAATAAGACAACTTCCTATTTGTAAATTCTCTAGCTGTAAAATAAAACTGCTTTTGATCAAAAACCCAAAGTACATGTATATGACTTTTGTCAAACACAATATGTTGTAGATCCGAGTGATATTTTTAAAACTTTAATGACAGATCTTGTCCACTGTTCATATTTTAAAATAAGTAGAGTTTGTTCTTATACTGCTCTTTCTTAACTGTTGTTTTCATTCATTATAGAAGCACGAGCTCCGGAGAGAAAACGACAAGCCATGATGCCGGGAGCTGTTTCAGGTACTCGACTGGGCGCTGGACGAATCGGCAGGCAGATCGCAGAAGAGCTCTCGGAAACGCAAAGGTGAATATAAGGGCTACGAATGCCTTACTTTGTATTTCATGGTTTCCTATAAGATTTGTTTGAGGTGGTGATTCAGACATCTGAGCACTATATAATATTCAATTAAATTAAAGACCAGAGGAAATGAATAGCATTGAATTCTGTCATTTGAGGTGCATACTCCCATTGGAATCTTGGATAATTTCACAGTCATTTCCATTTTTCTTTTTTTTTCTACGAATGAAGGTGAAAAAAAAATCTGTTTATAAGACAGCCAAGTTCATTTCAAGTTCATGCTCATATTCTGGAATATGTGATCTTCAAGAATTCTGATGAATTATAATATTGGCAATTTTATTTTCTTTGAATTTCAATGGTCAAAGAGTGATTTCATTAAAGTGAGTGTCAATATGGAATGACGTGAGAAGAAAATTTAGGGAAGTGCTAATTACTGTTACAGTTTTTTTTTTTTTTTTTACGAATGAAGGTGAAAAAAAAATCTGATTATAAGACAGCCAAGTTCACTTCAAGTTCATACTCATATTCAGGAATATGTGATCTTCAAGAATTCTGATGAAATATTCTTTGAATTTCAATGGTCAAAGAGTGTTTTCATTAAAGTGAGTGTCAATATGGAATGACGTGAGAAGAAAATTTAGGGAAGTGCTAATTACTATTACAGTAATTAGTTTATTTCAGCTTTTAAAAGTTATGAATTTATCTCATATTGATATTTCATTGGTCTTAATTGACTATCCTTAACGCATACCTACGTCAAGTGTTGCGCATATCTACGTCAGTTGTTGACATTGATATTGTCCAATGACTGTCTCTAGCCGTCTGTTAGTCTGACAATCTCGTATGCGGATCTACAGATTATATTTCTTGATGCACAAGAGGTAGACAGACCTGCCTACTTTTACGATTTTAGCGTAAATTTTAACGATTTTTGACCTACAAATATGTTCTACGCTTTTGCTGCTCATTTTTATTAAGCCTTAAATATATTTCCAATAAGAATTACTTTAAAACATATACACCCGTATTTCAAAGGAATGAAAAGACTCGCCTATATAGATAAGTTGAGGTTAGATATTGTATAGGAAATTGATTTGTAAAATGTCAAAGAATTACAATAAATTGTTTATATTACGCTGAACTTGCCTAAATTATATCTTCTTAAGCAAATTTTTACACCTTTGGTAAGGAACAGGTTAAAGCAGGTCTTGGTAGATGAGATTTGATTCATATAGCCCAGGCTTGTGGAAAATTCTTCAAATTCCTTTAAACAAGTAAAGAATGTCCTTCAAAAAGTATAGAATTGACATACCTGAGAATGGGTACAACCCGGCATTAGTGTAAAGGTCCAGCTTTTGAATTTCAGAAAATTATGTTTCGAAAGTATTATAGATATGAAACTTTAAAGGATTTAAAGGAAAGATGGGATGTGGGATAGGAAAATGTTGTCATTGAACACCCCCCTTTCCCCTTCCTACTTTATCTGTAGCATAATTATAGTTCATAGCAATCTTCTCATCTATTTTTATCCACTGAAAAATTTTCAGTTTTGGAATAAGTATACTCTAAGTATGTATAAGAGTATTAACATTAATATTAAATTTCATGTTCCACATTAATAAAGATTTTCAACATAAAATGGTTGAATCTTTAAGCGGGTTTTCGTGTTTTACCTACAATACGGCTGCCATCAAGAGGTAATTGACCATTCCGAATGTGGGAAAAATTTGAGAAATTCCATGACGTCACAATGCAGTTTTGATGTTTGACCGAGGTTCGAAGGTTGTTTGTCCAAGGTAAAAGCATTGTGACATCACAACATTTACATTTTTTTCCCGCAATCGGCTTGTCAATTTGGCTTATATAGTTATTTAGTCTTAATTTAAATACTTATTACTCCAATAATTCATTTTTCAGGCCTGATGCTTTAAATGTAGCCGCAGACAGTACAAATCCAGTACCTTCTACTTCAGAAAGAGTGAGTCATTAGTGCATGTAAAAAGGTCAAAGGTCACATATGTGTGCTCTTTGACCTTGTTTCAAAATAGTGTTACAGCCAGAATTTTCAGGAGCATCAAATATTGTTAACTCATTTGAAAAAGTATTATGTACATGTACATGTATGTAGGAAACTGACCTTGTGTTTAAAAAAAATCTGTAAATTCAGAAGTTACATTTTTCACTGAAACATTGAAATACTAAAAAACCCAAACAAACAAAAAAAAAAAAAAAAATCAAAAAAAAAATCATAGTATTCAAGTTATGATACTACACTGCCATCCATGAATTTCTGTTCATGTGGCTGTAAGAAAATGCTCAGCTTTGAATACATTGCTGTATAATTGTGAAGATGAACCCTATAGAAATCATTTGTAACAAATTTGATCAAAGTATTTGCATTTTTTAAAATTTTTATTCTTTTCTTAAACTTTCGTAAATTGCACAGTATTAGAACGACTTGCAAATGGACACATTTTCATGAGTTACATTACATTATAGGTGAAACCAGAGATGCCAAAAACCAGAAATGGTTTAAGCACATCAGTAGCAGGTGAGCTATTTAACTCAACAACTAATTTAAAAATTACGTCGCATTTTCAGAGTATACATTTAAATGCATAGGATTTTTATACCACTTACATGTGTGACAGAATTTAAGAATCTGAATTTTAATAGTGTTTCTTCTTATGCGAAGAATTGTTGATTTCTTAATTTCTTGTGTATCTGTATTTTTTATGAAGATTGTACTGGTTCTTCACTTGAATCACTGATTATGATATTAATTTTGTAAAGTCTTTTCTGTTTATTATACATTTTTTTTTGTATTATATTTTGCTCCATTTATATTTTATTAGAAGCTGCCAGTGTAGTGTCCAGGATTGTGCCGGCAACAACGCGCAATGGAATATCAATCGCAGCTGGAGTTTCAGAAGGTAAGACCCGTACAGATTTTTTTCCGCTTTAAAATGGAATTCCGCTTCCTAGATTACAAATAACCTTGGTTCCAGTCTGAGAATTTCTCTCTGTAGAGCTTGTGAAAAAATAAATTTTTTTACCCCCGGAATCATGCCTGACAAACGATCAGCAACGGCATTCATGTAGGGAACACAATAGACGATTTTCACATTAACGCAGTTTATGCAGGTCAAGACCCGACATGACAACATTTGATGTAACTTTTAACTGTGATGTCAAAACAGATCTATGACGTCATAATGAAAAATAACGTTGTGATGTCGGGTCTTGGTTTGTCTAAAATACAAGTCTAACGGTAATATGAAAATGGTCTATTCCACCCCCCACCCCTCCTTAACTTTCTTCTTATCTTCCTTATCTACAAACAAAAGGAGTTAGATCATTTGTCTTGAAAGAGTCAGCATCTCCAGTTTGCAAGTTTTAACGAATCTTTAGCGTGTTTCACCAAAAATTCTTACATACAGTTTCAAGAATTTTCGTAACTTTAGATCGATTTGTTCTTCTTATAAACGGAGAATTGTCATGTTTTGTTTTTGAAATTATTTTTTTAAGTATGTAGAAAAGATATTGGAACATATAATTCGATCTAAATATAAAAGCTTTTAAACTTTTTATTCAATAATGAAATTTACGAAAATTTCGGAAAATTTCGTAAGAACGTTTGTGAAACTGGGCACTGATGTACATGACTAGATGCATAAAAACTTGATAACACCTCAATTGCTCTAGTTTGTAAGTAAAGTTTGAAATATTGTAGTCATGTCTAGAGGTCCTTTACAGTTGCAGAATTAGTCAAGCTGTTACATACATGTACATGTAACACTGACCTGCAATTCCTGCTTAAATGTTTGGCTTGAAAGTAATTTAGCATATTGGATGTAATTTACTTTAACTGAGATTCCTTGATTTAACTGAGATTCCTTGAGATTCCTTTAAGTTTTTTCCGCACTTCTTTAATGTGTATGGGGACTGTAAATTCCAAGTTTTATAGATGTCAATAGCTTGAAAAAGATGGTTATATATCTAATGTATAAACCTCTCTTTGCAATTTCAGCAGCCTCACTCGTATCGAATGGTCCAGACACAAGTCTTATAGAAAACGTTATAGCCGAACAACAATCGGCTGATGAGCAGAATAATCAAGGCAATGACGGTAACGACGAGGCGGCCATGTCCATTATAATGAGCTTGTTAGAAGCAGATGCAGGTCTCGGAGGACCGATTGACTTTAATGATCTCCCATGGCCTTTGTGATGATGGTTGTGACGGCAAATTGTCAAAGATATTTTTTTTCCAAAAAATGTGATACTAGTAGCACTAGGTACTTGTTACACATGTAGATCATGTGCAAAAAGAGAATTCAGAAATCGCAATTATTAATTGTTTTATTTGTGAAATTTGGAATGTGTAGAGTTTTGTGTTAGTAAGATTTTGAATCGACCTTTCTGCAAATGATCATCATTGTTGCATTATAAGTTACAGATGCATGTTCTCTTTAAATTTTCACGTGAGTTTAGAGAGGAGATTTATTATTCCATATCAGCAATATTTTATCATTGTGTACGTGATAATCGCTTTCTTGTGATTTGTGAAAGTGTTATGATTATGAATCAAATTTATTATTTGTTTGTCCCCAATCGCCATATAATTCGTACAGGTTCTTTCAATAATGTTATGTGCATTTTTAAAATTAGATTACAGTATTCTGTTGATTTTCGGAATCCTTAAGAAATCCTTTCAATACATGTACTTGTATGAGATGGGTTTAACTACTGAATATTTCAATATGATCTAAACTTATGTAAAATGTATGTATAATTTGGTATATTCATCCAATATTAACAAAATAATCTTGACGTATAGTGACTTAATTTTTTTTCTGTAACGAGAGGTGATATTCAAAGTTCAACATTGGGTTATGAACATTTACTTTTAAACACTTACATAGTGAGTGTATAATTCCATCAAATCTATGCATCTACATGTTACGAAATCATCAAATTCATTCAGGTTACAAATTTCTATGAAATCCCATAGTAATCTTTTTAAAGATCTCCTCACATCCCATATTACGATCCATCAGAAAATTTAAATCAAATTTACCACGAGCCAATCATTTCACATGTTTCAGCATGAAAATGATCTCCTTCCTTTTCTAATACCGTAATTGGAATTTTTTTCACTTTATTGTTCATGAAAAAAAAAAGGCTGTGATGGTCTTATTTAGTTATTACAACAAAATTCATTAATATGATAATTGTATAAAAATCTCACTTGCTCCTTCAACTGCATGCTATTGATATATGTTATAACCATAATTCACAATTAAGTGATAATTTGTCTTTTATGTATAAAACTTTAAGTAGGGGTGTAACAATATATCGATACATTGCGATATTTAATAAAGACTTGTATCGTATCATGGTAGGAAATGCATATCGCAGTATATCGCGCCCTAATAGATTGTATGAATGAATGATTGAATCACTTCGATTTTTATAAGCTCGATTGAAAACAAGTGTCCCATAGTCCACATTGCTCACAATTGAAATTAATTATGACGAGCAATCAAATAGATATCGATGATTTGTATGTATTTCTGTCAAGTAAATTACATTGACAGTGTGAATTCATTCAGAAAACATACAAAGAGGAAACTGATTTTACATAAAAAATGGTAAAAATGAAAAGAAACAATATATCGCAATACAGCTAATAAAATATCGCAATATATCACGATTCACTTTTGGCATATTGTTTCACCCCTACTCCTAAGCAAAGGACAATCTGATATTTCTACGGCAATTTCCAAACTCAGCATTCATCAGTTTAAATTTTCAAATTGTAGAAATATGTATGAGAAAAACTCAAAAATCGCCTAAAACACTTTAAAACATGTAGTGTTCCATTTCTTATGTGTTGATAAGCTTCTTTGAAACTTCTAGATTTGACTATCACTTCTTGAGAGTTTTTTAACAACAAACTCCACTATAAGTAGTAAATCTGGAAAGTTTCTTTTTTTATTATTTGAAAATGGTCAGTCTGTTAATACCGCTCTTATTTACCAAGCATCTCCACCATTAGCTGGTTCGTGGCCTATTACTAACGATACGGTCACATAATTTACCGGCATGCATGATTTACGGAGGGATGTCGTGTACGTAATATTTACGCTATGTTAGAACTCAATGTTACAGGACAATCATCATTGTTGTGAACTCGTGAATTACGTTAGGTACGAGTATGTACAGCGTTCAGGGAGTCAAATTGAATTACGAACTTATACTTGTTGAACGTCTATTCTATTTGAGAAAATCTGTCACTGTGTCAGTGTTTGTAGTCACTTATAGTCAATAAAATTTGTATATGTTCAATTCAAAGATTATATTTCAGCTTTTAAAGTAGACAAAAGAAAAAGCTGAATCAGCAGTTAACAAATAATTTTTATCTGATTACAGGCATGTGGAAATACTTTGTATAATAATGATTTCAGATTTTTTTAATAGGAAGTTTTTTTATTTTGAAAATTATGAACTTCAGGGAAAAAAATGTCGATGTCAGGGAAAATACAGATATATTTTTCTGTTTATCATATTCCAAGATCTGACAGCTACATACCGGTACATTATATATTTAGTAGAAAAGAATAACTCACGGTCAGTTATTATCTTTGAATTTTTCAGAGAATTTTTTTGAGACGTATAAAAATGTAACATATATTTGTGTAGCTACACAGAAATTATGCAAATTTTAAATCTTAAATATAAGTTTCTACAACTGTTTTTCAGTTTTGTCAAATGTCTATGTAAATTGTGTATGAATTGTAACGTAAGTGATAGATAATATTGATAGGGTAAATGCTGATCTACATTGTTGTGTTGATTGTAAGATTTATTAAAAGATTTAAAAAGGTGTTCAAAATTAAACAGTCATGAGAAATGAAATTCAGTTGACTTTAACTTCTGTTCCTGTACTAAAAATTTCTGTCTGAAAATTCCTTTCTGCTAGGGCATTTTTGAGTCATTTGGAATGTATTCTTGAACTTTTCTGCAGATGCAGAGAGATTTTGACTTCAGTAATATTGTAACTGGCTTAAAATTCAGGGAAACTATGGCATTAAAATGATGTTTCGAAAGATGTTTCTAAAGGAGTTTAATTTGAAATGTGAAATTAATATATACTTGGCTATTGTAGCTTTTGTACATTTAAAAAGATGAAATTTGCAAATTTGTTGTGGAAAAAATATCAAGGAACTAGTAGGTCAGCTTTTGCCGTATTGAAACATAGCACATGTACTTATATACTACATGATTTATCAGGACAGATTACATGTGCATGCAGCTCTCGTAAATTGTTGTCATTAAAATACGCATACTTATCACCCACATTGCTCAATGTTGACATTTTGTATAATTATTCAATGTGATACGAATATCGGCTATTGTTGTCTGTTTACAATGTTTTTGCCTTGTACTACATGTTACCGTAATTTGGTGCGATCAGATTTTGAGTGAAATTTTCCGTACTTGCATGCCTTGGATGATTTGTATTCTGTTTAGGAAGATATAACATTGTAAGCATACTACACCAAGCTGAAAATGGACGATTTAATTGTTGGGACTTTTCTGATTTTTTCTTCTTTCGTATAAATTTGAAAGTGTACTAGGGATGGAATTAATGTGGATATTACTAGGGGTAGAGAAAAGCATGATCATACACAGATCTTTTCTTTAGCACACAAAAAAACTGGTCTTGAGTTGTAACATACAAGTTCTATTTTTACAAATTTGAATTCACTCTTTATGATATCTAAATAATAGTGTAATCTATGAATATTTATATTCTTTTAGTTCTGCATATTCTTGAAATTTGATCTATTCAGAACACATACTGATAACCTGGGTCTACCTCAGTTCATGAATATTTATGTACAGTCATGAATATTTATGTTTATTTCATCAATATACATGTATGTACAGTCATGAATATTTATGTACAGTCATGGATATTTATGTACATTTCATTAATATTTATGTACAGTCATGAATATTTATGTACAGTCATGAATATTTATGTCATATTTATGTACAGTCATGAATATTTATGTACATTTCATCAATATTTATGTACAGTCATGAATATTAATGCACGGTCATGAGTATTTATAGATGTACATATAAATGCACACTCAGAATCTAATATATTATTTTTGTTGTGTACAGTTCTTCTTTATTATATGAAATTTTTACTTGCGTTTCTCTTTATCTTCTGCTATAGAAGCATCATTCGATTACATTTCGTACAATCATTTTTATATACTCCCTGGTGAAAAAGAGTACAATCTGAAAGAACATCTGTTCTATTGTATCTGTCTTTGACACATATATAGAAAATATTCATACAATATGCCGTTTTTCAAGATATAGAGTTTTTGTCCTGTTTTGGACCGTCAGTATTGGTTGTAAATGGGTTAAGAAATAATAAAATTCATATAGATTGAAGCACGATTTCTGAATTTTTGCTGCTTTCTGTAGAATTTGATGACATCACAATTAATTTACATCAGATACCCTCCTAAATGGGAAGTAACTCTGTATAGAAAAAAAATTACGATCTCCTGCACATAGTTTCGTGTTTCCTAAATGATGTCTCAAATGCATCTAGCAAGTGTATGCTGTCACTTACATGTATGTGTACTTGTTGCTATGATTAAAACCACTTAATCCGTTTCTGTTTGCAGTCTTTCTACATTATATTTTTCTGTTCTAATTTTGCCAAATTTAAACTTATTTCTACAGCATATTTCATTTAATTTGAATTTCACTCAAAGTATTGCTACTCTAAATATCTTTTATTAGGTATTTTCAAAAACCAGAGTTACTTCCCTTTGGGACAGTATCTGGTGTAGACTAATTGTGATATCATCAAATTCTATGGAAACGGTCCATAAACTCTGGGAAATGACGGTTTAAAAAAATGACGTTACCATACCATTTTCATGACGTCATAATGGTTTTACGTCAGATACCGTCTCAAATGGGAAGTAACTCTGTATTCCGTAAAGAATATTTTGGTGCTGATCTGTAGAAATCATTGAGGATTCTTTATTGTTCAAACTGTTCTGTTTTAGTAAAAATTTTCATTGCGGAATCAAAATGAAATCAAATCTACAAAAATTATAATGTCATTACAGAAAAAATTGCCAAAAGATTTCGGAGATGATATTTTTAGCTCTATTTTTAGCTCTACTGGTCTCTGACCAGTCGAGCTTATGCGATACCCCGTTGTCCGGCGTCCGTCCGTCTGTCCGTCCGTCCGTCCGTAAACAATTCTTGTGCTCACAACTCCTCTGAAACCATAGGAGATAGAAAGCTAATTCTTTTTGCATCTACCTTGGTATGTGGTCTAGTTGTGCACCTGACATTTGGTTTCAGCCCCTGACCCCCAGGGTCTTAGAAAATGGGCGTGGTCATGAACATCTATGAAATCTTGTGCTCGCAACTCCTCTGACACTATAAATGATAGAGACTTGATTCTTTTTGCAATATGATGGGTATATGGTCTAGTTGTGCACCTGATATTTTGTTTGAGCCCCTGACCCCCAGGGTCTTAGTAAATGGGTGTGGTCATTTTCTCCTATATAACTCTATGTAATATTGTGCTCGCAACTCCTCTGACACCATAAATGATAGAGACTTGATTCTTTTTGCAATATGATGGGTCTATGGTCTAGTTGTGCACCTGATATTTTTTTGAGCCCCTGACCCCAAGGGTCTTAGAAAATGGGCGTGGTCATGAAAATCAATGAAATCTTGTGCTCACAACTCCTCTGACACTATAAATGATAGAGACTAGATACTTTTTGCAATATGATTTGTCTGTGGTCTAGTTGTGCACCTGATATTTTGTTTGAGCCCCTGACCCCCAGGGTCTTAGAAAATGGGTGTGGTCATTTTCTCCTATATAACTCTATGTAATCTTGTGCTTGCAACTCCTTTGACACTATAAATGATAGAGACTTGATTCTTTTTGATATATTATGGGTCTAATAATAAATTGGTTTAGTTTGTGCACCTGATATTTTGTTTTAGCCCCTGACCCCCAGGGATCTTAGAAAATGGGTGTGGTCATTTTCTCCTATATAACTCTTATGTAATCTTGTGCTCGCAACTCCTCTGACACTATAAATGATAGAGACTTGATTCTTTTTGCAATATGATGGGTCTATGGTCTAGTTGTGCACCTGATATTTTGTTTTAGCCCCTGACCCCAGGGTATTAGAAAATGGGTGTTGTCATTTTCTCCTAGTATATAACTGTTTGTAATGTTATGCTCACAACTCCTCTGACACTATAAATGATTGAGGATTCATTCTTTTTGCAATATGATTGGTCTGTGTTCTTGTTGTGCATCTGATATATTGTTTGAGCCCCTGATCCCCAGGGTCTTAGAAAATGGGTGTGGTCATTTTTCCTATATAATTATGCTCTCAACTCTTTAAAGCTATTAATGAATATGAGCTGTTGTAATTCTAAATCAATAAGATGGATCTGTAGTTTTGTTATGTCATTGATAGTTCATTTGAGCTAGCAGTCCCTGCCCCCTGGGATCTTGGAAAATGGGTGTGGCATTCTTTAAATACTTTATCTTGGATATTATTAATTACATGAGTGATATTCTAGTTGCAGTCTTTTGGATATGTTGTTTTGTTGTGCTACTTTTAATTTGTTAGAATGCTTGCTCCCTATGGTCTTAAAAAATGGAAATTGATATTTATGTGTATGTATCTTATTCACTTGTCAATGAGTAAATAAAAAATAAATAAAAAACAAAACAACCAGGAGAGCTACAGTCTCGTCAGAGACTTCTGGTTTATAGGGAGAAATAATGTTGATCTTTTTAATTAAAATTCCTTGTCTTTGTTATAGCATATTTTATACAGATTATACTCGGGATTAAAATGAGGCAGACTGGTTACCTAATTTATATGTAGAAGAAACTCAACTATACATTTGTAACCTTTGTAGCAAAGAATCGGCGATGAACTTCAATATACTCCTATACTGTAAAATTCATTTATATTTAATTTTGTGGGACGCTTTATCAGATTCTGTATAATATTTAAAGACTCAAATACGGTGTTCATTAGGGGACATTGCTTCTTCAAATTATCGCCCTATTATATATCACCAGATGAAGAATTGAAGTAATGATGCAAAGAAGTGAAGTAATGATGCAAAGAATTGAAGAAATGATGCGAAGAGACAATTATTTCCTCACTTCTTCGCAACATCTCTTCAATTCTTTGCATCATTTCTTCAGTTCTTTGCATCAATTCTTCGCATCAGTCCTTCAAATCTTCGCTTCTTCAATTCTTAACATCATTACATTATATAGTAGGGCAAAGAAGTGAAGAAGCAAATGTCCCCTAAAGAACACCGTACAAATTGCACCTGACCTTTCATACATACACATGCACCTCATTGAAATAAGTACCCAATATATATTCTCATCCAGTAGTATTATGATCATTTTTAATGTTTTTGGCATCAGCTGTAGATTCAGTCAATAGGCCACTTGCCAAATTTGTAATTGCCGATAAAATGATGAAATATGTCCAAGGTATGCAACTTTTGCGCACTTTCTCATTGTTAGGTCACAATAGAATTACGTCTTTTAACAGTGTCGTCATAATGTAAAATAAGGCCAAAAGACATTGACTCAGACATTTTGTGCTAAAATTCTAACAAAATCGGAAAATGGCCTATTGGTCAACCTTGTTAAGAGGCCAAATTTCATTTCTCCTTAAAAGGTCACATGAACTCGTATATGATCTAATTTTTGGTTACCCAAAACCTGTTCAAAACATATTTTTACCATTAGATGCAATTTTGTACTAAGTTTCCCCCAATTGACTTTTCAAATTCAAAAGCACTAGTTGCTTAGCCTATGGGTCCCTAGATATTTACTCTTGATAATTTTTTTGATTTTGTATTACTATCAAGTTTGAAATAGTTTCATAATCTAAGTTTTGTATGTTGCCTTCAGTGGCTGCGTTAATCCGTTACATGTACTGGTTTTCGTTGTTTCATTTGTGTTAGATGTTGGTCAGTAAATGATTGAATGATAGTTTGAAATATTGAATTATACATTTTACCAGTGTTGCAAAAATGTATGTACATGTACTATATGCTATTACGAAAGATGAAAATAAATGAAATTGACGAAAGGAATATTTGTCGTTATTTTCTATCTCTAACATTTTTGGGGGCATTTTGCAATGTGCCTGTAAAGCTCATGTTTCCTCTAGTATTATTCATGTAATTTGGGTCTGCATGATAACACAAGAGAAATCAAGGAATTGTATCGAGTCTTTGCGGAATACAGAGTTTTTTCCCCTTACAGACTGTATCTGACGTAAAACCATTGTGATGTCATGAAAAGAGTAAGGTAACGTCGATTTATACAGTCATTTCCCAGACTTTTAGGACTGTTTCCATGGAATTTGATGACGTCATAATCAGTCTACGTCAGATACCGTCCAAAATGGGAAGTAACTCTGGTTTTCGAAAATAGCGAATATTTACTAGGTATGTGTCATCTGGCTGAAATTCATGTAGACAGTGTGGAAACATGATCATACATGTAGACCTACTAAACCCTCCACAAATGTTACCTATTTGGAGAGGTTTTTCAAATTCAAGAATTATGGGTCAAGGCCACAGTGAACCCTTGTAGACAGCATAGAAATCAAGATAAGAAGATAACCAAACCTTCCACAAATATTCCTCTTGAGAAGAGGACGAATCTTAATGATTTTCAAGGTCATGGTCACTGTTGACTTTTTCTCTTGAGAAATGGACGAATCCCATTGATTTTCAAGGCCATCGTCACTATTGACATTTCTTCTTGTGAAGTGGACGAATCTTATTGATTTTCAAGGTCACTGTTGACTATTGATTTTCAAGGTCAAGGTCACTGTTGACTATTCCTCTTGAGAAGTGGGCGAATCCTATTGATTGTCAAGGTCACTGTTGACTATTCCTCTTGAGAAGTGGACGAATCTTACTGATTTCAAGGTCAAGGTCATTTTTGACCCTTTTGCTGATAGCATAGATCATGCGGTTACTACATGTAGTGCATCGGGGTGCTACGCTTGCATTGTTTTTATTTGAATCGTGTGTTTTTGAGATGGATAAGGACTATTTTGCTCCCTACCCACTTTCTGAAATTTCATCGTTCCCTTTCAGTTTTTGTAAGACGGAAATCTTTGACAAGGTGTGAAACATAATATAATTAAAGAAACTTCCCGTTTCCATAGATGTCAATGTTAATTTTGACTGTTTTAACCCGAAAAAATCCCATCATTCTTATATATGTACGAAATATTACTACATGTACCTGAATAAATTCTGCAATAAAACATACTTATATACAGTATATAGTGTATCTGTATTATTGTGGAAATTTTTGGATCCTGACTGGGCTGAATATATCGAGAAGTGTCAATAAATTCGCTCGAGCTCTTTTGAAGCGATAAACATTATGATGATCTAGCCGACAATATCAACAAGTTATGAATTTATCACTTTACCCCTAGGCCCCTCCACACATAGGATTTTTATGCCCCCGGAATCAAAGATTCGGGGGCATATAGTTTTTGGCCTGTCCGTCTATTTGTCTGTCTGTTTGTCCGAAAAACTTTAACATTGGACATAACTTTTGAATGGGAAGTGATAGGGTTTTCATATTTCACATGTGTATTCCTTGTGACAAGACCTTTCTATTGATACCAAAATTTTTGACCTCGTGACCTTGACCTTGACCTTTGACCTACTTTTCAAAAACTTTAACATTGGGCATAACATTTGATAGGTAAGTGATGGGGCTTTCATATTTCACATGTGTATTCCTTGTGACAAGACCTTTACATTGATACCAAAATTTTTGACCTCGTGACCTTGACCTTGACCTTTGACCTACTTTTCAATAACTTTAACATTAGGCATAACATTTGATAGGTAAGTGATGGGGCTTTCATATTTCACATGTGTATTCCTTGTGACAAGACCTTTACATTGATACCAAAATTTTTGACCTCGTGACCTTGACCTTGACCTTTGACCTACTTTACAAAAACTTTAACATTGGGCATAACTTTTGATAGGCAAGTGATAGGGCTTCCATATTTCATATATGTATTCCTTGTGACAAGACCTTTCCATTGATACCAATATTTTTGACCTTGTGACCTTGACCTTGACCTTTGACCTACTTTACAAAAACTTTCAAAAGGTGTTTATACTAACAAAGATGCCACCGGGGGCATTCGTGTTTCACAAACACAGGCTTTATTTTTTTTGCGGTGGGGTTGTATAAGACATACCTTGAACTTATAGTATGAGTAACAGGGCTTTAATTCATACTGCACATATATTCACCCTTCCAAGCAATAAGACGTATGGCCTTGGCCTTTAACCTTAAAATGATATTTTGGATATAATGGCAAACTTTTTCTTAAGAAAAAGTGATGAGGCTTTCATATTTCATGAACATATTCAACGCACTAAGTACTAAATATCTCATTTTGAATGCTGACCTTGTATGAGAAAATGTAACGTGAACAATTGATTACGCGTCATTAATGGATCTGGGTCAATTTTGAATATTGTCGGTTCGATGATACTTTGATATGTGTGTCTTTATGGGTGAGATGAAAGTTGGTCATTGTGTAATGAATAGTTGGTTTTCATTGGCGGAAAGAGAGAGTTGATACATGACATAACTTCAAGGATAATTTTAAAAATTTATTCTCAGGAAACAACATAACGATAACGATAAGTCATACAAACAATACAGAATTTATGAAAAATAAATAGTTCTAAGCACTATGTTGGGTTTTACATGTATAGCAGGCACAACAAGTGTGTATTTATAAAGAAATATATACAAAACAGACAATGATTTCAGCACTAAATATCTGAAACAAAAGACATGTTATACACTCATAAATTACAATGTAATATAAAAATTAAACATATAAATATTTTCATGAATACGTACAGAAATAAACATTAACAATTATCACTTAGAGTTAATTCACAGAGTCACTCGAAGCACTGGTCGACATGGATTATCAACATAAGCAGGGCACCCGGGCGACACGGTTAGCGGCGGCCTGGATCTGTCTCTTTCGGCGCACAATCTGGGATATGGGGCGGATGTTGCGGCTCCTGTTGCGTTTGTTGGCGAACCACTTCTTGACCTGCTCCTCGGTGATGTTGCCGGTGGTTGCTAGGGTCTCTGTGTCCTGTGTGTCGGGGTACGGGTGGTCGATGTGGGCGTGGTACCATACTTCCATCAGGCGAATGGCTTGCTTGGAAAGGCTGGGTCGAGTACGAAGGTTGAGTCTAAATGGAGCCTCATTGGAGAAGGTGGCTGGTGAGTACTGAGTATCTGCTGAGTTGGTGGCTGGTGAGTACTGAGTAGGCACTGAATTGGTGGCTGGTGAGTACTGAGTAGCTGCTGAGTTGGTGGCTGGTGAGTACTGAGTAGGTACTAAGTTGGTGGCTGCTGAGTACTGAGAAGGCACTGAGTTGGTGGCTGGTGAGTACTGAGTAGGCGTTGAGTTGGTGACTGGTGAGTACTGAGTAAGCGCTGAATTGGTGAATGGTGGATACTGAGTAGCTGCTGAGTTGGTGACTGGTGAGTACTGAGTAGTTGCTGAGTTGGTGGCTGGTGAGTACTGAGTATGGGCTGGTTGGTATTGAGTAGTGTTGAGTGTCTCCATGGTGCCAACGCTCATCTCCACACGGTCCATGATTTGGTGTAACATCTGGTCGTAGTAGTGGTTGATGGCGTTTCTCAGGGTTGGTTGGTGGCTGGCAATCTGATGAAGCTCTCGGTATCTGTCCGTCTCTACCATTGAAGCCTGGTACTTGTGGAAGGAGCTGAGTTGAGTGACCTGGGTTGGGTAGTAGTCGCTGAGCTTGGTGAGTCGCTGCTGGAGCCTGAGTTCACGCGAGACGACTGGGTTGGTGGTCTTACATATGGGTAGCATCTGAAAGAGTGAGTTGGGTGTTGCGTCAGCGGAGCAGTCAGCTTTGAGTATGGCCTGAAGATCTCTGAACATCGGATTCCTGGTGAGTTTGGTCTGCTTCTTGGGTGAGTCGAGTAGGCTGAAGAGGGCATCATCGAATCTGGCCTCAGCTTGGCTTGAGTCGTAGGTAGGTGTTTGAGTAGGGGTAGTGACTGGAGTTCTCATCTGTGAGTCAGATTGAGTGGAAGTGTGAGTTGGAGTGTCGTCCCCTGGGTTTGATATATGAGTTGGCGGATTTGGTAGCGGATGAAGTATAGTGGCATTGATGACATCTTCTAGGGTGGTTGCTGCTGTTATAGTGAGGGGCGCTGGCGAGTCAGGTGACGTCATGAGCGAGTATATATTCTCAGCCATGTTTCTTTGGTTTCTCTTTGGTTGAATAATGAAGATGTACCAGAAACGGCAATATTTAAACCAATTTCGATATCTATGAATTTCTTCAAAACGGTTTTGATTGGTTGATGGTTGGAAATAATTAGTTAATTGCTTCTTTTTTAACTTTTGATTGGTTAGTCAAAGAAATTTTACAATCTGATTGGCTGCATTGTAATTACCCTACAACGAAAATTACCCAAGCTCATTAACCTTGAACCTTGGCGGGGAATCACTTTAATGTAGATTATAATTATGGATAATAGTTTAATTATTGATTATCATTGGAAAACAATATAGTGCGGTATTTACTTTGATGACGATGATAATTTAATTCGGTTTACTTTGATGTTTTAATTAAGACCATTTACATGTAAGATTTTATTTGTAAATTTTGGGGTAATAATGAATATATCAATGGGAAGATAAAGCAAGGACTTAATGCACGTCCTTTATAGAACTAATGATTTGACAATTTCCGTGTTTTGAGATAGCCAAGTCTTATTCTGATTAAAGGAAAAGTTCACTTGGTGCATTTCAAAGTATCACTGTGACAGTCAATTACTAGAGCTCGAATGAAATGCTCTCAAAGAAATATCAAAGCCTTACCCTTTATAGCTCACGAGATAATTTTTTTCTTTAGGTCAAACTCCAAGGTCACCAGGTTAAAAGTCAAGGACCAAAATAAAAGTTCTAGTAATGAGGAAGCTACATGTGAATATCAAAGCCCTACCCCTTATAGTTCATGGTATATAGTCTAGGTTAAAATTTTGTCCCGACCCTCCTAGCGCCTACGATAGGACTATAACACTAGCTCCCCGGGCACTAACAATGCATTATTTTTTATGAATTTTATATTTTTTATATTTTGGTCCCCTTTTATGTGAAAATTGAAAAAGAAAAATCAATTTTGAAGATAGTATTCGATCGATTTATGTGAAACTGGTATTCGGGGGAAAAGGTGCGGCGGGGGCCATGCTGTAAGAAAGTTTACCATTTCCCTTGATTTCTACAGGCAAAACGCTCGTTTTAACTTAGATACCGGCCTTCTAATGTGTGTTCTTACGAGTAATTTATCCAACCTGATAGTAGATTCAGATATGAATCATGTTACTTACAATTTCTAATAAAAATATCCTACAATTTTCCTTTTTGATATTTCAACTTATTCCGGACAGATTTTACGCCTTATTCTTACAACTCCTTTGACATTTCATTTCTCAATGTGAAATTTCACTGCAATTTTTTTTCCCGGGAAAGTTTGGAAAAGCCTTAATCCAACAAAGTGGGAGAAAATTGAAAGGAATTGGAGCATTGGTGCATCAAAATGAAATAAACGTAGATAAAATATTTACACTTTTGTTTTGATGCAGTAGACCGAGTATTCTTCAATGTAAAACTTCCACCTTTCGTATGCAGATAAAGGGTAATAAAAGGGGCATCATAAGAACTGAAATAATGTACAGCCTTCAAGACTTGATAAACTTCTGCGTGTGCAGCTATTCAATATTGCAGTGGAAAAAGAGAAAATTCAGTTTAATGGAAAATTGGCCTTATTTTTCAAGTGATTCAGACTTCGATTATACTCAATATCAAACAAGTCAAATGTATGGTTGTTTGAAATATCAAGTAAACATTTCGATTTTAAAGCATTGCATAGGCTACAAAAAATGCAAAAATTCGTAAAAGGATGAAAAATGTCTAGAAACCAGCCTTTCGGTAAAAATCAATGAAAATAAGTAGGGCATGAAACCTTAACCAAAATAATTACCACACTAAAAGATAGCTATGCAATTTATCTTTCTAATATGTATATAAAATTTATTTTGGTAGAGGCTTCGCATCCAAGATAAATTAAAAACATTTTTGTCTGGCATAATTATGGTGGTCACAGTTTTCCTGCATTTTCAGTTATCAAGAGCAAATGACGTCACAACGCAACGTCATATCCTACGCACGTGACTTTACAACTACACGAAAAGAAAACCTAATATATTTGCACATATTCAATGAAATATTTGAGATAGAAAAATCACAATTTTCATAAAATTATTATTCACGAAAAATACAGGGCCAATCAAGTGGACCTTCTTCTTTGAACTGTTGCAACCTATCTTCTTTCGAGATCTGGTTGAAAAAATCAATTTTGACATATCTTGCTTCCAGCAGGTTTGTGAAATTCTGAGTCTCATATATATAAAGCCCAAAACTATTATCCAATTCATAGTTATATTGGCTGCCATCTTGTTTGATATACAAGGTCAAGAACAACATTTTGGTAGAGGACTTCATTCCTGCAAGTTTCTAAATTCTGTGCAATCAATGCAGAGAAACCAGAAATGGGACAAGCAATCATATGAATTCATTGACAGCCGTCTGTTTGAAAGACCTGGTCAAAAAACACAATTTTTGGTAGATATAAACCAAAAACCAAGTGTACTAGCTTTGTGTAACGCTGCATGAAATTCTGTGGAGCGATTTTGTACGACTTAGATCTTGAGTACATGAAGTGACCATCAGAAATTGGTCTGGTAATCACACTTTCAAATACATAGCTAAAATCACTTGGTATACAAATACATTACGTAATGATTGAACTTGAAGTGAAGCATGATTGAGAATTTGCAACACCCAAAGAAGGTCAATTCATAAATTAGGTCAAGGTCACTAAGGGGTCAAACATGCAACATACCTGTTTTTGAACAGTCTCGTATGAAATTCTATGCAGCTTTTGCAGAGAAGATGAAAATATAGCTTCAACAAATATATATTGGAAATCGCTATAACAATAGCCCACCCGACCTTCCCACAGGTAGGCTAAAATACTGCAGTTCATGGAGTATTCATAACATTATACAATTATTGACTGGTAATGAGGGCAAAATATGATTTGTTGGACCTGAATATACAATTATTGACTGGGAATGAGGGCAATATATGATTTGTTGGACCTGAAGATAAAATATTGCCCGAGGCCGAAAGTCGAGGGCTATATTTTGTCTAAAGGTCCAACAAATCATATTTTGCCCAAATTCCCAGTCCATAATTGTCTTGTTATACCTTACATCAATTCTGCAGCAACGAACTGATTAAGCCTGCAAGTTTACGTTCATTTTCGTCTATCGGAGAAAGAGCGCGGAAAAATTGGTAGAGCAAAAAGCGTCATCAATGACGTGACGTCACAAATGATTTACCGTTTATCGGTCAATATTTTTTAAACTATTGCCCTAGGGTCGATATTGATGTAAACCGTTTATCGGTCAATATTTTTTTAACTATTGCCCTAGGGCCAATATTGATGTAAATATTGACTGCTTGGTCATATATTCGAATTTATAGGCATTTTTCCTATGGAGATTTTATAATGAGATACCGATAAGGGTATAACAATTCTTGTTGTTAAACAGTTTCCACATAAACCAGCCCTAAAGAAATTTGATTTGTATGTATATTTTTATTTTTTCTGATCATGAAATGATATTTCAAGAAATATGAATATTCATATAAATATACATTAGTTTGCAATACATGTATCACAGATTTAAAACCTATCAAACATCATTACTTTCATAGAATAAATTATTCCAGCAACAAATAAACGATGTAAAATCAACAAATTGTAAGAGTCACCATAAAACACCTGATCTTGAATACAATATGAAAGTTAAACTTAAGTTTGAGCAAAATGTTTGATTCAGACATTTCTGCCGTCCCTTTCCTTCTCCTCGTTGGTCAGTTCGTAAGCAGGTTTATACGACAATATACCTCGATCGTCCACGTATTGTAAAATAGGATTTGGATGTGTATTATTCATGCTGCCTAAAGATGTATACCTGGAAAATATAAAAAGGTATAAATAACTAGGGTTTTTACTTAAAAACGCAAAATTAATTTGTCATAAACCATAAACTGCTAAAGGCAGTAAGGCCGGATTGCAAAGCGTTTGTATTAGATGATGTATACTTTTTTGTTCAGGAAGTCAGGTCAAAGGTCATTAAGACTATTTGAAATGAAAAAAGCTATTGTCATGAGGATTGAAATATCATAGCCCTACCTCTTATAGTTTAAAAGTATTTTAGGTCAAAGGTCAATGTCAAGGTCACTTGGTCATAAGTTGCGGTATCAATGAAAGATCTGGCCATGAGGAATCTATATGTGAAATATCAAAACCCTACCTCTTATAAATAAAAACACAAACACTCAAATACAAAAATTTTCGGCCCCTTTGCTTTATGAAGTGTCAAAATCGACGATCTATACAAATTCTAAGTAATTCGGTAAGGAAGTAATTCAAAAGTAGGTTAAAGGTCAAGGTAACTCTGTCAAAAGTCATGATATCAAATTAAAGATCTGGTCATGAAGAATCCTCATATGGAATATCAAAGCCCTATTACCCCTTATAGTACATGAAATATAGCCCAGGTTAAATTTTTTTTTTTTTAAGTAGGTTAAAATGCATACTCAAGGTCACTAGGTCAAAAGTCATGATATCAAATGAAAGGTCTGGTCATAAGGAATATGCAAGTGAAATTTCAAAGCCATCTCCTCTATGCTTTATGAGATAAAGCCCCGGTTTAATTGTTTTAAAGCTAGGTCAAAGTCCAAGGTCAAGGTCACTAGGTCAAATTTTGTTGCTGAATTTGATTCGTCTCATTATAGTCTATCACCATGTCAAGTTTCAAGTTGCTGTACCAAGTAGTTATCTCTCAACAGACTTAAATGCAACACCTTAACCAAAATGTTGACCAACTGATGGACAGACGAACAGATTTCGCCATTTCACAGACCGGATTTTGCTTCGCAATCCGGCCAAAAATCATACATTGAGCGATGCTAAATTTTTTTTATGGAATGATCTTATTTCTCCCAAACTTCATCAATTAATTTTTTTTTCAATTTTTAAAAAGAAATTGTTGACTTTTAAAAAGCACTTTAGAGTTCAGTTAATCCAATGTCAAACTCCTAGACCTAGGATTTACCATTAGAATCTAGTTAGTAACATAAACTTTCTTATAGGAGATTTATTATTATATATACTCTGTTTGGTTGTTCCACATTTAGATGGAGGTAAACAAACAGTGCCCAGTTTCACAAAAATTCTTACGAAAAATTTCAGGAATTTTTGTAACTTTCATCATTAAATAAAAGCTTAAAATGTTCGTCAATTTTGATTGTATTGTCTTTTCTTATATCATTACACATCCTAAATATAAATTCAGAAACAAAAAAACGCGAACATAAGTTAATATAGATTGGTTATCACTAGAAATCAAATGATACAGTTTCTCACCCTCTATCATACAAACTGCAATACGGCACATATAAACTACGTAAAAACTTCTATACGTCGTGGTACGACCATTCTTACAAACAATTAATGTTATTTTGTTCTTACCCTCTATCATACAGACTACAGTATGGCACGTATAGACTACGTAAAAACTTCCATACGTCCTGGTATGACCATTCTAATAAAGGGTTGACACGCATAAACTGTGGCCAATCAGAATCTGTCATAGAAAACGACTGTAGGTGACCTGAAATTGTGAAAATGATTAGTACTAAATACCAAATACTTGTATTTACAGATTCAATATACATGTATATCATTTTGAACAAATGAGCAGTAAGTATCTTTTTATGTATGCACAACCACTGTTAACACGCATTATATCAAAATAAATGCATCAGCCATTGTAATTTATTTCCGCATAAAAACACAAAATAAGACACTTATTAATATATAAATAATTGACCCATAGGGACCAATAAAGTCAGTTCTATCATAGAAAGTTTCATTATAAACCTCTGTGTGGAAATAAATCCTAATTTGTTAAAAGCATGCACTCATTGTAACTGCATTTGTTATTTTTGTCACTGTATAAGTATAGTACATATAAGACTTTATGAGACTAGGGGCACCTGAAATCTTGGTTGAAGCCTAAATCAAATAGACCACTTGCTGAAATTCATAATGGCTGACAAAATGATGAAAAATGTCTGTGGTAGGAACTTTTTGCGCACTTTTTCATCATTACGTCTAAATGAAATTGCGTCTTTAAACAGTGACGTCATAATGAAAAAAAATTATTCCAGGGAATGCATGTGTCGCCTGCAAAACATAGCAACTCAGGAATCACTTTTATAGGGTGTGACATCCAAGTGTGACTGACAGACGGATAGACAGACAGACAGACAGATGGACAAAGTGATCTGTAAGTGTTGCTACAGGCGACACAACAACACCAAACGACGTTGACTCGGACATTTTGACCTTTCTAACAAGATTGGAAAATGGTCTATTGTTTTATACATACTACAGTAAGGGTCTGTGTGCCTGGAACCCATTATAACGGCTTTTATGTTGGGATGTTTGACTTCTAACTCGTGCATACACTCCTTGATCCTCCCATCAAAATGAAGCATCTCTAATTTATACCTGAAATACATGTATAGATATATCGTAAGTATGTGTGGAAATTTATTTTAGAATTTGTAGACATTCTTTTATTTGCCATTCATAAAATATCATTAACGAAGTTATTGTGAAAAGGACCACTAGAAAGGTCCAAAATACCAAAAGATGGAATTCAACCTTGGCCTTTGGTCAGATGATAAAAATTTATAAATGTGGGAAACTCATCAGATATATGGTATATATTCTTACCTATCCCTGCACAGCTGTATAAACTTCTCTACTTCAGGAAACGGCAGCTTACTTCTAATGTATAATGCTTTTAATTTATTTTTATGTAATGGATATTTCCTGGAAAAGTCAAAAGAAATTTTGAAAATATACAAAATATCATACAAAATATACAAAATATCATACAAAATATCAGACAAAATATACAAAATATCATACAAAAAGCATCAAAATGCAGAGCAGTTCCACAGTCTTTCAGAAATTTGAAGTAATTTTCATTTCATGGACTGATGACCAGTGCACTGTAAAAGTTGAAATTTTCATGTGGGAGTAATTTTCACATTTTTTACAAATCAAAAAGCTTTGCAAAATTTTCCCCTCACGAAAATAATGCTGCTGCATTCTTCCAAAGGCAGAGATGTATATATTGCAAATATTTTCCCAAAGCATAACGTCTCGAAGTGAAAATCGTGAAATGTTCCCCCCCCCCCCCCCCCAGCGAAAATAACCACGTTTACAGTACGTTCTATTCAACTTTATACAACATTTACAAGGAGAGAAATCGTGCACTTACTTTCTAACTACTGCATGGAATAGATGTAATAATGCGGTACAGTCTTTTCCACCATTAAAACCCACACATATTTCGTCCAAGCTGCAAATAGTGAAACACAAATAGATATTCATTATTGTATATTACAGTGTATACAGTTATGGGCTAGCCTATTCAAGAGATGTCACTGATCTATCCTTTCCCTTTTTTGTGTGTTTTTGTGTGCTTTCCCATATGATGACTACACTTTTCTGTTCATTTTGGTTGCATACACTTTTCTGTTCATTTTGGTTGCATTACCTGTATAATGAGTGCTTCCTCTATGGCGCCTACAGCTTTCCATACATTTCGTGTGCATTACCTGTATTTATTGCATACTTCCTCAATGACACCTACAGCTTTCCGTACATTTTGTGTGTATTACCTGTATTTATTGAGTGCTTTTCCCTATGATGACTACACTTTTCTGTTCATTTCAGGTGCATTACCTGTATTCTTGGTGCTTCCTCTATGGTGCCTACAGCTTTCCATACATTTCGTGTGCATAATACCTGTATTCATTGCATGCTTCCTCAATGACACCTACACCTTTCTGTACATTTTGTGTGTATTACCTGTATTTATTGAGGGCTTCTTCGATGACGCTTAAAGCTTTCCGTACATTTCGTGTGCATTACCTGTATTTGTTGAGTGCTTCTTCTATCACGCCTACAGCTTTCTGTACATTTCGTGTGCATTACCTGTATTAATTGAATACTTCCTCTATGGCACCTACAGCTTCCTGTACATTTTGTGTGTATTACCTGTATATACTGAGTGCTTCCTCTATGACGCCTACAGCTTTCCATAGAATTTGTGTGTTACCTGTATTTATTGAGTGCTTCTTCTAAGGCACCTACAGCTTTCCGTACAATTTGTGTATTACCTGTATTTGTTGAGTGATTCTTCTATGACGCCTACAGCTTTCCGTACATTTTGTGTGTATTACCTGTATTTGTTGAGTGATTCTTCTATGTGTATTACCTGTATTTGTTGAGTGCTTCTTCTATGATGCCTACAGCTTTCCGTACATTTTGTGTGTATTACCTGTATTTATTGAGTGCTTTCCCCTATGATGACTACACTTTTCTGTTCATTTCAGGTGCATTGCCTGTATTCTTGGTGCTTCCTCTATGGTGCCTACAGCTTTCCATACATTTCGTGTGCATAATACCTGTATTCATTGCATGCTTCCTCAATGACACCTACAGCTTTCTGTACATTTTGTGTGTATTACCTGTATTTATTGAGGGCTTCTTCGATGACGCCTACAGCTTTCCGTACATTTCGTGTGCATTACCTGTATTTGTTGAGTGCTTCTTCTATCACGCCTACAGATTTCCGTACATTTCGTGTGCATTACCTGTATTAATTGAATACTTCCTCTATGGCACCTACAGCTTCCTGTACATTTTGTGTGTATTACCTGTATATACTGAGTGCTTCCTCTATGACGCCTACAGCTTTCCGTAGAATTTGTGTGTTACCTGTATTTACTGAGTGCTTCTTCTATGGCACCTACAGCTTTCCGTACAATTTGTGTATTACCTGTATTTGTTGAGTGATTCTTCTATGACGCCTACAGCTTTCCGTACATTTCGTGTGTATTACCTGTATTTGTTGAGTGCTTCTTCTATGACGCCTACAGCTTTTCGTACATTTTGTGTGTATTACCTGTATTTGTTGAGTGCTTCTTCTATGACGCCGACGGCTTTCCGTACATTTTGTGTGTACTGACACTGTTCACACGAGTCCACCACCCTGTATACTCTGTCTGCCGCGTGTAGTATAGGGCTGGGATCATAGTCAACCACAGAACCTGTCAAATAAAACATATTTCTGCTATTTTATACGACAAAATAGAAATGTTCTTCTCCCTTTAAATAATGCTCAATAAATCTAGACTTTTATAACTTCAAATCTTATGTACAGTGAACTGTAACAGTTCGTTGGTCATTGACCCTTTAATTACAAAAGAAGTACCATACTTTTACTTTTAATTTCTGTAATGTACGCTAATCCTTTTGAGTCAAGAAGACTGACTACAGTACTCCATGTTTACCCATATCAAGGCTGGATCTTTTTTTTTTTAAGGATTTATGACAAAGTCCATGATTGCATAAATCCCCCTCCCCCTAAAAGATGAAGAAAGATTTCAATGTCAATAGGGAAATGTCAAGGTCATATTTAGAACTTTGATAATCGTTACTCTCTCAAGCCTCTGCAAATCTTTGATACTCGGGTGGGATTTCCCTGTCCCTGTACAAAGGGGTGATAGATTCTATAAATCCAACGCTGCTGAAAAGGGGAATCAGCCTATCCCATGTGCGAGAAACACCATTTCATGCAAGAGTGAAAAACTTAATATTCGGTACATCAAGAGAGACAGAGAGACAGAGAGAGAGAGAGAGAGAGAGAGAGAGAGAGTATCATTCTTCCAAACACGCGTTTTGATTTTCACGATTTTCGGGGGATGAAGAAATTTTCTCATAAATTTTCCTCAGTACTGCTGATGTACATGTACCTCGGCGATTGTGATTAAAAAGACTAGCTATCTGAAGACGCTTTTTGACATTCCTTTTCTGATTCAATCTGCCTCTCCGTAATTCCCCTTTCATTTTAATGAACTATCTAAATCACATATCTATAGTACATGTACAAATCATAGTCGTACTGGTTTCCTCAAATGCGGTGCTTTCCATACCATCTGTTAGCACGTCTTGACTTTCATATGGAAAATGGGGGGGGGGGGGTTACCGATAGCTTATGACTTAAGATTGCTGTGAACGCGTACTACAGTTTATCTAGTACATGTACATGTACAGACCATCAAGTTGCTGTGTCCCTTGAATTTCACACAGTTAAAGTCGGGAAAATATCGCTGTAATCCCTCTTCCCCGAATGTCACCGTATCGCTCCGACACAGAAAAGTGACCTACATACGATGAACTATGAAACACTATCATTTTTCCTATACATGTATTCTTTACATCTGATTTCTGAATCATTTATTTTTAAAGTTTGTTTTTTACCTTCCATATCGTGGGACATCCTAGTTTGTACAGGAAGTTATAATCCACTATTTATGTATCCAAGTCACATCAGCTGATAATGTTAACATGTAATACCGGTAATCTACATTACTGGTGTTCATTTCAGGTCAACGATTCAAAGTAGATTGACACCGTGCGTATTTCTCAATACTCTTTTAAATCGCGATAATCAACTTTCGGTTATCAGTATCTATCTACAAACATTGACTTTGTGATTTTATTTCCTTGTTATTACGTCAGACTTATTCAGTTTCTTGCTAAGGACGATTTGTGTGTAAACACACGAATAATGAACCCTGCATTCGTGCCAATAATACAAACCGAATCCCTTTAAAAAATTTACACAACATTTGGTTTTTAAAACAACTTTTAAACTCCAGTTTAGAAATGCAATATGTAGTATTGTCATTAGTCCGACGATTCGTTGGCTGCAATGACATTTGTATGAAATTCAATTTCCCGATAATAGACGGACAAAAGGCATTATGGTAAAGATGACTGAACAATATAAATTGCATCCTTCTTAATAACCTGCTTTAATTGGAATACATGGGTTAATCTAATTTTTGGAGTGTGTAACCTGTCAATAACCCCCGGGGGGGGGGGGGGGGTCTAGCTAGTCTATGATTTTGACCAAAAAAAAAAAGAAAAAAAAAATTACACGTAAAAGCGAAAAATAAGACTTTTTTTTTGCAAATACCATTGGGTCCTGACCCTGCCCAGCTCTCCAGATCCGTGTTTGTAATATTTTCAGACACAATTTCTTAATTATGTTGAAACGAATTTTTAAATATCGGACTGATTGCCGCTAGCAATTTTAGCGATGTCTGTCCGTTCGTCCGTTTCTAGCAAATTTTAAAGCAAAATCTCGGAAACATATATGATGTCAGGTGTATACAAAACATCTTTCAGGTGGTGATTCGTGACATTTCAATTTATTCTTTACTTATAAGGAGGGGAAGACACTTAAAAAAAAAAAGAAGACATTTATCGATTTAAGGATGAAATGGTCAAAGTTTTATTTCCCTTAAATCAAATTCCGAGGTCGATGCCAGTAAGTCAAAGGTCAAAATTTCAATAAAACCTGTGTTAGTGAAACATGAATGCCCCCGGTGGCATCTTTGTTAGTATTAACACCATTTTCTGTTAAGTACCGTATGTGAAGTTCAAGGTCAGGGCCACTGGGAAAAAAATGTTGATGTAAATGGAAAAATCTTGTAACAAGGAATACACATGTGAAATATCAAAGCCCTGTCACTTACCATTCAAAATTGATGTGCAATTTTTTAAGTTTTTGTTAAGTAGGACAAAGGTCAAGACAAGGTAAGCCCAATGTTAAAATTTTTAAAAGTAGGTCAAAGGTCAAGGTCACGAGGTGTCTGCACGGTCAGAAATGAAAATTATCCCTTTAAGGTAGAGCATCCCTCAGGTCTCAGATGCTCATATTTCCTAAATAACAACTTTTACAATTTTTTCATTTCCATATATTCAAAGCTTATGTTAAACTGATATACAAACAAAATATAACTCTTGGTTTCATGAGTATACCGAGGGTGTAGCCGTTTGAACTTTAACATTGGACCCTATGGGAAAAGTAAGAAAAATCCCTTTTTAGGGGTGATAAAACGTAACTAGAAAAGTTTCTTTTCCCAAAACCATATAAGTATGACAATCTAAACAATATTCTGAAGAGAAAAAATAGGGTATCCAGGCATAAAATTTCCAGAATTCTGACCTGAGGGATGCTCTACCTTAAAACCAGTTGTAAAATGTCCAGCAACAACCAATATAGACCCTTCAAATCTGCAGAGTTGATAAATATACGCGTACACATTGAATTTGAAGAAACTTAATGTTTTTGGAGCATATCCAGGAAAACAATAAAATATAATCTATTTAGAATTTCTTGGAACTATTTCTCACATCTTTTCACCTTTGTCATTACATACACCTTTGATGCATATGGACTCCAAACCAAAATTTTCTATCTCAGGTTTATGATTTAAAACATACCAACATCACTGGCAGTTGAAGACTGTTTTAGACTAAATTCAATTTCATACATTGTCAATGTTCTTTACTGAGAGTCGGACAGTTTTAGGAATTACATTTTTTAAAAATTAATGCTTACACCACCAGCTGCACTGTTCGAAAGCAGATAGCTAATGTTGCATATAGTGTATTCCCACATAACCATATATTTCCTCCACTTGCTAGATTTAGCTCCCTCCTTGGATTACAACTCTCAGACTTTATCCATCTCTGTTATGTTGAAATTGCTCTACTTTAATCAATTTTCTGAAGTTTCACATCGTATTCTGAATTGAATCAACATGGGCTGTAGTTCGGGAACTTTTTAAAAATTTTCTACAGGGCAATACATCATATTTCCATCTTATCAGCACATGTAGCTTGTATTTCATCAATATTTAACCACATGAACCGACAGTGGCTTGAATAGACCACTTGCCAAAATTCATAATGGCTGACAATTAAAATGACGAAAAAGCCTGTGTTTGTGAAACACGAATGCCCCCGGTGGCATCTTTGTTAGTATAAACACTATTTTCTGTTAAGTACATGTATGTGAAAGGTCAAGTTCAGGGTCACTCAATGGGTTAAAAGGTCAAAGGTCAAGGTCACGAGGTCAAGAATTTTGGTATCAATGGAAAGGTCTTGTCACAAGGAATACACATGTGAAATATGAAAGCCCTATCACTTACCATTCAAAAGTTATGCCCAATGTTAAAGTTTTTGAAAAAAATGTCAAAGGTCAAGATAAAGGTCACGAGGTCAAGAATTTTGGTATCATTGGAAAGGTCTTGTCACAAGGAATACACATGTGAAATATGAAAGCCCTATCACTTACCATTCAAAAGTTATGCCAAATGTTAAAGTTTTTTAAAAGTAGGTCAAAGGTCAAGGTCAAGGTCACAAGGTCAAAAATTTTGGTATCAATGGAAAGGTCTTGTCACAAGGAATACACATGTGAAATATGAAAGCCCTACCACTTCCCATTCAAAAGTTATGTCCAATGTTAAAGTTTTTCGGACAAACAGACAGACAAACAGACAAACAGACGGACAGGCCAAAAACTATATGCCCCCGAATCTTTGATTCCGGGGGCATAAAAATGTTCGAGGTAGGCAGTTTTTGCACACCTTTTCATTGTTACATCTCACAGGAATCACTTTTAACACTGACATCATAAAGTAAAACAACGTCAAAAGATGTTGACTCGGATACTTTGTGCTTTCTAACAAGATCTACTAGTACAAGATGACCTTAAGTTGACTCTCTATCCTCCAAAGACTTTTTTCTACATACACATGTATGATGAACATTACTTTCAAGTTTCATTGGTATACACAATACTCAGTTGACTATACTTCAGAAACTTATTTTTCTCAAACAAATGCGCTTTGTAGTGTTTTGTACATAGATCTATCTCGTCAACATTTTGACAAAACTCGAGACATAAGGTACAACAATGTATGTAACCCATATGCAGAAAGTGTTATTTTTAGTTTCAACTGAAAATATTGCAAGATTTACCAATTAATGCCCGTTTTATGTGGGTACTATTCTCTCATAGTGTTGCTTTTAGATGGAATAGTGTGCAAGCGTCAACATAGTAGGTTTAGTGCATCACTTGACCTCGATAGTAATTTTTAAAAGGAAAGACTTTAGTAAGCTATTCAAATGTTTTACAAGGAAGTGGCAACACCTATAGTGCATTACTCTCTAAGCAACACAACTCTGTAAAGCAAAAAGCAATGGTGCCCAGTCGCCATGCTATTCTCTCATAGTCCCTGTGTGCTCAATCAATGGAATTCCAAGGATTTATCATGTGATGAGCTAGCTATATATAAGACAGTTTGCGTACCTTTAGGTAGTTTGTGTACCAGTGTATCATGTGCCCTCTGGACTGTCTCTTCTGTGTCTGCCTCCAGTACCAGTTTCACCTTGTAATAACTGAAATATTGTAAAATTATTTAATTATTTCCGTAGTGTCTATATAACGCCTATACAGAGGTACGGAGCGAAATTTTATCTATAGCTGTGTAGACAATGGCGCCTGTTCAAATATTACGTCACCAGTTTTGAACTTGAAAATCAACAATGGTAAAATGACGTTGATTGCAAAATAAACTAGAGAATTAAAAAGTTATTCAATTAAATTATAAGAAATGACTGTAATAATTTTTCTGTATATCGGTGTATAGACAAAAACCGCTAGTTTGTGCATCGGTTTTTGTCTATACATCAACAGACAGAAAAATTATTAGTCATTTCTTAAATAACTAAACTAAGTACAAACAAGTACATGTATATCATATAATTATGCTAATATCTAAAATAATCTATAAATAAATAATGATTAATGACCACATCATTTTGAACTACGTGTATCTGAAATTTGTCTGCCATACCGATGTATCAAATGTTATCATTCTCACATACCATAGTGCAATTATGACACATATAAGTGTTACCTCCTTTTATTATACTTCGGGAGATAGGTCTGGTCTCGGGGAACCAGAATCGTGCTAACTCCCTCCATGGTATACTTTAACTGTATACTATATGACACTTGATTCATTTATTACCATTAAAAAAAATAATAATAATAAATAAAATAATACATGTAACTATTAATTGATTCACTTACTGATTTTTTTTTTCTGAAAAATTCATTTCATGTAAACTACCTACCTGTTATGAAAATCAGGGTAAGATCCCAGTGTGAGTACTTTCTTGAATTCAGCGTCAATCTCATTCAATACCGGTGCTATGGAAACTTCATCACTTTGTACAAAAACTTGTCGTGTGTGGAATTCAGCATTTGGATTTTTGAATAAGTCCTGTAAGAAAAACAAAGGTGGGTATACATGTTAAGTTATTTTAAAAAAAGAGGACGTTTTGAAATATACATCTTATCTTATGTAATTCCTCAATTCACACTCTACATCTTCAAAATTTTAATTCTTTAAATTGATGAATAAGACAATTGAAATGTTCTAACTCGTATTACCAGACTGAGTGTTATTCTTACGAAAATTATGACATAATTATGACGTTTCCATCATAGATGTACATGTATGATACTGAGTCTTTGTAGAATATAGAATACCTGCATGTCTGGTACATGCTGTAAATTTATCAGGTCTTTAAAAATGATGCTATTGAATTTGAAGACGTTTAACATTTGTACCACTTGGTGAGTACTGTCACTGCTGGTGGACCAAGAGTCCCGGAGGGCACATGTAGTAAAGTTCGATCAACTTAGGTTGATCATCTGTCTCTTAAACGCATTTGAAATTTTCTGTTACAAAATTTCTTGAAATTTCTAAAACGTGGGTCCTGTAGCATAATATCCCACCCATTCTGCTACGTCTTTCAGTACATTTATAGGACATAATAATTTTCATACTTTTTGGCCATTTTACGTTGTTTAGATTGAGGATCACTGACGAGGGTTTAGTACCTGAAACGTGCATGTCTTGTACATGCTGTAAATTTATCAGGTCTTAAATAATGCTATTGAATTTGAAGACGTTTAACATTATTTCCCATTTGAGACGGTATCTGATGTAAAACCATTTTGACGTCATGAAATTGGTATGATAACTTCATACCATCATTTCCCAGAGTTTGAAGACGTTTCTATAGAATTTGACAATTTCACAATTAGACTACGTCAGATACTGTCCCAAACGGGAAGCAACTCTTACATTAAATTTTGGAAAGATTTTAATCTCAAATTTGTTCCCGACTGTTATGAACCGGAAGCAGAGAGGAACACAACACGTCAAAATGGATCAGAGAGGCAATGCCTATGAAGATCTCGAGGACAAGTAAGACAAGTAACTAACTCTTGTTATCGAAAATACTGAGTAATGTCATACAAGTTCAATTCAGATATGGAATCATCCAAAAAGGGAAATAACTCTGTATGAAATTGGTTTATCTCACCTCTAGAGCCACAAAAGCTCTTTCCATTATAGAAGGAACTCCAGGGAAAATATATACATTTTTCACCACCACTAGCGGGAATTTATTTTTCTCTCCGGTTTTTTTATTCACCCCATATACCAAACGAGCCGACTTTGGAATCTGAAAATAACGAAATAAAACAATGTCAACTGTTTCTCAGCTTTCATCTCATTGTACGTGTGTAAAATGTAAGAATTAACCGAGTAGTTACAATAAATTATCTAACTATCTGATATATATACTTTACAAAAGCTGATTTGTGTCTCTGTGCAAATTTTGCTCAAATGATTTGTCATAGAATAAAATTCAACATCTAGAATATGACTGATGTATAGTACAAGTAAAATCTTTTTAATCCATCATGACAGGACAGTACTACTCATGATTTCAACTTAGGGGCAAATGGCTAACTTAAGACCTTAAATTCCTACAAGGGTGTATTTCTGTCATTTGACCTCTAACCTTGAAGGCTTGAAAGTCAGAAGAAATTTTAAGTGTAGTCCACTAAGATTTATGGGCAGATTGCCTATTGTCGCGCTAGTACCTTAAAGACACGTCTTCATTTGTCATCAACAAGTTTACAAAAGAGAATATTCTTAAGCAATTATCACATACTAACCATGGCTAACTTCATCTTAGGTGAGTCCATACTGCTTTCACCCCAGTACTCTACACACAGCTTGACAATGTCTGGATGTGGCGAAACCGTATCATCAAATGCTTTAGCCACACCTGTAATTAAGATATACATCAATCTTAAATCTGCATGTTCTCTATGATATTCACAAGGTTTACAAGCTGCAAGTCTAAAATAATGTTGACCTTGAACCTTGACCTTTATTGGCT
The DNA here is from genome assembly GCA_028142955.1 of Pinctada fucata. Classification (NCBI taxonomy): domain Eukaryota; kingdom Metazoa; phylum Mollusca; class Bivalvia; order Pterioida; family Pteriidae; genus Pinctada; species Pinctada fucata. The sequence continues at coordinate 44,750,803 of AP027102.1, read as the reverse complement.
TTAAAATCAATAGGGTTCATCCTCTCTGTATGGGGAACATTTGTGGAAAGTTTGATGATTCTATGATGATTGCTTTGACATCCATGCAGTCCATAATATTTGAAGCTAAATTCCACAACGACCTTGACCTTTGACCTTGAAAATCATTCAGGATCAATAGATTTCATCCTCTCCCCATAGGGAACATTTGTGGCTGGTTTGATGATCCTGTGATGATTGATTTGTCTTCCATGCTGTACATTATTTGTTTTTCTTTTAAGACTAATTCCAAAATGACCTTGACCTTTGACTCTTAACCTTGAAAATCAATAGGATTCATTCTCTTACAAGGGAACTTTTGTGGAATCCTTGTTATTCTACTATATTTGCTTTGTCTTGTACGTTGTATGTCACAAGAATCTGGACACACGAACACAATAGCATAAAAGCACATTGATCCATAGCAGTGATGTTTTATAGGGCTGTCACGATTCACCGCGGTTCTCGATTCACTGCGGTTCTTGACGACGGTTCGATACACGATACGAGATGAGCCGTATTGTTGACTTACTGTTCGTTTTCAGCGTTAGTTTTATCTTTTAAAAATCGACATGGTGATGCTCGACGCCAAGTCGTCAAAGATAACTTCTGAGTTTTGTACTTCTTTTCTAGTCAATACAATAATTCTCAAATCATTCAAGTTATGAATGATCTTAATTTGTTGTTGTTTTAATAAAATATTCGACGAATTACAGAAATGCCTCCATATCTACATTAAAAATATTGTATCGTGATACGAATCGTATCGTGAGCAAATTTCGCGATACATATCATATCGTGAGCTTAGCGTATCGTGACAGCCCTAATGTTTTATTCCAACTGCAACACAGTTGCAAGATGATATTAAATTAATCGGACATTTGGCAATTAAAGTATTTCTTGTATACGACATTCTTCAGACTATCAAAAAAAATAAAACTCTTTTATTATCTCCCATTGTGGATTCCTCTGAACAATGTAGAAAAATGTTCAGAAAGCCTAAATATTCTTAAAAATCAACAGACTAGTAGTAAAGCAAAGGGTCAGAGGTCATGATCAAGGTCAGATAAAAGCTATGATAGTTTGGTTACCTTCAAATGTGACATCATCATGAGTTGGTCCTATGCCACCCGAGGTAATGACATGTGTGTAGGCTTTTGAGAAATCTTGCACTTCCTTCGCGATGGTGTCAAGGTCATCTGGTATCACAGAAATCTGTAAATAATTTGAAAATAGCATAGAGGTACATGAGGTATTGCAAGAATTACTCATTTAATAAAAGTTAACTTATAACTCATTAAATTGGATGGTTTTGAAACTTGATTTTTGTGATTAATTTTGTAACGGCCTTCCATTATCTCTAATGAACCTCTTCGAAGTGTAAGTACAAACTGATGTATATTTTCTACACCATCAAACTTCAAAGCATATTATCAATGTACATGTAATTCTATTAATGCATACAACACTGAGTTAGAAAACTATCTTTATTTAAACAAACTCTTTCTGCTAGTCTGCTTAACCAGAATAGATGATTTTCAAATAAACTTGTGAGACAGTCAAACACCAGACATCACAGAATTTTGCGATATTTTCATTGTGACGTCAAAGTAAGAAGGCATGACAACACATCAAGGTGCTTCAAGATGGTGCCATCAGATGTGACGTCACAATGGAAAATTTTGCCAAATGTTGTGATGTTGGGTGTCTGTGTGTATAAAATCAAAGTTAGGAACGGTAGGAAATCTGGAAAATGGACTATTCTCTATGCTCCTGCCACTGTGGTTGTATTAAGAGTTTGCTTTCAAGTTTGTTACACTTTCCGTTTTAAAATGATGTTTTGATGGCCTTTTCATTTATACCGACCTTATTTGGGTATATGGTTGCTTATCAGAAGATGAAGACACCTATAGATTTGGAGTAATAAGCTGGAAATTGTATGCTGCGTATGTCGTGTATGAGAATTATACATTTACCCTTTTGACTCTGACTCCAAGAGAGTATAGATGTTTACATAAGAAATGGGAATTTGTATCTGCAGTCTGTCCTTTAAGAATCTCATCACCAATCACTGAAAAAGAATGAATATTTTATATATAATTTAATCGTCATTTGTATCTACGTGCATAAGTAGCTACCTTAGTGTGTAAATTATACATGTAATAATCTTGACGCATTGCTTCTTTTAAATTTTACATGTACATTATGTCAGGTAGATAACTTTTCTGATTGAACAAAAACTTCAATTTCACAAGTACTTCAAGATAACTACAAGTCATACAATCTACCTGTAAATACAGGTATTGCATGAATTAATCATAACTTGATACATGTACATGCGTCAGGTGTGCAATTAACATGTTGATTAACTCATCATGTGTAATGCTGAAGTAACTCTTATTCCATACTGGTATTGTAAATAGATAAAGGCAATGCAAACAAAGCATCTCAGCACAACCTGACAGCTGCATGTATTCTAGGTCATGTTCACAAGCTTCAAGTCTATAAAAACATCAACATTTGACCCTTGACCTTGGTTCAAGGTCATGAAATACCATTTAGTCCTATTTAACAACTCTATGAAATATTATTGAAATCTATGTAGAAGGGGAGAAACTACCAATATAGCCAGACAAGGTTTTAGGTGATATGAATTTTATGACCTTGGCATTTGACTGACATATATAATGTAGTGATTGAAAACAATGGAGAAGAACAGAGACCATGCACAATGTCCAATCATAAATTTGAAAGACGGCCCATTAATCTTTTAAAGTCAGTGAAATTTGTTAAGAACTGCAGCCCATTGAAACTGTAGAAAGTCATGGAAAATGGCCCATTCACCAAATAGACACTCTTCATATTACTGCTAGACTTGCATTTTAGACACGCCACGACCTGACATCACAACTTTTGACATTATTTCTTTCTGTGATGTCATAAATCTGCTATGACAGTTAAAAGTTACGTGCAAATATTGTGATGTCGGGTCTTAGAATGTGTAAAATGCAAGTCAACTTCGGTAATGTGAAAATCGTCTATTACCTTCATGATCACTGTTCAATTGACCATTGGTTCAAAATCATGACACATCCTTAAGATTAATAAAGATTTTGTAAACAAATGAAATCCATCTGAAGGCAAAGAAAGTTACAGCCTGGACAAAGTCTTATACAATTTACATCGCGACATTGACATTTGACCTATTACTTTTGTTCAAAGTCATTCACCCTTAGGTCCTAAGTATTAGTTTGAATAGGATACAGAGTGGAAGAGGTGACCAAAAAAACTTTTTTAAAGTTTTACACTAAGAGTCTATTGTGACCTTGACTTACCGGTATGACCTAGGTTCTATTCATGATACCTTATTTGGTTCTTCAATCACATCTAAAAATTCTGTGAAATATTATTGAAATCCATGTAAAGGAGAAGAAATTCAAGCAGTGGTCAAGGATTTACATGTATAACATGTATAATGTAAATAGTGACCTTGACCTTTGATCTTGGTTCATAGTCATGAATGACACACCCTAAGGTCTAAACAAAATATTCTGTGAGAAAGTGAAATTCATGCACAGGAGAAGATACTTTTAACCAGACAAGGTTTGTCACATTACATCAATTGTGATCTTGACCTTAAAGGTATGCATCTCATATTGAAACAAAGGGTAATCAAAGATTACATAGCTCGCCTATACAGGTTTTGTCAGAAACCAGGTTAAAGTTTTTCAAAAGTAGATCAAAGTCCAATGTCAAGGTCACTAGGTCAAAGGTCATGGTCTCAAATGAAAGGTCTCGTCACAAGGTATCTACATATGAAATATCAAAGCCCTACCCCTTATAGTTTAAGAGATATAGCCCAGGTTAAAGTTTTGTCTACGGACGACGATGACAACAATGACAACGATGCCGAGGGTATGGCATTAGCTGTCCAGACTTTTTCGTCCTGGCGAGCTAAATATTAGGAACAATAGACCTTTTCATGCAATATTTCCATTTGGTTCACTTAACATCTCTTTGTAAAACAAAACAATAAATGACATAATTCCACTACAAATTACGGCATGTACTGTTATGGATGACGTTATTTGATTGCAGTGGTTAGGATAAGCATGCGCCCTGCACCATAGTCACATTTAATATTAAAATGGCACATTTAAATTTCACTAAGTGCTCCAATGTGGCACATTCAATTCTTAAACATATTGTGGAAATCTTCCGTTCTATTACTCAACGTGGTGATGACTTTGCCATATTCAATTCCAACTTTGTGGTTTGAATTGCATTATTGTTGACCCATAAAAACTGATGCAGTGTTCTGGTACAACTTCACTGTGGTTTGTTTGGAATTTTTTCAAATTGTTCATGATCGACACATTCATTTTCAACAATGGCACATTCATTTTGCAAATGGCACATTGATGTTCCAGGATATGGGGCCTGGTTTGATGGTCACATTCACCTGATAATACCTATATCCCAACCACTGTGATTAAAGAGATTAGGGAGCAACCAAGAAAGACTTTGCAAAGAAAAAAAATTCTGGATGCACTGATTTTAGGAAAAAAATTTCCAGCTCTTAAAGTGCTGAAAAAAAAATTCCGACTGGCAGAATTAGTCTTCCTGACTGCTCCCTTATGGCCATGACAAGTTCTGGTAAAAAGACAGATGGATGCACAGACGTTACTGTCCGCGCAGCTCACTTCAGAAACTGGATAAAGCGATTTTGAATACTTTGTTGTACATACATGTACCTACTGTAAAATTTAATGTAATGGATACCATTCAATTGATCTCGCTTAGTCGTAAATTTCAGTGTAAGTTTTACGATATCAGTGCTTGCAATCAATTATTACAGACAAAACAAATTCTAGATCAGCCATTTTTCATGCTAATTTTTCCCATCACATTAGTGACGCTGCCCATAGACTCTATATGTTAAACTCGACAACATCATGCTAAAATTTAACAATGATTTGAAAATGCCCCATCTATAAAGTATTTTGTCTGTATATTATATGATTGCATTAACACACAATCATATACCATATTTTACAACAAAGCAAGATCTTTTGAATGGTAATGAAACAGTATCCATCTTGCGAGCGAAATAGTAAACAGCAGACTATACCATTCAATTGATCTCGCTTAGTCGTAAATTTCAGTGTAAGTTTTACGATATCAGTGCTTGCAATCAATTATTACAGACAAAACAAATTCTAGATCAGCCATTTTTCATGCTAATTTTTCCCATCACATTAGTGACGCTGCCCATAGACTCTATATGTTAAACTTGACAACATCATGCTAAAATTTAACAATGATTTGAAAATGCCCCATCTATAAAGTATTTTGTCTGTATATTATATGATTGCATTAACACACAATCATATACCATATTTTACAACAAAGCAAGATCTTTTGAATGGTAATGAAACAGTATCCATCTTGCGAGCGAAATAGTAAACAGCAGCATTATTAAGCTAATAGACGCGTGCATGAATTTCAAACGAGATGTCATAATCAGTACATCTATGTCAGAGATACTGTCTCAATTTGACTCTCAAATGGTAGTAACTCTGGTTTTTGAAAATAGCTTATATGATATTGCATAAACATACAATCATATACCATATTTTAAGACAAAGCGTATGACCATTTCATTGAAATTTCTGCATGACAAGGTATTAAAAATTGTGTTTATCCAGTTTCCGAAGTGTGCCGCACGGACAGTAGGGGAAATCCTATATATCACCACTTCCTTTGCAAGGAGGAGGTTATTGAAGTATTATTTACTGTCCGCGCAGCTCACTTCAGAAATCGGAAAATTGAAGTTTGCTCTACTTTGTTAATGGCATATTTTCCGATTAAAATTTATATAGGGGGATAGATCTCGAACTCTCATAACTAACGGTGTATGACATTCTCGATAGACTCAGTGTAAAACATCGGCGACGTCGCGCTAAAATTAACATAGAAAAATCCTTATCTAATACTATTTTCTTTCACTGTGAGCATAGTATTGGTCGTACAGACATATATCATACACCGTTAGTTATGAGAAATCGAGATCTATCCCCCAATATAAATTTCAACCTCAAACATAGTCGACAAAGTAGAGCAAAATTGGTGAAGACATCCCCGAAACGGGCTTGGACCAAATTGCAGACCAACCAGGCGATGAGTCAGTTGTAAAGGATGACAACTCAAGTCATGATGACATGGGCAATGAAGCGGCCTCAGATCCTCCAGTCAGACCATTCAGAAGCAGGAGACCGCCTGCATATCTGAAAGACTATGATACAGACTATTAGTTCTGACTGACTTGTACATATACTTAGTTTAGCATAGGTAATGCTTTGTTTGATTGTTTTTAAGGTTTTTTTTTTCTCTTTTTTTCATGTGGTTATGATTTTACATTCGAGGACGAATGTCATCGGAGGCGTGGGTTGTGTAACATAAATGAATACACATTACTCACAAAGACGCTTTATGTAAATAGTCGCTCTATCTTTTAAACGTTTCATTGACTAAGATATGTTGGAATCGTCCATATCCTGATGTACCCTTTTTGTTGAGCATAATAGACTTTCCTAACAGTATATAAAGCCCGATTCTTTCATTATTCTTTTACTTCGCTTGGTGTGAACGTCTCGATCGCATCTTAAAGCCTCTACCTGTGTAAGCAGTATAGCTTAATACTCTTACTTGTAGTGAGCCTGAATAAGGCTAAAGGTCCGAATAGAGCCGTACTACATTTAGAGAGACTGGCTGGTTGGACAACCATTTGTCTGGGACACGACGTGTACTCACTGATCGAGTGTCTATCACTCGGTGTGTGCCAGTGACAGGGATAGGAGGAGAGCCAAGGCTCGTGGCAGTCATCTGTCAGTATACAGTGCATAGCACTGGGGAGCGGTGCGCGTCACTCGTCACTTGACGTGCAAGGTAGCTTGGCTGAGCGCTGTTGACAGTACGCGCTGCAATATAAACAATAGGGCGAAGTTGGTCACATTAAAGTTCATTTGTTGTTTTCATTGTTAATACTCCAATCATTTGATGTACATATATTTGATTCGTTTTGTTTTACTCCAATCACTTGTATTTAGACAGACAGTCTAAGGAAAACTAATGGTATATCTCTGTGTAAATCAGAGGCGAACCCCGGACATATGATCGCTCGCATATACTTCATGTTACACAAACTTCAAAGTTCTAAAGTGAGCTGCGCGGACAGTAGTCCCAGTTTCCTCTAAATAACATCTCAATTTAGGAACAACAAAAGGTTACAATAATTTATGGACCAATTATTCCTGCACTGCATTCTTTTCGACTGTTGGACTGCATCATTCTTCTGCCTCCAGTCAAATGTAAACAGAAAGTTCTCAATCTATGTATCTGCCGCAAGTTGTTCAAGACAGGCATGACCGCATATTCTTAAAACGCATGATGCGCTCGAGTATAACACTTTCCTCGAGTTGTATCGTCTTCGTTCTGTTTCATTCCTCTCATCTACTCATGGAAAACAAAATAATGGAAACTCAATATTGTTATTTATAATGCAATATTCTAAGATTTTGAAGTTGATGACCATCATGTCAATCATATTTCCTCCTATCCATACCATTTTATCATTTTATATAACATTATATCGTACATGAAAAGATATGATTGATCGGAAAAGAATCGGCTCGAATCTAACATAAATTGAGGGAGACAACTGGCGCGTAAATTGAAAACCTTACATAACTTACGAAAAACGACTTACTTTACCGTAAAAAAACTGGTAAGTAAATGAGTTTTGGTTGATTAGAGTAATAAATAAAGAAAGTGCTTTGCAAAACAGACGAAATACAAGCAGGAAAGCGAAATGACAACACGAGTGTTATTGAAAACATGAGCACACAAGACTGTTTATGAAACAATAATCAGGTCAGGGATTATTCCAGAAATTGCTATAGCTAAATATGGCTATAATAGCTATAAATGGCTATATTGGAGAAATTCGCCCTTAGACCCCCCCCCGGCAGAGGGGGTGCTGGATCCGCCACTGTTTTTTTTAATTTCTTATTTTTGTTTAATTTTGTACTGAAAAATGGTGGTAAGCAATAGCTTGATCTAGCTAATATAGCCCAATCAATCTAATATGAATCAAGGCAAAGCCTTTTTGTACGAGCGGAGAGAAAATAGATATGATTATATAAAATAAAAAAAGATCTTTCTTTTTTATTTTGACTATGATGGTTTATCTTGTCTTACAAAACTTTCTGTTTGATGATTGCCAAAAAAGGTAGTATAAGGCGAGTGGAAACACGGAAGCATTTGTAAAATTGATCTAGACCAGCAGATGAACATTTTAAGGGGGTGGGGGTGGGGGGCTTAAAATATGGTTCTTTATAATTCTTTTTTATTTTGTAAGAATAATGTTTAGGCTAGCTGGAAATAAATTACTTAAGAACAAAAGAAAAAACAAACATATTCCGACTTCTGACAGTACGAAACCACCCGAGACGAGAAAAGCAATCAGAACGAAACGTCTCGTTTCCCGGATTTCCCGTGGTTACGCCACCTTGTTGATGCTTTATCGTTACCTGATTTACGAAAAATGTTTTCAATAAATTTAACTTACAAACAAAAATTGAGTATAACATATACGTCTACTTGGAGTCGAAAAAAAAAAATTTGAATGGCAATATTCAGCATCTCCGCAGTAACTCTGTCTGCGAAGGGACGAAAGTTTTTGAAAGCATAGTAGTACATTCTCATTCTTTGATTCAGCATATTTTCTCAATAAGATATGTGTATACGCGTTACCATAAGGGCGAGCTTCGCTCGCAAAGGCCCTTCGGGCCTTTGCAGCGAGCTCCGCTCGCTATAATAGCTCGATTTGAAGTTTTCCCTGTTATTTGTGCCGTGGCACAAATAAGTTTTTATCTAATTTAATTACTTGATTCATGTCGCATTTTGTTGTGTTCATAAATCTGGGTCATCCAGACGCTTGAATTTGAATTCTTACGGAATAAACCAATTTTATGACTTTTGTTTTCATAATTTCTCAATACTGTTCTGAATCTAAACTCAATACTGTTTAATAGAACACTCTGTTTCACACACGATTAGTTTATAGTTATACCTTCGAATTTGCCCTTTATTCCGTCCTACACAGTAATCAGGAATCATCTCAATTATGATTATATCATTTGGCCTTTATTCCGTATTTTACAAATGGAGAACTGACTAGAAGAGTTGTTAAATGTTAAACGTTATGTTTACGGAATAAAGCCATTAAATAATTATATTCTAAATCAAGTTTTCCCATTATTTCTGCATAGAATTTCATTATTTAATGGCTTTATTCCGTAAACATAACATTTAACATTTAACAACTCTTCTAGTCAGTTCTCCATAAATTGTAAAGTACGGAATAAAGGCCAAATAATATCATTGAGATGATTCCTGATTACTGTAAAGGACGGAATAAAGGGCAAATTCAAAGGTATAACTAATCGTGCGTGAAATAGAGTGTTCTATTAAACAGTATTGAGTTTAGATTCATGTTATTTATTCCGTTATTCTTAAATTATGAATTATTCTTAATATGCTAATATACGGATTAAATGCAAGATGTTTATTTTTTCATTTCTCGTAGGAAGCATCGTATCCATTTCAGGCAATTTCGAACACTCCAATATGAAATATGTGAATGAAATATCAATAAAATTATTTGTGCCGCCCCTTCTCATTATTTGTGCCGCTTTTTTAGAAACCTGTACAATTTAAGACACTTGTCCTAAACCCAACCCTTTCAACGGAATGAAAAGATCGTATGGAAAATGAAATTCAGGTTTCTAAAAAAGAGCGGTACAAATAGCTAAAGGGGGCGTCACAAATAACAGGAGTATATATACTCCTGTTATTTGTTCCGCCCCCCTTTAATTATTTGTGCCGCTTTTTTTAGAAACCTGCTTATTTTAAGACACTTGTCCTGACCCCCAAAAAGGCAAGCCCCGTTTTCTGGTAGAATTGTACCCCCCAAGAAACCCTCTTCCCGGGGACACTTCCCCCTTTCAACGGAATGAAAAGATCGTATGGAAAATGAAATGTGTCCGTATATATATACTCCTGTTATTTGTGCCACCCCCCTTTAATTATTTGTGCTGCTTTTTTAAGAAACCTGCACATTTTAAGACACTTGTCCTGACCCCCAAAAAGCCAAGCCCCGTTTTCTGGTAGAATTGTACCCCCCAAGAAACCCTGTTCCCGGGGGACACTTCCCCCTTTCTACGGAATGAAAAGATCGTATGGAAAATGAAATGTGTCCGTATATATATACTCCTGTTATTTGTGCTGCCCCCCTTTAATTATTTGTGCTGCTTTTTTTTAAGAAACCTGCACATTTTAAGACACTTGTCCTGACCCCCAAAAAGCCAAGCCCCGTTTTCTGGTAGAATAAATCCCCCCAAGAAACCCTCTTCCCAGGGGACACTTCCCCCTTTCAACGGAATGAAAAGATCGTATGGAAAATGAAATGCGTCTGTATATATATACTCCTGTTATTTGTGCTGCCCCTTAATTATTTGTGCCGCTTTTTTTAGAAACCTGCACATTTTAAGACACTTGTCCTAACCCCCAAAAAAGCCAAGCCCCGTTTTCTGGTAGAATAAATCCCCCCAAGAAACCCTCTTCCCAGGGGACACTTCCCCCTTTCAACGGAATGAAAAGATCGTATGGAAATTGAAATGCGTCTGTATATATATACTCCTGTTATTTGTGCCGCCCCCTTTAATTATTTGTGCCGCTTTTTTTAAGAAACCTGCACATGTTAAGACACTTGTCCTAACCCCCAAAAAGCCAAGCCCCGTTTTCTGGTAGAATTAATCCCCCCAAGAAACCCTCTTCCCAGGGGACACTTCCCCCTTTCAACGGAATGAAAAGATCGTATGGAAAATGAAATGTGTCCGTATATATATACTCCTGTTATTTGTGCTGCCCCCCTTTAATTATTTGTGCCGCTTTTTTTAAGAAACCTGCACATTTTAAGACACTTGTCCTAACCCCCAAAAAAGCCAAGCCCCGTTTTCTGGTAGAATAAATCCCCCCAAGAAACCCTCTTCCCAGGGGACACTTCCCCCTTTCAACGGAATGAAAAGATCGTATGGAAAATGAAATGTGTCTGTATATATATACTCTTGTTATTTGTGCCACCCCCCTTTAATTATTTGTGCCGCTTTTTAGAAAAAAAACGCACATTTTAAGACACTTGTTCTACAGGATATTAAGGGAATTGAATGAAAAAAAAAAAATTCTTAAAGTGCCTCAACATTGCAAAATCATATTTTTTCTACTACTTGGTATTAATGAAACGCATCTTTTCCGGAAAACGCGATATTTCTGCGGTGAAGATTTAATGAGTTACTTGCACCATCTTATCTTGATTAACTTTTGACCACCTGTGATCGCCGGTCTCCGGCGCTCTCTGTGGTCAGACGTACAAAGTGAAACGAATAGCCTGATCGTTGATGCTAACTCTGTATAAATAATACAGAGAAAGAGAAAGAAGGAGAATAGCTTTTTAGATTAATTAATGACGTAGAATAGAGAAAATGGATAGGGATTACGAAAAAACACTTTTTGAACACAGAGCACGATAAGAAATAATTTATATAGGCATTTACAAGGACTTGTTAACAAAGACTCATCAAGCATACATTCAGGACAGGCTTCTATTATGTATTTCCAGTAATTTGTAGTAATCACCGGGAAATAATTTAAATTTAGTCAATATTTCTATGAAAAAAATAAATTTCTTGAAAGTGTGAAATGTGTGTTTGAAATCCGAGAGTAACAAACAAGGGATAAAGACAGAATTCTTCCGACCAAAAGAATGTTATATTCGGAAATATTATTTTGACACACAAACAAACAAACAAACTACCTAATCATGCACCCTAAACATGTATATATCTCTTATTCAAATATCGGTTGGGTTGAAATTAAAATGTCATGTGAACTTATGAAATGCTGTATTTCTAATAAAGTCTGATATACATAAAATGTAGGGGAATAGGCTCTAAATAAACTCGTGAATATATCTGTCTATTTACCCCCAAATGTCTATTATCTAATTGTATTTTTAGCTCACCTGAGCGAAGCTCAAGTGAGCTATTGTCATAGCGCACCGTCCGGCGTCTGTCCGTCGTCCGGCGTCCGGCGTCGTCCGTCGTAAACTTTTCACATTTTCGACTTCTTCTCCAGAACGGCTGAACAGATTTTGATGAAACTTGGTAGGTATGAAGTACTCATGGTCCCCTTCAAGTGTTGTTGTTTTTCGTCCGGATCTGTCATAAGGTGGCGCCACCACAGCCAAAAGTAGGTCACGGGGGGTACCCTCCTTTGACAAACTTCTTCTTCAGAACCGAAGCATGTATCGACAAACCGAAAGCATCAGGATGATCTAGAGAGATGTCTTAAGAAGTGTTGTTATTTTTGGTTCCACTTCGAAGTCAAATTTTTGACGCGTTTTTGACGTCTTTTCGGACTTAGTCAGAAATGCACATTTTTGCACTATTTCTTTAAATAACTCAATAAGTGTATGATTTTACACACTCATTTACTACATATTTATCATATTTAACTTACTTAATGCTTTGATATGTATTTTATGCTTAAATTTTATTTTTAATGATTTTTTATGAATTTTTTTCTTATGTAAAAAGGAAGGGGGGGGGGTGATTTTCATACATTTTCTGCTTCTTTTCTATAACCACTCTTCAGATTGTCATGACAATTTGTAGGTATGAGGTACTCATGCATGGTACCCTACAAGTGAAAGAATTTTGTCAAGATATCCACTTTTGGATTTTTAAGGAATATCTTTTAAGATTGTACATAGGTATAATGTATGTTTTCCATTTTTAGATCGACCTTTCATCCATAGTTACAGCTGATAATTCAACAAGTGACACATGCTCCAATGTCTTATTGATTGACCTTTTATGTGATATGATTCAATTATTTAAATTCTTTATACTTGTTTAGAATTTTATTTTTAAAGTCGGAACATAAGCCATTTTTTGCCGTGTAGGATCCAGATCCCAGTTATTTTTCAAGTACTTTCTTACCAAAAATAGGAGAAAAATTCTCAATTCGCACTGGCTTAAACACATTGACACTACTTTTGAATGTTTAGAAATTTTATTTGAATTACATAGAAAAAAATGCCGTAAAGATTAAAAGTGCACAACTTTTTAAATATTTTTTTCAAAGCCATGCACCTGGTTCCGGACTGGAATTATTCGAATTTTATGATCTGGATCTGAGGACCCATTTTCACACGTATTCTTCCACACATGCAGATGTCTCACACACTTTAAACTATATTCAAAATTTTATTTCATCTATCTAGTAAACAATCACGGGAAGACAATTCAAGATAAACATTGTGTGTATTTTCCACCAATTGTTGAAAATAATAAGAAAATAATCGGAACTATTTGACAGGACAATGACCTAGATAATGACCTGGACAATGATCTAGATAATGACCTAGATATGCCTATCTGTATCCTGTACCCAAAGGGGATTCCCCATGTAGTAATGTGATACCTTTAGTACTGCGATACATTTCAGGAGATACAGTGCAAACGGAATAGATTTTTATACTTGGAACACTTTCGTAATGGTTATCATTCATGTACTTGGAACACTTGCATGTACTTGTTATCATATATAAAGTTTGCTCGAATTTCCTCTGTCTTAGACTCTCTTAGATGAAGTACTAATTTACGGACTGATTTCTTGAAGAAACGTCTAATGAGTAATCTCCTCCTCTGGATTTTGAGAATGCATAGGACATTTAATATCTGAAATTCTTGAAAATAAATAATTCAGTTCAGAGTTCCTGAAATCTTCCAATGAAATGTTGGACCACAGAAAGCTGTTATTTTATTAGAGAAAATAAATTATTATTCACAACCTTAAGCCACTGTGTTCGTCATCTTGTATGTATAATATTTCTAAGAGGAACACAGAGACCTAAGGTTTTGAATAATAAAACATTTTCTCTCATAAAACGACAGGTTCCTGTGTTAAAGACATTTGGGAATTTTTATCTGTTCAAATAATAGATACATGATGAGTTTTTATCGGACCAAATAACTTTTTTGTCGGCAAATCCGATGCAACCGATACATTTCATGAACTCTCTCTGCTAACAGACCTATGATGAGGTAAAACAATTAGTTAACAGTAAATAACGATGTCGTAGGTCTGCTAGTTGGACAAGCTTAACAATTTCATGGGCCTTTTAATTTGTTTCAAACTGCGAAACCTAGAGAAACCACTTGGGTTGTTGAACAGCGTATGCTGAAATGCAACGCTCCTTCTCGCCTGTCGAAATATGCATATAAGGCAAGAAGCGCCGCATTTCAGCATATTTTACTGAAAATTATTTGTTCAAGTGGCTTCACTGGGTCATGAGATTTGATACAACATACACTGCTTTTTTGGAAAACAAACTGGCCCAATTTCTGCACAACTCACTTGAATTGATAAATATTGGATCAAAATGATTTTAACAGTACGTTTCATGTATTTGAGATGAAATCAATACTATTCAAACGCATAATTCATAGATTTCAGTGAATAAAGGCAAAACCGAAAAATCTTTGTTTTTTATGCCCCTGGAATAAAAGATTCGGGAGCATATAGTTTTTGGCCTGTCCGTCTGTCTGTTTGTCTGTCTCTGTCTGTTTTCCGAAAAACTTTAACATTGGGCATAACTTTTGAATGGAAGCTGGTGATAGAGGTTTCATATTTCACATGTGTATTCCTTGTGACAATACCTTTCCATTGATACCAAAATTTTTGACCTCATGACCATAACCTTGACCTTTCACGTACTTCTCAAAAACTTTAACATTGGGCATAACTTTTGAAACGTTAGTGATAGGGCTTTCATATTGTACATGTGTATTCCTTGTGACAAGATCTTTCCATTGATACCAATATTACGCTGACCCTGATCTCTCACATACTTGACAGAAAATGTTATACTAACAAAGATGCCGCTGGGGGCATTCTCGTTTCACAAACACAGGCTTTATAATTTCTGGCATGCTAGCTATCAATAATGAAAGGTTTTGTGTTCAATTTTAAATAAACTTAATTTATGAAATCATTTCATTGTTTTATTCTTTTTCTGCTGCACATTAATGTGGAATGTTACAATATGATTTTATTTTTGATGTTGCATAATTGAACTATACTAGCTGGGCATATGACGTTGGACCACTTTATCCGTCTTTTCAAATCAGTAAAAAAGTTATTGTTTTGAAATGTGACTATTTTTTCTTTTTTGTACTTTTAAAGGTTGTCTGAAAAAAAAACTTCTCTGCATCCGGCAAAAATCTTTTTAGAAAGGTTGTGGGCTAAAATCCTGGTACTGGCACTATCAGTATTCAATGTCAGTATGTCAATTAGAGCGTGCATGGGTATCAGGTGAGCGTTGTGCCCCCCTGGGGCTCTTGTTTAACATCCCCTTTTAATTTTCTTGAATTGTAATAGTGTACAAAACACTACATAGTAAATGGGACAATAATTATCATTATTTCAATTCTTTTTTGTAGAGTATTCTGTTAAATTCACTGTTCATCTATGCTTCATACTACTATCTGAAATGCTTTCTGTTTCACTCATGACGATTTCACCACACATGTGGTCAGCAGCAAGATTTAGCGATAAGACGCTCGGCTATCTTCCGCTGCAGGTGTAAATGGACACTAAAATCACAAAATACGGGGTTAAAACGCAGGAATTTTTGCAAATGAATTATGCCATCGCAAATTGATTCATATTTGTTATATGATGGACTTAAAACATCCTGTAATGTAGAGGCACTTTAAAATCGGTTTATTCGGTACGGATTTGAAATTCAAGCATCTGGATGACCCAGATTTCATAATGAACACAACAAAAGCCGATTGTTATCAGGTTATTAGAAAAGGATAAAAACTTATTTGTGCTGCGGCACAAATAACAGGATATTGCCCCTGATGGATGGGCAATGGTGTACCCTTATCACACTGGATTATACATGTGTATACGATTTTCTCTGAAAATTTTGATTATTTTGTTTATATAACATCTTAAAGTGTAACTGAAATTGGACACTTTTTGCAAGACTGCAGGACTAGTTACCGCCTATTTGGCTCCTATTTCTGTAAACTGAAATATTTTGTTCCAGTTCTTTCGCAGTAATAATAGTAATCTTTACTTGATAGTATGGTGCCTTTTTTTATGAAAAAACCCCGAAGCAAATGACCACATTGATAGATTGAATACACCTACCCTCTCCCCAACCCCAGTATTCATGTCAATAATCCTCTTCTTGTTATTTTAACAAATATAGCAACCAGATGAGATTATTTTTTTCATAATCAGGAAAATATATGTCTAAAAGCCTTCTGACAAATTTTCATGTCATTATTTCAACCCTAAGTCCCTCTAAAATGCAGTAGGCGGTTACTGGTTCTCGACCAGTATTGTTTCATAAAGACATCTTGTTTGCGTTAACTTCTAACTCATTGTAAATACATTGTACACATGTCTACATTGTGCACATGTCAATTTTTTTCCCAGTGTACTGGTATCTATGTCAAGAGAAGCCATGCCTGCGAGATCGACAGGTATTAAAAAGAGAAAACAAGATGGAGAGTTCAATACGTCGGAAACTTATACGCAAAAAGTCAGGAATAGAGTTTCAAAGAAGAGGGTATGTATTTTGAATGAGAAGTTCAAAAAATGTTTTGAAAACCTTGTCTAGTTTTTTAAATTTTAACATGTTTAAAGAGTAATTTTCTGTTTGAAAGGTGGACATGTATTGGATACAGAATGCATAAGGAAATTGCAAATTACATGTACATCATGTACCATACAGTAAACGTAGAAGTTTTTGCGCTGGGGTAATTTTCACCATCATAGGACTTAGCAAACCCCCCCCCCCCCTGCAAAATAAACCTGCTGCACTCTTATAACAGTACAATTGAAGATATGTTTATATCGTCAAAAAATTATTTCCCCAAAAGGTAACATCTTGATGTGGTAATCCAGAAATTTTCCCTTGCAAAAATACTCAGATCTACAGTATACCAGTATATGGTACATTTACACGTATATGATGTCAACATGGTCAAATGAATCTAAGTCGAGTTACATCTAAAATCAAAATTGCACATACATTTTGTATAACTCTGAAATTATTTTGAAAAAGTTTGAGAATATTGCATTTCCCTTGGTTTGATACTCTATCATCTTAATTATTTTTCTAGGTAACTGATACTGACTGCCTCAACAATAATAGGGAAAGTGTCAATGAAGAAGTCCCCGTCACTCATGACTGTAGCGACAGATTGTCCAATAATTCCGTAGCAGAATACAACCTCAATTTCAAGGTAAGATATCCAACTTAAAATATACATGTACTTAGAATTTGTAAATGGTGCAGTTACATGTACCATTTTTATCATCAGTGTGCATGCTTGCATTTTGTTGTACCAAGTAATAGATACTACTGTTATTGGGCTAAGGGAATATGGTATATCTGTTTAATTCGGTATTTTCAATGACCAGCAGGGTTTTTTCTAGCCCTTGATGTCAGGGGCCTGGGCCGATGAATTTGGGAATTTTGTAACATTTCAACCTAAATTGGGAAATAAATTTCAAACAACAAAAAGATATATTCATGCAAATTATCCCTTATCAAATCAATGGCATGGACCACAGGGCTTTGATCATTTAAAAGAAACTTGATTTACTGCTCATTTCTTGTTATTAATTCAAACTGTTGTTTTTTTTTTTTTTTTGACATGTTTTAGGGAAGGAAGAAAGTACCATTTATTCAGACCTTCAAGCCTCTCTACCAGCATAGTGGAAATGTAGTACACTTCACACAACAGTATTTTCAGGGACAGTCCATGCCTTGTAGGCTTAAACATGTAAGTCAATGTCAGGTTTCATGTTTCGTTCTGCGTAACTTGTATGCCACAGCTTTGCTAGTAGGCTTCCTGCATCTTCACCATGCTGTTGATGATTTAGAATAGATAGAAAGAAAGGCTATTAACAATTCATTTGAAAAATAAGTGAATTTTCCACCTTGCTTGAATTTGAATTGGTCTACTTTGTAAAAGAAGCTTTTGACTGGTGCATTATAGTTTTTCATCACCCATCTCGGAGTTCTTGAAGTCTTCCCATAAAGTGTTGGCCATTTGGGCATTTTATGGGTCCAAATTGAGTATTTGCGGAATACATGAGTTTTTTCCCCTTACAGACGGTATCTGACGTAAAACCATTGTGACATCATGAAAATGGTATGGTAACGTTGATTTCATACTGTCATTTCCCAGACTTTTAGGACTGTTTCGGTAGAATTTGATGACGTCATAGTCAGTCTACGTCAGATACTGCTCAGATGGGAAGTAACTCTTGTTTTCGAAAATAGCGAATAATAGATATAACGTGAGTTTTTATGGGACCAAACGATTTTTTATTAGCAAATCTGATTAAACAGATACATTTCATGAACCCTGCATATTGTTCACTTATGAAAGCACTGTCATAGAGACAATTTTTCATTAGGTGTTACAGTGAAACATATGCTAAGCATTACGTGTACGGCAGACTCCATGATAGAATTCTGTAATTGTCTTAAATTACTTTCCATGACTGTGATATGAATTACATGTAATTGAAATCTTCCTATATAGAGTTTGACCAGATCCATTGTTGACATGGTGTCAGACATGCAGCTCTGTAGGACTGCCAGCCCGTTTGACCGGCGAGTGACCGCCATGGAGTGGCACCCCACCGACCCTAACGTGGTGGCTGTGGGGTCAAAGGGCGGAGACATCATCATATGGAACACCAGAACCATGAACAAAGATAAATTCATTCAGGGTGTAAGTAATTCATACATATTTCAGACCTGTCTACTTTTACAATTTTGACGTATTTTTTACGATTTTCGACTTTCGATTACGCCCTACGCTTTCGCCTTCCAATTTTATGCCTAGACCTCAATTGACCCTTCCGATTGCGGGAAAATGATACAAAATTTCGTGACGTCACAATGCTTTTACCTCCGACAAACAAGCTTCGAACCTCGGTCAAACATCAAAATTGCATTGTGACGTCATTGAATTTCTCAAATTTTTCCCGCATTTGGAAGGGTCAATTCAACAGTAAAATTGATATTCCGATTTTTATAGCACTTGATCATGTTGATTGAGTGAATGCCTTCCATAGCCATATTGATTAGGCAAGCGCTTGTATAGTAAAGACTTACAACAATAGTTGAAGCAGGTGAAAAAGACGATGTTTAAATTAGTGGTTCATATTACGCTTTAGTTCCCAACATAACACCTTTTTGAGCAAAATATTACATTTTTGGAAAGAAACAAGTGGGCAGGTCTGTTATTTGTACATGTATATCCTGCAAGAAATACATTTTAGATTACCACCTTTTGAAATCTTTTCCGAGTAAATTAAAGTTTTACCTACATTCAGTTGTTTTAATTATAGTTTTTTCCGTGGATGCAGTCCAATATTGAATTTACGATGTAACATTTGCATTATAATTTCATAAGAGAAGGACAATCGCAATAACTACATTGTACATTGTTTTGCATAATATGGTACAGCCAAGCTCAATAATCATTAGGTACATGTACATCAAGGGTCTCTGTAAAGTGCGAAACGAAACAAATCGAAACCAAACCAAACCAAACGAAGCAGATCGAAACAAAACAAAACGAAATGAAACAGATTGAAACAAAACAAAACAAAACATGAAACTTAAGGAATATGAGAAAAAGAGGAAAAATCGCCGAGAACGAATATTTAACATGTTTAAAGACAAGATCAGCATGTATTATTGCCTTAATCCAAGAGTTCTACATTTGTAACTACTGCCAAGAGGGTTTCTTGAAAGAGTCAAAGTTTGACAATTAAAAAAGTAAATGTCAAATGTCATTCATGTATTTAAGAGGAATAAAGGGGAGGGGATAGAAAACCATGCTAAGACACCGTAATGATATCATAAAACGGGTGGGGGGGGGGGGGAGGGGGGCACATTTCCTGAAATGTGTCCCCCCCCCAGTATTTGTTCTCATTTTTCTGATAAAGTTTTCAAATACACATAACGGAACAGTTCCGTTTCCTCTGTACTAGACTCCTCCCTGCTAAATAATGTTTTTTTCTGCCTATGATGAGGTTATTCATCCCATTCACTCTCCTTTAATCCTTTAAAATGCAATTGTGTTACATACCGTATATATTACGTTTTAATCGTCAACTTTGACCCTTTAAACCCCCCCCCCTCCACCCAGCCACAAGAACTAATGGTTGAAGACAATAATATATGCAGATATTGACATCCGTGCTAGTTCTCTGCATTTACATAAATTTTTCTCAAGTTCTTTAAGATTTATGTTTTGTTTCGTTTCGTTTTGTTTCGATTTGTTTAGTTTCGTTTCGATTTGTTTTGTTTCGTTTTGTTTTTGTTTCTTTTTGCACTTTACAGGGACCCTGTACATCAACATGATAATTGTATAATGTTTCAGTTAGTAGGGGTATTAAGGTCACACAAATGCTACAACTTATATATACATGTACATCATAATGATTGTACATTTTCCTTATGTATGAGCTCATATCCAATCATTATTGCACTATTACATGATTAAGTGAAATTATACTTGTATTTTGAAAATAAGATGGGAGCAGGTGGTATTATAAATGGCCTAAAGTTTTGGCCGGAGGACAGCTCACGTATCGTATCAGCAGCTGTTGATGGTACAGTCACATTGCATGATGTCGAGGGACGTGATACAAGGATTCTGGTTGACACTATGAACCCAATTGAGTGAGTTCATCTACTCAGGTCATAGTTCAAGGTCGGGTTGAATTTGGTATTGCAAAGCAGTAGACGATTTTAATGTTAAGTCGATGTGTGTCTATATACATGTAATATAAGTAAGCACTGATATGAAAATGGTCCATTTGTGACAAAATGAACCGGGGAAGGCAAGAGTCTTGTATAAAACCTAGTGACCTGGTATCATCCTGTACCAGGTCATTAGATGACTCGGTAACAAATTTACTCCACCGATGACCTATTTCGATAATTTTCATGGATGTCATTGTCTGATCATGCTACGATTTTAACACAAAGGACAACATTCTAGCGTCATAAGGGATCGGGTATAAAAGTCTAGGCACCCGTATAAGATATACCATGTTGTCATGTGACCGTTTAGCCAATTTCTTTGCGGGATTACCAGGCTATCTAGTCATAGATGGAGTAATATCACATTGGAAATGCATCTGGCTTCTGCAAATTTTAAATATAAACATTGTGGAAATCTTTCGTTACTTAGAGATACTCGTGAGAAACAAAATTCAAATTTAATGAAAATTGAAAATCTTTTTGGGGTAATGTTTCGCTTCAGCTTGCAATTTCAAATTCAACCCTGTCTGAATTAAGACATTTGCAGAATATAGTTCCTGTTAACTGATTCCTAATACTGCATGTCTTATAACAGAAAGGCTCTGGAGGGAATATTCAGGCCATGCGGTTTTGGGCAGAGGATTATGGGAAGGTTGTTACGGCAGGGTTGGACGGTACGGTAACACTACATGATTTTGACAACAGGAATTCTTCTGTTACATTAGCAGACACACTTAACTTTTATGAGTGAGTAAATGTAATTTAGAATCTGACTTTACAGTTGGAATGATTCACTGCAGTTTTCGATAAACTGTGGTTAATGTTTACAGTTTGATTCATAGTATAGCACTGCCTTTATACCAAGCTATTTTGATTCATTTGAAAAACAACTTATTTCAAAAACATTTGCACACAAAGTTTCAACATAGATTAATTAAAAGGAACTTTATGTAAAGTCGTCCATGATATCTCAAGGTGATGGACACTTCATAGTATAGCTCTCTTCTTGGGATGCTTCTTTTAGACCAGTAGGAAATAAAATTTAAGAGTGCCCAAAGCTTTATCTTAAGTCTGATTTGATCTTTTGGCTGAAAAATCAAAGAATTATGATATGAATTATACCAAAAGCAAATATGTCGTCATGATACGTGCAGTACATACCGTATTGTGAGCAGAATGTATTTTTGCACTAGTATGTATGTTTAGTATTTGCACAGCATGTATATCCCCAGCAGAGTCTTTCATCTTAGATAGCGTTATAAAAAACATACCGGTACTTATTTGTGTTGTCATACAGATACACGTATTTCCTTTCTGTACCCTCATCTAATTTCATAAAGTGTAAATCATGATTTTAGATACTTGATCAATTCACAATGAAATTGATACCTTTTTGAATATCAGGGTTTCCTGTAACTCTGAAAATATCTTAAAGTTTGTTATTCATATTCTTGATGAAGAGCAGTCTCACGGTAACATATATTTTCGTATTGTGCTGTGAAAATTTACTGAGTAAATCATGGAATAGATAGATGCATGCTATGTTTTTCAGTTACTGGTACTGTAGTGTGGATATCCAGTCCAGAGGAAAATTTGTTGTTGCTGGTGACAATGTTGGTAAAGTCCAATTTCTGACATATGATGGCAAAATAGTACGTATGTTTACCTCACTAAAAATATTTTAACATCTGAAGAAATGATTGCACTTTGAGGGACCATTTTTGGCTGATTTGCGGTGTTAGTCCAGCCAGTCTGCACATGTGATTGATGATAACTATTGATCCATCAATCTTTTTGTACATCTGGCACTCTTTTGTAAACGTTGTTGTTGAAGCAAAATCTGAGCAACAAAAAGGGAAAGAAATATAAATTATTATTGTGTTGCAAGGACTTGTGACCTTGACCTATATATTGACTTCATAAATTAATTCATTGAAAGATTAGCATTGTGATTGGACTCTACATGCAGTACTGTCTGTAACAGTATTTTGTTTGGGCATTGTAGTCAAACAAGCAAGTTCTGAACACTCAATGGATTGGATTTCCAGGTACACATGTACCTGATCTCTTTCAGTAGATTCCTTTTATCCAACTTAGTTTTCCCATTTCCGAAACGACCCTAGTTATTTCCGTATTTATCTTATTTAAAGATTCTAAATTGAATAGTTATGGGTCGAAAGATGTCATTAATAATTTTAGAATACACTGATTAGCAAAGAAAAGCAACATGGTAATATGAAACCAGTATTATATTTTCTCACGCATGTCTCTATGAAAAATTCAGATCCTCGACCAGAAGCTTCACAAGAAGAAAGTGACGTGTTGTGAATTTTCTCCGAGAGAAGAATGGTTGTTGTGCACAGCATCCACCGATAAAACCGTACAATTCTGGGACGTGAGGAATATCAAAGACAAAAAAAGTGTTCTCTACACCTTGCAACATGACCATCCCATCAACTCAGGTACTTACTACTGACACAAGTCATTTTCCCCTGCAAAAGTTATGACGGTTCTATGCCTAGATTTTATACATATAGACACTGGACATTGCATCATTTAATTTGGCAAAGTTTTTCATCCTGACGTTATATTTGATTGCACAATCTTAATGCATTGTCACTATCTATATTCTGACTTCTCAGTAGAAATATAGCAAAATTTCATAATTTTTGTGGCTGTCTGTCTGGATTATTCAAAGATAATCTGTTCAGTGATATTAGATAGGTTTAGAAGGCTTATTGGTATGGATCTACATGTATGTACATGCAATCAATAAGTATGAGGGGTTGGGCAGGGTGAAAGGGGTGCAGGAGGAGGGAGAGAGGGGGAGAGGAGGAGAAAGGGGGAGGGAAGGAGGGAGAGAGGGGGGAGGTAAGGGGATGGGAGGGAGGAGAGAGTTACATCCCCCCTGTCAGCCCCCCAAGTATACAAATACCGTAATCGTCCGAAAAAAGTCCGCACGAGTAGATATCACGCAGGCAAAAAATTGCGCTGAAAATCGTGGAAAAAACTCTAATCTAGTAAATAATACGCATTAAAAAAATCGAAATTTCGCCGATGTTTTCTCCCAAATTAATCTATATTAACATTAAAAATACCAAAGAAACGGCCCACTCGGTAATTATAATTGTAGATATAAACGTACTCGTTTTTAAAAATAGTTTAATTAGATAAGTAACTTAATTAGTTGAATTATTAATGTACCCGTAATTAAAAATAAATAGTGAAGCAATTACTAGATGTTTTCGTGATCGCTTTGATGGCCCGATATCGCTTTGATGGACCGAAATTAATAACATTTATATTAACGTAATGACTTGAATTAGATACCGATTACAAAATAATCCATAGTACGATTGAAAGAATGAGGATTGACAGCCATATTATGTATCAATTAACTGAACTGACCATTGAAATTTACCGTTAGAATAAGCCTATTTGAGAAGATTTTACTTCCCCCTTCACCTGTCAAAAGTGACAGATCAATTTAATGCTTGACCGCACCGCTACCGGTGAAGGCTATTGTTTCCGTTCATCACCCCTCGGGGTAGACAGGTGTTTAAACTCATACAGGTATTTAACATACATGCACTTGTACGATCTGTGTCAATATGGCTGTCAATCCTCATTCTGACTTTAGATGACCAGGTACCGTAAATACTTGAACAAATGTTATTGTAACGCGATTGCTTACGTACGCACGGACTGGTAGCGTGAATTAAAGTCAAATATACTTACAAAATTGATCTATTGACGAATTCTCCGTTCAGAAAAAAAGGTCTCGATATTCTAAACCAGTGTATTGACCGCATTCAAGATTTTTTTTAGCAAATTGCCATAAAAAGTAGCGGGTAATACACCGACGGAGACGGTAAGCAGTGAGTTGGAGGAATGATTTTTATGAACAGGTCATTTCCATCATTTTCTACAATTTCAATGGGCCTTTTCATAAGAATATACATATAGACTTAAATAGGCCCTCTTTCAAATGAATTGGTCAATGGTGAATGGCTCTTGTCCTTTCCAACCACTGAAATAAGTAGAAAATAGTAGATGCTTAAATAGTTGGTGTGTACTTTTACATGAACTAGTCTGCTTTTATCGATGATTTAAAATGAACATGTCCAAATGTCTATGAGATCAAAATCTAGATGAAATGTCAAATTAAAAGTTAGAAAATATACTCAAATTACATATACAATTTACATGTATATGCACAACCAATGTAATTCCCTGAGATGAAACTATTGAAAGGAATGTGCTGCATTTTGCATGAAAAAGCATGTGACGTCACAATGCATAAGATCTAAAGAAACATACCGCGACAGCTGTTCCAATCTGCAAACCTTACCTGAGGTGACATGAATATCAACGTCACCTTGTTACCTAGAAAAACGCGATTTCAAAAAACAAGAATGAAACAGACAATTGTGGTGCATATATATAGAATAAATGTCATAATTTGTGTTTTGTTACTTGCGTGCATTTATCGCATGAAATGCGCTTATGCGCATTACATGTACGATAAATGCACTTGCTGTGTGTTGCATACCCGTAACAAAACACAAATTAAGACACTTATTCTCTTTGTACAAGTAATCATGACATGCATCTACTGTGTGATAAAAAAGTCTACATGTCTTTGTTTCTGTGTAGTTCATTCATGATTGACACGTTCAATTGACAGCTTGAAGTGATTTACTGTATGCAAATAAATAGTGACTTCTTACCCAGTAATTCCGTTAACATGTACTGTACGTGCACTCATTTCAGTGGGATTCATATTTTAGCGGAGTTAGCTGCTAAGACTTCACTATTTGAAGAATATGCTGAATATTAATTATTATGAATCTCTTATAGATTATTGTTGAAAATAAATCAAAGCGCTAATTCAAGATTACGCTAATATGTCAGTTTACCCAATTATGCTCTGTTTCCGCTAAAATTAACTTGCGCTAAAATAAGTACACTACAGTATTCAAAGGGGTTTCTGCAGCTCTCTATTCTCCAGTTATTTTTCAGATTACATGTATTTCTATCTTACAGCATTCATCCAATCGGGTAACACAAGTCATATTCAGATAGGATTTGTAACAGATTTGTTATTTTGTAGCTTACTTTAGTGACAGATTTGTTATTTTGTAGCTTACTTTAGTAAGACCGATGGTTGCCGTCTACTTACCACCGACCAAAAACATCAGGTGCGCGTGTACTCAGCCCCGGAATGGCACCTAGAGAAAACCATCCATCATCCTCATAGATTCTTCCAGCATATCACTCCCATTAAGGTATCAGATCCACATTAAAAATATACAACAATTTGTTTTTGAAGGGACTTGGAAATAATCACTGAATGAATTAATTGAATTTATGCTGTACTGACAACAAGATATCAAAATTTGCCTTACTACACTGAATGGTCTTGAATGACCTAAGAGATCGACTTCAAAAGTCTGAAATAAGATACGGTCAAGGTTAGATAACATGGTTTTGTGACCTTAGTTTTGCAAAGAACTAGGTGCGCTAACCCCTGATATCAGTCCTATAATTTCGATGAAAAATATTTTTGATAAACAAATTATTAATTAACACTTTTTGCAAAGTTGAATGTTTGAGAAAATACCGTGTCACAATTTTGATCCCTCGTAACGTCACGCGTGTGATGTATGACATCATGTTTTGACATCATTTACCCTGAATGATGCAAAACTGAGGAAAATCATCGTATTTTATACACAAATCTTCAAAATTTATCTATTATCCAGGCCTTGCCCACGAATTTTTTTATGCAAATTTAAAGGCCAATCAGAAATCCATCGCTTGACACAAAAATATTTATGGGCAAGGCCTGGATTACCACTTGATTTCAGAGTTTTGTATTGAAATATCATTCATTTATTGATATTTTTCAATGATTTCAGCGTTTTTAGACGTTTTGAGCGACGTATTATTCAGTATAGGACTGTGAAATAAAAAAAAGGTTTCATGATTTGGACTCACCATACATTTGACATTTTATAAACTAGAATATTATGGATAGATAAACAACTTTGAAAATAGGGCCGAAATGAAAGGTTACCGCACCTACTCCTTTTTACCATGGTCTAAAGACTATTCTTCTTTATGATAGTACATCTGTTTGGTCATTTTTGAATAAAAGGTTATAGAAAGATGTAAATTGAAATCTTAGGAAAATGGTGAGCAATATTTCTCTCCATAGAAATTAAAATGGTCGGAATTAAATTTTTCTTTTATTAAAAGCAATGAAAAATGTTCAAATTTTTCTTGTTCTAGTATTACTATCTCTTACTTCTCAAGGCTACATGGCATCCTCTCCAGGATTTAGCCGTAATCGGCAGGTACCCTGACCCTAATTTTCCTGGTTACCATGACAATGAACCTCGTACTATAGACCTCATTGATGTGGAGGAAGAGAAGGTGGTAGCCTCCTTAGACGACCCTGCAGCCCCAGGATTGGTCTGTGTAAGTCAGTTCAAATACATACATGTGTATATAATCATAAAATTATGCTAAATTGTACTTATAATTAGTTACCTTCACCTTTGAAATTGACCTACTTGTTTATTATTACAGAGATGCAGAGTAACTTGTAAACTTCATCTCAACAGATTAAACTAATTTTCAGATGTTAGTGTTTATACAAATATATTATGCAGATGGGGGCATTTCTGTTTCACAAAAACGTCTTATAAAAAGTAATTTTCTTGCCATTTTCAAATTCAGGACTTAATATATATTTTGTCTTTTAGGTAAACAAGTTTAACCATCTAGGGGACACTTTAGTCTCAGGAATGGGTAAGTACATGTACATGTATTGTTTGATTTTACCCTGCTTTTGAATCTGTCTGTCTGTCCGACTATTAAGCACTCAGCCTAAAAAATTTTAACCTTGGATGTAGTTTTAAAATAGTTAGTAATATGACTTTCGTATTTCACATTGTATTCCTAGTGCAAAAGGTTTGTTTTGATCAAATATTTTTCTAAAATATCTTGACCTTGAACTTGTGATAAAATGTCTATAATTGGGGACCACATTAATATGCTGGTTATTATATTTTCGTTTTGGAATAGATACAGGTATCTTTCCAAGTTAATATCTATTTTATGAAATAATGGAACACTCAAGTGTTCATGAAAAGTATCAGTTTTATCGGATTTGCCGCTTAAAATGATTTGGTGTGACAAAAACTCGCGTTGTATCCATTATTTGGACCGATAAATATCCCCAAAAGTTCGACATTTCAATGTAAGATTTTCGAGAACTCTGGAATGCTCCATGTGAATTTTTCCATCATAATTTACATGTATGTTTTAATGAAATCGCCTGGCAGGTACCCTCCAATAAATTTCAAGCTCTTTATATTCTGCTCACTCATCGATTTTTCCACCATAACCTTGTGTATAGGACCTTTTGTGCGGGTGATTAAGCATAATGAAACTCTACACGGAATGTGGATGAAGGTCATTGTCAAGGTCACATATTTGACGTTAATACCCAGATTGATCATTCCTGACGTGAAGCGACGTGTATGTATAGTGAATGACATTTCTTTTTAAGGCATAAACATACTGCTCTGGAAGAGGAAAGAGGAGTCTGCTGAAATACAGGAATCTTTGATGAAGAAGTTTCCATCGAGTGGGTCGGGGTCAAGGTCAGGGCCAGCATCAGGGTCAAGGAGAAGAGGAAGGCCAGATGATGATGATGGACTGAAGAAGAAATCAAAGAAAGAACCCAAAACAAAAACGGTGAAAGACAAAACTCAGACTAAGACCAAAAGTAAAAAATGAAGAATATTTGATTTTATGAACGCGATCAAAGTGTTTTTGCTTTTTGTATGGAAATTATTTTTCCACAATACATTAAGAATACTCAGGTGCTATTTTTATGATACTCTGTTAACTGTTCAATTCTTTGAAAAGAAAGAGGAATACTTAAGGATCACTATGTTCTAGCTCTTGTCTGTCTGTATGTCTGTTTGTATTTCTATCATGCAAATAAGTCTGAAGGATGTAGCAGGCAATATATCTGATATCTATGCTCTGTGCATGCCATGAGAGTTGTACACCAATTGAACTTAATTGGCATTATGCATGAAAGAATAACTGTAATGATGACATATATTTAATGTACAATACATGTATCAAATTCGATCAAACTTGGAACAGGCAGCTCTTGATCATCAATGATTTAGATAAATTTTATTTTTGAAACGATATGATAGTGTGATTTATTTTAATGGAGATTGAAACGATATACATGTAATTGTGTGATTTATTCAGTGAATTGGTTTATGTTTTTGCATGAAAGTTTGACAAACTGTTACAGCTGACTGTTTTTAATTGCCCGTTGTGTTCAAATCAAAGTATAGTGTTCATGTTACATTCAGTGAAAATTACCAGGAATCTAGTATCATTCTTTTTAATGTCAGATTCACGTTCATTCATGTCACATCCATCGTTTCACAAACTCATCTTGTTTATTCTCTATATGGATCTCTAACCATAAGCAGCTTCAAATGTAGTACATGTACAAGTAAACATGTATAAGCCAATATTTTAAAAAAAAAGGCCTATTTTGGAAAAATATAAGACAATTCATTCTGGTAAGTTTATGGCAGACCTCTGAAAAATGAAAAGAAAAATCATGATATGATTTCAATTATGAGTTTTGAAGAGTATGGTATGCAGAGGGGAAATTTCTAAAAGTTGTCCAAGATCCAGTATGTATATTGTTTCAAAGGACATCATCCAGAAATTTGCCATTTGTATCGAAAACTTGCGGATTTTTTTTTTTGCCATTTTCATGATATTCATTCATACGAAATATTACAGGAGTGAAGAAAAGTTTAAGTAATTGCCAATGGAAGTTTTTAAGATAAGATATCTCTTTGATGTGGGAGGAAAAGTACCCTACCCACCATAAATATTTATCTGTGTAGTGAAAATTTTGAATTTTTCTAAAAAAGCACATTCTAGTATTTTCTGTTCTGATCTCATAATTGTATTAAAGTTGACTTGATATTGTCTGCATAATTCATTTTAATTCAGCAATATAATTTTGATTATTTCTAAAGCCATGTGTTTCCGTCAAAAATAGACATTTTAAAGCAAAAAGTGGAAAATTTTATGAAGAAAGATATCTATTGGTGAAATGTCATTATGATAGCTACATGGTTCATCTTTAGATTTTCAAAGCAATGAATGAAAAATGTAGCTTTTTCTTGAAAAATAACAATAGATGAGGTGGCCAGTACTAATAGACCATTTTCCGATCTTGTTAGAAAGCACAAAATTCCCGAGTCAACATCTTTTTGCGTTGTTTTTCAGTATGACGTCACTGTTAAAAGACGCAATTCCATAGTGACGTAACAATGAAAAAGTGCATGAAAATTGCCTACCTCGGACATTTTTCGTCATTTTGTCAGCCATTATGAATTTCGGCAAGTGGCCTATTTTAAAAAGGTACATGTAGTTAGTGAGTCTGTAACTGTGTACTGGTAACTTTACATGTATATTCATGTACATTTTGTTTTTCATAATATGTGTACGATTTAACCTTTTGTACAGGCTTTCAGGGAAATGATAATCAGTGTTTTATAACGAATATATGGACTTTTACATTCAACTTGTAATATATGTCTTGTTACTGTAGATTTATTGATTCTGTTACTTTTTGTGTCTGTAGAGAACCATATTGTAGTACAGTATTTGATCTTTTTTATGCTCGTAAAAACTTAATGTTTTTTGATCTAGTGAAAATGTAGAGAAGCAGTTAGGTAGAGAAAACTTGCAAATCATGCAGGGTTGTACATACATGTATCGGCCATAGTATTATCAAAAGGTGTAGTATTCTAATAGTGTATGTTTTCTAGACCCCCAGTAGTCAAAGGTGTGTTTTGAATGTCCAAACTTATAACTTTGTATTGTTAAACTTATGAATGATAAGTTAATGGGACTTTCATTCTTCACGTCCTCATTACTTGTATGAAGAGAAGACGTCAACCCTTCAATTGGCACAATTTGATGACCTCGACTTATGACTCGTTGAATAGAAATGTATCACTGAGCATATCTGATAGACCGCTAGCCTGAACGCAGATTCTACTAGCCCGGCAGAATTTCTAGTAGCCGTGGGCATTCCGTTTTTTCGATTTTAAAGTCATATTTTCGATTTGTGCAGGTATCTGACATAAAAGCACTCATGTGACGTCATTAAATTCCTATGAAAAAAAACATTATATGTAACCCTGTTTCCCTGAATTTCATGCTGGTTTCCTCAGAATTTCATGACTTCTCAATGCGTTGATGTTAGATACCTGCTCAAATGGGAAGTAACTCTCTATTTCGAAAATACCCAATTGGGCTAGGGAGTTTTCGTGAAGACTGCATGTAACTCATTTGGCATCATTATTGTTTCACAAACACATATGCTGTTCTTGTCATGAATGTTTTGCCTTCTTTTGAAAACAAAACTTCAATATTGAGCATATCTTCTAATGTTAAGTGACATAGGCTTTCATACACTGCCATCCATAAATTAGCATACACCATTTCTGTTTATGTTGCTGTTTGAAGTTGCGTATTTTAAGTTTGGAATCCATTGCTGTATAATTCTGAAGATGAACCCTTTAGAAATCAGTGTAACAAATTTGACCAAAAAATTTGCATTTTTAGCTCACCTCGACGAAGTTGAGTGAGCTTATGCTATAACCCCACGTGTCCGCGTCCGCGTCCGTGTCCGCGTCCGGTTAAGAAGTTTGGGGTAGCTCAGTATCTGACAATGTACTGATGCTACAGTAACCAAACTTGCACAAGTGATTCATCTTTGGATGCTGAGGTGAACCCATGCATCGGATGCAGCATCTGACCTACATTTTTCGCTTGAGTGACTTGGTTAAGAAGTTTGGGGTAGCTCAGTATCTGACAAAGTACTAATGCTACAGTAACCAAACTGGCACAAGTGATTCATCTTTGGATGCTGAGGTGAACCCATGCATCATATGCAGCATCTGACCTACATTTTCCGCTTGAGTGACTTGGTTAAGAAGTTTGGGGTAGCTCAGTATCTGACAATGTACTGATGCTACAGTAACCAAACTTGCACAAGTGATTCATCTTTGGATGCTGAGGTGAACCCATGCATCAGATGCAGCATCTAACCTACATTTTCTGCTTGAGTGACTTGGTTAAGAAGTTTGGGGTAGCTCAGTATCTGACAAAGTACTGATGCTACAGTAACCAAACTTGCACAAGTGATTCATCTTTGGATGCTGAGGTGAACCCATGCATCGGATGCAGTATCTGACCTACATTTTCCGCTTGAGTGATTTGGATAATAAGTTTCGGGTAGCTCAGTATCTGACAAAGTACTTATGATACAGTAACCAAACTTGCACAAGTGATTCATCTTTGGATGCCGAGATGGACCCATGCATCGGATGCAGCATCTGACCTACTTTTTCCACTTGAGTGATTTTGCTTTTAAATGCCAATATTGAGCAAAGTATAAGTGCTACATGTACCAAGCTTGCATATTGGATGTATCTTTGATCAAACTTTCATAAAATGACCTTGACCTACTTTTTCCACTTGAGTGATTTTGCCTTTAAAAGCCAATATTGAGCAAAGTATAAGTGCTAGATGTTCTAAACTTGCATATTAGATGTATCTTTGATCAAACTTTCATAAAATGACCTCGACCTACTTTTTCCGCTTGAGTGATTTTGCCTTTAAAAGCCAATATTAAGCAAAGTATAAGTGATACATGTACCAAACTTGCGTATTGGATGTATCTTTGATCAATCTTTCATAAAATGACCTTGACCTACTTTTTCCGCTTGAGTGATTTTGCTCTATAAAGCCAATATTGAGCAAAGTATAAAATGACCTTGACCTACTTTTTCTGCTTGAGTGGTTTTGCCTTTAAAAGCCAATATACATGTACTAAGAAATATGTTTGAATTGAATTTTGCTGTCACGAGGTGAGCTTCGTAATCTGTGATTACCTATGTTTTTGTAGTTTTATTCTTTTTTCATATAAAAATGACAATTTTTGGGAAAAAAGTTTGCTGATGAAAAGTGTCTTTATTTACGTTTTTGTTATCACAATTCACAATTTTGAATTACATTTATGTTAAGCCAATTATTATGGACCTTTCAAGTTTAGAATGGAAAAATTTGGATTTACGACTAAAGAATTCAGAGTGATTTCCTTGTTTGTATAGTTATTTTTGGATGGCAGTGTATGTCAAATGTGTACATGTATTTGTTGTGGCAAGGCTTGTCTATTGGTATGGAAGATGTTTTACCTTATCACTTTGGTTTCTGACCTACTGATGTGAGTACAAATGTATCTGAAGTTCGAAATCAAGTGACAAAAAATAAAGCTTGATATATATAGATAGCATCATTGTTTCAAAACATCACTTTGTTTAACGTGTTATTCTTAGTAAGAAAGATTTTTGGAAGCATATTCAATGTGTTTTTTTCCTGTTTGTTGATATTCATGATATTTTAAACCTATTTTTCAAGCTTTTCTGTCTGTCTTGCTGCAGTCTTTCCGAAAACTATTCGCAGCCATTAGCCTGAAGACAAAATTTTACTAGTTTTTTGTAGCGAGTTTTGGGAAAGACTGTTGTTTTCAAGTCAATGTCTATACATCTATCTCTTTTGAAATAGGAGTGAACTGTTTTCTTAAACTCCTCGTGTTGAAAATTTTGTGATAAATTTGTTTAAAATGAATATTATTCGTGTGTGAAAATGTCGTTGTCACAATTTATACATGTATCTTTTTATCCATTGTTTTGGTACCAATTTTCAGGGTATAGTCTGAAGATACGTACCAATGATGTGAGCATGTTTATACATGTATGTATTGAACCCTTTTTATAGATTTTTACATTCACATATGTTTCAAAGGTGTAATTAGATTTTACCCAAAAATGTGTTCATATTAAATGTAAAGAAAAGGAAGAAAGTCTCAGTTAAGTATATGTTGCATGTGAAGAAAAAACAGTGCGTTTAAGATAATGAAATACTAGTAGTTGTTCTATCGTAGGAAAATGATAACTGGATGAAAATTGAAGAATTTGCAAGAGAAGACCCTTATTGTTATGTTTGTGTTACTGAGGAAGTTCTAACATATAAAAGGCAATGACATATTGTTCTCCAAACAATTACTGTCCTGTACAATGAATCCAGAGCACCTTGTTTTGGTGATTTATTCTTTTATCTGAAGCATTTTCCTATAAATTATAGTTTCCGAGAATTAACTTCCTTTAGTCGTAACTGGAAATTGACTTCAACTTTCCACATCAGCTGCCCTCAAAACGCAATGTGAAAAAAAAATTCTACAGGAAATTCCCGTGTTAGATTCAAGCCGTTATCTGTTTGGATGATGACAATATCATATTTTAGAGAAATCCGGGGAAAACAGGGTGCTCTGGATTAGGTGAACAGGACAGTAATTGATGTTCAAGACAAAAACACTGTAGGACCATTGAACCCCAGGATTGAAGTTTCTGAACACAAAAAAAAATCTGAAATTGAAGTACTTCAATTTACCTTCTAACCGACTTAGATGGCAACTACCCCGGTAGCGTAGTGGTTAGCGAGCCCGGCTAGCATGCTTTATAGCATGCTGAAAGTCTGGGTTCGAGCCGCGCTGGTCCCAAGTATTTTTCTGTTCAGCTTTTGTAGGATGCTGAATCCATGACGACCATGAAGACGGTTTCTTCACAGATTCTTCACAAATAAGACAAGCCATTTCAAGGCCTGTGATTGGCTTAGCTCAAATGTTGCCATCTAAACAGATTTTAAATGAAATTAGGAAATCTCTAACAGGATTCAATCGCAGCACCCACAGCAAAACATTGAAACACCGAAATACGAAATACAGAGTGAGCAAGCACAACGAGAGACTCTGAAAGTGACAAGAAAGCACAAATAGCAAAGATTACATCAAATCATTAATAAAAAAAAGACACACATATTACACCAATGGGCAACGGATGTCTACTTAGGATGCAATCTGCCACATAAGTAGTAAATGGTGTGATGATCTAGATTGCATGCACACAACCCTCCTAACTGTGCAGTTATCCAGTGGTCTTGAAGAAAGCACATTATTTTTAGCTCACCTCAATAAAGTTGAGTGAGCTTATGCTATACCCCACGCGTCCGTGTCCGCGTCCCCATCCGCGTCTGGTTAAGAAGTTTGGGGTAGCTCAGTATTTGGCAAAGTACTGATGCTACAGTAACCAAACTTGCACAAGTGATTCATCTTTGGATGCTGAGATGAACCCATGCACTGGATGCTGCATCTTACCTAAATTTTCTGCTTGAGTGACTTGGTTAAGAAGTTTGGGGTAGCTCAGAGTGGCTTGGTTAAGAAGTTTGGGGTAGCTCAGTATCTGACAAAGTACTGATGCTACAGTAACCAAACTTGCACAAGTGATTCATCTTTGGATGCTGAGATTGACCCATGCATCGGATGCAGCATCTGACCTACATTTTCTGCCTGAGTGACTTGGTTAAGAAATTTGGGGTAGCTCAGTATCTGATAAAGTACTAATGCTACAGTAACCAAACTTGCACAAGTGATTCATCTTTGGATGCCGAATTGGACCCATGCATCGGATGCAGCATCTGACCTACTTTTTCCACTTGAGTGATTTTGCTTTTAAAAGCCAATATTGAGCAAAGTGCTACATGTACCAAACTTGCATATTGGATGTATCTTTGATTAAACTTTCATAAAATGACCTTGACCTACTTTTTCTGCTTGAGTGATTTTGCCTTTGAAAGCCAACATTGAGCAAAGTATAAGTGCTACATATAAACTTGCATATTGGATGTATCTTTAATCAAACTTTCATAAAATGACCTTGACCTACTTTTTCCGC
Organism: Pinctada fucata; assembly: GCA_028142955.1. Classification (NCBI taxonomy): domain Eukaryota; kingdom Metazoa; phylum Mollusca; class Bivalvia; order Pterioida; family Pteriidae; genus Pinctada; species Pinctada fucata. The sequence goes on along the minus strand of AP027102.1, from coordinate 44,714,860 downwards.
TTGAGTGATTTTGCCTTTTAAAGCCAATATTGAGCAGAGTATTAGTGTCACATGTACCAAACTTGCATATTGGATGTATCTTTGATCAAACTTTCATAAAATGACCTTGACCTACTTTTTCCGCTTGAGTGATTTTGCCTTTAAAAGCCAATATTGAGCAAAGTATTAGTGCCACATGTACCAAACTTGCATATTGGATGTATCTTTGATCAAACTTTCATAAAATGACTTTTTCCGCTTGAATGATTTTGCCTTTAAAAGCCAATATACATGTACTTAGAAATATGATATCAAGAGCATAAGTGTTGACAAAAAAGACCCCATGCTCTGCCTGCTGGAGTTGGCTCATCCATGCAACCACGTGATGAGTCCGATTAAATTTCAGAAGAGTTTGTTGGGGCCCTGTTTTCTCTAGCCTGATTGAGAATCTCGTGATCATGGTGTGGTAGTTTTGGTATTATTTGGACTGGGTGAGACAGGGATGGCTTCATTTGAGAATTGTTGAAAGAAAATATATTTCTATCTGATAATGGCAAATTTCTAATTCCCTCCTGATGGCTCCATTTAATATTGGAAATTTCTGAATAGCTGAGATATTGACAATGTGCTGATGAAACAGCACTATACTTAACTTTGGACACCCCTAACAGCCAAGGTATGTTACAAAATGACCTAAATAGCCTCGATTTTTGGGAACGTCTATGGGATATGGAATTAAACCCCTCAAAATGTCAGGTCATCCAGATTACAAGGTCAAGTCATCCTATAGACACAAACTACACTCTCCATAATCAAACTTTGCAAACCACTCCAGATGCTAAATACCTTGGTGTTAAAATCTCTAGTAACCTCTCATGGAACAAACATATCGATGAAATAACAAATAAAGGTCAAAGGTCGTTAGGATTTCTTAGAAGAAATGTCAGACCCGCCAGACTAAAACCAGAGAGCTAGCCTATACAAAACAATAGTAAGGCCACAGCTTGAATATACCTCTACCAGCTGGGACCACTACACTAAGGACCAAATTAACAAACTAGAGGCAGTTCAGCGCCGTGCAGCTCGATGGTGTCTAAATGATTTTTCCCCATACAGTAGTGTGTCAGACATGCTTGTTAACTTAGGTTGGCAAACACTTCAACAAAGGCGCTCCACAGCTAGGGCAGTACTCGTGTATAAAATAACTTACAACCTAGTTGCCATCTCCATGCCCCCATACTTCACGATACCCACTAGGACCTCTGCTAGGAACCACTCACTCCACTATCATCCAATAATTACAAATCGGGACTACTACAAATTCTCTTTTTTCCCCCCGCACTGTTGTTCTTTGGAATAGCCTCCCAAATTCTTTAGTGACTTCCAAGGACCTGGACTCCTTCAGAGATGCTGTCTCCCAGGTCCCCCATCTAGGCCCCTAAACCACTGTCTGTTTTTACCTTTTAACTAATGTACATATACGGTTTTAATATTGCACTTCCGATTCTAGACTAACTTGCACAGACGCGCAATCTGCTTAGAACACTCACACGAGGGCCTAGCAGTATATATAGATAGATAGATAGATAGACAAAGTGGTGGCATGCTCTTCGACGCCTGGTCTCACTACTACTTTTAAAACAAGTTTACTTCTGCTTAAATTGTAGACTGTGACATTCTTTTTAAAACAGTTTAGGGGGAGTGATTTTGAAAACTTCATATATATTTGATGATGTGATTTCTGACACGCTTGTGTTAAGTTGGAAATAACAGAAAAAAGTGAACTACGTGAGCTGGCATATTTTTTTTTTGAGGATTAAAGACTCGGGATGAACTTAAGATAACGCGCCCTTTCAGCTTTAATTGGATCTGTCAATGTTTATTTCTTTAATCCAAAACAACTGAAGTTATGGTCGGGGCCATGAATGTCAAAGGCAATTTATGAATCATCTTTTTATACAAGATAACATTTCATCCAAATATAAGTTCGACATATTGAATTTGTAGCCATATGGTCGTAACATAAGTTGTTCTTGTTGTATTGAAATTGATTTTCATTAGTATATCATTTGAATGCAACAAAACAATTGGAATAAAAATGAATTGATTGCGATAAGCTCTATGATTAATGTTGCACATTAAATGAATTGTAGAAACGAAGACAACAAGTCGATATATCATACGTGCCGTGGTCACAATCCGCCGTCCGCGCTATTGCTTGCTGTCTACGTGCAAAACATAGGCAGACTTTGGGTATCCGGACGGTGTCCGTGCGTTATCAGTACGTGGTCCGTAAGCAATCTCCTACGCATGCGTCCGATTTCAGTTCCGCTTTTTTTTCACTTTGAAATCTACCTCTGCCAGCATCGCCGATTGTTTGTCTGCCAGATTCATGCAGACTGAAACTTCGGCTTCATATTTGTAAATTAAGAGTTGCAAGTAAATACATCAGGTTTGACTACATTTATGAGCTATACACTGTACAAGCAATGCCTTTGTTTCAATGCAATACGATGCAAGATCTGGGATTCTTTCTTCATTTGCACGTTGCCAACACAATCAGATGAGCGAGCAACTTGTAACAAGATCATAGGCGGCACAGGCTTGCAATATAACCTTGCCGTCATCGCTATTTTCCTACGCCATTTAACGCAATTATAAAACCCGAATGGCATCGCAGATACGGCATGTCGTCATAGTGACGTCATTCGTACCTCTGACGTAAACAGTGCAAAAGATTCAAAGGCAGAGGCACATATTTGAGTGTTAAGGGACGTGTAAATGGAAAATGAAGGACGCGATTCTTATCTTGATGTAGTAAAATTTACAAAACTCACGTCTAAAAACGGTAGGTTTCGATTTATAGCTAGAATTTATATTTTTACTGGAGACTTCTCGCTCAGCTGATCGTGTTGGCAACGTACGAATGAAGAAAGAATCCATGATACTGCATCGTATTGCATCGAAAGATAAGCATTGCATGTACACTGTATAGCTCATAAATGTAGTCAAACCTGATGGTATATATACTTGCAATACTTTATTTACAAATATGAAGCCCCAGTTCCAGTCTGCAAAAATCTTTCAGACAAACAATAGGCGATGACGACAGAGGTTGATTTCAAAGTGAAGAAAAGCGGAACTGAAATCGGACGCATGCGTAGGAGATTGCTGAGCGAGAAGTCTCTAGTAAAGATCCAAATTTCTAGCTATAAATCGAAACCTACCGTTCTCAGACGTTAGTCTTTTGAATTTTCCTACATCAAGACAAGGATCGTTTCCTTCATTACCTATTTACTCGGACCTAAACCATCAAAGAAGTAATATTTGTGCCTCTGCCGTTGACTCTTTTGCACTGTTTACATCAGAAATCCAAATGACGTCACTGTGACGACATGCCGTAATTGCGAGGCCTCACGGGCTTTATCTTTGCGTGAAATGGCGTAAGAAAATAGCGATGACGGCAAGGTTATATTGCAAGCCTGTGCCGCCTATGACCTTGTTTGCGAGTTAGGTCCGTACGGTCGACGTTCGGATTTGGAAGCACGCAGACAGGACTTTCGCTGCGTCCTGTCTGCGTTCGATCTACGGATTCATCAAGAAGTACGACACGCCGTACGTTGGAAATACGTGCAACGCACTTGTGGCCTAAGCGAGGGAGCAACCCGTGCGTTAGCAGGAAGTGTAAGTACAACACCCATACAATAACGCGGAAGACCTATGGAGATCGTACGTTGTAAGTAATGCCTTGTTCACATGAATGCGCATTAAATCTAATTCGCATTAGATTTGAAGCGCATAATTTTAATGCGAATTAGATTCGCATTGCGTTCACACGGCAAATTCTAATGCGCATTAGATTTTGGTACAGGTGCACTGATAGCCATCATTTTCAAATCATAAAGGGTAGAATTTATGCCAACTCATATATTTTCATATGTTTCTTTTCATTATAGTAAATCAAAAGTTCCAGCAAGGCTAACGAATGATACATGACGTCATTATGAGATAAAATGACGTCACAGTACAGTTACGTAGGTCAAAAGACACGTTTCACTGCATAATGAACTAAACAGTATTTTGGCCTCTTGTTCTATGATTTGAGGTCAAAGGTTGGTTGAAGTTGTCAAGTTATGGTCTATACATATTATAGAACTTTTAAAGTACATCATATACGCATGCGCTAGATTTAATGCGAATTAGATTCGCTTTGCGTTCACACGACAAAATCTAATGCGCATTAAATCTAATGCGAATTAAAGTAATGCGCATTAAATTTGTCGTGTGAACGCAACCAAAATCTAATGCGCATTAAATACGATTTAATGCGCATTTAACCTTCCGTGTAAACAGGGCATAAGTTGTACGCACGTTGTCTGCATGTGTGACGTGCGTACTTGCCACGTGCGCAGCATATGATGCATGCAATCAATCTATATAAACGTTCGTGCGACGTGCGTTGACGCATTCCTTTCGTACTCTTGCCACTTCCTTCCTTGCGTCTTCCGAAAAACGTAGCGCACGTAGCCTCTCCAAACACGCACGTCCTAATAACACGCACGGCTGGTTGTGATCAGGGCTTTCATGAAGCAAAGATACACGTGAATAATTACCAAACGTGTTTGTTTATCTGATTCTAAGCATTTTGATTGGTCGATCGCATTTATTGTGACTTCCGTTATGAGATGATAAAATGTCAAAATTGACCGGAACTACTTTCACACTAACGCAACAGAAATCAAGAATTGTCTAACGCATGAAATAAACAATACAAATGGTCTCAAATAATCCATTAAAACTAGAGACAGTTCCATTTGTCGACTCATAAACATCACAGCACAGTTCTGTGAATGTTTGCAGAGATTACATCGGTTGCTACGCGCGTGATTTGAAAACTGCAACAAGTGAACATGAACGGCAGTTTGTTGACGGATTTCTTGTGTTTCTAGGGAAATTTTGATTGACCTATATAGAAATGCATGAAAAACTTGTTCTTAATTTTTCTAAAATCATCGTAATTAATCTAATACACATGGATATACAACATGTAGGATGAATAAATTTGAAAGTACTGAACAAAAGCTACGCAATCGCGACTTACCAAACTTGTCATGCCGATTTCGTTCTGATTCCTAAGAAATAATTTACAGCTGATATTCCAATACCTGTAGATCTTAACAACGTGTTTTTTCTTCACACATAAGATCTACAGGTACAAGAAATGCTGTCTGAGAGTCCGTATAAATCCCAACACAAATATTGCTTCATGCATATGTTCTACTTTCAACTGTCATGTCTGCTGCCTTCGATAAACAACGCGTCACAAATTACGTCATAACAGTACAGCAGTAAGTGCAAATAGGTAAAACATGCTGAGGTTCTGAAGCGGGAAATGCTTTTTTTCCAGACTAAATGTCGGCTTGCTTTGTTTCCCTCTCGAACTTTTTTGTTGTTAGGGAACTAGTTCGTACCAGTTTAATATTTTCATACGCCACGTACTCAATCGTTCATTTTCCTTAGAATTTCTACGAATTCAGAATAAATTCATATGTTTGGTAATTATAAGTATTGAATGTTTATTTTTGCCATTTTATTGGATGATGAAATGTCAGTTGTCGTATCACAAATTTTGCGTAAAACCGCTTCGCTACGCTACGCGGTTTTACACAATTTGTGATACGACAACTGACATTTCATCATCCAATAAAATGGCAAAAATAAACATTCAATTCTTAATAAATTGAATAAGAAATTTGTAAAAAAGCAGCATATAAAAGAAAGGGTTCTTGTAATGAATAATGCACTGTAATAAAGGAATGATTTAGTTTGATAGGACGTCGGCGTCGAACCGTCTATTAAAGCTTTCTCAAATGATTTACTAAATAGTTACATAGAAAGAAGGGGATCTCTGACAGGATTAGTACCAACAACAGAACTCCGAAACACATAGATGCGAAAACACAATTTTGACAAGAAATTAGGGGGTATCCAACAAGACTCTGTTGCAGTACCCACAACAGAAAACCTACATACATGATGGGAAAACACAGAGTGGACCAGCACAAAAAAGGAGGGGGTATCCAAAAAGACTCGGTTTCAGTTCCCACAGCAGAAAACCTAAACACATGATGGGAAAACACAGAGTGGACCAGCACAAAAAAGGAGGGGGTATCCAACAAGACTCGGATTGCAGTACCCACAGAAGAAAACCTAAACACATGATGGGAAAAAACAGAGTGGACCAGCACAAAAAAGGAAGGGGTATCCAAAAAGACTCGGTTGCAGTTCCCACAGCAGAAAACCTAAACACATGCTGGGAAAACACAGAGTGGACCAGCACAAGGAAGGAGGACTAGCATGGCGATTAACGTACACGTTTAGTAAACCGCATTTACTCGCAGATAGGGTCCCGGTCCTTAAGGCCCCTTTTTGATCACTTATGAATCGAAGAATTCAATTAAGAAATGCCTGTCTTACTTTTGGTGTTCATGGGTGTATAATTCTGGTAGGTCACGTGCAAATTCCGTGAATCGCGAATCGTGAATGGGCGTTTAACATGGGGAATCTACTAGTAATGTAAATATTGTCATTTGTATGTCTTTTTACGTATAATGAAACATTGACCATTTGTGTATTAAATCGTACTTAATCACTGCATTCTTGAACCACTTTGTATATCATGTATATTCAATGATTTGAAATCATTTCTGGACAGATTACATTGCAACAAATATATGTCCAGAACTCCTTGTAAACATTGGTATACACAATGTTCACAGACTGGGCATAATGTTCAGTGCATTAGGACTAGAGTCAAACATACGAAAATTGTAAATCAATGAAAATTGAATACATATTTAAACAATGAATACATATTTGAAAAATGAATGTGCATGAAGTTTAGACGCAGATACTAGTATGTAATAATCGTACAAAACATTTATAAAGTTATAAATTTTACATTTCAGCATTTTATGTGTGGGGGTTTGCTTATTGATACTTGCAGAAATCACAAACAGTTTTTGTTTATCATAAAAAAACTCTTAGTTCCTGCTTATTGACAATTTCTTAACATATGCTACCCAGTACTAGTATACAATATTTACATTACTAGTAGATTCCCCATGTTAAACGCCCGTTAGACAACTAGAATTATATTCCAATAACTTGGGTTGCTATTGTGACGCCACGTTCAAGTTTTGCATGTAGGGAGAATTTACCAACGTTAAATTGCATTTGAAGCTGTTACAGGCAAAATGTGCAACGTGCATGCAAATAAAAATGACAGTCAGTTAGAATAAATGTAAATATAAGTAATGACTGTCTTACTTTTGGTGTTCATGTGTGTATAATTCTGGTTGGACACGTGCAAATTTTCCGAGAATCGCTTCGCGATTCACGGAATTTGCACGTGACCAACCAGAATTATACACCCATGAACACCAAAAGTAAGACAGTCATTTCTTAAATATTTGTATGTTCACTGAAATTATCATATCCCTCTTATCTTAGTCAGTGGACAAATGAAATGTTTTAAACACTAAGTACAATTTCCCAGAATAAAGTAAGTTTAGGTAATTTTTATAGTACGTATATTTGAACGAAAAATTGTTTAAAATATTACTGTTTCTGTGCGCTTTTTGTTAGGGAAAATATTGTATGAGTCAAGGAAAATCATGAAATTTTCAGGGAATTTCATTTCTCAAAATCTGTGGCTACCCTAATAGACTACGTACTTTGTTTTTCTTATGATTCCCATCTGGCTAGACCAGATACTTACTGTACACCACATTAAATTATGATCGTGACAATGACTCAATTTATTTTGAATAAAAGTCATACATTTCCACAGAAAGTTAATCAATCAATCAATAAAGCCACGTATGGTATTCTGGTTACATGAACAGATTTCAATTTAAGATATAACGCTAATCGACATACCTTGACACTACTTACGAATTACCTTAGATTCACAAAGAAAAGAAAAACCCAAAATGTACATTGGGTTATGTATGGAAGCGTCGCAATGCCACATTCTGAATTTTTTTTATCACCTAATTAGGAAATACTATCACCTAATTAGGAGATACTGTCACCTAATTAAAACTTATCTATTACCTAAATAGGAGATACTATCACCTAATTAGGACTTATCTATCACCTAATTAGGATATACTATCACCTAATTAGGACTTAGCTATCATCTAATAAGGACTTATCTATCACCTAATTAGGAGATACTGTCACCTAATAAGGACATATCTATCACCCTATCATCTAATAAGGACTTATCTATCACCTAATTAGGAGATACTATCACCTAATTAGGACTTATCTTTCACCTAATTAGGACTTATCTATCACCTAATTAGGAGATACTGTCACCTAATAAGGACTTATCTATCACCTAAATAGGAGATACTATCACCTTATTAGGACTTAGCTATCACCTAATTAGGAATAACTATCACCTACTTAGGACTTAGCTATCATCTAATAAGGACTTAGCTATCACCTAATTAGGACATACTATCTCCTAATCAGGTGATAGCTAAGTCCTTATTAGGTGATAGTAACTCCTAATTAGGTTATAGTATGTCCTAATTAGGAGATAGCTAAGACCTATTCAGGTGATAGTATCTCCTCGAATTAGGTGATAACTAAGTCCTAATTAGGAGATAGTATATCCTGATCAGGTGATAGTATCTCCTAATTAGGTGATAGCGAAGTCCTAATCAGGTGATAGCTAAGTCCTAATTAGGTGATAGTATCTCCTAATTAGGAGATAAAAAAATTCAGACTGCGGCATTAGGACGCTTCTGTAATTGTGATCAAAAGCTCCTTCTTGCCCAATTAACTAGACAGCTAATAATCAAAGAGCATTGTGTTAGATTTAGCTATTTTTTATTTTTCAAGAATTCAACCTGTGTTATAACTTCTTTTGTGTGTAATATTAATCAATTATCTTGCTTTAAACCACCCTTTTCTCCTTGCATCTTATAAGAATATAATTACTGCCCTTTAAATAAATCGACAGAAATATATTTATGAAAATATTAATTAGTTCATTGGTGAATGTATCTGGAATCAAAAATTCATACTGATATTTCCTTTTGTTATAATACTGTAAAAGTGGAAATTTTCGCGTCGGGGTAATTTTCGCGTCGGGGTAATTTTCTCGTTTTTTTCGCGAATCAAATGACGTCGGGAAAACTCCCCCACGTGAAAATATCCCCGCTGCATTCTTACCATTGAAAAGCCATTTTTATCGCGAATATCTTTCCCATGCATAACGTCTTGATGTTATAATCGCGGAATTTTTCCCCCGTGAAAAAAAAAAACGTTTACAGTATTTCTTTATTCGTCAGTCTACTTTATTATTAATATGTAAGTTATTTATAAAGTATTACATTTGGACCCTTTCTCTTAAGTGTTCAGAAAAGTTTTGCAATGAATTTTTATTAAGTCCTATCGATATTGCGTAATAAATGAAACGTTACAATACTATACACAGTCCTTGCATCCTGAATAATAGACAGAATTGTGTTATTAGAAATATTAGTCATCATTCCTTTGATCGAAATCTATTCTTAAAGAAATATGTTGCAATAATACGGAAGGGTTCCAACTCTGCTCTGGAAGAAAATTTCTAACCAATTTATTATGCTCCAGACATTATTGTCAATATTGAAATATATGTTCTATAGTACCAATTTTGTTGTACTAGACACATGTTTCGGATATTTTAATCCTCGTCAGTAGTACTTCATGTCAAACATTTTAAATAAAGCCAAAGTGAATTTTCCTGGCGCCACCTACAATACAGAGCTTTAATTTCATCTTGCTCCAAATTTTGTGTAGGGTATATTCAGAAGCGTATTTAGGTGAAAAATATGGCAAAAATCGTTAGGAGGGTAGGCGCAAGGAGCTTAATTCTAAACATGACCAAAACATATGTAAAATCCTTTTAAGATCTAACTCTTGTAACATCTTCATAACAGACACTTCATTTACAAGTAACCTTACGAAACATTCATTATTGGTATCTGATTGGTTCCTTATAATCCTTTTACCCCTATCGATTTTTGATTGACAGTTTAAAACATATGAGACTCGGGTATCTCATTAGCATAACAAAGGATTACCTGTCGGTTTGTCTTTGATGTAACACACCGGTCGCAGACGGCGTTGTCTTCAAAGACGGTATGCCACGCCTATCAAGCTTATGTCACTCAGGTATACCGATTAACGACCGGGTGGTTCCAAACGTCGGCCTTTAACCAGCAGGATCATTATGTTTTATGGATAAAGAATCTCAACACTGCAGCGCCCTATGGTTGCAATGATAATATTAGTAGCGTAGGAAATTTTACAAGTCCCGGATGTCAATCGATAAATCTAATTAGCTAATTCAACAGACAACAACGAAGGCGTCGAAGTCATGGCATCCGTAAATATAATAAGCCTGAGATACATAGTATTTTCTTCGATGACTTGGTTCCATTTTTGAATGAGTCTTTAGGTCTACACCACATTCGTACCAATCTGAACTCTGTTCCGTTACGGAAATTACACGACATCTACGAATACACCAAGGACCTCGAAATTACCGATAAATATTCCCCAGAATACAGACTACTAGGTGTCATCTTGGACATTTCTACTTTTCGTTTACTTCAAGCAGTAAGATCAGATAAATCAGAAGAAAAACCAAACCGCCTTTTCATTAAAGTAAGATTTGCAAACAAAGGAATTGATAAATTAAATCTTGGCCAAATTTTGAATCACAAATCTGTCACAGAAAAGATCCCACCATTTTTCAAAAGAAAAGAAACTCCTTGTTTTTCCTACAGCTACACACCAACAGTTGCATCTAAAATTTACAATTACAAATTCCTGCAGTGTATTGATTTAAGTAATCCCTCACTCCTTCCATTGCCTTGCGAATGTTCCTCATCGGACTTCAACTACTCTCCATGCGGACACGTTGTTACCGGTGACCTTAATATAGTCAAGAACGAAAAGTTGAGAGAATTTTTGAAAAAGGGTAAAATATACAGAGAAAGTAAATCCTTTACATGGAACCAAAATTTCAAAATTATCATGGACTCGCGTGAGGAATATGCAAGACGTTGGACAAAGAAAGAGGATGTACATCTCGACACCCTTTCCGAATGGATAAAATGCATCAGAGGGTTACTTTTATATAGAATTTACAACTTACAAGAAACTGTGAACACCAGATTCAAGTCTATCTTTAAAGACCCTGATGTTATCACAGAGCTGACCTGCCTCCAAGAGCATTACGTCATCACAGCAGCAGACAAAGCCTCCAATAACTACACATTTACCTGCAAAAAGTACTATTTCGACAGCCTTGTTAAAGAGTTTGCTTTGAATTCGACACCTGGAAATCCTACTTACACTCCGATTAACCTTTCTGCCTCGGAAATAATAGATAACCACAAATCAGCTCTTACTTCCTCTGACTTTGACACAAACAATTTAGATTTAGATTTACCATACTTATATTGCATACCTAAAATGCATAAAAATCCGTACAGACAACGTTTCATCGCTGGTTCCTCAAAATGTTCAAACAAAGTGTTAACTGAAATCAAATCTGGACTTCAAAAATATTGTTCGACGGTATATTCCCGCAGCGGTATTAACCAGATGTGGATTTTAAAGAACTCCAAGGAACTTTTAGAACATCTGAAATCCACTCATTTCAATAGAGTCCACTCGATCAAACCTTTCAATCTTCGACACTTTACACAACAATCCCACATTCTAAATTGAAAGAAAGACTCGCCAAAATCATATGTAATGCGTTTACAAGCAAGAACGGCAATCGCAAATATAAATTTACTGTTGTTAATTATGACAAAACCTACTTTGTGAAAGAAAAGTCCGATTCTGAAAATAAGTACACTGAAACAGATATTATTCAGATGTTAAACTTCCTGATCGACAACATTTTTGTGGTGTGTTTGGAGGAAAGGTCTTCCAGCAAATTGTCGGAATACCAATGGGAACCAATTGTGCCCCACTCCTTTCCGACATTTTTCTTTACTCGTACGAAGCTGAATTCGTTCAATCTTTGGTCTCTGAAGGGAACAGATACGTAGCTTCTAACTTTAACTTCACTTACAGATACATATACGATGTGCTGTCCATCAATAGTCCAAAATTCGCGGATTACCTCAACAGAATCTATCATTCGGAGCTTGAAGTCAAAGAAACCACAGAGACAAATAATTCAGCACCCTATCTGGACAAAAATCTTGTCCTACGACACTGATGGACACTTGAACACCTCATTCTATGACAAACGTGACGACTTCAATTCAACATCACAAACTTTCCTTTTATGAGTAGCAACATCCCTTCATTGCCTGCTTATGGCGTGTTCGCTTCTTTTCATATGGTGGAGGTTTTTCTTTGTTTGTTTCGGTTCCTGTTTTATCCTGTTTTTGCATGCCTACGGTTTATGATTTTCTGAATCATCGATTTTGTACTATGTATTGGGATATGGTCATTATCCAAATTTGTCATCTATCATTTGGTGTTGAAATATTTTCTAATAATACTTTAGTAATAGCAGACTCCAAGAATTAATTATGTTGGGCAGGCTTTGGGATCAATGAAATTGCATTTTACAAATTACGCCTGGCTACGCGCCTGATGCTTAAACTGTACTTATTAGCACGTTAGCGCTTTTTAAGTGCAATCTACAACGCATTCCGTACTTAATCTGGACGCTAGGGAATGCTACATGCAATTAGAATAAGTTGTCCTTCGTGTTTCTAGAAGTTGTACTACTGACTTCGTCTGTTTGTCATATTTTCTTTTCTAGAAAGAAAGTTCTTTTTAATATTTTTTAAAAGAATTTGTAAGCTTTTTGATTGGGAAATTTTGAATCTGATTTCGGGTTTTGAGTTAGACTTGCATTCACTGATGCACTTGTAACCAAAGATTTCTTAGGCCGGTTTAACGCAGTGGTAGCGCGCTATCGAATCTCAGATTCGGCAAAGGGTCTTATGTGAGAGGGTAGCAGTCCCCCCACCCAGGCCTCTGCGGGGGTATTCTCCGGATACTCAGGTTTCCTTCTGCTCCTTGCATCCCCTCAAGCCAACAGCTGAGCCAACGTGAAACATTAATATAAGTTGTGTAACTTGTTTATTAAACGTTGTAAAATAAATAAAGTTTAAAAAAAAAGATTTCTGACAAAAAAGAATCCTCACTAAGATTTGATATATCTAAATTAGATTGCAAAAACGCAGAGAAACCATATGGTATCAACAACTAAAAATTTCTTTTCCGACAAATTTTAAAGTAAAATTTCGCAGTAAATAATTTTTTTATGCGGGTACTATCAATTCATGAGACATAAGTAGATTTTAATGTAATTTGCAAAAATGGTCAAATTTACCAAGACAGGCAGCTCCTTGGTCTTCTAAAAAAAGGACCTAAATATAGAATCCCATCCTTGTAAGATATATTTTATTAAATGTCGCGAAGTGCTAAAAGGAAGCCTTATATAACTGTACCAAACGATGGTGTAAATCACAAAAATCCTCATCTTTTTGAAAATCCAAGTCTTCTTGCCTACAGATAAAACAGCCAACAACACCATAATCATTTGGAAACGTTACTGCATATCAAATTTACTTTCGGAGCTTTAGTCTACAAATACCTATATCAAAAGCAATGACAGTGTCCCTAACATGAGCAAACATAATAGTGACATTTCTTCACTCAGCATCTCTATTTCTGAATAGGATCTTCCTACAATATACTGCATATCAAAACTGCACAAGTCTCTCTACACATTTTTATACATTGCTAGTTCTAGCCTCTGTTCCTACGATTTTGTCTAGAACTATGACGTCACCACTCACGGCGATAAAGGAACACATAGCAAGATATAGTGAAACTGTTCTAAACAGGTATGATGTAAACTTCTTCTGGCCTATTAAGAATTCAGGGGATGTGATTGACAAAATGAAATCTAGAAATTTTAAAACCAGTGCAATTTCTTCATACGACTTTTCTGATACATGTATGAACACCACGCTTCCTCACGACAAAATTAATGATCGTTGTACAAATCATTAAATGGTCTTTTGATCGTGAGGGGAAAACGTATATTTATACATCTTAATCACAGGATTTCTTTTCCGCTACCCGTGTAATGCCTTGTCCTTCCTCTTGGACAACATTTATGTTTGATTTGGTGAGAATCTCTATAAACAGGTTGTAGAAATCCTTATGGGTATTAATTGTGTGTCTCTTGTTGCAGATTTATTTTTGTACACTTATGAAAAAGAATTTATTCAAAATTTTTAAAAACAAAGAAAACATGATGATTTGAAATGTTTCATCGGTACTTCTAGGTGCCTGGGTGATTTTCTTACTTTTGACAATTCTGTTTTTGAAAAAAAATTACATATAATAACAAGAATAGACTCTAAATAAGCTACCAACACAGAACAAGTGTGTATCACAAAAGAGATGATTTTGGATTTGGATTCAACATAGTTAATTTCCCCTGACTACACGGTGATGTTCCTAGGTTACCATCATATGGTAGAACTTTACATCTCACAGTTCATCCGGTATGCTAGAGCATGTACTGATGTTTTAGATTTTCATAGTAGAAAGTTTCAAATTACCATGAAATTCTTAGGTCAAGGTTTTCGCTTTTACAAAGTAGTGAAGACTTTCAGGAAATTTTACAAAAATTATTGTTATATTCTTTTGAAATTCAAAACCATACAGGAAACAGTGTAAATTAATTTGGATAGTTCACAACCTGCCTTTTATGGAGCATAATAAACAAATAAGTAGGATCAAAGGTAGACAGATATACCGAAATTTTGTTAGAATAGTCAAACCCCTTTTACACAGGAGATATGATCCTGCTGTCACCAGACGAACACTAAGCTTGGTACTTGACTGATCTACAGCCTTGTACAAGCGCATTTTAAGGTATTGCACTCTGACTGTGACAAAAGGATTCCATGACGAGCCTTGTCCAAACCTCTTTAGAGAAGACAGGGCCCGACCACCTGTCCTCTCTGAACGTCAGTCAGACTCCTCGGTTGATAACATGCATGAGCTCGCTATAGTCGGAAGAGTACGGAGTGTATTTCGTATGCCTTATGTTTTTTACATATACATATCCATCTGTGTGGTTTTTTTTGGGCCTCTGCGTCATGTTGTCTGTTTGTATGGTAATCTTACAGTGAGGATGTTATTTTACTCCACATTTGCGCGTTCCTCGAGACCTCTGGGGAATCGGAAAAGTGGGAGGGTTGTGCGCACGTAATCCGGATAATAAAAGCGTCTGCTACATGCGTGGCAGATGGCCGTCCTAAGTCGGCATTAATTAACCATTGGTCTCGTTGGTTTATGTATAGTCATCATATTGATGTTATTTGTGTTGCTTGTCCCTTTTCCGTCTCATTCTGTGCGTGTCTGCCCTGTATTTTTGCATTGTGTATTTTGTTGTTTTACTGTGGGTGATGCAACCGAGTGTTGTTGGAGATCCCCTCCTTTCTCATAAATTTCATGTGATTTAGAAGATACTGATCAATGCCGTATGCACGAAGCGTAGATTTATAATTCATTAAAAAAACTTTATTAAGTATCGACTTGCAAATTAATATTACATAAAATACCATTTTGGTAGACATAGCTTCGTCGTTCTTCTCCTTTATCCATACAAGAAAAAAATGTTACATAACTTTACAATTTGTTTTCTCGGAAATTAATCAAGGTCAATTTCAATCATATGTAGGCTATGGACATCTTTCTATTTGAATACACATAATTGTATCAGCAATAATCTACCCTTGACCTAACGTTTTCAGACAGCGGACGTCTTTAGAGACACCCGATATGTTTTAATGTAAAACATATGTTACATTCTTTGTTATCAAATAATATAGTTCGGATATCTAAATTGATCTTGAAAATAAAGATATATAAAGAATTGCAATACCAACAAGATCCAATAGGGGTTGCCGTTTCTGATGTACTCGGCAAGACTATAGGCTACAACACTGAGGATTTGAGGTTTGTTTCAAATATTGTTGATAGAAAATGATGTTTATTTCACTCACACTCATGCCAGAAAGGTACCATCATTCATTCGTTGAATGCTTTTAATGTGAAACGTCTTCAAATTCAATAGCATCATTTAAGAACAGATAATTTTACAGCATTGACCAGACATGCACGTTTCGGGTACTTAACCCTTCGTCAGTGATCCTAAATCTAATCCATGTGCATGTAATATGGCCAAAGAGTGTGAACGTTATATCCTAAAAAGTACCGAAAGACGTACGTATTAGGATGGGTGGGATATGATGCTACAGGACCAACGTTTAAGAAATTTCAAGAAACCAAGGATTGAAAATTCATACCGTATATGCCTCGTGCTAATGAAAAATACAATTATATGTTCTACAAATGGTAGTTAAGGATTCCGACTTCCGTCGGAATCCTTTCTGTTATTCTATTGTCTTTTCTTTATTCTTATTATTAAGGATTCCGACTTCCGTCGGAATCCTTTCTGTTATTGTATTGTCTTTTCTTTATTCTTATTATTCTTATTATTATTATTATTATTATTCTTCTTACCCCCAAGCCAATCCAGAGACTTTACAACAAAGTACCGCATCATATGATAAAATGGAAAGTATCATGTGAAAGAGCAAATAAAGATCTTCATTTGAAATTTTTTTCTTGACGAAAAGTTCACATATGCCCCCGCTAGAGGTCATCAAAGGTAAAATCTTTAAAACCTTATAACTCCTAAACTAACCGTGCGATTTGAATGAAATTTGTTTTATATTGTTCTTTGGGAAATTTGCAAACTTTTATACGCTTACATGCTCGATAAAATATTTACAATTTTCGCGCTATTTTGAGTTGAAAATGGAACTTTAAATTGGCACAGTGCCAATTTCTACAGTTTTTGAGATTTTGAGTTGAAACTTGGATGGTAGGTAACTTATAGGTAGTCATTGATGATGACCTAGTTTCAAGGTCAACTTTTGATTCTCAAGGTCACAACAAACTTTTGCCTATAGAACAAAGACTATTTGACCTTGACAGTTC
This sequence comes from Pinctada fucata, assembly GCA_028142955.1. Taxonomy (NCBI): domain Eukaryota; kingdom Metazoa; phylum Mollusca; class Bivalvia; order Pterioida; family Pteriidae; genus Pinctada; species Pinctada fucata. The sequence goes on along the minus strand of AP027102.1, from coordinate 44,697,751 downwards.
AAACTTCATAAATACAATCGTTGATCTAAGCCCTATCACCTTGACCTTGACCCAAGGTCAAATTCTCATTCTCAAGGTCACAACAAAAATTTTCCCATAGAACAAAGACCATTTGACCTTGAGAGTTCAAACTTTGCGCAAATGTTCCTTGCACCAAGTCCTTTCACCTTGACCTTGACCCAAGGTCATTTGTTCGATTTCAAGGTCACAACGGACTTTTGTTGATAAAATATTGAGCTTTGAATAGATGAAAAGAAATCTTGATGAGAATAAAGTAAAATGCTTATCTTTCATCCATGACCTTGGTTCAAGGTCAAATAACCTTTTTCAAGGTCATAACAAACATTTACTCTTGTAGGATTGATAGGATTTTGTTCTTAAATATTAATTCTTCACACAAGTAGTTCTTCTTATTTGAACTTTACATAGTAAGATAGATAACTCTTTTATTCTTGTTCTCTGTTTCCTTTTTTTATCTTAGTAGCATTACTTGTCTGTACTTTCATGCTGTTGTCATTCTCTATTTATAGAAATTTTCTCATTGCTAATTCATTGTGCAATTCTTTTTGTGATAGTAATTTAAAAGGATTCAAAATGGATAGAATAGATCTAGGAGTTTAAAGCCTTCCTAAACTTGAAAGGTATTTATTGTCTTTTTCTTCTTTTTTTGTCGATAAATAGATAAGAGTCCCAAGTTAAACATAAGCTCTTTTGACTCATTGCTGAAGTGAATAAGGTACTAAAGCAACTATTCTTTTTTCATCTTCTTTATTCGGATTTTAACACTTCAGTTCCGAGGAAGGTCTAATAAAGGAGGAATCCGTCTGTTGCTTACAACAGTAGCCATCTAGTTCTTATTATTATTCTTACCCCCAACCGTTCCAGACACTTTACAAAAAAGTATCGCAATACATGATAAAGTGAAAAATACCATGTGAAAGAGCATATGAAGATCTCAATTCAAAATTTTTTTCTTGTCGAAAAGCTTACATATGCCCCCGCTAGAGGTCATCAAAGGTCAAATTTTTAAACTCATATAACTCCTAAAGTAATCGTACAATTTGAACGAAAGTTGTTTCATATTGTTCTTTGGGAAATTTGCAAACTTTTTTACGTTTACATGCTCGATGAAATATTTACGGTTTTCGTGCTATTACGAGTTGAAAATGGAATTTTAAATTGGCACAGTGCCAATTTCTACAGTTTTTGAGATGTTGAGTTGAAACTTGGATGGTAGGTCACTTATAGGTAGTCATTTAATGTTGACCTAGTTTCAAGGTCAAATTTTGATTCTCAAGGTCACAACAAACTTTTGCCTATAGAACAAAGACGGTTTGACCTAGAGAGTTCAAACTTCATACATATAATCGTTGAGACAAGCCCATTCACCTTTACCTTGACCCAAGGTCAAATTATCCTTCTCAAGGTCACAACAAATTTTTGCCTGTAAAACAAAGACTGTTTGACGTTGAGAGTTCAAACGTTACATAAATACTCCTTGCATCAAGCCCTCTCGCCTTGACTTTGACCCGAGGTCATTTGTTCGATTTCAAGGTCACAACATACTTTGGTTGATAAAATATTTAATTTTGATCAGTTTAAGATCAATTTTGATGAGAATAACCTCCAGTACTTATCTTTTATCTGTGACCTTGGTTCAAGGTCAAATAATCATTCTCAATGTCATAACAAACATTTACTCCTGTAGAATTCACAGTTCTGGTCCTATACTACATGTGTATTTATTCTTCACACAAGTAGTCCTTTTTATTTGAACTTAACATAGTCCAAGAAAGATAACTCTTTTATTCTTGTTTTCTGTTTCTCTTTTTTCATTGTGTACTTTCATGTTGTTGTCATTTTCTATTAATAGAAATTATAGATCTCATTGCAATATCATTGTGCAATTCTGTTTTGAGAAAGTAATTGTAAAGGATTGATATTGATAGAGCATGGAAATTAAAGCTTTCGTAAACATGAAAGGTATTTATTATTTTTTAATTCTATTTTGTTGATAAATAAATAAGAGTCCAAATTAGACATAAGCTCTTTTGATTCATTTGCTGATGTGAATAAGGGACTAAAGCGACTATTTTTCCCCATCTTCTTTACTCGGATTTGAACACTTCAGTTCCGAGGAAGATCTAATAAAGGAGGAATCCGTCTGTTGCTTGCAACAGTAGCCATCTAGTTATTTCTCCTTTTGCGAAACTCCTTAAACAAAACATAACAATTTATTATTTTATATGAAAGAAATTATGATAGATTTGCACATTAAAGAGAAACTTTATTTATCAGCAAACACTATATATTTACTTATTACTAAAAAACTAATTTCATACTGTATTATTAGAATCATTCGCTGGTATACTTCCTTTCTTTTTTATCAAGTGAAACATTTCATTGGTATAATGGTTCTCGTTACCGCCCTTGATTGTATTGGGTAATGCATTTGGTATTAAATTTCACTGAAACAAACCTTCTTGGTACGGAGCTAACCACGAAAGTGCAAAGATTAATACACCGCGTATGATTCTATGTATGTCGTATATACTTTAAACTCGCAGTGTAGGAACGCTCCTGTTCACTACCAGTAACTTGTACTAAGCATGTTTGATTGGTACCATACATATACGAATAATACCTTTGAATTTGAATTTTATTGACTAGAATTATCGAAAACTTCTTAGTATATTCTCCAGTGTTATAAGCATGTTGTTTTATACCTTCTATAATGAAGTTGAGTGAGATTTACTGGTGTGTAAGGTGCCAATAAAATATAATAAGTACATTACTCTTACAGTTGCTGCATAAAACCGCACAGTTCGTGTTTTATATTTTTTTCTTTATTAAAGCTTTATTTCTATAAATATACACTTAAGTTTGTGTTTATGAAGTACTGGGTTATGTACGCTTTCTTTAAACATGGAACTTGTCACAGTGGACATACCTATGGAACTCAAAAATCACAATAAAACGATCGAATTTCACAGTATTCCATTGATTATATTCTTTAAGTTGCAATTTTACGACAATCTAATTCATTTAAATCACGAAGTACTACCTGTCTATGAAGTTTCAGTCTTCAGGAAATGTTCTATACTGAATCTATAGCAGTATACGTTCCAGTGCTTACGCGATAGATGGATATTAAATTGACACATGTTAATCTCTCGCTTCTGAAATCGCACAAAGCGTAGCGCGTGATGCAAAAGTTTTATGTCCATTTTTCGGGTGATACCTGCATCACCAGAAAAATAAATCTAAGATATATTTCTTAAGTATCCGATGGCGCATGTAGCCAAAATCGATCAACTTCGTTTGATCGTTTCTTCAACCTATTTAAAAAATTGTCATTAAGAAGTGCTGGTAGCGTAGCGGGTAGCGCGGTGGACTACGATCGATAAACTTCGTTTGATCGTTTCTTCATCCTATTTAAAAAATATATGTCATTGCTGGTAGCGTAGTGGGTAGCGCGGTGAATTACGAACCCATAGGTCGTGGGTTCGAATCTCACCGTCGCCGATCATTGCAAAACCACTGTAACCTTGGGCAAGTTACTTTACACTACGTTGCGCTCTCTCTACTCATGCGTATATCGGGTACCTGGCACATGAGACGAGTTGGTAATGTAAATGGAAAGCTCTAGCGCCTGAGCGGCAGCTCTGCTTTATATACTCCCGAAGGAGTTGAGAATGTTCTCGCCAGGGAGGTAATTGTAGAAGTCGCGTGAAGCAAACGTGGGTCCTGTAGCATCATATCTCATCCATCCTTCTACGTCTTTCGGTACATTTTGGACATAATGACTTTAACACTCTATGGCCATAATGGACATTTTTCAAGTTAACGTACTTTGGACTTCGCACTCCGGATTTCGCACTTTAGGGGTCATATAAAAGAAATCAGGCGCGATTAAAAACGTTCAATCAGAACACACATGGACGAAATTACAATGGACAACTTTAAATATGTATTCATACAAAAGAAAACAAAATAAATTCTTCATGCAGAGTACTCTTTTATATTTTGCGTTTGTGACAAAGTCCCTTCGAAATGCGATGTCCGAAGTCCGAAGTCCGCGAGCATGAAAAATGTCCATTAGACATTTTTCAAGTTGACATACTTCGGACTTCGCACTTCGGACTTCTCACTTCAGGGGTAATATAAAAAGAAATCAGGTGCGATTAGAAAAGTAAAATTTGTACACACAATGGACGAAATGACAGATAAGAGCTTTAAATATATATTTCACACCGGAAAACAAATATATCTTTCACACAAAGTTTTCCATATTCATTGGAATAGAATCAATATTTTGCTTTCGTGACACAGTCCCTTATATCACTTTGGCTATTTCACAACCTACGTTTTATGGTGACATAATTAACAAAAAAATCAAATTCAAGGAATTGTGGTCCCCCGCTTTTCGGTGTTTGTCTGTAAAGAAATGCTTACAGACACCCCCCCCCAATTCTTACGTTTTCATAATATATCTCATATATTATCAAAATTCTAAATATGAAAGATTAAACTCCAAAGAAAGGTCAAAGGGTCCAAACTTTTGTTTTGTTACCAAGGGACAGGGCTTATGAAAAGTTATGCACATTTGAAATATTAAAGTCCTATCATTTAAATTACCATCCAAAACTTATGGTCGAGGTTGAAGTTTTTAAATTTGGGTCAACCTCCAAGGACGAGGTCACAAGGTCAGAATGTTGTTACCAACAGAAAGGTCTTGTCACAATAACTACACATGTGAAAAGTGAAAGCCCTATCACTTTCCGTTCAAAAGTAATGGTCAAGGTTGTAGTCTTTGAAAAGTACATCAAACTCAAAGGTCGAGGTCACAAGGTAAAGAAAATGGTATCCATGGAAAGATCTTTTCACAAGGAATACACATGTAAAATATCAAAGCCATATCACTTTCCATTAAAAGTTATGGATAAGGTTAAAGTTTTTTAAAAAGTAGGTCGAACTCAAAGGTCAAGGTCAAAAGGTCAAGAATTTGGTATCAACAGAAAGGTCTTATCACAAGGAATACACATGTGTAACATTAAAGTCCTACCAATTTTCATTCAAAAGTTATCGTCAAGGTTAAATTTTTTGATAAGTAGGTCAAAATTCAAGGTCAGGGTCAGATGGTAAAAAATGTTGAGATCCATGGAAAGGTCTTGTCACAAGGAATACACATGTGTAATATGAAAGCCCTATCACTTTCCATTCAAAAATTATGGTCAAGGTTAAAGTTTTTGATAAGTAGGTCAAAGTCAAAGGTTAAGGGCACAAGGTAAAAAATGTTGGTATCCATGGAAAGGTCTTATCACAAGAAATACACATGTGTAATATGAAAGCCCTATAACTTTCCATTAAAAAATATGGTCAAGGTTAAAGTTTTGAATAAGTAGGTCAAAGTCACAAGGTCAAAAGTTTTGGTATCCACGGAAAGGTATTGTCACAAGGAATACACATGTGAAATATCAAAGCCCTATCACTTACCATTCAAAAGTTATGCACAAGGTTAAAGTTTTTGTGACTGACGGACAGACGGACGGACGGACAGGCGGACAGACGAACCGATTTTGATGTGCGGCGGACAATAGGAAGGATCAAAAGTAGACAGAATTACCATCGAAATTGTGTTAGAATTATCAAACGCCTTTTATACATTTGATAACATCCTTCTGTCCCGAACGGACAATTGGTTTGGTACTGGACCAATCTACAGCCTTGTACAAGCGCATTCTGACTGACTTTGATGACAGGGCTCCATGACGGGCCCTGTCCAAACCTGTTTAGAGAGGAGGGGTCCATATCACACCCCTATCCTCTCTGAATCTCAGTCGGACTCCTCAGGTAATAACATGGATGAGCTCAGTCTGTATTTCGTACGCATTCTGTTTTTTATATCCATTGACATATCCGTATGTGTGTTTCTTGGGGCCCCTACGTTATGCTGTCTGTTTGGTTATCTTACAGTGAGGAGGTAATTTTATACCGCTATTGTGTTAGTTAATGTGTAGTGTTTTATGTTTTGAGGTCGCTTTTAATGTTTGATGTTCCTTGTACTTTGTTGTCTCTTGTTGTTTTTGTCCATCTGTGTTTTCTCATCTGTTTTTTTTTTCTAGTTTTTTTTTTTAGTTTTTTTTTATTTCGGTGCCACAGCGAAGTCCATTTGGAGACTCATTTATATCTTCCTAAAATCCACGTCAATGTGTAAATTTACAGTCGGCAGAGCACGGACTGTATTACGCATGCCCTCTTTTTATATCCATTTACATATTCGTCTGTGCCTCTGGGGCCTCTGCGTTTCGCGGTCTTGTTTGTGTGATGTCATCTTACAGTGAGGAGGTTGTTTTACACCACAATTGTACGTTCTTCGAGACCTCTGGGTAATTGGAGAAGTGAGAGGGTTGTGCGCACGTAATCCAGGATAACCACATCATTTGCTACTTGCGTGACAAATGGCCGTCCAAAGTCGACACCGGTTGTCCATTGGTCTCGTCGGTTTATGTGTAGTCTTTTGTGTTTGATGTTTACATGTCGTGTGTCTCTTTTCCGTCTCGTGCTGTACTCGTCTTTTGTGTTTTTGCATCGGGGTGTTTTGGTGTTTTGCTGTTGATGCTGCAACGGGGTCTTGTTGGAGATCTCCTCCCTTCTTTCAATTACGCACAGAAGGCTTTTCAAAGAAAATCCCTAAGTATGGTCATCCCCAAATTTGCTGGATTGAAGTAATTTGATGTTTCGAAATGAAAACATGAACATGCGTAAAATACTAGTAGGTCATCTTTGAAGTAATTGGAAGGAAAATGTATTTATCGTTAATCTAGAATGTGGCTACAAGTCTACAGATTTTACAGGAGCGGTACAACTAAACATCAAAGAAGTACCTAACCGTTATTCAGTCTCAAAGTCGAGAAGGCAAAGCAAAATCGTGAGAATTCCCATCGAAACGGTTGCGAACCCCGGAATGAACAACATTCCGAAGTGAGACCAGGTGCCCGGGGAGAGTCAGCGACTCCTGATTGTATGCAACACCCGTCGCAACAGCTCCATGGAAAAGTCAAACAAATACACAAAAGGAGGAGACCTCAAGCATGACTCGGTTACAGCTCCCATGGAAAAAAGCTGAAGGATATAGGACAATACCAGATATGCCAAAAAAAAAAAAAATGACAGTACAAGAGAATGCCACCGTAACGGTTTTCACTTGCTATCGACCTTATCCTTTACAGAATGTGGAGTCCCAACGTTCTTCTACTGTACGTCGTGTCCTGCACTCAGATCTTAGTGTCCTATGTTTATGGCGAGCTCGCTTATAAACTCGATCCCCCCGAACCCATAAAAAAGGTAGAGTATATAATTACATTTATTCAAAAAGAAAATGGTCTAGATGAATTCATAATTTCTGTCTTCATGTAATTTTTAGTAATAGAATAAAATGAAAAAGAAAGATATATCTAAATAATAATATAAACATATCGGAAAGAAAAGAAAGGAGGGGATCTCCAACAACACTCAGTTATAGCATCCACAGCAAAACACCAGAATAATCCATACAAAAACACACGGTTAACATGCACAGCAGAAAGGTAAAAAGGTAAGAGTACAAATATACATGTGAATTGAATCTATAATTGTTAAAGATTATTCCGAAGGAAGGACTTTTTTGATAGAATGACTTTTCCTTTGCGAATCACATGACAGCTATATGTAAATATTTGATTATCGATACCTTTTCATGAGTCGTAATTTTCATGAGCGGGACAAAAATACGTATAAATTAAGAAGCACTATTATAGGAGGTATTGAACGATTGAACGCCAAATAAATTGAATTGCACTTTTTATGCCCCCGGAATCAAAGATTCGGGGGCATATAGTTTTTTTGCCTGTCCATCTGTTTGCCTGTCTGTTTGTCCGAAAACTTTAACATTGGACATAACTTTTGAATGGTAAGTGATAGGGTTTTCATATTTCACATATGTATTCCTTGTGACAATACCTTTGATACCGAATTTTTTTTATCTTGTGACCTTGACCTTTGACCTACTATTCGAACACTTTAACATTGAGCATAACTTTTGAATGGTAAGTGATAAGGCTTTCATATTTCACATGTGTATTCCATGTGACAAGACCTTTCCATTGATACCAAAATCTTTGACCTCGTGACCTTGATCTTGACCTTTGACCTACTTTACAAAAACTTTAAAATTGGAAATGACTTTTGAATGGTAAGTGATAGGGCTTTGATATTTCACATGTGTATTCCTTTTCACAAGATTTTTCCATCGATACGAACAATTTTTAACCAAGTGACCCTGACCTTGACCTTTCACATACATGTACTTAACAGAAAATAGTGCATATGTTAACAAAGATGCCACCGGGGGCATTCGTGTTTCACAAACACAGGCTTTATTTCAATTATTTTTCGATTACTAATTTCTACAGATGATAAAGAAGTTGAATATTTTACCAACAGAGTATGCATTAATGTCTAAATATGTACTTATTTCTTGAGGACCTAAAAATATCGAAGACATACTTCTAGATTGAATTAGAATTTGGTTATGATTGTTAAGTCAACATTATGAATTCATAAGATAAATGTATGAAATAAACAGTATCAAGAAAATATTTCTTAAGATTTAAAAGACATGATTTATATTGATTTTTCCCCAAATCGACGTCAATATTTAATGGATCCGTTTAATTTAATAATCGGTAGATAAAGCGCTTCAAATTGTTCTATTTCGCGAGATGTTTCCACGCAATATGAAAAAGACGTTTGTTTATACTTTAAGCCATAGAAACAAGGAAGAGGCAAACTATTTGAAAAAGTTGAATTAGAAATTTCGGTTGATCGTTTCTTCAACGCATTCTAAAATTCTGTTTTCAAAATTTCTTGAAATTTCTAAAACGTGGGTCCTGTAGCATCATATCCCAAGTACCCGAAACGTGCATGTCTGGTCCATGCTGTCAATTCATCTGTTCTTAAATGATGCTATTGAATTTGAAGACGTTCACATTTATATCTTCACAGAGGCACTCATAAAGAATGTTAGAAATGATCAAATTTGATTTTGGCAGTACGGAAATAAGAAGAAAATACTCATATCTAAAGATCTATCGAATCAGACACTTCACGTATGAAGAAACGCTCATATCTTTATTTTTTCATGACCAAACCTTAATTCATTTTGTACAAAGTGACTTTTCATACTAAAATTTAATTATACATTTGCGAAGATATTATTTCTGAAACATGCATGTTTGATGCATAATTGATCAGTCTCTTCAGAAGCTTAAATAAATGAAAGAAAGGAGGGGGTCTCCAATAACAGCAAAATTCCAAAACACCCATGCAAAAACACAGAACAGACACCCACAGAAAGAGACGCAAAAGGGACAAGGAACACCGACTCACACCATAGAATCATGAAACATAAAAGACTACACATAAACCAACGAGACAAATGGGAAACCGGTGCCGACTTAGGACGGCCATCTGCCACGTCAATAGCAGACGGTGTGGTTATCCTGGATTACGTGCGCACAACCCTCCCACTATTCCGATATCCCAGAGGTCTCGAAGAACGCACAATTAACTAAACTTCACGGTTTCCTTATGATGAAGTAACATTTTTAGACACGCTTAATACATATTTAAGAAATCGTACATTCAGAGAAAAACGTTGAATATTTTGCTTTTGATTCTGTTGAATAAGAAAAGAGTCATATTTATGCTCTTTGGCAACAGATTCATACACTTGTTTTTATCGTATGGACATGTTCTTTTTTTTAAATACCAAATTTATTTTTCAGTTTAACGTCTCCTTATTTTTTCCAAACGGAACTAAATGGAGTATTAGAGCAGAAAGAGTACTTGGACGTAAATCGGTCTCTGAGGTTAACTTCGATGAAATCGCATCCACTTCTGACGTAAGTTAACATTTAAAAACACTATACTGGTCGAGTATAAGCGTCAGTCTAAGAAGCTGTTAAGATAAGGGCCGGATTTAGCCCTGAAATCAATCGATTATTTCTCGTGCGCTGTCCTTCCGAGTTAGATAAAAGTTGGTTAGAATAGAAATATAAAGTATCATAAGATTCATAGTAGGTATTTTATTTAAATAAATTTGGTGAAAGATGTTATGATTACGGATTGAAGAGGTAGGGGAACAGATGACGGAAAACGTTGAATATCGATCGAAAATGCACAAAAAATGCATTATTTTACACATTTTTACGTTTATTATGCTTCTGTGACCTTTTCATGTCTAAATTGGATAAGGGAAATTAATTTTGAGATTATTATATCAATATAATCGGCAAACTCTGCAATTCGGAAACTGAAAAACGGTTTTATTTCGTTCTTCTCAGCCACTTATGTAGCTTTCTGGCGCGAAATACACACGGTGTAGAAATAGACAACTTTCTCGTTTATTTCCTTCCACACGGTTAAATATTTGATCGGAACATACTCTGAATAGATTGTACCGTGAAATAAAGTGAAAAAGATGGCAATGAAACCTACTTTATCGCTCTAGAGGCAATTTTAAAAATTGTCATCCATCCCCCCTTTTTTCGTTTTTCGCCTGTGGGGCATTGTCCCCCCCTCGCTTGAGAACCCAATTGGTCAGAAAATGTGTTTTATTGATATACCCCATTACTGAAAGTGGCATTGTAAGGCGAGGGGGGAAACGATATTGTATAAAACTTTTCCGTTTTCCATTGATTTCTGTGTAAAAAACGCTTTTTTTGACCAAAATATGGGTCTTATTTTGCATAAATTATCCCATCTGACAGCAGATTCATATGTGGACCAAGTTACTTGGAATTTCTACCGAAAAAGATTCTCAAATTTTGCATTTTGAAATTTCGACTTTTCAGTGCAGATTTTACGCCTTATCTTAATAGATCCTTTACTGGGGTTTTTTGTTGCTGATAAAATTTGTAATGAACAAAATATTTCATTAAAACGTGAAATTGTTCATGGTTGACTATTGTCTCACTGAACTATGAACGTTTTTATCTAATCGCCTTAAACGACTTTTGTTTGTATAGTGTTTGGAGTAGGTTTAAAATTGAACACTTTTTTGAAAGACCCTTCCACTTTTCCGGTAACCCTGAAGTCCCGAATGACGCACTATAACCTCCTCACTGTAAGATGACCACACAAACAAATCAGAAGTACACAGGGCCCAAGCAACACAGTCACCTTTACCTATCTGGTCGAAAGCGAGCGAGGGCCCAGTACCAGTAAACGCGCATTTCAAAGAGACCAAGGGTCGAAATAATGACACTAAAGTTTGTCAGAATTATTTTACACATATAGATTTCCTGATTATACAAAATTTAATCTTCTGAGGTTGCTAGTTTTGTTAAATAACAATCAGAGAACATTGACACGAACATTCGGGAGTATTCAGTTTATCAATGTGGTAATTTGTATTCAGGAATTTTTCATACCAATCTATCAAATAAAGATTACTTTCATTGCCGTCAAAGGACTGGGACAAAGTTTTTTCGATTTAGGTGGTAACTGGTAAAGCAGTCTTGCAAAAGTGTTCAATTTTAAAACTCACTTCAATCAGATGTGGGTCTTAAAGCATTCTGAGGAACTTTTGGAAATTTCAAAAGCCACCAATTTCAATCATATTACCAGCATTAAGTACGCTCTACACTAACATTTCACACACACAAAAAGCTAAAATCGAGACTGGCCATTATAATCCGCAACACCTCCTTTCAAAAAATGGGAAGAAGAGATACACATGTCTTGTCATAGGGCGGTAGAATACATATATCATGAAAGAACACTCTGATTCAGACAAAAAGTATACCAAAGACGATTGAAAGTTTGATTGACAATTATTTTCGGGTTTTTTTTACTTAGACACCAGAGATATATAAACACTACACAGAGAAGGGTATTTCTTGCATATGACACAGAACAAAAAAGTGTATTTGTTGGCCGACAATGGACATAGTGAGGCTCAAGCCAGCAACCGTTCGGTCACTGACCCGACGCGTTTAACCTCTAGGCCACGGCGCCAGCATTTTTTGTGGTGTTTGGAGGAACCATATTCTAACAAATAGTTGGAATACCCATGGGTACTAATTGCGCCCCACTTCTTGCGGACATATCTTTATATTCATGCGAAGCTGTCTTCATCCAGATATTGCTCTCCTCATGGCTGGTGAAAGCACCTCGCATCTCAGTTAAGTTTTACCTACAGATACATAGATGCCGTGTTGTCCATCAATAACGCTGATGATCACCTGAATCAAATCTATCCTCAGGAACTAGAGATCAAAGAAACAACCCAGAGGAACCGATCCGTTTCCTACGTAGATACTGTAAACATGAAAAAAAAAAATTCGCGTTGGGAAGTTTTAGCGCTTTTTGCGATTGTATCACTATCTCGAAAAAAAAACCCCGCTTGAAAGTAACAACCAGTATAAGAGACTATAGTATTCCCGATTTCGCCAAAAGTTTACTGTTGCAATGGTAATTTCTCAAAAAATTTCCCCTATGAAAATAACCACGTTTACGATATTCTTCTATATTTCAACGCATACGGTCATTTGATAATGATTCTCTGTAAGCATAGATAACAGCTGGCCACAGCATGTCATAGATTTTCAAAAACACTTTCTGTAATTAATATACTTAATGTAAAACTAAAGAAAACAAACTATATTGATCGATTCGAAGCACGGTTGCCATGGTAACGAGGTCAATTTTTTGGACAACCTACCATATAATATAAGAAATGTTAATCTTCCGGCATCCAGTTGTCATGGAAACCATTCCAAAGCTTGTCTTACGACTACAAAAACTTTTCTTTGTTAGTTCAACTCTAGAAGAATCACTTTTGCGACGGCGGGGACAATAAGGTAGTTGTTGATATTTAGTCAAAAATCGTGAAAATTAAGCAAAAATAATGTTTTTCTAGGGTAATTTTTTGCCTGTTCTTGACTGTTTTGATTTCGCACAGGCCTTCTATCTTTGATGTCAGTTTGGCAAAATAAATGTCCATTGCTTGAAAAAAAAATATTAATAAAATTTTGGACGAAGTTCACAAATTTTCCATGAATACTCAACCAATACCGTAGCTATAGCAACTTGGAATAAATACGATACTTTCCCCATTTTTTGTTCGATGGTTATGAAAAAGAATTCCTTTATCAAATTGCATTTATCATGATGACTTGACTGTCAGTTCATTTCAAGGGCATATATGTCCCAAGCTCAAGGTCATTTCTAATTTTAGTCTGAAAGTAAATACACACAAATAAGGAAATATTTTTTCTGATTTGTCTCTTCAGCTATTTCTATTTCACATATTTCCTATCAAAATTAAATGAAAAAAAAACCATGTATCATAGTTTTGTAAAATTGCATTTCACTACTACGTATGACATACTAACAGTAAGCGCATCAAATAGTGATTTTCTAGATTTTATCTCGTGAATTTTATAATATTTATTTGGGTCTTGAATGAACTTTGATGATTGAGATACTCCTCCCATCAAATAATGCATTCATCATAATGATACCCTCCTCTATTATACAGTTAAAGTATACCATTGAGGGAGTTAGCACGATTCTGGTTCCCCGAGACCAGACCTATTTCCCGAGGCGAAGCCGAGGGAAATAGGTCTGGTCGAGGGGAACCAGAATCGTGCTAACTCCCTCAATGGTATACTTTAACTGTTTTATTATACCGAAACAAACATTATACTGAAACAAACATATGTCTTAGGTATACAGAAACAAACATTATACTGAAACGAACATATCTTTTAGGTTCACAGGGTTCAAATGGAAATTCTAATGATTTTGCCTTGCCTTATCGACTGAATGACTGAGTAACGGAAAATATTAATTTTTGATGATAAGATAAACAGAAACATCATTTATCGTACTCATACATGTTTAATTTTTGATTGTTTTATTTCATTGCGGATGAATTTATGTGCTAAGCGGATAGGAGGCGGATTACTCTGCTCGCGTATTGATAGCGTCATCCGATCAATCTTCACATCATCCGATCAACCTTCAACGGCGCTGATTGGCTGATACTGACACACCCCCAAAGAAGCTCCGCCCCATTTTGAAACTAACTCCCTAGGGAAATAGTCTTCTCAACTAACGCACCCCTTCGCAGGGAAATAGTCTTATCAGGCGATTTTCAGGGATTTAGTTAAATTTAATGAGTCTCTTTTTATATAGGAAAAAATCAGTAGAGGTATAATAAACTTGATTATTTTACTATAACTCTACCATTTCCTGTTAATCATGTCTCTTTTTATAGAAAATTCAAAATATTTAGCCCGAAAAGAGTAAATATTTCCCAATGATATTGAAAATTGAACATGTCACCATGACATTTTTCTTAAGGTCATAATAGCATCCATTTGTCTTTAATGCATGTACATACCAAGTTTTGTAACGATAGCAGGCATAAATCTTTACAATGACAAATATGAATAATGACCATATCGCAATATACAGCACAACATCGATAGATCAGAAAATCACAAACCGAAGGCAAACAAAACAGGATAAAACAGGAACCAAAGCAAACAAACAAAAACTTCCACCATATGAAAGAAGCGAGCTCTCAATATGGGTGTGAGACCAGGTGACCAGGTAGAGTCAACATCTCCTGCTTGATGCAACACCCGTCACTTCAATTCGGTAGAATTGTCACATCCGGTTACTTCCATTTTGGAAGATACGAGCACATACAGTGGTGGGATGGTTCAAATGATCTGCGACAGAATATTATCCACCATTCTGGACAGTGGGACATCATAGTTCCCCAAATCGACCGTAGAAATTTCTCATTGACGTATTAGTCGGTCTCCAACATATTATCCCTGCATGAGAAGCTTGTCTAAAAGACGCCTAGCTCTCAAAACAAAATCTGTATATTTGGTACTCGCTCTGGCATAACGTATCAATTGAGATATGAACACGCCATAAGCAGGCGATGAAGGGATTTGTGATGCTGAAATTGAATTTGTCACGTTATTAATAGAGTGAGGTGTTCATGTGACCATCAGTGTCGAAGGACAACATTTTGTCCAAATAGGATGCTGAATTATTTGTCTCTGTAGTTTTTTTTTACTTCAAGCTCCGAAGGATAGATTCTGCTAAGGTAATCCGCGAATGTGCAACACATCGTCTATGTTTCTGTAAGTGAGGTTAAAGTCAGAATCTACTTATCTTTTCCCTTCAGAGACCAAAGATTGGATGAATTCAGCTTCGTATGAGTAAAGAAAAATGTCGGCAAGGAGTGGGGCACAATTGGTTCCCACTGGAACTCCGACAATTTGCTGGAAGACCTTTCTTCCAAACACCACAAAAAATGTTGTCGATCAGGAAGTTTAACATCTGAATAATATCTGTCTCAGGGTAATTATTTTTAGAATCAGACTTTTCTTTCACAAAGTAGGCTTTGTCAAAGTTAACAACAATTAATTCATATTTGCGATTACCATTTTTGCTAGTAAATGCGTTACATATAATTTTTGCTAGTCTTTCATTCAGATTAGAATGTGGGATTGTTATGTAAAGTGTCGAAAAATCAAAGGCTTTGGCCGAATGGACTTTACTGAAGCGAGTGGATTTCAGTTGATCTGAGAATATACTGTTGAACAATATTTTTAACGTCCAGATCTGATTTCAATGAAAACTTTGGTGAGTAAACTCAATACAGATTTGGTTGAAAAGTTTGAGGAACCAGCGATGAAACGTGTCGAATTCAAACCCAACTCTTTAACATGGCTGTCAAAATGGTAGTTTTTTCCAGTAAATGTGTAGCTTTTTGAGGCTTTGTATGCTGATGTGATGACGTAATGCTCTTGGAGGTAGGTAGCTCTGTCATGACATCAGGGTCTTAAAGATAGACTCGAATCTGGTGTTCACAGATGCTTGTTAGTGGTAAGTTCTAGATAAAAGTAACCCTCTGATGGATTTTATCCATTCGGAACGAGTGTCGAGCTGTACATCCTCTTTCTTTGCCCAACGTCTTGCATATTCCTCACACGAGTCCATGATGATTTTGAAATGATGGTTCCATGTAAACGATTTACTTTCTCTGTATTTGGGACCCTTTTTTAACAATTCTCTCAACTTGTCGTTCTTGACTATACTAAGGTCAACAGTAACAACCTGCCCGAATGGAGAGTAGTTGAAATCCGATGAAGATCATTCGCAAGGAAATGGGTGTGTAGATGGATTACTTAAATCAATGCACTGCAGGAATCGTTTGTAATTGTAAATTTTGGATGAAGCTGTTGATTGTTCAGGAAATACAAGGGGTTTCTTTTCTTTTGAAATATGGTGGGATTATTCTGTTTGTGATTCAAAATTTGACCAAGATTTAATTTATCAATTCTTTTGTTTTCAAATTTTACTTAGATAAAAGGGCGGTTTGCATTCTCCTCTGATTTATCTGATCTTACTACTTGAAATAAACGAAAAGCAGAAATGTCCATGATGACACTTTGTAGTCTGTATCCTGGGGAATATATATCGGTAAACATGAGGTCCTTTGTATATTCGTAGATTTCGTGTTATTTCCGTACAGGAAAAGAGTATAATTTGGTTCATTCAATCTTTAATCTTCTAGATCAGCACAAACGTTGAAGAGTCCGATGTCGGACAAGGGGAGATTATGGGTGGTTCCGTCGAGGAAAATGGAGCATTTCTTTTGGAGGAAGCTGCAGAGTGTGCCAATTATGCATATCAGAGAGGATGCGCCGTACAGCACCATCGTAAAACAGATGATGTTCCGCTGCCTCCTCCCCAGTATGATTGTCAGGTACATTTATTTAAGAAATAAAAAAAAAATGATAAGCCGGGCTCTATTGTCTCATAATGCCCGAGCGTCCTCGGCCAATCACATTTGTTACCGAACCGCGTCAGCGGCGATGTGATAAATATGATTGGTTGAGGACGTGAGGGCATTATGAGACAATAGAGCCCGGCTTGTCATTTTTTTTTCTATACTAATGATGACCAAACTTAGACCTTCTGATGAAATCGATTCTTGGTAAAAACCAGTTCCTGTCGGTTATCTGCTTTCAGAAAATGGGTAGGCGTGGCTTATCGCTATAGGGCCTATATTGGAGAATAGAGCCCGGCTCACGTCTGTTGTCTTAATAGGGAAAAAGAATCAAGTCATATTAGAATTATCTAAAATCAACTATTACTTAATGTGTCATATTCGGATGTTGTCATTTTAACGAATTTTGTTAAACAACTTTATGTTTACAGAGGAATGTCGTCCGAATAGAGAGGAACCCCTCTGGTAATAGTAAAAGAATCAGACGAAACAGACGTCGACAAAAACGTCTGACGGCAATCATAGCTGATGACGATATCACTTGGGATCTTGGATACATTCCCTATAACTTCACAAGTTCGATGATCTTCACAAGTACGCTATTTGTTTTTTTTAAATACTAGTCATTGTTATACTTTCTATGATACTACGTTTCTACAACCCGTATAAGCACAGGTACCTGCGATTTAGTTGAAGGATTTTACACAAACACATAAATGTCGAATGGAAAACAAATGCATTGATAAAGGGAAATTATTTTGGACAGTATTCACCATACCAGCATATAAGCTACTCTCACATTAAGTCGGAATTTTTACAGATTATTTATGTCAACATTTTAATCATTAATGTCGACACTCAAATTATGTATGTCACTTTGCAAGATTCTTTCGGTAACATGCAATCCATCACTACATAGTGCACATCAAGGAAAACATGCAGGAAAATTATGTCAACATGCAAAAAGTTTTGTCATATCTAGCGTGTTTAAATAACTGCATGTTGTCAGAATTGTCTTTATGTTCACATAACTATCTCAGATGTCAGACTTGATAGTCCAACGCTCTAACCAACTGAGCTATCAGATCCCAAATATAATACCCAAATCATACCCAATCAAACCCGGAATATATTTAGGTTATTTGAATAAATTATAAATGAGAAAGTAGATATCAACTCGACCAAGTTCAGCCGGTGTTATACAGTAGTCTATCCCCCTAGCCATCTTTCCCCCGGAAAAATGCCTATATAGTGGCTTTCCCCCCGGAAAATCCACTATATAGTAGTTTTCCCCCGTGGGAAATTCTGCTTTATTGTAGATTTTCCCCCACGTTATAGTAGATTTCCCCGCGGGGAAAAACTGCTATTAACCCATTGTACCCCCCTCGAATGAATTCCGGAATTTTATTTAATCCATGTCGAAAAAAAAGCACCAAAATAATCTTCCACTTCCAAACACAGCATAATTAGGAAGAAGATTTTAGATAAGATATTGGCTTTGACATTGACCTTGATATTTGACACTGTCCTTGAAAAATGTAATTTTGAGTTATAAATACATGTTGTCATATTTGCTTGGATAAAGAAAATAATAAGTTGACTCAATTCGACATAGACTTTGACCTTGAAGATACAATTTTGAATTTGAATATGTAGTAGAGATAAAGAAGATCCTGACGACAATCTCAACAGCATTCGCAATAGAGCACCAAATTGAGCATCAACGGACCCCTTGCAAGCTAGAGGTGGGACCAGGTGCCCGGAAGGAGTGAGCATCCCCTGTTTGGCTAGCCGCACCGCCGTCGATGTTCACGCACGAAACTGAAAACAATATTCACAAAACATGCACTGGCTAAGGTTATGTCGATATAGAAAGTTGCAGGGGACTTACTTAAGAAGTACAAACTAATGGCATTAACAAAGGACTTATCCGGTGTGTCAGCATGGTGACTAAGACGGAATAGTACTTTGAGTCAATGATATTCCATACGCAAAACGAATCTCATTGGTTATTACTTACGTAGGAGAATCCTGAACTGTTCAAAAGAGTACCTCAAGCTCAATTTTTATAGAAATTTCCGCGATGCATTTTCTTACGGATACATCGTTCAATTTAAATCACATTTTCAAAGTTATCCGCTTTTAGGGTATGTAATGAATTTTAAGGTCTTCAGAAGAGGCAGAAATGGTACATTGGTCATAAAGAATTGAAACATCTATATAATTCAAGCCCAATTAGTGCTTTAACTGGAGATGCGCAAGAATGGTCCTAAATCGTGACAAATGACGCATCTTAATCTAGAGTACTTATGGAATGATACAAAACCTTCTTTTCTCTATTTCTTAGAATTTCAATCTTCAAAAATGGTATATATATTTTGCCAAAATATCGAGGAACGTCATTTTCGACAAATTTCCTTATTAATGAATGATCGATTGTCTAAACAGATTAAATGGGGTTTTGATCGAGAGGCGAAAACTAAGATTTGTACATCTTAGTCAAAGGGTTTCTTATCCTTAACAGATTACAAATAATTCAAATCATGGACATATAGTGACCTGTTTAATACCTTGTCCTTCCTCATGGACAACATTTATGTAAGATTGGTGAGGATATATACAAACAAGTTTCATATGGATACTAGCTGTGTGCCTCTTGTTCCAAATTCATTTTAATCCGAATTCATCATAAGAAAAGAAAACTTCATGATTTGAAACGCTTCAATGGTACTTCTAGGTACCTGGATGATATCCTCATTATTGACAATCATGATTTTTGAAACATATAAGAATGAAATTTATTCACAAGAATTGACAATCAACATGGCAAACGTTACAAATACAGAAACACCATTTTTGGACCTAAATATCAAAATTGCAAACGGAGAAATTCATAGAAGTATTTATGACAAAAGATATGATTTTGGATTCAACATGGTAAATTTCCCTTGGTTTGACGGAGACGTTCTTAGAATACCGTCATGCGTCATTTACATATCACAGCTCATCCGGTAAACTAGAGCATGTATCTCAATTTCAACAGAATCCATACATGGTCCTTAGGAAAAAACCTACAGATCTTTCTTGCAATGACCTTGATGTCACACCAGTAAACAGTTTGCATGGTTTAGAGGTGAACCTCAGCTTAAATGTTAATTTGAAGTAGGACTACACACAAATGCATTAGTGACATTATTTTTATTATTAATTGATAAATTAAGGGTGGATCATAGCTATCCACGTCAGCAGAATTTAGAAATATGACTTATATAATGAGAAATATACTATAAAGATTTCTTCAGAACCATCTTGGGTTGATCTGAACGTATGTGAGATAAGAAAGGGATTTCACGTTTTCTTAACCCTTAGCTGAATCCTATTATAAAGTTTGGGTTAAGGGTTAGGATGATCTTACCCTAGGTTGGAACCCAAGAGTTAGTGTTTAGTGTTTGGGTCATTACGTTAACCTTTATTGAATTGCAATTCTCACCCTTTGTCATAGATGACTATCCAAACAACGTTATGGGGAGAATCCGTGCCATGAATCACTACCACTATTGGACATGTCTGCGCTTTCTACAGTGGACACCAACTCTTCATGAAGAACTGGGACTTAACCATAATAATTACCTAGATCATAAGTTGACAGAAACATCAGGGTAAGTTTTTACAAGGATTTTCAAGAGGTACAAAGATGGTGAGTTTAAACCCTTTCTAGAGAAAGTCAGAATCTCTGATCTGAATGAGGTTGACAAAAATGCTCGTTATCGGGTATCTCACTTTATTAATCGCATGGCATCCGCTATATTCGACCATTAAGCTTTGTTTAAAGACACGTTGGACCTCCTTATAATTTCCAAACATTATCATTTGAAAAAAAAACAACTCAGAATAGAGGGATCAACATATTTTCTGGCGGACTTTTGAATTATAACGTCACAATCAATACCAGGTCAAACAAGGATTTGATGTACAATTAGATTATTAGATCATAATGTATAAAACAGTCAAAAGGTGCGGTGTCAAAACATCTGGATATCCATAAAATTCATCAATAGACCCTTTCACGATAAGGTTCGCTTAGATCACCTTTGTCTCTTCTTGTGATATTTACAATAATAATACGGAAGTGTTCCAACTTTAAACTTTCTTCCAGAAAATTTTAACCCAATTCTCATGCACCAGACACGTGTTTGGAGTATTAATTTCTCATCAGTGATGCTTCCAGCCAAAGTGTTTTTCATAAGCCGCCCAGATTCATTTCACTAGCGCCCTCTGATTTCATTTTCAGAATTTAAATTAGTGCATTTACTTTAGAGAGAGTGCGCGGCTCCAAATTTCCTGTATGGTTGATTTAGTAGCATATTATTAAATTTCCATTGTCATTATCAAGAAAAGACTATTCTGATTGGCCGAGAAATTTTGTTGATACCGATGTCAATACAAAACGGAAGTACGCGCTTAGCAACGTCATAAGCAACGTCGTTAGCAATACGATTGATGAAAAGCTACGAAATGAAATGATAAGTAATCAAAGTTCCTGTAGGGATTCAGTGGCATATCAGTGGCATACCTTCTGCTATTTCCGTGGCAGATGGCCGTCCTAAGTCGGCACCGGTTGCCCATTGGTCTCGTTGGTTTATGTGTAGTCCTTTGTGTTTGATGTTTCTGTGTTGTGCGTTGACGTTCCTTGTCCCTTACGCGTCTCTTTGTGCTTGTCTGCTTTGTGTTTTTGCGTTGGGTGTTTTGGGGTTTTGCTGTGGGTGCTACAACCTGGTGTTGTTTGAGATTCCCTCCTTTGTTTCAAAATAAAATCTATGTTTAAAATAGCATTAGAGGGATGGTGCTAAGATTTAATCCCCTTTAAATTCGTTGATATTTTACAATGAAATGGCAGGTTTCCGAAATAGCAAAAAAAAAAAAAAAACCAACAAATATAAATATATATATATATATATATAGATATATTATGAAGTGAAATTGATACAGGGCCAAAACAAAGCTTCCTTCAGGCGACAGAGCTTGAAAGAAGTAATTAATACACTTTACAAACATCAAGTCATGGGGGAACGATTTAAACTGCTCCGCACTGCAACAAGAAATAAGTGTTTATATTAATAATAAGGAAGTATTCCAATTCTACACTTTCTTGACGTCATGAAGCAGTAGTGCATGCCGCGGTTTAGAACGGAATGGCGTCATTCTTTTGTTCAACGTCAAACGAAAAGACAAAGTGATCCGTGTGAATCTTATTGTTAAAGGGTCTATTACAGTTACACCACGCGGTAAAAACTACAAAATGTTAAAATAAAATGATGATTTCATTAAGACTTATCTTGTTAATTGTCTTATGTCATAGATTCATCAACAAGATTCATCATATTTATATAGAAAAACAAAACGAAAACAAACAAACAAAAATAGAAAAATACAAACATCCCTCTCCAAATAGAATAAAAGCAAAAACAAAAAACAGAAACAAATAAAAAACAAAATTTTGAAAACTATCTTTAAGATCATGAATATATGTCTTAATATCTTAAGAATGGCAAAGGAATTAAGCTAAAAATTGCAAAATGGGAAACAAAAATTCCTTTTAATGGTTATGATATGAACACAAATTGGCCTTCAGAAAAAGGACAAAATCCGGTACCCGGAAAATGAACATCTATCCAGTGACTAACTGAGTTTTTGTTGAAGATTCCCCATATTTTTCTCCGGATTTTCACATTTCTTTGCTAGTTTTGTTAGATAATAAGAATCCGAAACATCGTCTGTAGTCAAAAAGCAAAGATAATGGGCAATCTCTAAGCCTCGATCTTGCTACGGATCAGGCGTATTCATCAGCCATAGCAAATACTGTAGTGGAGAGCAGCGTAACGTAAATAGGAACTGTATAGAGTTTGAATGAGGGGGAGATCCCCAACATGACATGATGTTGTAGTGATCACAGCGGAACACACACGGGGAAAGGACAACAAATAGACGGAGACAATGATAACAAAAATCAAACCATTAAAAGATTTATGTGATTTCAATTCCTAGAGATGTATTTTTATAATCAACCAGGTGCAGTTCTGTATTAGGAAACAGAGGTGAAGCAGGCCAAACAATATACACTTGTTGGGATGTAAGTTTACAAATGAACATTCAAATTGTAAATGCAATAAGGCATAAAGATAGAAAACTATGTTAATTGTTTTACTATTCTCATGACCTAGCTGAACACCATAAACAAATAAAAATAGCGCACACACAAACAAAAGAAATCTGTATAAACCATTAACCAAAATATTTCTATGGTAATTCAAAAACACATACCGTATGGGATAACATTGAACATCAAACGTACCCAAATTATGACGAAAAGTCTCAAACTACATGGTGACGTCATATTGTCAAGTCGATAAATATCCAGTAAGTAGGATCAATAATCTCCATCTGTTCTTATTTCAGAATGCTGCAGTACATGAATACGGTCACGCTTTAGGCCAGGCTCATGAACACAGAAATACACTTGGCAACGAACACATCACTGTCAATTATGACAATATTGCTACAGGTCAGTGTTTTAAGATCCACATTCATTGCGGGTGCTTGTTTAATATGAAATCATAGTGATTTTGTTTTACCTTCTCGACTTTGAGACTGGAGAACGGATAAGTGCTCCTTTGATGTTTATATGAAGGATTCCATATCCATATGGCATAACAGTCGAGTTTCTGTTGATAAATGAACCAAACATGTCAAATACAAGTCAGAGAAATTTTATTTCAAAAATTGGACTTATTGAATCTAGTTATATGGTGCAGCCAAAAATAATATGTGCGATTCTCCGCAGTGGCCAGGCAGAGGTGCCGTTAGAGATCTTTGTGCTATCTATGATAAATATCATCATCAAAATTAGTTAATGAAAGTCAAACACAAATTTGTAAAGCCGAAATCAGATCAGATCGAAAGCCTTACACATTCTTGAAAAAAAAAACCCCGGAACTTTCTACGGCGAAAAGAAAAATTGGACAAACAGACACCGACAATGACACAGCTCCATAGCAACACGGAGTCCTACTTCATCTAATGAACATTCTCTCTTGAGTCAAGCACAAGTACGGAATGCATTGTAGGTGACACCGAAGACTTTTAGTTGTTTTATTACAGTCAGGGATATAATTTGTTAGATTAATTCAACTCTTCTCTTTTTTTTCAGAAATCATGAAATTTTGACATTTGACTTTGAGACTGCATAACTGATGGGTACTTTTCCGTTATTTATTTATTGCTATAGAATTTCCTTTCAGTTTCCCAGCCTCAATTCATAGCTCGTGATATTCACGCAGTAGTTGACTACGATGGGTACGATCTTACCAGCCAGATGCACTATAACGTCTACGTAAGTACTTACTCTTAAGGCATTAGGGGTATAATACTCTACTTCCGGTTGTTTTGATAACAGAAAAATTAAATACCACGAAGTTAACCGAAGACACACGACTTCGGCAATGTTCGGGACCATACATTTTCATGACGAGTTGAATGAAACATAAAAAAATATCAAATATCTAAAATTATTAAGATATGGAAGTACATAATTTCTAGCTTTTCCACGATATTGAAATCATACCCCTAATACCTAAAATTATCTTCAGTTTTCGATATATTAAACAAATCTGAGTAATCGGTAAAAGGTAGATTTTCTATTTAAGAGGTTTTCAAAGTTGATATATACGTCATGGCCCTGTAAAACTTGTCTCTGTCTGTTTATCCTATTTCCTTTTCGCTTGAGAAAGTAATGTTTTGTATACTAAGCCTCTCGATTGTGTGTGTGTGTTTTTTTTTTTTTTTTTAGATTTTTTAGATATGGTGATATTCGTGCGTGGACGTCGACCGTCGACGGCGGGTGCGGCTAGCCAACAGGGGATGCTTACTCCTCCCGGGCACCTGATCCCACCTCTGGCTAGCTAGGGGTCCGTCGATGGTCAATTTTGTGCTCTATTGTGAGTGCTGTTGAGATTGTTGTCAGGATCTTCTTTAACTCATTTGGAATGTGGTTTCGGCTTCTGTGTTAAATATATACGTGTTCCGGGTTTATATTACATAACGACGGAAAACATCTTTGAGGATATTCTTCGGTTGCTACGGTGATATAATAAAACTTAAGCATATCAGATTCCTTTTTCCAGAATTATAAGTGACATTGCGAAAAGGGTTGCGATTGAATGGCAGTCATAATCACCAAACAAGAAATATTACCTAATTTGTACATCGATATGTACACCAAGACAAGAACCCAATTTGACAAATTTTCGTGCAGCTAGCGCTGTTGCCACGGGTGTTACTTGTAATCAGAAGACGCTGACTCTCCCCACGCACCTTGTCTCACTTTTGAATGTTATTTATTCCGAGGTTCGCACGACCGTTCCAATGGAAAGTCTAATGATTTTGCCTTGCCTTCTGGACTTTGAGACTAAATAATTGTTTATTTCATTCACTGATTTGACTTTTAGGGCCAACGCACGAAGAACGTTGTAATTTTGTCCAAAACTCATATGATGCAGTTATTTTCTCAACGTACACAGAGCGATACTGTAGCGCAATAACAACGACAGCGTGTTTTAACATTAGAACACACAGAGCTTTTTCTAACTATTTTCCAAATTACCTGTGAACGTTCTCACAAAACGTGCCCAATGACATCGTGACGATTCACCAACGACCAGCTAATGGCCTACTAAATGCGAGTTAATTATTAATAAAAATCAAATTTTTGATAAAATATCTCATTCATCAAAGAGTAAAGTAATTTAATTTCAACAAGGCGTTGAATCATTCCAAGAACGCTACGATGACGTTAGACGCGCGATGAGAGCGCTAGACCATCGTTTGAAGAGTCGTGCACACGCGAATCTTACGCTCCCTCTGTCATTACACAGTCGTTGGAATTATCGTCAACCTGTCGACGTATTAAGAAACTTGCTAGTAACGACTTCACAGTGCGTAGACCGCAGATCTAGTGAGTAGAGAGCTACTTCCTTAACGACCTCCTTACGACTTCATAACTTTTGATTGGAAGCTGTGTATTCGTCGGCGGTATTTGTGCATGCAAGAATTTTTTCGACGACCTCAACGCCCGCAAGCGTCCTCCGGCGTTCATCCAGCAACCGTGCAGCGATAAGGAAGTGACTTCAAATTTGTGAAACGGTCTTCGACGTGTTGGTAAATTTATTTTGTCGTTACTCATGCGCTAGCCTTAAAAGTGAGGGTATGAAATGACCATAAATTGCAATATTTTACTGATGCCAAGTTAGACGAGCTTATGAAATGGTACATGGAAAGTTCAAAGAACATATAGAGATTTCGCCGGCAAGTCATTGTCTGGTTAACGTTGGAGGACCCTGGTGTGCGTTCTGATCGTCTCGGATTACGTTAGCGAGTCGCGTTATGAGAGCGTTAACATGTTAATTGGAAACTAGTTTGAAATAAGTCTATGCATTCAGAACACACTGTCATCGTTGGGCAATCGTTGGTAATGCGCCACAAGGACGTAAATGCCTAATGACGTTTCGGCATAAATCCCAACGTTCATCCGTGTGTTGAAGTTCGTCCCTCATGCGCTGGCCCAAAAGTCAAAGTGTGACAGGGGTTTGAACAATACTTTTTTATCTAGATATAACAATTCTTTACTTTTATTTTTATACCCCCGCCATATAATGGTGGGGGTATTCTTTACTGTATTCGAATTGGTTTTAAATGTTTTATCTTGCAGTCTTCTCTTTGTGAAAATATACCTCATTATTATGTTGCTATTTTACTTATATGAAATTATCACTACCATTCGGAGAATATCAACCTGTCGGTTTTCTATTGGTTTTTAATTTTTTTTTATCTCGCAGTCTTCTCTTTGTGAAAAGATACCTCATTATAATGTTTCTGATATAGGATGGGGCTCAGAATGGTAGAAAGGTTTTTACCGTACATGATCCGGATGACGAGTTCCTGATTACCCGGGGTGATCCCTATGATTACTATCTAATGATGGAGGTTTCAACAAGCCATGACTGTCAAGGTAATGAGTATTTGAATTACATAAGTATTCTTTAAAGTTTGATACATATTTCATGTATTTACTAAACGTTTTCTGAGAAGGGCTTCCATGGGATCGCCGACAAATTCTTGTGTGACAATTGTGCCGAAATACTTACATTATCACCACTTTATTCTTATGAAGCTGAATTTATCATACGTATCTACCCTTGCATGAAAACGAAGATAGTTACATGTAATTGTCTCAATTAACATGCTGATGAGCAGAAGATTCCCACTCAGTACGTTATACTCTATTCATAAATTTCTTCAGGAAAAACTCCAAAATGAAAAATTCAAGACAAAAATTCTGCTTCCGGTATGAGTTTTAAATTTTGGACCGGACGAGTGGCTCTTGAAAAGCAAGTGCAATTGAGAAAACATTTCGAAATCGAGACAGTTCAGAACAAATTTATTCTCTTTGGAACTCGAACTTCTTATCAAAGAGCAAGTTATTTAGTGCATTTATTGAAATATCGAGCGTTTGTAAATAAGAATGTATAGAAAAAGAAGGGAGGAGATCTCCAACAAGACTCCGTTGCAGCATCAACAGTAAAACACCAAAACACCCGATGCAAAAACACAAAAGACGAGTACAGCACGAGAGGGAAAAGAGACACACGACATGTAAACATCAAACACAAAAGACTACACATAAACCGACGAGACCAATGGGTAACCGGTGCCGACTTTGGACGGCCATTTGTCACGCAAGTAGCAAATGGTGTGGTTATCCTGGATTACGTGCGCACAACCCTCTCACTTCTCCAATTACCCAGAGGTCTCGAAGAACGTACAATGGTGGTGTAAAACAACCTCCTCATTGTAATATGACGTCACACAAACAAGACCGCGAAACGCAGAGGCCCCAGAGACACAGATGAATATGTAAATGGATATAAAAAGAGGGCATGCTTAATACAGTCCGTGCTCTGCCGGCTGTAGCGAGCTCATGTATGTAATCACCCGAGGAGTCCGACTGACATTCAGAGAGGACAGGTGGTCGGGGCCCTGTCTTCTTCTCTTAAGAGGTTTGGACAGGGCCCGTCATGGAGTCCCGTCGTCACAGTCAATCAGAGTGCAAATCTCAAGGATGCGCTTGTACAAGACTGTAGATTGGTCAAGTACCAAGCCTAGTGTCCGTCTGGTGACATTAGGATCATATCCACGGTATAAAAGGCGTTTGATGATTCTGACGCATTTTCGATGATTATGCTGCATACCTTTGATCCATTTTATTTTGTTTATCATATCACCATAAAAGACAGGTTGTGTAATACACATAGTAATGTACTCTGTTGCATGTATAGATCCGAATTTTAAAAGAAGTTGACTGTAATTTTTGTAAAATTTCCAGAAAGTCTTAACTAGTTTATGAAAGCGGAAACCTTGACCTAAAAGTTTTTTGGTAATTTGTAAATTTCTACTGTGAAAATCCAAAATATCAGTACATTCATTCTACATACAGTAGAAATTATGATCAATTTTGAATTTTCTACTGTGAAAATTTAATCAATCAATCAAACTATGATCAATTTTGAAATTTCTACTGTGAAAATCCAAAATATAAGTACATTCATTCTACATACAGTAGAAATTATGATCAATTTTGAATTACATTCTTTTAAAATATGTAAAATTATGTGAGAGTTATAGACTGTTATGGCTTGAGAGAGCAATTTCATGAAGGGAAAAGTAATGTTTTGGACGTCGTAAAAAGTATGAAATTGTTGGTTTTTTAATACATTAAAAGGTATAAATGAGATAAAATGTAATTTTTCCGAATATATGCTAATTGTGGATGAAAGCCGCCGTGGTGTTAAGTTTACCGCTGTTCACTGATCAGATTGGTGAGGGTGTTGTCCCCTGTTGTCAGTCAGGGTTGTTTGACCTCATGTCCTTTTTGTTGTGTTGTTCCGGATGTGTTTCACTATTGTCAGTTCCAGTTGGTCTTGCTAAAGATCTTCTCCATATCTTTTTTATTAGTATCAAATGCTGGTACTTATTATTTTGCATACCATAAGATATATTTTTCCTGGTAGGATTAAGAGGCAATAGAAAGAATATTCTGTGAGAACGTGTCATCTCTGTGTTTTTGCATAGGTTGTTTTAGTGGTTTGCTATGGTTGCTGCAACCGAGTGTTGTTGGAGATTCCTTCCTTTTTTGTCGTTTTGAAATATGTATACATACAATACAAATTTGCATGAAGCGTTGATCTTCCAAAGTTTGTATTTCATCGAATGTCATTAAAAGGGTACGACATCCTCTCAAGACTGATTATCAATAAATTGATAGAATGAATATATATGTTTTTCCAGATCTTGTATGTGAAAATTTTACGTTGATATGCGAGCATGACGGTTATATCTCCTACATCCGGGACAGATGTACATGCAGATGCCCGGATGGTCTTGACCCAGTAACAGGTTGCACAACAAAGTATGACGGTGGTAAGATTATTCTTTTCGAATATTTTTTATGACGTAATTACAGATATGTACTGATGACGTAATTACAGATAATGTACTGATGACATAATGTGTCAATATTCATAATATAAAAATGAATTGTTCCATCTTGTTACCTTCTTGACCAACCTTTCAAAACAATCTAATGCATCAGAAATGCAATGCAGATAGTAAATTCTCATCAGTGGTATTTCAAATTTAATTGATTTTCAGACATATCAAAATTAATTCTAGATTCTAGTCTGAATTTCCTTATCCTTTTTGTATCTATTTTGTAAGGTATGCTCAGCTCCAAATTGAAGGTATGGCAGATTCAGTTGAAATGACAAGTGTTTAAATAGCACATTAGTATACAGTGTATGATGTCAAAATGATATAAAGGTCGATATAAAACTCCTTTCAGGCAATAGAGCTAGAAAGAATGTAGTTATTCATAATGCTATGAACATTTACAAAAATTCACCGAATTGATCAGGGTGAAGGGAATCCAAACCGAATACTCAAAATTTGCTTTTACCAGGACGAGGTTTGCCAGGTCTTATCTTGGGATTGATTTTGTTTCTCAAATTGTCTGAAAGCGACCAAAAAAAAGAGCAGATTTTATGTATTCTTAATCATAATTTGGAATGGAAGTGTTTAGTAAAGAAAGGAGAATGTTCTGTACGAAACAGCTACGAATTCTTTTGAAGTTCTTAGAACTAATTAGGTCTTTCGACTTCCGTAACCGTGGAAAATTGGATCAGCGATTTCTCAAGAACCCTGTAAGCTAGGACAATGAAAGTTCTCCAACGTTACGGTTGGAGTAAAAGCTAGATGGTCTTTTTTATTCTTGGTCTCTGTTATTTTTTTTATCATGTTTTTTAGTAGATTCAAATATTTGACGGGAGCGTCGAATTACTCAAAAGGACCGAAAATTTCATGTTTTGCTATTTGTAAGCTTAAATATCTCGTATTTTGCTATCTACAATTTCCATTCTTTTTGAAAGTCGACAGCCATGCAAGATATGAAATGCTAGATGCACACTGTAACGATTTATTACGATGACGTCCTTCACCGTCCTTCATATTTCCAAATTCAGAAGTTCATAGGAGGAAGACACTTTTTTGCTTATAATAATAAACAAAAATTAAGCTTATGAAGTTTCCTAAAAATTTCAATATTATTATTTTTTATCCATATATCTGTCTTATTTAGTCTTTCTGATTTTTCCTATCTCTTACTGTTGAAAAGATATGAGCATCGAAATTTTGAGTTGGGTATTTCGATACACCTTCACGCCAACAGATCGGGCGCACACTAAAATTGGTAGTCCGAGTCCGACTCGAGAAAAGCAGTGTTGAGATTTTCAAAATCCGATTTCACGGCAATGATGAATATGCATTTCATAAATACATTTCGATATACACAATTTGATTTTAAAACAGTTGATTAATTTAGAAGAGATCAGCTACAAACCAGAATTTACACACAAAAAGTGGTAGTTTGATTCCGATTTCTAACCTACAAACCTGTTTCTAAACTTCAATAACTATATTTTGAACATCAAGTTTAATTTCTAATTCTAGAAAACGTTCGAACATAATTTTCGGTTGGTTTATTTACAAATTGATGAACAATTTCTCCAACATTCTTCCCTCCCCTCGTTTTTCGAAAACAGTTCTGTTTATATTGAACGATGTCGCCATGATGGAAATTCAAAATAAACTTTGAAAAAAGGGAAGGGGGGGTCCAAATTTGAACCCGCACAGCGAGAACCTCATGGTATATATATATATATATATATATATATATTGAACGTAACTTGTTATTACCATTTCTCTTCTCAAGAAAATTGGTTCTACAGCTACGAGCTCGCCTTTTTTATGGGGGAAGGGGGCAGGAAGAATTTGCAAAAAAGAAAATCCCGGCTCTGAAAAATGCTGAAAAAATATTCCGGCCCAAAGGGCCGGCAATTTTTTTTCCCGGACCATGCAAAAGTAAGGATACATTGCATGATATGGAAATTTTTGCTGGCCCTTTGTGCCAGACAATTTAAAGTCAAAAAATTAATTAATATAAATACAAACTGTTCACATAGCTGTATCTACCAGAGACCTAATACGCATAGGCACAAAAATCTAGAAAAGGTTCTATTTAAACATCATACAATCTGTCTGAAATTCGCTAATTGCAAAGAGACATCTGAAGGAACGGTTATTAACTCATACTCTGTAACAGCGGGGAGTTTAACTTACACAGACATTCACAACATTTGACAATTTGTTTAAATCCGGCCCGAAGAACCGGCGAAAATTTTTCTCCGACTCTGGTAATGGCTGAAAAAAATGGCCTGCTCAGAAAATTGCTGAAAAAATTTTACCGGCTGGCAATAGAATTCCTGCCCCCCCCCCCCCCCCCCCCCCCCCCCCCCCCCAAAAAAATCAAATGGTTGCTCACCAACAATTATCGGTTTGAAAATTTAATGTTACTGCTATTTGAAAACTTAAATATATAATATAAATACATGTAATGTGACGTCCTTCATATTTCCAAACCAAAAATTGTATAGGAGGAAGACACTCTTGTTGCAACCGCAACAAGAAACCTTTCTAGTTTCTATTCTACTGTAAATCCTTCTTCGTTTCTTGTCTTATTCTCGTTTATAGAAATATATCATTGTACATTTAAATTATTCATGTTCCTGAATTATTACTGTTAACGTGGACATCTTCACGTAGGGGTTATTTGGGGGATTTCGCCATTGCATTATTATCGCGAAAATTACCCCCGCGTGAAAAACAACCAGTATGAAAAAACTCTCGCTTTCGCAAAAATTACAAAATGTGTACTAGTGCAATGATGATTTTACTAACATTTCCCTCAGTTAAAATAACGACGTTTAAGGATGTCCGCTACTCTGAACAGAGTAATTAAATTTCTTCAATTTTATTTTCTTTTTGTAAAGTTATCATTGTACTTTCCAGTGATAAATTGCGAAGTATTTGTCAATGATCTACTTTTTGAGAAATACGCCTTTGAAATGAGTGGGGGTCTGCTGCAGGTGATGAAACCTGGAAATTGTCAAATTTGAGATGGTCATATATTTTCTAGTAAAACAAAAAGGAATAAATAACGAACATGCTATAATTTTAACTTTAAGTTAGAGAGTTACAATAGTAGTTCATATAAAAAATGAAATTTACTACAATCAACAACAAGGAGACAGGTTTCAAGATATTTAATACTATGTCTCTATCAATTAATATATGCATGGAAATGTTGTTCACAGCTATTAAAAAAATTGTTGAAAAATGCATTGCTAAAAGTAATTAAATATTTTTATAAATTAATGATTATGAAGGCCAATACCATGCTCTATTAAAAAACTGAGAAATTAAGGTAGGTCAATGAGCTAAATTTTAAGATAATAGACATTTTCTCTAATAAGGGGCAGATAACTCTGTGAACCTGCATTTCAAAACATGGCTAGCTAAGGGCCTAGCTAGTGCTTATGGATTCTCGACTTTTGAATGATTTAGAAAAAAAAGAAGATTCATATCATGTTGATAACTTGAAATAAAATAGACCCACCCCCCTAAAATTTTGGACCATGTTAAAGTATCGAAACTTATGCCTTTTTTTTCTATTTTATTTCTTGTTTTCACGCAGATTCAAAACATGTATATTCCATTATCAAACTATGCCGTCTACCCCCAGTGATACATGTGTCAAGATCTAGGTCACGTACTTGCACTTCAAAGACGTGTGACGAAGTAAGTCGATCACGCGTCACACCAGACGAAGTTCAAGGACGAACTATACTGTCTGTGCTGCTGTCTGCAGAAAGGTCCCATGTTTGCATGCGCGAATTCATACATGTACATTAGTGGAATAAATATTCAATATTCAGGATGAGGATTTGATCCACTTGTGTCATTAATCAACAGGGAATTTATCTTTGCTTCTAATGGAATTATTTCGAGTAGATCAATCAGCGAATCTTGAGCCATGTTGTTGAGGTAAGGCGTGTATCAGTCCAGTAAGTTACCTTTTCCGCGGCTGTTCTCGATTTTTGCATTACTGTATTCTTATTACAAATGTACTTCCAGAAGAACGGGTGATTTTACCGAAGTTGAGCTACCCACAATATCATGTAAATTTCGTGTCATCAAGCATTAGAAATTCAGAGTACTGAAATTTTTCTTTCTTGCCATGTCATTTTTACAAACAAAGAATATGTACACAGATATTGTACTTGTACTATTATACTTGTACAGTACATGCGGTTTGGGCTAAAAGACGAAATGACGTAAAGTGTAAATGGGACGGATAGTTCTTACGTCGTAACGTCGTATCTTAGATGCGCGGAAAGTTCGAAAATCAAAGTAGCGCGCATCCTTCATCCACTTTTACGTCTTTTACAATTCCCTTCACCGATTCCGTATTTGCTATAACATACACTGTAAGGTGCTCCTTTCAAATCATTTTCATTGAAATGTCTACAAAACTAGATGAAACATTACACCGCTAAATTCTAATCAGATCGTATACAGGATTAAATAAAGCATTAGACCGCTAAATCTATTTTCACTATGATATATCTTGATTAATCAATGAAAGCGTTCGAAGAAAATCCCAAACCAAACCTAATGTACCAAAAAAACGCGTCTATGATATCATATCCCCCGCCCAGTGGCACTCAACCAAATACCGAAGCGACCACAAGACACAGACATAAATCACTAAAAGGAAATACTTTTTCGAAACAGATAGAACTCTGGTGGATGTAAACTGGCCTTGGGGATCGTTTACATTGTTGGCAACAAACATTCACGATGGTTGTCCAAAAGGATTTTACCATGGTTCCCTTGTGCATCCAACAACATATTTTGATGATGCCAAAACTTCAGTGACTTCAAATGGAAATGTAGAATATGGTGAAGAATATTACGTCAACATGGATGTATCTTTTGGATTTTGTACAAAGAGATTTACAGCTTATGATGGCGTCAGCCCATCATGGCCAAAAGGAAGCTACTGCATGTACAAATCCTCAGAGGTTTGCCCTGAAGGTAGATTTAAATTTAAAAGTTCCCCGCGAGGGGTTTGACAGTGTTTTCATAGTCGCCATATCACTTTCTATACAGACATAACCTCAGACAGTGCATGTATTTTATATATTGTTTTCATTTTCGTGTGTGAACATCAACGGCGGTTTGGGCTAACCAAACAGGGGATGCTTACACCCCCGGGCACCTGGTCCCACCTCTAGCTTGCTAGGGGTCCATCGATGCTCAGTTTTGTGGTCTATTGAGAGTGCTAATGAGATTATCGTCAGGTTCTGCTTTAACTAATTTCTTTTATATTTTGATCTACATGTATCAAATTATCTGTAATTGTTGAATGATGTTCCATTGACATACTAGCCCACATTGACAAATACTTATCTTCTGGGTTTTTTAAATATAATTATTATAAGATCTAAGAAAATATCTCTATTTGATAAGGTATTTATTAAACGAGTTGTGTGATTATTACGTGAATAAAATCATGCACTTTCATAAATACCGTATGAAACAGAAACGTCATTTGAGGTTCTTTTTATCGCACGAAATACAATGTAATTCATTGAAATAACGTCAAAATGTTATTAATGTCGACTTCAAATCTTGCAAATAATGCGCCAACATTGCCCTTTCTGTTGTGACTTCACAAAAGATCATTAGAACTCCATCCAATGACAATTTGCCCAAAGTGACATAAATCGTGTTATCTGAACATATAATTATAAAATGATATTATATAACAAGGATGTAACGTCGATTCTGATTGGCGCGATTCATTATTTTCCGATAATGACCGCTGACGGAAGATAATGACTCGGTGTGGTATTTGTCCTAATTTTAGAATTTACGATAAAAATTAAGATAGTTATTTTGTTTAATTTTAAAAGTCTAGATACACTTTTCACAAAAACTTTCAATTAATTATTAAGATCTTAATTAAAAAAATATGTGTTCATATTCATTAGAATCATTATTTTAAACATATGTAGTTTTATAATTCGTTATATAATATAACAAATAAGGACTTGGCCTCGGTCATTATGTCATTATAATGACCCGATGGGATTTGTAATATTGACCTCGGCCTTTGGCCTCGGTCAATATTACAAATCTCATCGGGTCATTATAATAACATAATGACCTCGACCAAGTCCATATTTGTATAATAACAACTTACATATCATATTCGGCACATTTTCATTGACCTAAGATTGCTTGTAACGTCACAATAGAGAGCAAAGTTTGCAAATTCTTTGCAATATACGAAGTCAAATTACAACATGTTGATGTTATTATGATTCATAATATTGTTTTTGCATGTGATGAAAATAATCTCAAATGATGTTTATAGTTCATATGTTATTTATGAAGCTCTTCGTGTGATTTTAATCCACTCTCCAAGGGTAGGGAAGGGAAAAATATCACAGCTTGTTTCTCAAAAACCGTATGAAATAGAAAAATCATTTCAGATTCTCTATAAATGTATATTATTTCTCCTTCGTCTGACTAGCAACAGAGCTATCACCATTCGGATCAGCCTCGACCTTTTCCTTCGAAAAAAGACTCGGACGTCAGACGGCGCCATTTTGAAAATAGTTCCCCGATGATCTATTAGTTTTGATATAATTTATTATCATGAAATACAAGTTCCAACACTGGATCGTAACTGACAGATATGTTACTCACAACATTACTCACTTAAGTTGAAGAATTTTGAATGTTGAAAAAGTGCCTTTTTACTTTTACATCGATTTGATGTAAAACCTTCCACCATTGGCATCCGAGTCTTTTTATGCCGTTACAAATAAAGGGCGAGAGGATCCGAATGAGCTATCACCTTACGTTTGTCTTCATCAGAAAACCAATGGGACATGACTTTTGCCATTCTAAAATGATATTGTTCAGTTTCATTGCAAGTAGGAGATGCTCACTCTTCCCGAGCACCTGATCTGATGTTTTTCCATATTTGTCATAGTTGCACATGCATATCAAATTTTGTTGTTTTATAGGCTTCGTGTATGGGAACATTTGCTATGGTGAATCACTGCAAGCAAAGGATTTAAAAGGAGATATCCCTGACGGAAACTTTTCATCTTCATATATCATATACGAGTTCTGCTGTCGCAAAGACCCGGATGTCGACATTAGTACAAGTCTATCCCTACCAAATGACACTCCGTTTATATTGTTTCAGTCGCAAGATGGATGCCATCCAATCGAAGGTTCTGATCTGAATACATTTTTTAAATCTTCTTGTTGACCATATTATTTTGTTTAAATGCTTGCGATGCCAATATTGTTTATTTGCCAAGACTATGTTAACACAGTGAAAGCTCCCTTTTCACATCTTACATCACAGGACCCAATAAGATAAGTTGTATCAGTTGTTTATTAAGCTTTGTAAAATTAAACCAAAGTTCAGTTTTACCGAAATCCTTGAGTTTTCTTACTGTTGGGCCCCAAATATGTATTTATTTTTTTAAGAAAGGAGAGGGAATTGAGGTACGTTAAAATTAGGATAGTAAATCATTTTGATACATTCATTTTCCAGGAATGGCACATACACAGCAGTGGTTCAAAATAAAGACACCAGGAATGATATTGGGAATGGTTCCATGGCGACAAAGTGGGGCGATGTATTACTGTTACTACGAACCTAATGGTTACGGTAATATAAAAGAAAATATGAAATTTGATATCTATATTTTTAATTGATTGACCAGAGGAATAGTGTTCATGTATAAAGTTTTGATATAAATGCAAAAGAGCGATCGACAAGACGTCCAGGTTGACACAGACCACAGGCGTATAGAATTATCAATATGGAATATATGTTATAGTGTCAGTGTGACAAATGTGTACATATATTTCTTCATTTCTTATTTCTGATGCATCAAGGCAAAAAATAAAAAGATATTTTACAAGTGAATATATGAAGAGCAGACATCTAAAGATGACTTAATCGGCATGACCAAATCACTTGCTACTAAGGTGGCAGATGACAGTTCCTAGACGGCACCCGTTGCCAATTGGTAAACAATTTGTGTATAGCCTTTTGTGCTTATAATGTTGGTCTCAATTATTCCATTGGTGTCTCTTGTTGTGCTTATCCACACTTTGTTTTTTTTTTTTGTTTTTTTGTTGTTTTTTTTAATATCGCATTTTATGTTTCGGTGTTTTGCTGTTGGATCCTGTTAATTACCCCCCCTCCTTCCTCTAAATGTTATGACCACAGCTATCAATTCTTGGAGATTATCTTTTTATCAAATTGAGGGATATACGATATACAAGTTTATATTGAGTGTAAAATGATAAGGCGCATATTATTGTGCGCACGGAATAATCACACCATTTGCTACTAGCATGACGATGACTGTCCTAAGACGGCACCGATTGCCCAATGGTCTCATGGGTTTATGTGTTGTCTTTTATGTTTGGTGTTTTAATGTGTTATTTGTTGCTTTTGTCCCTTTTACATCTCCTGCTGTGTATGTCTTCTCTGTGTTTTACTTGGGGTGTTTTGATGTTTTGCCGTTGGTTATACAACCGAATCTTGTTGGAGGTCCCCTCCTTTCTTTGGAAGCAAAGGGTACACACATCAGTTATGGCATGACCAGAGCAAACACAACAGTCACACTTATGGAAATAAGATTTTGTTTTAGATATTTACAAACTTACGTAAGGTACCACTGTTATGGGTCAGAATACCCCAAAACGCCAGCAAAAATCAGACAAAGACAGAATATAAATTTACAAGTTTAATTATGTACAAAATATATATATTTACAATGATTACAACTTACAATACAATGTCCGGATCAAAGTGTCCGTTACGGTCCACAAAGTCTATGGAATGTATGGTTTCCGGTAATCACAAACGTTCTCGAAAGATCGGTGTCCAAACGTTGTTAAATGGATTAAAGTCTCAACAAATAAAGTATCCCAGTATATCAGAATAGATGAATGAATCGTGTCTATGAATGTGTACGAATGCCCCCTCAACACAGTATCTCTGAGGTATTTATACTTAATACCAATGAATTAACCAGAAGCTTCTAGAACAATGACTCATTACAAATGATTAACAATAGAGTAAATTCTAGAAATCACTGTCATGTGATGATAATGATGTAACAAAGTACATACTGGAATATTCTCTAATGAAATAAACATGACATAGTAAAATCTAGAAAGAATTATTATGAAATCATTAAATAACATGACTGAGTACATGTGTACCTACACATAAAGTAAAACTAAAATAATACATGACCCACAACACCACACAAATATCAAAAATAAAAATGATATAGTTACCGCCTTGCTCGTTTAGAAAATTGCATTTTATAAATTTGAATCCCAATGTCCAATGATATTTACATAAAGTTCAAATGATTCATACACTTCCTTTAAAATAACACATTAAACGAAAAACACACCCTTTGATTAAAGTATTTTCACCATGAATATTTATTCGAAATTGTTTCACATTTTTCTTTCGTTTGGTTTTTTGTATACTATAACGAAGTATAGAAATGGGAGTTTTGAATTCTTAAAAATGTCAAAAAATTGAACCGCAAGAATATTTCTATACATTTTTCTCCGATCTTATCGTTTCAGATACATCGGCAGATGTTTCTTTGTGGCCAAGCGAATCATTTACGTTCCTCTCCGCAGAACAAGGCTGTCCGGAAGGATTCCTCAGCGGACAATTTACGGAATATTCTCCCAAATTTACATTATCTGACCCATTCACAATTTCTTCCTTGATAGAACCCGGGGGAACAGCCCTTCATCATTCTTTCTGCACCAAAGGAACTTCATCAAGTGTCCCGTCTGGGACAAAATGGATGCCAGGACAGTACTGTATATTGTCGGCACATGGGTATTGCCCTGAAGGTATCAGAAATGGTCTAATATAGGCCTAAAATGAGTATTACGGTAATTGAAATAAATGCTCCTTTTTGCTACATTTTTATTATGCGTCGTTTCACTTTGAAAGTAATGAATGAAAATGCTTTCTCATACGTATCTTGGTAGGTTTTGAGCGTGGTAGTGTGGAATTCGAGGATTCAGGGCCATCAGATAGTGTGATGGGTGACATACCAGACGTCAATTTGACAGCAACCACAACAACTCTTTATTTCTGTTGCCGAGAGGATGGGTTTGCTCGTAACCCAATCATACTACCGACTTCTGAACCCTTTACTATGTTCCCAATTCGAGCATGGGGAGGTCGTCAATGCCAGAAAGTACTTGGTAAACTGTATTGAACACTTTTCTATGTACTTACCGTTTAGTTCTGTACTAAAGAACATAAATGTGATGTATTATAGGGGTGTTGAAAGCGACTTTAGAATGAATTAGTGTCGGTGAAGAAGGAAGAGGGAATTAAGAGATGAATAAAGTATTTTTGTCACGTGTGCTTTGTAAAGGAATTTGGTCGTGGTATTCAATTTTTCTTTTGTTGTATGATGATTGGACGAAGGAAGGAAGAAGAACCTATGTGCGCTATTCTGCAACAAATCATGGTTGATGATAAAAAGCAAGAAGGCACGGGGGTTACGCACAGATGCAACAATATTTTATTTTGACTAGTAGCATTCTAATTTCATGTATTTAATTTTTGGGATTGGAATCTCTGTTTCAGTCTCGAGCATTTTCTTTTTTCTTTTTTCTTACTTTTGATGTTCATGGGTGTATAATTCTGGTTGGACACTTGCAAATTTTCCGAGAATTGCTTCGCAGTCAGACAGTCATTACATGGCCATCCTAAGTCGGCACCGTTTACCCATTGGTCTCGTTGGTTTATGTGTAGTCATTAGTGTTTTATGTTTTTCTGTGATTTGACGTTCCTTGTACCACTGCGTCTCTTTCTATGCGTGTTTTTTTTTGTGTTTTACAGTGGGTGTTTTGGGAGGTTGCTGTTGGTGCTGCAACTAGGTGTTGTTGGAGATCCCCTCCTTTCTTTTATATTTACATTTATTCTAAATATCGGTCATTTTTATTTGCACATCGAACATTTTGCCTGTGAGAGCGTCAAATGTATTTTAACGTTGGTAAATTCTCCCTATATGCAAAACTTGAACGTGACGTCACAATAGCAACCCAACTTATTGGAAAATAATTCTAGTTGCCTAATAGGCGTTTAACATGGGTAATCTACTAGTAATGTAAATATTAGTGCATATGTTGGGCTGATAGATATTTTTTATTATTTTCATATCACAATCTGGATAATTTTAATTCCTTG
Source organism: Pinctada fucata (assembly GCA_028142955.1). NCBI lineage: Eukaryota > Metazoa > Mollusca > Bivalvia > Pterioida > Pteriidae > Pinctada > Pinctada fucata. The sequence continues at coordinate 44,657,036 of AP027102.1, read as the reverse complement.
TGCGTTTGTGTATTGGTGTGTATTGTTGAATTTTAAATTTTACCTGAAAGTTCTGACTTTTTTTTTTTTTGGTCTATGCATTTAAGTAGACACCGTGTCATTGACCAAAAACAGATTTTAAAAAATGACGTAACATAATTATGAAGCTTACAATTTCAGTGTAAGATGCTAAACAATCTTTGTACATGGTAATATCTAGATACTCCTTTATATTAGTTTAGTATTACACTGAATTCACACCGAAGCCAAGATGACTCACAGATTAGCTTTTCCTTTAAAGCAAACCGTGAATTTTAATTTTACTATCTCAGATAAATACTACAAATCAAAATATGAACAAAGATGAAAAAGTAATCCCCTCAGTACTTTTTAAAAGTAATCCCCTCAGTACTTTTTAAAAGTAATCTCCTCAGTACTTTTTGAATTAAAATATAATGTTTAGGTACCTTATGTCAATGCTATCTTACGAATAAGTATTTCTCAAATATTCATGAAATATTAATGTTGATAACGCTTTCTTTACAGATATGACTGTAAGTGACCAGTTCTATACTATACAGACAGATTCCGTGGTGAAGACAGGGGTTTATCCACAAATGTCAAAGTCATGGCAAACTCACCATGTTCATGTGTGTGTATATTACCCGACAAAATATGGTAAGGCCATAGGAATGAAATATTTTGTGTTTACGTCTGCGGATGGGTACCTTTAAAGAAAAACGCAAATACATGTGTATGTAAAACGTCTTCAAATTCGATAGCATCATTTAAGAGCAGATAAATTTACACAGACGCTCCCTTCCCCCTTCCCTACATTTTTTTTTTCTTTTCAAAATATCTAGAATTTCCTTTCAAATCAATGTACATCTCACTAAATGTGAAAACCGTAAAATGTTTAAGCTATCATACATATTAAGAAATCATTGTGATTTTTCTTTAAAAAAAAAGAGGCAGAATTATCCACTTGCTTTGAAACACGTTTTTTGTGTCTTTTTCTTTGGTCTTCTTTAACAGATTTAGTCATATAAATAATGCGTTTGTGCGGTGCCATGCTTGACAGAAGGTTACCTTTCAGAAAAAAAAGTTCCGGACGTAAAACAAAATAATTAATTGCTATGGCCTAAGGACCTGGACATAACATATACTAAAATATGATCAATTTTCAAACAGAGGTTATTTTCATACACCAGAAACCGACTTTTCTTCATTTGTTATTATTTGCTGCTCTTTTATGTATGATAAACATTAAAGAAGTACCTATCAGTTATTCAGTCTCAAAGTCGAGAAGGCAATGCAAAATCATTAGAACTTCCATAGGAACGGTTGCGAACCTCGGAATGAATAATAATCAAAGAAGTACCTATCAGTTATTCAGTCTCAAAGTCGAGAAGGTAAGGCAAAATCATTATATATTCCTATGGAATGGTTGCGAACCTCGGTATGAATAACATTCCGAAGTGAGACCAGGTGACCTTATAAACAATATAAGGCGAGATGAAAGTAAACGAAGTGTCCATACTCTGTAACTGAAGAGTATTTATTGATTTAATGTTATAACCACACCTTCTGCTATTATCGTGGCAGATGGCCGTCCCAAGTCGGCACCGGTTGCCCATTGTTTTCATTGGCCTATGTGTAGTCCTTTGTGTTTGACGTTTCAGTGTTGAGCGCTGGTGTTCCTTGACCCTTTTGCATCTCTTTCTGTGCTTGTCTGCTCTATGTTTTTGCATTGGGTGTTTTGCTGTGGGTGCTGCAACCTGGTGTTGTGGTGGATCCCCTTTAATAGCATCATGAACAAATTTAAATTCATTTGAGGCATGAACCAGACATGCACGTTTCCGATACTTAACCCTCGTCAGTAATTCTCAATCTAAACAATGTAACATGACCAAAAAGTGTGAAAGTTAACCCGTCCAACAATGTACCGAAGGACACAGCAGGATTGTTGGGACATGATGCTTCAGGACACACGCTTTAGAAATTGCAAGAAATTCAGATAACAGGAACGAAAATAAATTGGTTTGTTTGATTCAAGAAGGTATAGAATTGGAACCCGTATGCATTATTTTTAATGCGTTGGAGAAACGATCAACCGAGGTTGATCGATCTTGGCTACATGTGACCTCGAGGAATCCTAGTCCACCAGAAGCGACACTCACCAAGTGGAACAAATGTTTAACGTCTTCATATTCAGTAGCAATATTTAAGAATAAATAAATTTGCATAATGGACGAAGCTGGTATTTGTTCATACAACAGCTCTGCGCCTGAAGACATAATGTAACTGGATAAGTAGGATGTTTGTGCTTACATTATCTGGATTACCAAATCGTCTGATGTTGATATACTGAATGACCGTCTAAAGATGGTATTGGATAAATACTGTATTTGTCTCCTTTCTTTTACGTTTTATCTGTTGTCTTTCAATAACAAAATTCTTTCCTCTGTTTCTTTGTCTTTTATAGGGAGAGTTTTCCGTTTTTCCTTTTTTCTTTGTCTGTTTTGTAGCTTTATGTTCATTGCTTGATGCAATAGTTTTAAGTGGATAGTCACAAGTCCTCAGTATTACCTAGCTTATATGTTAAATTTTGCCAAGCCATGAAAATTCAAATTTTCTGTAGATTTGCATGCACAGTTGTGTCTCTGTCTCTTGTCAGATTACAGTCTCTGCAGTAGTGTTATTCATTTGGAAGTTCTATTTCTAGTGCTCCAGTGTTCCAGCTTGTAAACTTCTCGAAAAATATTTCAAACCAATTTCAATGCGCCAGATGAATGTTTCGAATAGTACAGTAAATCCTCAATGGCTCTACTTCAAGCCAAAGTTATTATCGGACAAGCCCAATGTATTTCAGTAGCGTCCCCTTCTTTTAATTTCAGAATTGTGTGTACATATCAAGTGTCAATACGTGGACCAAAATTTGCCAGCATTTATTTGTAAACCTTCTTATTTACACCTTTGAATAAATTTTGAATTTGAACAAGGCCGAGCTTATTCTTTTCAATTGAACCACCTACAACAAATTTAGTTTTTTACAATGTAATTTTTCAGATTCAGTGGGAGGGTTGTGCGCGTGTAATCCGGATAACCATACCATCTACTACTAAAGTGGCTGATAGCCGTCCTAAGTCGGCACCGATTGCTCATGGGTCTCGTTGGTTTATATGTGCTCTTTTGTGTTCGATGTTTGATGTCTCGTTTGCTGTTCCTCTTTTTCTGCTGTGTGTGTCTTCTCTGTGTTTTCACTTGGGGTGTTTTGATGTGTTGCTGTTGGTGCTGCAACCGAGTCTTATTGGAGATCCGCCTTTCAGATTATTCAGACAAACATAGTGTTGTCCTTCATGTATCAGTGACATCATTTGACTATTCTCCTTGTCCTCGTTGCTTTGCTTTGTATGCTTTTGTCTGCTGTGCTCCATTTTTATCGTCCAATGTGTACAATATTATATAAGCTCCTCCGTATTCGCTACAGTTTCACGTTGGAGATCTCCTCTTACTTGATATTAATAGCGAATTTTCTTTTTGTCAAGAAGACAACTCTCAGAGAACAGATTAGAGGCATTTCTTTCTTTTCTTCATAAAGGCTCAGGCTTTTAAGAAATGACTGTCTTACTTTTGGTGTTCATTGGTGTATAATTCTGGATGGTCACGTACAAATTCCGTGAATCGCGAAGTAAGACCGTCATTACTTATATTTATATTTAATCTAATTATCGGTCATCTTTATTGACATGTACACTACACATTTTGCCTGTAACAACGTCAAATGTATTTTAACGTTTGTATATTCTCCCTACATGCAAAACCCGAACGTGACGTTACAATAGCAACCAAAATGATTGGAATGTATTTGTAGTTGACGAATGGGTGTTTAACATGGGGAATCTACTAGTAATGTAAATATATTGAAAATTAAGAAATGGTATGAAAAATTTAACAAATTCAATAATGTAACATTAACATATAAATGATACATGGATTTAAAACATTTATTTTACTTCAATTGTAATTCGAGCACTTATTTGATGTTTAAAATACTAGTTCTACTTTAAGATTGCGGGGGCGTTATCGATATGGACGATATGAATTCAGAAGTCATCGTAGAAAGTCCAAACAACGGCACACATTATCTTACAGACAAAACATGCTACTGGCAAATAATGGTATAGTGTTTTATTCGATTCAAATTTTGAAATTTTTTTCGTAAGAATAAAAGATAATCGTACATCATTGTTCATTCTGGGAGTTAATAATAATTATAATTCAAATGCTATCGAATACTTAATAAGTATAATATCTAAAAGGAAAAAAAATACAAGTTGAAATGATAAATTGGAGAAGACTTGCATCACAAATACAATTGAAACAAAAGACATTATGTAATTGTGATAACAATAACAATCCAAGGTTATAAATTCAAATTCAATATAGATTCAAAATATTCTGCAGAAGTGAAGGAAACAATGTACATGGTTGTTTTACATAATGCTTGGCAAGTGTTTTCGAGCGATGGTTCATATATAGAAAAGATCTCAAACAAAACGACCACAATTTCAATGATCCTAATCGCCGTTAGTTTCAGAAGACAAAAAACAAGATTGTCAACTCCCTCGCCAGAGAGAAACCCTTAGGACAGAAATTTCCAAACAATGTCCACTAAACATGTATGTAAACGTCTTCAAATTGAATAGCATCATTTAAGAACAGATAAATTGGCAACGTGGACCAGACATGCACGTTTCGGGTATATAACCCTCATCAGTGATCCTAAATCTAAACAGTGTAATATGCCAAAGAAGTATGAAAGTTACTATGTCGAAAAAGTGTACCGAAAGACGTAGCAGGATGGGTGGGATATGATGCTACTGGACCCACTTTTTAGAAATTTCAAGAACTTTTGATAACAGAAATTTAGAATGCGTTGAAGAAACGATCAACCGAAATTGATCGAACTTGGCTACATGTGCCCTCGGGGACTCCTGGTCCACCAGCAGTGACACTCACCAAGTGGTATAAATGTAAACGTCTTCAAATTGAATAGCATCATTTAAGAACAGATAAATTGGCAACGTGGACCAGACATGCACGTTTCGGGTACATAACCCTCATCATTGATCCTAAATCTAAACAATGTAATATGCCAAAGAAGTATGAAAGTTACTATGTCGAAAAAGTGTACCGAAAGACGTAGCAGGATGGGTGGGATATGATGCTACTGGACCCACTTTTTAGAAATTTCAAGAACTTTTGATAACAGAAATTTAGAATGCGTTGAAGAAACGATCAACCGAAATTGATCGAACTTGGCTACATGTGCCCTCGGGGACTTCGTATACTGATTCTTGAAAAACGAAACTTTAATGAGAAAAGCAAAATCCTGACGAAAATCTCAACAGCACTCACAATAGAGCACCAAATTGAGCCTATACGGACCCTTAGCAAGTTAGAGGTAGAACCAGGTACCCGGGAGGAGTAAGCATCCCCTGTTTGGCTAGCCGCACCCGCTGTCGATGTTCACGCACGAAAATGAAAACAATATCTACAAAATATGCTGTCTGAGGTAACGCGGCTAGCCAACAGGGGATGCTTACGCCTGTTACCGTATAACCAGAAATTTTCGCGAGGTACTTATTTTCGCTATATTCGCGAGTGATGTTGAATCGCGAAAAATTATTCTCGCGAAAAATTGTGTTTGATGAGGTATATAATAAATTGTTATATCCGTGACATTTGTTCATATTGTATATGTGTCATTCTTCACTTTTTCTGATTAAACGTAACGAGGATTCAATTGAGTGTATTCTTATGATTGAACTTACTTAAACTGAAATAATGAAAGGTACAAAACAGTAAAATCATATGAACATCTTTATTTGTTATTCAGGAATCGCGAAAAATTGTACTCCCGAAATTAAAGACACCCTATTCTACCATAAAATCGCGAAATTTGATACTCGCGAAAATTTCTGGTTAATATACGGTATTTTGTCAAATTTGAGCAGCTTCAATTTTCCTGAATGGTATGTTTAAATGCGTGATAAAAATTGATCATGAGACCAAAGTAAGTGAATTGACGGTTGTTGAGATTGCGCTTCAGTTTTACATAAACAATGAGCATGCCTCTAACATAAGAATTTCCGAATATACTTTTGACTCATCTTGGCTGTTAATGAAGTTTTACAACTACCGTATAACCAGAAATTTTCGCGAGTATCAATTTCGCGTTTTAATGGTAAAATATGGTGTCTTTATTTTCTTGAGTACAATTTTTCGCCATTTCTAAATTAAAACCAAATATGTACATATGATGTTACAGTTTTGTACCTCTTATCATTAAAGTATTAGTTATTTCTATCATGAGAACACACTCAATTCACTTCTCTTTACGTCTTATCAGGAAAAATGAACAATGGCACATGTACAGTATGAAGATATGAAACGGATATACCAATTTATGATCAACCTGATCAAACACAATTTTTCGCGAGAATAATTTATCGCGATTCGATATCCCTCGCGAATGTAGCGAAAATTTGTATCTCGCGAAAATTTCTGGTTATACGGTAAATACAGGAAACCTATATTTTACACATCTGAGATGTGTAATACTTATTCATTTCTTAACACCTGTATGAAATGAATGTTCTGAAGTGCAAGTACGTTTATCAAGGAAAATAAGTAAAGCCATTCTGATTTATTGCACTATATGCGAGAAGAAAACCAAACTACCTTGAATAATTTCAAAAGACAGACGAAATTATAGAGGATAGTTTATTGCCTGAATTGTTTACTCAGATTGAGAAAAAACATGCCAATGCAAATCCCGGTTGTTTCATATCAAGTCTGCCAAATCTGTGAAAGAGAGTCAAACAAATGTTAAACGTCTTCAAATTCAATAGCGTCATTTAAAATGTTATTAAAATTTCTTGTCTTTCGGTACGCTTTTCTCGACATAGTAACTTCCATATTTTTTTGGCATATTACATCGTTTAGATTTGAGGATCTCTGACGAGGGTTAAGTACCCGAAACGTGCATGTCTGGTCCATGTTTCCAATTTATTTGTTCTTAAATGATGCTTTTCAATTTGAAGACGTTTACATTTATACATGTAGCACTTGATGAGTGTCACTACTGGTGGACCAGGAGTCTCCGAGGGCACATGTAGCCAAGTGCGATAATTTTGGTTGATCGTTTCTTCAACGCATTCTAAAAATTCTGTTATCAAAATTTCTTGAAATTTCTAAAACGTGGGTCCTGTAACATCATATCCCACCCATCCTGCTACGTCTTTCAGTACGCTTTTCCGACATAGTAACTTTTCATACTTTTTTGGCATATTACATTGTTTAGATTAGAGGATCACTGTCGAGGGTTATGTACTCGAAACGTGCATGTAAGGTCCATGTTGCCAATTTATATATAATTATCTGTTCTTAAATTATGCTATTGAATTTGAAGACGTTTAACATTTGCCTATGATCGTGGATGATCAAGGACACTCTGTATTGTAATTGACCTATCTACATCCTTGTATCGGCGCATTCAATTTGAAGACGTTAACATGGACCATACATGCACGTTTCGGGTACTTATCCCTCGTAAGTGATCCAAAAATCATAATCAACAAGCATCAAACAGATAAAGATAAATACCCCTGTACAACAACCCAAACACGCAACTTACATATTTTGCAATGGAACAAAATTAATTCCAATTTGAGTTTAGATCAGGTGTTCGGGAAAGCATCTGCATGCTATCAATGAGTTAAAGAATATCCTCACGATAATCTCAACAGCACTGCCCGGGAAGAGCAAGCATCCCCTGTTGGCTAGCCGCACCCGCCGTCGATGTTTATGAAGCATGGAAATGAAAATGTATAAAATTCATGCACTGTCTGACGTTATATCTATGTAGAAAGTGCTATGGCGACAATGTCAGGAAAGTACTGTCAAACCCCACGCGGGGAACTTTTTTTAACGAGCTCCACACGGCAAAGGGCATAAGTGTGACACAAATGAGTTAAAGAAGATCCTGACGATAATCTCAACAGCACTCACAATAGAGCACAAAATTAAATCATCGACTTCCACTTCTTCAACAGTGAGAAAAGCAGGGAAAGTGACAAATTCTCAAAGATGGACTATTCTAGAAATATAATTCATCAATTAAGATTAAAAAAAAACTTAAATTCAGGATGGATAAACGTTCTTATCATATGTAACAAAGTGATATACTCATTATTTGGATTTGCTATATTCAGGCTTCGAGCATTACTGATGGTATTTTATTTGTTGGAATGCGCACATGGTGCATTGGAATTATTGCAATGCAAAGTGAATATGTATTCCAATATTGATAATGATTAATAGCAATTCTCTGTAAGCATTTGCACTTTTATGAAGAGCGCATGGCACTGCATGTCTCAGATTTTGATAAAACTTGTACATAAGGTTGGGTCTGACCCAGAAGTAAAAATTTGATAAAAATTTTCTTAATATCACATCCGGTTGCCATGGAAACGTACTTTGAATATTGAAAAAATGCATTTTTGGGCGTTTTTGAAGTCACATACATAATTTATGCAGCATAATCTAAAACAAACACAGATGAATTATCAGTACCCTATCATTGCTCTTTCAAGTTTAGTAATAATAATGTTTGGTTTATGGTCTTATCTATATGTTTCCATAGCAACAACACAGGTACCCTATCAAAATAGTATTTTTGGCATTTTTGCAAAATTCAACAATAAATTACTTAATTTTTTTTTAGTTTTTTATGCAAATAAAACGTAAGCATTTACATTTGGACAAGTTTCTGTTCGTTGCTATGGCAACATAACCTCAAATTGCAAAAATGAAAGCAATTTTGGACAATATTTAGAGTCCTTTTTTAACTAGATCATTGAATTTTAATTCAAAGTGATGAAAATTAATTAATGTATTCAAGTAGATCTTTCATTACACGGAAGAAAATTTTTAAAAAATATTCAGGAAATAGCCCGTTGCTATGCGAATGATTGTTTAAATTTGCACATAGGCCCACTTTGAGTCCTTTGATACCGGCATTAAAAGTTAAGTAATCTGAATTTTTTTTTGATGTAAAATAAAGTTTAGACTTTGCTTTATCGTATATGTAAAAAGGTTGTGTAGGCCTGTTTCAGTTTTTTTAGGAAAAGGCTCCGTAAAACAACAAAAAATGCTTATTTTTATAATGTATGTCCAAATTACTATAGCAACCATTAATTATTTGAAACTTTTTTTTATTGTATTTTGATAGAGGCTTACTTGATCTTTATTGTTATTGAATTTTAACTTCCTGGGATTAATAATTACTGTTTTATGAAAATAATAAAAATGGTTGCCATGTTAACATATGTTCCCCATAGCTTTTTCACGGTTTTTTGAAAGAGCTTCTTTGTTTGGATATTTCCCAACAATTTTTATTTGTTCATCATGATGCAAAATTTGTTTAAATGACTCTAAATTTGCAAAATAAGTAATATTAAAGACCATAATTACCGTTGCCAAGGTAACTTATGTACTTAGCAACAAGTGGGTTTATCTTGAATTTGCTCATTTTATGAAATAAATCCTATTTCCTTATCATATACCCACCAAGAGAGAAGGAAAATTGGAAAATACAAACAGCATTTTGAAATCAATATATCAAAATTAGCTAATTATGTTGTGATGGTAACCAGCCTTTTTCACAATATCAGACACTTCTAGTGAGCTTATTTAAAATTTTATGTCCTAATCTTTAGGATGCATAAAAAATCTTCGATTGATGTCACATATAAACCAAATTATAGAGCTTCAAATTAGCTCAATTTTGCCAATTTCTCAACTTTAAAGGCCATTGCCATGGTAACCAGATGACCTAGAATTAATTTTTTTTGTCAAATTTTCATTTTTTCATTGGTCCCTACTTATGTGTGAAATTTCATGAAAATCGGAGACCATGCGTGCCGAAATTGTTTAAATGGTTACAGAGAATTACTATTAATAATAATGATATGTATGCATTTTACATATACTTGGTCTTTTTTAGTCCCCACCAGAGTCTCGGATCTTGATTAACTTTGATTCTTTTGATTTGGTGGAGAACGAAGACGGGACATGTAATGATTGTCTGGAAATTAGAAATAAGAAACCAGGGTACTTTGGAGAATGGTAAGATAAACGATGGAAACAATCGAGAAATGACATAAAACATGCTTTACGCTTAGTATATAACCCAGACTTTCTTTTGTTTGATGTCTCACAGAAGACCGTGTATAAAAAATAATCATCAAAGAGGTACCTATCAGTTATTCAGTCTCAAAGTCGAGAAGCCAAGGCAAAATCATTAGTATTTCCATTGGAACAGTTGCGAAACTCGGAATGGATGACATGCCGAAGTGAGACTAGGTGTCCGGGGATAGTCAGCGTCACCTGATACAACACCCGTCGAAACAGCTCAATGAAAACTTGTCAGATTCGGTGATTGTCTCGATGTACATATTTTCAATATCAGTGTATCATATATTGAAAAGATTTACTTTGATAAAAAGAGTACCAAAGTTTATTATGATATGATTTTCGTCATTCTTTTATCAAGCAAAATTCATAAAACTAATGAATCAGTGGAGTGAAAGAAAGAAGGGGATCTCCAACAACACTCTGTTGCAGCAAAAACACAAAACACCCAATGCAAAAGCACAGAGCAGACACTCACAGAAAGAGACGTAAAAGAGACAAGGAACACCAACTCACACCATAGAAACATGAAACACAAAAGACAACACATAAACGAACGAGACCATGGCAACCGGTGCCGACTTAGAGCGGCCATCTGCCACACAAGCAGCAGACGGTGCGTTTATCCTGATTACTTGCGCACAACCCTACCACTCTCCCGATTACCCAGAGGTCTCGAAGACAAACAATCGGGTGTAAAGAAACGCCTTTTGCGCTAATATTGAGATACGATATGATCTAACTAATTACGAAAAAACCAAGTATTTTTGTATCACAGCGAAAAAAATTCAGCAGCAATATTGTTGTATCGTTTTATGCCTCCTAAATTCTATTATATGACGCAATTTTTAAAGAACGTTGCATAACACTTAAGAGTATTTTCATTGGCGAATAGCGAAAGATCGTTTATGATTTTACAGTAGAGACGACGCATTTTGTGCATTTATAGCAAGAAAAGTAATCTCAACATTTTGACATTTTTTGTTGTTTGAATAAATCACGATCCATATATACGAAAACAATTTGTTATTTGAATAAATTACGATCCATATATGCGATAATAATTTGTTATTTGAATAAATTACGATTAATATATGCGATTAAAAGTATCTCACATGATGTTTCTATGTCATACGAAATTTATGAATTTTTTTTTGTGTGATTGACATTTCCTTGTCAAGGCTTATGAAGGTAAAAATCACACAACTCAATGTGTAATTAACGTGTGGAATTGAAAATTCAATTGAAATCCTCTTTATATTACCATTGGTTGATCATGTGTTGTCTTCTATATAATTCGGTGAATCATTTTTCAAACAGTATTGTTTCATTTGACAGTTTATGTGGAACTCACTTGACGCATACGATTGTCAGTGAGCTAAATTGGGCAGCTCTGACCTTCTACTCGAGTATTTCTAAAAGCAGAGCAGGTTTTAGAGCAACACTTAGCTTAACTTACGGCAAGTACTCTACTTTATTTCATTAAAGTTTTTTTAATCAAGACGTGCATTTCGATAATATGATTACGATCATGTCTTTTTCTAAGAATCTGACATTCAGGGAAAATATTATTCTAAAATTCTATGGTATTAGCCTCTTGTACAAACTGAAAAACACATAATTAGTATCTAAAACTTATACCCGGTCCTCAATTGGCATACAAAACAATAAAATAGTAAAGCAACGAAATTCCGAAACAAAACAATAGGGAACTATACAAATGGAGATGAATAAAAATCTAAGAAGTGCCTATCAGTTATTCAGTCTCAAAGTCGGGAAGGAAAGGCAAAGTCATTAGAATTCTCTTAGGAATGGTTGCTAACCTCGGAATGAATAACAATCCGAACTGAGACCAGAGTCAGTGTACCCTGGTTGCATGCAACACCCGTCGAACATGAACTCATATCCTCTAGGATATTAAGCATCTCCTGTTCGTTAGAACACCTTTTTAAAAATAGATATGAAAAGTAAGTAAGTAATAGGAAAGAGATTGTCAATATTAAACGTCTCAAATTAAATAGTATCATTTAAGAACAGATTAATTTGCAGATTGATAAGAATGTTAAACGTTTTCAAATTAAATAGTATCCTTTAAGAACAGATAAATTTGCAGCATGGACCAGACATGCACGTTTCGGGTACTTAACCCTCGTCAGTGATCCTCAATCTAAACATTGTAATATGACCAAAGAGTGTAAAAGTTATTATGTCCATACACGTACCGAGAGACGTAGCAGGGTGGGTAACATATTATGCTCAGGAGAAAATTCAAGAAATTTTGATGACAGAACTTTTCGAATGCGTCGAAGAAACAGTCAACCGAAGTATACCTGTATTTCACTGTAACATTTTTTTGTCTATTCCCTATTTCTTGTCTGATGAGAGTGTGCTCAGGTTTTGATGCTACGTCATCATCATGTTGATTGGGAGAATCCTCCTTACGTCATCATTATGTTGGTTGGGAGAATCCTCCTTACGTCATCATCATGTTGGTTGGGAGAATCCTCCTTACGTCATCATCATGTTAATTGGGAGAATCCTCCTTACGTCATCATCATGTTAATTGGAGGATCCTCCTTTCGTCATCATCATGTTAATTGGAAGAATCCTCCTTACGTCATCATCATGTTGGTTGGGAGAATCCTCCTTACGTCATCATCATGTAAATTGGGAGAATCCTCCTTACGTCATCATCATGTTGGTTGGGAGAATCCTCCTTACGTCATCATCATGTTAATTGGGAAAATCCTCCTTACGTCATCATCGTGTTGATTGGGAGAATCCTCCTTACGTCATCATCATGTTAATTGGGAGAATCCTCCTTACGTCATCATCATGATGGTTGGGAGAATCCTCCTTACGTCATCATCATGTTAATTGGGAGAATCCTCCTTACGTCATCATCATGTTGTTGAGAAGAATCCTCCTTACGTCATCATCATGTTAATTGGGAGAATCCTCCTTACGTCATCATCATGTTAATTGGGAGAATCCTCCTTACGTCATCATCATGTTAATTGGGAGAATCCTCCTTACGTCATCATCATGTTGGTTGGGAGAATCCTCCTTACGTCATCATCATGTTAATTGGGAGAATTCTCCTTACTTCATCATCATGTCGGTTGGGAGAATCCTCCTTACGTCACCATCATGTTGATTGGGAGAATCATCCTTATGTCATCATCATGTTGGTTGGGAGAATCCTCCTTACGTCATCATCATGTTAATTGGGAGAATCTTCATTATCTTTGTTTTGCTTTCTTTTTTCAATGTTTTGTATGTTTACTGAGATTGAATAAATAATTTTAATTATCAAATCTACTATTTAATAAACATTACTTATTTTAGACTATTTCTCCCAATCTTCCAGATTTCTGCTCTGTAGGGTTACAGTTTGTTCAACTGGGCAACAGTCAAAACTAATTTCATGGTCACGTGATGAACTGTTGTCCTCGCAAATAAATCCTACGATCAATTTGGTAATAAAATAGTTATTTCATGGCTACTTCGGGAAGAGTCAAATATTGTTCCTCGGTAGTGGCCTTCTGCCTCGGTCAAAAGTCTTCTCCACTACCTCGGGAGAACAGTTTGAGTGTTCCCCCAAGTAGCCATGAAATATAACTATGTACTGGTATTAGCTTTGGGCTTGATTTTCACTCACTGTTTTTTTGTTGTTGTATGTTTCACGTTAACATATCATGTGATAAGCAAATAATCTAGAATTTATTTTAGGTCTATCATATGACTATGGTCTCATACATATATTCTTGATAAAAAGATTACCGTCAAATAATTGATAATCATGCTCATATGATAGGCCTAAGAGGAATACACGCAAAGTAGATTTAGACGCCTTTACCCTGTTTAATCGAAGGCAATTCCCGTGTTCTAGATTATTTGTGTATCAAGTGATATGTGACAATGACATTTTATAATTATAGATAGCGAGAAGTGCTTTATTGGAAAGGGAGAAACGTACAGAGGGACGGTTAACTACACAAAGAGAAACTATAAATGTCTGAACTGGACAGAGGTCACACACTGTGAACACAGTCCATATCGGCCAGAGTAAGTCCATCATATAATGAAACCATTCCCATAATTTGTCTCAAATATGTGTTCGGTATCCGAAAATTTACTTACTTTAAGTAAAATGGTATTGTTATAATGTAAGTTACTTCAATTTTCTGAAATGGATTAGATCTAGATCAAGAAGATATTGCTGCCGTTATTGTTTTTTTTTCGCGCTTCAGTGATTTGGATGACGATTTAAGATCAAACTATTGTCGTAACCCTGGTGATGGGACTAGACCGTGGTGCTACATACAAGCAGATGGATGTAAGAGAGATTACTGTGATGTGTGTGGTATAGGTAGGTTAAATGTAATGTCTTCTTGTGTCATATTTCTGTGTCATAGTCTAATTCGAAAGCATTTGCTCTATAATCAGCTTCATGGGAGACCTCCGTGAAACCTGATAGAGGGGAATATTCTACACGTTTAGTTAGGGTAACCACGCCTTTTGATATTGATGGACCAGTTGGGTATTCTGTTCAGGCAAATCTTTATAAGACATTTGCTTATGAGTTAACAGGTGTACGGCAGCTGCGCCACTGATTCTTCAATGTTCGAAGTTCGAATTAGAAGTGCGGAGTCCGTCACGGTGAAAAATGTCTAGTTTTAAAAATCAATATATTGTTCCATTATTTGCCTGATCTATTCCAGATTCTATTGGTATGAATATCATCTTTTTGTGATCATGTGAATTTAACAACTTTGAAATACACATGTTATATCGTAATAGTTTAGTGCGCTGTATGCGAATTATAACGTAATAATTCTTTTTTTGATTATTAATTTTCGTAGTGAAGCCAAAATAGAAGAAATACTAATAGTAAATACATGTAAAGAGAAATTCTTAAATGTATTCAAAAGTGCCATGCAAGAAAATGGATTTGCAATCAGAGAGAAAACCCGTAATTTCTGAATAATCTATCGAATTTAATATCAATGAGTTAAAGAAGATCCTGACGATAATCTCAACAGCATTCACTATAAAGAGTACCGAATTGAGCATCGACGGACCCCCAGTAAGCCAGGGGTAGGACCAGGTGCCCAAGAGGAGTAAGCATCCCCTGTTTGGCTTGCCGTTAGTGCGGTATATTAAGAAAACTAAATGGAACACCACGACCATCATTATACATCTCCTCCTTTCGTTCTTATTAATCTTTGAATTCATTCTATGTTTTAATAGGTTGTACTCAAACGTATGACGAAATGTTGCACTACCAACAACTTTTGACTTATTTTGTCACACATCTTGCTGATTTGATCTTTCGAGTTTCAGCAGACAATCATTCGATATATTTCATCATATTCTATCAAGCATTGCAATTTCGCACAATATTTTCCAGAGAGGTGTTATGATGAATTTTTCGACTGCGCGGACAGGCTGGCCGAGGATTCCTCATTCTGTGAGAATGATCCAGAGGCATTCCGAGGTTGTCGACAGACATGTAACCTTTGTGCTAATATTGAGGAAGAACCTGGTAGTAATTTTATTAAATTTTTATTTTTAAAAAATCTTAATAAGTTGATTATGACAATACTCGATGAATATTGCTTCCTTTTCTGTATGTAAGTTCAGGATAACCACACCATTTGCTACTTGCGGGGCAAATGGCCGTCCAAAGTCGGCACTGGTTGCCCATTAGTCTCGTCGGTTTATGTGTAGTCTTTAGTGTTTGATGTTTATTTGTCGTATGTCTCTTTTCCGTCTCATAATATGCTCGTCTTTTGTGTTTTTGCATCGGGTGTTTTGCTGTTTTGATGTTGGTGCTGCAACAGGGTCTTAATTGTTGGAGATCCCCTCCCTTCTTTCAAAAGAATGCAAACATTTACCATAACATCTTTACATGGTACAGAATAAAAAAATCTGTTCTTGTGCAAAATTTAGGCAGCTGTTTCCCCAATGTTGGTCTCACTTAGGTCCATTTAAACTGTGTTATGATTATTGCTGTATTCTTTTGCTGAGTCTCCATAGTTTTTGTGGCTTAAATCACGGTTGGCATGGTTACATTTTATGATGGATACCAATTTAAGTTCTGTGATGGTAAAGATATACATGTACCATGATTGTATCTATATAATGCATTAAATATCAATTTGTACAACGAATACCTAATTAATCAAGAATTTCTTTATCCCCGCATATTTGAGGTAAATAAAATTGTATTTAACAATTCTACAGAAGTGTATCTGTGCAGTAAACAGTGCAGTGTATGCTATTTCGAAATATGAAAATAATCAGAAAGACTTAAAAATTTTTCAAGGAGTAGATGGAAAATCGAGCCAAAATGGCTTCTGAAAATGTGTGTGTGAATTTAGCGTATGGGCAAACTTTCTTTTCTGCGCTTCATCAGTTCAGTTTCAGTTAATAACTGTCTTTTCTTCTATATTACAGCAATCGATAAGGAATGCAGACCACCGATTGTCCCTTATGATGCAGACCCCATTGATCCGATTGAGTCGTCATACAGCTATGGGGACACGGTGACTTTTGAATGTAAAAATGACAACAGGACCATTCAAACACGCACATGCTTGTCAGATGGGTCATGGTCGCTGAGCAATGACATGGGTGGATTCGTATGTGGACGTATGTAAATTAAATATGAAAATTATAACCAAAGAGAAAAAAAAAACGAAAAAAGGGGCACATGGTCATTGGCGGTGAGAACAAATAATAAAGAGAAATAAAAACTGTCTCGAAATTATACTCATCAATAAGAGTAACGCTTAGTAAGGTCAAATTGTGTATTTTTCTGAGATCCGTATGCGTACGCGTTCGTTTTTCATATCATTTGAAAATATTTTGATTTGATGGACCGATGCAGCATACTAAACAGCAACAATCTCATAATAGCGATATCACGACGCATGATGAAGTTTTGTTCTATGACGTCATCGAAAGTTCGCCGCATTCCATGAATTTGCGAATCAGTCTCATCGAGAAAAGTTTTGTTTCATAAGGAGGAAAAACCTTTTAATTTTACCTTTTGATCATTGAATTTTACAGAGTATTACTCACTTACAAATGGGAGCCATACGATCACCTCGCAGTGTTTAAACGTATGGCATCGGGTATTTTAAGCATGCATTGCATTAAAGCGGAAGTGATCCGCCGAAGTTAAAGTCCAAAATTTGTTATGGGCATCCATGAACTTTGATTTGGGCAAAATTCAAATTCCACATAATCATGAAAAATGCATTAAAACATAAAATGCGAAAATTCAAAATTTCATGTTTTTGAACTCAAAGAGATTTTTTGATAATTAAAAAATCTTACTTTAGCGCTAAACTGTTTTTCCTACCTCTATACCATCATTAATGCAAACAAATAAGGTCACATAAGCAAAAGCTTGTGTACATTGATTAAAAATAATATATTATGATATTGTTCTCTGCGTTTCTTCTTTTGAAGAGTATATTATATATAATACTGAAAAGACATACATGGTGAAAAAGGGGTATGCTGACCACAAGCCAATTAAAATCTGCACATGTCCTCGAATACGATCATATTAGCATCATCTTTTAAGGTGGATCCCTACTGGTAGATTAAACAGATAATTGTTTTATTTAAAGTATTTCATCTAGGCATAATAGTCCAAATGACTTGAGGAACACAGGTATAGATAGGAAATTTTGCAACTCTTCAAATAATGTCGAACATTGATATTTCAAGGGTATTTTGCAATGAGAAAGGAGCTAAGCAGCTAAGTGACGGGGTAAGTTATTGAGATTGAAAATATTTTCATGGGAGGAAATTCTTAATACTCTAATAGTGACGACAAAAACAGATAAGAATAGCTTAAACATCTATTAAGTGGTTTGCAAATCTACAGGCTGCCCTTATGGATGGACTCCATTTGGTTTGAATTGCTACAAATGGTTCAATTTGCAAGAGGATCGACCAACCGCAAAGCAAATATGTGCCTCTGAGAGCGCCAGCTTAGCATCTGTTCGTAGCGATGAACATGTTCAAGTGTTGAGACGGCTAACGTAAGTGTACGATTGATATACTCTTTTCACAGTATCATTTATCTGTCCATATTTCTGTGTGTCTATATTTGTATTCTGGTAAGGGTATTTAGAGAATAACTTGCTTCTGATGTTATCTTCACGGCCTGTTAATGCTGATCTTACTGTCGTAAATGGATTCTTTTCTGGCGACGCGTTATCGGAGCCTGGTAAAGGGTGTTTGCATCGTAAAAACAGCATTTACGGGCCCTACATATTTTTATTCCCATTCTAATCCAATTTTTTGTGAATAGTAGGAAAAAAAAATAAAACAAAACAAAACCAAAAAAAAAAAAAAAATAAATAAAAAAATAAAAAAATAAAAAAAATCAGCAGCAGCGAGTTAATTATTTTTCATTATATTAACTTAGAGGTGATGAAAAACCAATGAAATTCGACGTTACTTTTTTAGAAAAAGTAGTGTCTTCCGTAGGGAAGTTTAATATAATAAATGACAATGAACATTCTATATCTAAAAAATTTTGAAAAATTGTGGATATAGAGTGTTCATTGTTATTTATCATGTTACTTTTTTATTCCCGTTACCTCTATGACTCCTGAACCACGATCAGTATTTCTTCCTTGGTATACTTAAATGACAAATATGGATAATGACCATATCCCTGTATACAGCACAAAATCGATAATTCAGAAAATCAGAAACCGAAGGCATTCAAAATCAGGATGAAATAGGAACCAAGGCAAACAAACAAAAACCTCCACCACATGAAAAGAAGCGAACCCCCAATATGGGAGTGAGACCAGGTGCCCAGGAAGAGTAAGCATCTCCTGCCGTCGTTGGGAACCACCTGGTCATTAATAGTTAAGCATGAGTAACATAAGCTTGGTAGGCGTGGTATACCGTCTTTGAAGACTACGCCGACTGCGAGCGGCGAAAGACAAACCGATAAGTAATCCTTTATTATGCTAATGAGATACCCGAGTCTCATCTGTTTTAAGCTGTCAATCAAAAATGATAGGGGTAATAGGATTAAAGGGAACCAATCAGATACCAATGAGAGATGTCAGCCCTATAGCGATCAGTGAGGAAATGACAGAATATTTACCTGTCCCCTTATATAGCCCCCCGTCGGCCTTTAATATTAATAGACATTTTTCGTGTTTGCGGACTTCGGACTTCGGACACTGCCCTTGGAAGGGACTGTGTCACAAACGTAAATGGTTAATTTTATCCCAATTATCCTAGATTAAATTTTGAAAGAATTTATTTATTTTCACATGTGGTTATACATCTTTAAAGCTCTCCATTGTCATTTAGTCTATTGTGTGTTCGGATTTTACTTTTTTATTGCACCTGATTTCTTTAATATGACTCCTTAAGTTCGAAGTCCGGAATGCGAAGTCGAAGTCGGAAGTACGTCAACTTGAAAATTGTCCATGAGATTACGAAATTCTGAAACAAAAAGCAAGCTTATTCGAGCGACCCAGTTCAACTGCTGTCATATGATTGAAATCATTTTCCTTTCAAGACCTGGTGCGCAAAGATTTTGGATCGGATTGGAAGACGGAAGCTGGGATGAAGATGGATCGACCGTGTACTATACAAACTACGATTGGGGTAAGAAAAAGTAGTTCATTTTGTATTTCAGAATAAATAACAAGAATATTCTCGGTACCATCTTGATTAAAATGTAAAAAACCATTTTGATGGACAGGACATGCATTTCGGCTAGAAAAATCCACATTATGTGTAGTCTTTTGTGTTTATTGTTTCTATGGCATGTATCTCTTTTTCGTCTCTTGCTGTACTCGTCCTCTCCGTGTTTGCGCTTCGGGTGTTTTGGTATTTTGTTGTTAGTACTGCTACCAGGTCAGGTTGGATCTCCCCTCCCTTCTTCTAGCCCAAGTGATTTTCATACACACTAAAATTCATTCCAGCGGCATCCTCTGTTTTAATCTTTTTAAATTATGTATATCTACTTCGCAAAAAATGCACGGCTCCAAATTATCTGTAGGGTCGATTTAATAGCTTAGTCGCTTTAGCACTTTCTATATGGACATAACATCAGCAAGTGCAGTGCATGTATTTTATATATGCTTTCATTTTCGTGCATGAACATCGACGGCGGGTGCAACTGGCCAACAGAGGATGCTTACTCCTCCAGGGCACCTGGTCCAACCTCTGTCTTGCAAGGGGTCTGTCGATGCTCAATTTGGTGCTCTATTGTGCGTGCTGTTAGGATTATCGTCAGGATCTTCTTTAACTTTGTTAGATACAATCTATAACCAAAAATAGCCTTGGAGGAATGGTGCTCGTGAGGGTCGATGATGATATGATCTTTGCGTCTATATTGACCACTATGTTTGTTTATTTTTTTTCGTCTGAGTTCTGGTTATGGCTTATCCAAAACATGTGTGTGATCATGAAGATAGTTCATAAATTACCATTAAAAGCCCATGTTCTCTCATTTCATGGAATCTGTAAAGCTTCTTTTACGTTGCCTGCAGTTTTGGATATTGCATGAAATTAATATGAAAGAATAGATCTTACCATGAATTTAAATACGTACTTAGGCATGGTCCATTTGATATTCTGGGGGGGGGCTTGGGTTTTTTGTCGGAGCAAGATTATTTTTTTCGCCCCGGACCGGGGCAAAATTATTTTTTTCTTGCAAAGTTGGAGCAAGGAAATTTTTTTTATAACAATTGATGTGAATATTAAGAATGTTTGTGTTATTCTTTATTTTTACTTAAATTACTCCAAACATTATTTTCATGTAAATTGTATTCACTTCTAAACTGAGAGAGATGAAAGATTTTTACAATATGCTATATATAATTTTTAGTAAACAAAATGTATATATTAAAGGTCATGTAACGTGTAAGAGGGCCTGATGCAAGTTTTTACATGTAGAAATGAAAACTAGTGAAATTTGCCTTCCAAGCTTGTATATAAAATTAGACACTATGGTGATACATGTATCTATTAATAGTAATAAATTATATTGATAAAGAATTTTAAAAACATTTTAATTGTTTCAGTCACATGCATTCTTTTGATATTTTCAAATATGAACTTGCCATTACAGAAGAAAACTATGGCGAGCGAAGCGAGCCAAAATTTTTTTTATAGAAAGTAAAAACTGCGGCGAGCGAAGCGAGCCGAAAATTTTTCAGGAATTTTAAGCGAATTTTATGGTTATTCTTCAAATTTAGATTACTTGTAAGAGCAAGATTATTTTTTTGTGTCACACCATAAGCAAATTTATTTTTTTCATCAAAATTGAGAGCAAAATTATTTTTTTCGAAAAAAACCCAAGCCCCCCCCAGAATATCAAATGGACCGTGCCTTATTAACAGAGAATTTATTTATCAAAAAAAAAAAAACTAACTAAAGAATCACCATGACAAAGATTCTTTGAATGAAAGATGAGGAACTTGACATCCTTGAAAGCTATTTGGTACAAATTATCAGACTTTTTTTACCGTGACGGACTTTTCACTTCGAACTTCGATTTCGAACATTGAAGAATCAGTGGTGTAGCTTCCGTTCACGTATTTTTTTTAAACTCATAGGCGGAGTCATCTGCATTTTGATTACTTTACTCCATGGAATTGGTATATTGGACTTCTGTACTACTGGCCACAAACTTATAAACCTTTCTATCCTAATTAAAGTGCGAAGTTCGCAGTGCGAAGTTCGTAACGGTGAAAAACGTCTAATAGATACACTTATGTTGGATATATTGTAATATTTTTGTGAACCGTACATCAAAGAATCTATAGAATATAGAATTCCATAATCCAAAACAAAGGAGGGGATCTCAAACAACACCAGATTGCAGCACCCACAGCAAAACCCCAAAACACCCAATGCAAAAACACAGAGCAGACAAGCACAGAGGGACAAGGACAAATGTGTGACTTTCGTCAAAGTATTTTCTCAAAGATTTGGAATTCAGTTTCCATTCTTTGTGCAATGAATAGGACGATTACCTGACCTCACTGACGAGGGATAAGTACAGGGTGTATCAGATCAGGTGTCGTTGCTGTGTTGGATTTCCTTGTCGATGGTGTTTTGTGGTCTTTAAGGATGGGGTCTTCAGGTGGGTTGTTGGCGTTCCGGTGGGGGACAGTTGTGTTCCGCTCCTTGATGACATATTTTTATATTCATACGAGGCTGGATTTGTTCGGTCCTTGATCTTTGAGGGCGGGGCGGTTGGCTCTTAGCTTCGGCTGCACGTGCGAATGCATTAGTGTTTTGCTGTCCATCGTTGATCCAAAGTTTACGGGTTGCCTTGACGCAGTCTGTCCCTTTGGGCTTGAGCGGTGGGGGGGGGGGGGGGGGGGGGGGCTGCAGCGGGGACCAATGGTTCGGCGTCCTGATTAGATATCATGTTGTCGTCCATGGTAATATGAACACCTCACTCTATGACAAACGTGACTTCAATTTCAATATCGTAAATTTTTCCTTTTTCTGAGTAGCAACATCCCGTCGCCACCAGCACACGGCGTTTTCATTTCTCAATCAATACGACATGCTCGGGTAAGCTCACAGTGCTCAGAATTTGTTCTAACAGCTAGACGACTTTCGGTTAAGCTTAAAATTCAAGGATACATTTGTGACCGACTAACATCGTCAATGAGAAAGTTCTACATTTGTAAGAGCGATATGGGGAAATTGTGGCACACTATGACGTCCCCTTGTCCAGAGTCATAAATGATATTTTGACGTAGATGCGTTTTGTTGTCTACAGACCATTCTGTTGCTACAATAACATGAATATTTTACTGTTTAAAAAAACGTTTTAAATGACCTATGGTATTCGTCATTTCAATAATTCAATGCATTTTGTGGCCCTTTTTTAGGATGGTGGTATAAATGTGCGTATATGAAGTCATCGACGGGTACCTGGATCGGTGTTGACTGTGACGCTGCAGAATACCTTGGATTCTTTTGTTCTTTTACAATGAAAGGTTGGTATTTACCAGATAGTAAAGTTCCATACAATCTCTTTTTTAGACACCACAGACATATAAACATTACACAGACAATGACATTTTTTTTGTTTTTAATCACACGAAACAACCGTTATTCAGTCACATAAGGACATTTCGTTGATAAATATTATGATAACACGTTGCATATCACTTTGGGTACGTTGGCATTGGGTGAGGCACTCAATCTGTGTAAAACTAACACAGCTCGTTTTATGAATACCGTATGAAATAGAAACTCATTGGAGATCCTATATATATATATATTTATTCGGCCTCTGGCAAATTTCTTGCAGTCTGATTGGTCGAGAAGAACCAAATATTATGTTGTTACTGACAGGATATTATTTTTATATCCTGCTTCTACTAAGACGCTTAACGCTTTTGATGTCACCAAGATGCTTTACAATATGTTGACATAACATACACAAACCAAAAGCCATCGGCGGGATAAATTCGTTATACAGTGTTTTACAGGGGAGATACTTTAGACTTACCAGCAGTAGTGATGAAGCCCGAACTGACAACCCCTAAGTTACTTTAAGAACTAGACCAAAGTGCCAACATTGAGGAATTGTAATCAATAGATTTTGGATTTGATATATTCAAACATTAACAGTTCAAATAAAGCCTGTGTTTTTGAAACACGAATGCCACGAGTGGCATCTTTGTTAGTATAAACACCATTTTCTGTTAAATATGTGAAAAATCAAGGTCAGGGTCCCTAGGTTAAACTTTTTTTGGTATCAATGGAAAGGTCTTGTCACAAGGAAAACACATGTGAAATATGAAAGCCCTATCACTTACAATTCAAAAGTTATGCCCAATGTTAAAGTTTTTGAAAGGTAGGTCAATGGTCAAGGTCAAGGTCACAAAGTCAAAAATTTTGGCATCAACGGAAAGGTCGCAAGGAATACACATGTGAAATGTGAACGCCCTTTCACTTACCATTCAAAAGTTATGCCCAATGTTAAAGTTTTTGAAAAGTAGGTCAATAGTCAAGGTCACGAGGTCAAAAATTTTGGTATCAATGGAAAGGTCTTGTCACAAGGAAAACACATGTGAAATATGAAAGCCTTATCAATAACCATTCAAAAGTTATGCCCAATGTTAAAGTTTTTGAAAAGCAGGTCAAAGGTCTAGGTCAAGGTCACAAGATCAAACATTTTGTTATCAATGGAAAGGTCTTGTCACAAGGAAAACACATGTGAAATATGAAAGCCCTATCACTAACCATTCAAAAGTTATGCCCAAAGTTAAAGTTTTTGAAAAGCAGATCAAAGGTCTAGGTCAAGGTCACAAGATCAAACATTTTGGTATCAATGGAAAGGTCTTGTCACAAGGAATACGCATGTGAAATATGAAAGCCCTATAACCTTCCATGCAAAAGTTATGCCCAATGTTAGTTTTTCGGACAAACAGACAGACAAACAGACTAATAGACAAACAGACGGACAGGCCAAAAAATATATGCCCCCGAATCTTTGATGTAAAGTCATTCATTGTTTTTACACCTAACATGGCAACAGAAAATCTTTTTAAGCCGACCAAAATTAGTAGTGTAAGAAATGCTCATAAATGAGCATTTGCAAGTGAAATCGCTAGCAGCAATTCTACTATATAATGTTGCATGCAAGTGATGGACGTATTTAGAGAAGAAAACAATCTTACCCTTAGGCAATAGACCATTTTCATATTACCGCAAGACCTTATTCTAGACCTCCAAGATCCGACATCACAAAATTTGACATTATTTTTATTATGACGTTATAGATCTGGGGCGACGTCACAGTTAAAATTACGTCAAATGTTGTGATGCCGGGTCTTCGCCTCTATAAAATCCAAGTCTACTGCGGTAATGTGAAAATCGTCTATTGAAAAAGGGGTGAAAACCCCTAGAAATATTCATCAGTATGCTGCAATTTTTAATCATTTATGATTTCTTCGTACTGTTCGATTGCTGGCTTATTTTGTTTTACTTTTTTCTCACATAAAGAATAAGTGGGGCTTAATCTGTTCATTTTTGCCAACATATATAAGTTATAAATTATTATCATATTATCATCATATTCTTATCAAGGAAAAAGAACGAATCAGGACAGTTCTCCTCATTGCAAGGACATGATTACAGAGAATCCTAGGGTGTGCATTAACCGTTTTGATTTTGCTCACAATGTATGTCCAAAAAGTTGTGGATTGTCTTATAATCAAGGTATGTTGTCGGAATCGTATCATGTGATCTTTGTATTCCCAAAGAAATGCCATCTGAAAGAAACGTTGAATTTTTATTTAAAGAAATTGTCTTTGGACGAAAAGAAAACGGATAAGAATGTCCTTGTATTCTGACTTTGCATCTTTCTAATTGCTTTTCTATAAACGTTGCTTTTGACTTTAATTTGCGTTTACCTCTAGTTCTGTTATACGGGAATCGGTTAAATAAATGAAAAGGGTAATTAAATTTTCTCTGAAATATCTAGTTATTGAACATGTATAAAACAAAGCATAGTATAACATTAAGAAAAAAATAATAAAGAATTGTTTGCAATTGCCTTGTTATTAAGCCGGGCTTCCACTGTCGCGAATGCAGAGGCGATAGAGCTATGATTAGGTGATTTTGTTTAATCGTAGCGCATTTTCCTCTCAATCGCGGGTATTCTCGTCTCATCGTGTCACTATCGTGTCATGTTCTCCTGCATTCTCTTCTGTTCGCGGAACCGACGCGAATGATTCAAACTGTTTAAAACATTCGCGTCTGAATTCTTATTCGCCTCACACTCGCTGCACATGCGCAGCGCATTCGCCTTTCATTCTCCTTCATTCGCGGCGCGTTCTCCTCACATTCGCGTGCATTCTTGCTCCCAAGGTGGAGGAGAATGAGCCACGATGGAGCCACGATAGAGCCCCGATAGAGCCACGATAGAGCCCCGACAAGAAAGAATATGACGCAAATGTTATGCGAATGCACAGAGAATGTGACGTGATTGAAAAAATCAACGCGATTCAGCCACGATCTTGACACGATAGTGACACGGTATTGCCACGATAGTACTATGTACGCACACGACAGTGACAATAATAATTATCTCAGCGTTGATGTATGCGGATCAATGTTTCGAAAACTTTGACAATGCCTTTCAAGAGAAAACAACCTGGAAAGAGGTCAAAGTCAACAAAGGCTATTGATGCTCCTAGATATGTCAAATGATTTTGATTTTGCTCTGTCATATTCTTGTCATGATCGCAGCGCTATCGGGTTAAAGTCGTGTCTCAATCTCCTGCATTCGCCTCTCATTCGCCTCAGTATCTTTTTATCGTTGCACATCCGTGTCACATTCTTCTCTATTCTTATCACACTCGCCTCACTATCGTAGCGGACGCGTAGCATATTCTTGTTGCATTCGCGGCGCTATCGTGTGCCTATCGCACCAAGAAATACTTCATGAGAACAGACAAGAATGTGACACGATTGTTCATTCGTCTCTGATCGTAGCTCATTCTCCTCTACATTTGCGACAGTGGAAGCCCGGCTTTAGAGACTTACAGGGTCCTTTATGACAGTGTTAGTTTTCTAGCCGTTGATGGCTAATTCCTGCAAGATACAATATTTTTCTAGACGACACATCCTGATATGAATTTCAGAGCCTTTTAGGACTTCGACATGGCCTGATGGTCCATTTGCCTTGATGGAAGCAGAGCTTGGCTGTCCAGAAGATTTGCTTTATGGTTCGTTATTGCAGACATCTCTATGGGCGACGATCAAAGACATGTCAGATATCAACAATGCTAATATTACAAAGATTTCGGAATGGTCATGGCCACTCTACATGTGGACAAGCAAAACGGTATATGGTTTCTGTTCAAAACCCGAGACCACAACGGGAAAACCATGGCCCAAGGGAACATACTGTATTCTGATGAAAGGGACAGTATGTCCCTCTGGTAAGTCAAATGAGTTAATAAACCCTATACAAAATTTGGAGCCGCTCATTTTGGCAAGAGAAAATAAAAAAAAAAATCTGTATTGTAGATGACGCTTGGAAAATTTGCTTTGGCTTTATTTAAACTGTTTGACATGAAGTACTACTGACGAGGATCCAATATCCGAAAGACGTGTCTAGTACAATGAAATTGGTACTATAAAACATATATTTCAATATTAACAATTAAATAAGATATTGACAACAATCTCAACAGCACTTACAATAGAGCACAAAATTAAGCAAACTAGAGGTGGGACTAGGTGCCCGGGATGAGTAAGCATCCCCTGTTGGCTAGCCGCACCCGCCGTCGATGTTTAAGACCGAAAATGTAAACAATATATAAAATTCATGCACTGTCTGACGTTATGTCTATACAGAAAGTGCTATGGCGACAATGTCAGGGAATTATATTCAAAACATTCTAGAAACATCCGGATGAGATCTCCAGCAAGACTACGCTGACCACAGCAAACATTTTCACGTTGAGAAAGTATATGACGTAAAAACATATGATGTCATGAAATTTGTATGGTAACATCGACAAGTTTGCCTGGAAATCCCGGATAGCGATTAGCTAATGACAGTCACGTAAAGACGTTGTATATCTTATACTGGGTGTCTTGCCTTTAATACCAGACCCCTCGTGACATCATGTTATCCTTCATGTTGACGTCGTAGCGTAAAAAGACATTGACGTCCAAACACTTCATGAAAATTATGAAAATAGGTCATCGGTGGGGTAAATTCGTTACCTAGCCATCTGGTGACTTGGTAAGGGATGATACCAGGTTACAATATGACTAAGTTTCCTTACCATCATTTGCCAAAAAATTAAGGACATTTGACATAAAAGTTGATGGCGACACAATTAATCTTCGCCAGATGCCAAATACGTCCGACTATTTTGTTCGTCATGTTTTCGCCATGTTATCTTCATTCCATTCCAGGATTCAATACCGGTAGGATATTGTACCACGACGTCGATGACCCGCAGATTCTAGAAGGTGAACCTATTGAGGAAACTTATAATGGAACTACACATCTTGATTTTTGTTGCCGTAGTGACGGACACTTTCGCACAAAAATAGAGCTTCCTAATGACAAACCGTTCATTCTGTACAGACGAATAAGGAAATGTCAGAAAGTAAAAGGTGATGTATATATGTTATCACGTCATGAGATTATAAGAATAAAATAAGAATGCGCCGATACAAATATGTAGATAGGTCAAGTACAATACAGAGTGTCCTTATTGATTATCCGCGGTCATAGGCAAATTTGACTTCTGAAGCATTTTCGTTTTCAACCTTATCCAAAATCCGAAAATAGGCATCGATGTCAGACAGTTTCGACTTTATCTAATGACTACTTACTAGGATCTTTTAGGGATTTTTTGCGTGTGTTTTAATGTTCTTACATTGTTAAAACAACATGAAAGAAACAAGTTTCATTTGTCAATACCTGATTTCGCTAGATATTTTCGTAGCTAGTTTACAAGAGTAGTGAGGTTAAAAACAAAATAATCATTACATCCGGAGATCAAAGTAAGCGCATACTTCTTGTTTCAACCATCAACCCTATAAATTCGGTGTCGATAAATAATTTTAAGAATCTAAGTTGACTTATCTTTGTCCACGTGTCTGTTTATGAAAAAATTCAACTATCCATTGTGAAAGCATTCCTGTGTTATTTCAATACTTCATGTGAATAAAGTACACCACGATTCATCACGACAAAATAAATCATCGATTGTCTTAATCATATAAATGGCATTTTAATCGAAAGGGATAAATTACATTTGAATGTGGATATGATCCTATTGTCACCAGACGGACACTAGGCTTGGTACAAATCTACAGTCTTGTACAAGCGCATCCTTGAGACTTGCACTCTGACTGACTGTTACGACGGGACTCCATGACGGACCCTGTCCAAACCTCTTTAGAGAAGACAGGGCCCCGACCACCTGTCCTCTCTGAATGTCAGTCGGACTCCTCGGGTGATTACATACATGAGCTCGCTACAGCCGGCAGAGCACGGACTGTATTACGCATGCCCTCTTTTTATATCGATTTACATATTCATCTGTGTCTCTGGGGCCTCTGCGTTTCGAGGTCTTGTTTGTGTGATGTCATCTGACAGTGAGAAGGTTGTTTTACACCACAATTGTACGTTCTTCGAGACCTCTGAGTAATTGGAGAAGTGAGAGGGTTGTGCGCACGTAATCCAGGATAACCATACCATTTGCTACTTGCGTGACAAATGGCCGTCCAAAGTCGGCACCGGTTGCCCATTGGTCTCGTCGGTTTATATGTAGTCTTTTGTGTTTGATGTTTACAAGTCGTGTGTCTTTTTTTTTCGTCTCGTGCTGTACTCGTCTTTTGTGTTTTTGCATCGGGGTGTTTTGGTGTTTTGCTGTTGATGCTGCAACGGGGTCTTGTTGGAGATCTCCTCCCTTCTTGAACATCTGAATCATAATGTTTCTTAGATAGTACCACCACATGCTGAAGTACACAAGGGGATGTTCCCTCCTTTGCCCTTAATTAGCCGCCATTTAGTCCATCATAAAACGGTGTTTGTTTCTCCTTTGGGGGAATTTTACAGACATACCTTATTTGAAAGAAAATATCAAGAGAAGTTAGCACTCTGGTCGTAGGGGCCTTTATGAGAAACGGATCGACGTTTAAATAACGTCAACTGACGTTACGTAAAGCTCGATCCGTAAAATTAGGGTATGTTTCACAAAATAACTTGACTAATATACATCCTAGAATGATACAAATGGTCTCAAATGAAAGCTAAAAAATAGTCTTTCTTGTTGATGCTAATGCAAACTATCTTATTTGCACACTTATGAATATAAATGAGTTTAATGAAAATATAGGAACTTTCCGTACTTTCCTAACTTATGTTTTTTATATAGAAATTAAGTTTATGTTCTAAAAATGAAATTTTAACTGAAACTGAAATTTGAGCTGAAATGAATTGAAATCTATAGTGTCATCAGGTTTTGAAGAATCAATGTATTTATTAGTCCCCTACCGACAACGCCGAAGGGGACTCTTAGTTTCCTCTCGGTCTCGTGTCTGTCTGTCTGTCCGTTCGTCCGTCTGTCCGATTATCAGTTTTCCGGACCTTTTCTGCAACGGATGGAGATATTCAGATGAAATTTGATACATGGCTTGATCTTGAATAGTTGCAGAGTAAGCTCGGTCCTACTTTTGTCACGCTTGGCGTATTTTTGAGGAGTTATGCTCCTTTATTATTTCCAAATTCCAGTTTTTGTCAGTTTTCAGACCTTTTTTCTGCTGAAGATAGAGATATTCAGGTGAAATTTTATACACAGCCTGGTCTTGGATAGTTACAGACCAATTTTGACTTTTGGCAGGCTTGATCAATGTTTCGAAGAGTTACGCCCCTTGATGACTTGCATAATTCATGACTTGCAAAATTCAGTTTACCGGACATTTGTTCTTCAACAAATAAGATATTCCGGTGAAATTTGATACATAACTTGGTCATGAGTAGTTATAAGGTAAGTTTGACTTTGAGTCATGCATTCCCTTTTTCGAGGAGTGATGCTCCTTGATGCAAGAAAATTCAATTTTCCGGACTTATAGCTTGGCCTCGGATAGTTACAAAAAAGTCGCTAAAGGACATACAACCTCCGTTCCCTTATTTCTGAAGTGAGCTGCACGGACGATAATTTTAAATTCATGTTTAATTGAAGAGTTCTAGGCAAAGGTGCAAGACATAAATTTATGCCGGTAGGGGACTAATATCGCTCTGCGATTATACCGTTTTTCAATACAGGAATGGTTTCTGTTAGAGAATGGAGCACAATAATGAACTACGAGGACGAGGAGGGCAACAGCACTATGGCTATTACAGGAGAGATACCATTCACGAAAATATGGTATAATAGGTTCTGTCAAGTACATTATTGCTACTACAAGCCGAGACAGATGAGTAAGTTTTAATGCCTCTCACACGCAGTCAAACCCGTATTTTTATTTTTTCTTCTTTATTCAAATCTGACTTTATATTGAATAACAAACAAAAATCATCATAATAGATATGTAATGAAATATGTATGAATGTGCCACATTTCGTGAAAATATTGAATGCAGGGTCTTAAAACTCGTATTCTTTATAAAACTAAAGCTGCGGTAAGAGATCAGCTTTCTGGTCGTAATTTATCGAATAAAGTGTAAAAGAAACATTTTCAATAGATATGTATTAAAATATGCTGTAATATCGTTATAACAAATAGAAAATTGATAGTATCTATATTTGCTCTATCAAAGATACCTTACAACACACAATGGAAAATCGACGGTCCTTTAGTAGGAAAATATATATCTTCAATATCGTTGTATTCAATTTACAATCGCATGCCTGATTTTGTTACCAGAAACATCATGATTAAGTGATATACATGTATGTTTTCATGTCTTCAATGCCATGCTGTTACAGAAAGAAATTCTTGCACTGCTCCGGAGATTCCATTGCATACACTCCAATTAAAACCGGAGTTCGGTAAATCAAGCCCAAATAACACAGTGCCACCTGGCGACTATGTCGAATACGCATGCGATGATAATAATTATTTGGTTAGCGGTGATCTGGTCAGAGCTTGTCAGATTGACGGAACACTAAGTGGATCGCCTCCTGTTTGTCAAGGTTAGTATTAAGTGAATCATATCCCAATTTGAAACGGTATATGACGTAAAACTATTATGATGTCATCAACTTGATATGGTAACATCAGCGTCACAGATAGTCATCGTCAAATGTCATAACTCTGGTTCTCGAAAATACTGAATAGCATGTAGGAATGCTCCAGATGAAATCCTTTGGAACGATACAGAATGGTGTCCTGTTAATTTAAATGTGGAAAGATGTTCTAGAGTATGACATTCAGACCATCGATCCATGGTATGGACATGGTCTGAACAAAAGGAAACATTTTGCAAGATGAAGCATGCCGCTGGCAAGAGATGCTCATTCAACCTAGGCCAATTATCTTTCTCCAAGTTTGAAAATTCGGTATTGCTCACACAGTTGACCGTGGCATTTTGTTGATATTACTTTCTAACTTTGCCTGGATTTGTTTGCACATGGGGCATTGCTTTTTAAAGTTAACTCTAAAGTAACATAATATTATTCAAAATATCACAAAAAAAAACCTTGAAATACAAAACGAAACAAACATAAGAAGAAGTTCCAAACATTGACAAACGTGAGACGCACTCTCAAACACATTCTCATAAAAGGCAAAAAAGGATAACAATCTGATGGATAGAATACCATTAAAAATGTTTGCATTAGGCTGAGGCTCTTTCAATAAGGGGCGGCACCCGGCGAAATATCGTCGTCTCGAATTATCAAAAACGCCGGTTTGAGTTTGAATTTTTCTAAATCGCCGCCTAAAATTCATCTTATTGAAAATCCTGAAATTTATTAATTTAGCTTGGCGAAATATAAAATATTTGTTTTTCATTAGATTTCTATACTATAAATACAATTCATCTTTTGTAAAGAGGGCTCTCAATGCTTACAATAAACATTCTGTTCTGAAACTTTAAATATTTAGACAAAACAATTATATCCATGCTGTTATTAAATGATGCTATTGAATATGAAGATCGACGTTTAACATAGAGCAGTTTTTACAATCTTATGAAATACACGTTTAAAAATACTTGGTACAGGAATCCGGTCTAACTTGGATTCCGAATACTGTAACTGAGAAACAAGAATAATGTGACATCACGGTTCTGATGCCCAATAAATCAATAACAATAATTTTTTTGTGTTTCAGAAAGATTGAATGTGGCCTTACCTCATTATAATGTGAGCATTATTCACCGGCGCTTTGTACCATGGGGAGGGTACCTTTACACAGCCAATAATACGGGACTGAGGATCCAAGATAACGGTAGAATTGTTGCCTGGGAATTCTGGACCGAGTACAATGGTTCTGTTACGTTCTTTGTCCTCAGGCAAACCTCTGGTGATAGGTATAAAGATTTATGCTAAATACTGATTTAATTTTCTATTGCACATTTCGACATTTCCCCATCAAATATAATTATTAAAATAGACATTTTTCATCTTGACAAACTTTGCACTTCGAACTTCGTACTTCGCACTTCGAACATTGAAGAATCATTGGAGTAGCTGTCATTCACGTATAAACTCATAAGCGGAGTCATATACATCTTGATAAGTATACTCAATGGATAGGTATATTTGACTTCCAGTACTACACAGCCAATTGTGCCTCATATGAAATTCATGTGAAATGTACATAAACAATACGTGAAAGTTCACATAAAATTTGGTGCAAAATGTCTACTTAGCACACCTTCCCAACTGACCGTCCTTTACCTATTTGAACATGGGTTTGACACGTTTCTATTTGGCATTCGCAGCGGGTGTTGCATGTAGTCAGAGGACGTTGAGTCCTCCCGGGCACCTGGTCCTGCCTCCATTCCATTGTCTTATTAATGTAGACTTACACAATTATGCCATATCCCCCGGATGTTTGACTCATGAACTATGATTGGTACTGTATTCTCCTCTGGTATACTTTGAAATAATCCGTTGTGGAAAATTTATTATATTTTTGTGGAAGTCATGGCGTCCGATAATTTCCGTTAGAAGGAATGACAACATAAAAGGATCACCCCAAAATTGAAAGTACGCATAATCGTGTTTTAAGATGGGTCCCTACTCGTGAATTTAACAGATGAATTTTGTATTTTAAGGTTATTTTCTATACATAATAGTCAAAATGACATAATGAACACATACATAGATAAGTAATTTTGTTTTCATTAAAGATACAGTTCATTAAAGAAAGGTACCCTAACACCTCAAAATTGAGAAATATCAAATATCCATCATATGCTTTTGAACCCTCCAAATTCAGTGATGATACGAATATGTTTATTTGTTTTGTTTTATTTTATGATAACAAGTCACATAGAAGAAATACAACGCATAAAATGATATTGTAACATAAATATAAGTATGATATATCTCCAAACATTAAGGTACCCCCTTATAATTTCATAACATTTTTGACCAAGAATATGTACTAAATCCAACTTTTTGCATAAAAAAACAGATGATTTTTTTTCATTTTGTAATATTTCATAAAATTATGTATGTAGATGAAGAAAAAATCACAAACAGGTACACAGTTTTTGAAATGATCAAGGTATGGCTCCAAACATAGGGGTACCCCCTTATAATGTTATCATATTGTCGACAAATAATACATAGTATATCACATTTTTGTGCAAAAAACAACAGATGAAATTTCTTCAAATTGGATCATTTTATACGATAATGTATATAGATGGTGAAAAAATCGCATACAAGTATACAATTTTATAAATGATCAAGATATGGCTACAAACATAAGGGTACCCCCTATAATTTCATCACATTTTCAACTAAGAAAATATACTATATGATTGGTGTGGACATTGATAGATTGCACCATCTTTTGCTTCTTTTGGCATTTAAGATCTTCTGTCTGTGTTTTTCAATGCGCTGACTCGTCCCTCACCAGCCATTGTAAAACGTTATACGCAGACTGCTGCATATACGGAAAACCCTATAACGGTTCGAGTAAGGAGCCACCTTAAGTGAGCAATTAACGGAATTGTACCCTCAACATGATGAGACTTTCTTCTGTTAAACCCACGATTGAACTTGATAAGCATATAATTTTCTTGTTTACGTTTGAAGTTAATGGTGTGTATGTTATAATATTTGATACTCGTGTAGTAAAATTGTAGTGTCTACTTTGCTATGCATAAGCTTGTATTCCTCGACGGCGGGTGCGGCTAGCAAACAGGAGATGCTTACTCCTCCCGGCACCTGGTCCCACCTCTAGCTTGCTATGGGTCCGTCGATGCTGAATTTGGTACTCTATTGTGAGTGCTGTTGAGATTATCGTCAGGATCTTCCTAAACTCCGGATGGTTTCCTCATAATGATTTTTAATCAATTTGTCCATTTCAAATACAAGTTTATACATTTATTTGTGTCTCCTAACATTTATAACTTTGATGTATATGCTCAAATTCTACAATCTCTTTTCAGTTACTTCTTCACAATAATTGGTCACAATCATGTGTACGAGACATTAGGTTACAGACGACGGATGGTAAACATTTCAGCAGACGAACAGATAGAGGTTACGAGTGGTGACGTCATCGGAGTGTATTACGACTACCCATACCGTGGAGGCGTGCCATACACAGCATGTGATCCAACCCAGCATGTCGGCGAGTACGACAATACCCGGAGATCAAAGTTTGCATGGAATTACGATTACTTTGCACCCCATGGCGAAGCCCATCAGTTTTACGATAGTTCAAGCTGCATGATTCTGTCCGTAAAAGCACATATCCTCATCCTACCATGAGGACACATTGCTATGAAAGGGACATTCTGAATTCCAAATTATTGTCTTAAATATATTTCTTATTAAATATTGACTTGAGTTTGATGGAAATTTCATGAATCTTCGCTTATCTTGCAAACCCGTGTCCTCTCCCGGTGTGTGCATGTGTTTCTGACAATTTACACATCAGAAATACAACTTTCTATTTGAATCTAATTCCTCCCATTATTCAAGGTTATCAAAACCTTAAATTTAATTAGAATAACAATTTGCTGATACGTGTAAAAGGATAATGTATTTGACGAACAGTAGTTTATGGGAATCATTGTTGCGTTCAAATGTTAAATAAAATTTGAATTTACTATGATGGTCTTTTAGAATAAAATCTCCCTTTTCGACAGTAAGGTAAAAAGGAAAACAACGCCAACCAGACTATGCTTCAATGACAATAGCAACCCGCAAAGGAGAAGAATGACGGTAAACAAATGAAATTGCTATACAATTTCGACAGAAGTACAGAAAGTCAAATTCAAACTTTACCTTCATGAACATGCTTTCATTAACAACAACAGTAGAATTTAGTAAATGCTTTAGATATCTATTCGCACCATAGTCAAGACGACTTTCACCTAAGAAAATGTCTGTTTTTACAGGTAATTACATCCATGAGCTCACTCAGAACGGCAGAGTACAGACTGTTTTTCGTACGATCTTCGTTCATATTATCTGTGTGTTACTTGGGCTCTTGCGTTTTGTGTCATCATCTTACTGTGTGTATGTTGTTTTTAACAATTTCGAGACATCTGAGTAAGTGGAAATGTGGCAGGGTAGTTGTTGACAGATTGAAGTTATAAGTCTGCACAGATTGCACCATCGTCTCGTTTGTTTATAAATAGTATATTGTGTTTTGGAGTTCCTTGTCCATTTTATGTCTCTTGTTGTTTATGGTCTGCTCGGGGATGTTTTATTGTGAGTGCTGTAACAGAGTATTGTGTGAGATTCCTTCTTTTCTAAAAAAAAAGCGATTTCAGAAAGCTAGGATGCATCAAGTTGTGCATATTCATAGAATATATGTCATATTGAGTTTTATGTTGGTTTTTTTTGGGGGGGGGGGGGGGTATGCAATACTTAGCATGCGCAATTATGGTTTATAATGCATAACTTTGACAAAACACAAAGTAAGACATTCATTCTATGCATATTTACATGAGTTAAAGAAGATCCTAAAGATAATCTCAACAACACTCACAAAAATTTAAGCATAAACGTACCCATAGCAAGCTAGAGGTGGCACAAGGTGCCCGGGAGGAGTAAGCATCCCCTGTTGGCTAGCCGCACCCATGACTTGTTTATTCCCCATGACAATAAACATGACTTGTTTATTCCCCATGCTGAATTCCAATAATATGCTGTTGCCTATCGTGACTTAATCAGGTTTATAATGTATAGAGAATTTAACGCTATAAAGCCCCTGTCACACCTACACGTTCTCTCGAGACGTTCTTACTACGTCCTTGAAAATTTTCATGAGAATGTGGCATTTTTCACCATGAAAGGCTTTCCGAAAGAATAATTGACGACTCCAATACGTGCGCAACACGACCTTTAGCGTCCGTAACACGTTAGTAGCGCGTCCTTCCCGTCTTTAGTACATTTAGTCAAGTTCACATTACGACGAAGGCGTCTGTGTTACGATAGTACGGCGTTATCACTACGTTCTTGAAGTCCTTACTGCGTTCATGCTACGATCATGACATGTTCAAAGGATAAATTATTTGTATGGGGTCTATTTTGATTTTTTCGACCTCTAAAACCAAGAACGTGGTAATTACGGCAGAGACGTGACGATCTCCATATGATTATATGTGAAAGTTACAGCCGTTCGTACTACGACCCTACTACGTTCGCGACACGTTTCTAATACGTCCATGAAGTTCTCAATACGTTCGCAAGTAGTCCTTTACACGTTCTGTCTTCAGTGCGTCCTCACTACGACTGTTTTGAACAGTTCAAAACGGCCGTGGTGGCCCGGCGTACGGGGACGTTCGTCGGCGTCCTTGCTACGACCTCAATACGTATCAGCGAGTTCTTACTACGTTCACTGCGTCCTTACTACGTTCACGCCACGTTTCGTACAATTTTGACGGTCGTAGTGCGAGCGCAATGCCAGAACGTGAAGGTGTGACAGGGGCTTTAAGGAGGGTTTGAACACCAAGATGGCGGCGGCATTATTTGTTTTCTCGCTTCCTAGGAAAAGTACAGTCTTAACTCCCTTACACACATTTGAGTATCCTGATGAAATTTGATTTTCGAAATTTAGGACTTTGGGAGTTTTATCCATGAGCAAACCACGACGTCATTTCGACGTTATCGGGGAAAAATGGCGTCACAAACCTTTGCATTCAAAATGCAATAAAAACATTATTACTAAACGTATTGCATTGAAACTTAGCATGTATGAAATAGAAAATTAAATCTTCATCACAGTGTATTCGTTGACAAATTTACGTTACAGGAAAGCGGATGTCACTTCATTGAAAATGGACGATTTTGGAAGAAAAAAATGGAAAATATAGAGCCTTGTAATATTTTAATCCTAAATTCAATTTTTCCCATTTAATCTTGAAATCATCCCTGGACATTCTTGATAATTTTGGTAGTTTTTGACAAAGATTCATCCACAGGATTCCTAATAATTAACTAGCAACTACAGTAAATTGGCTCGAAATTGCAATTTTTTTAGCGACAGTGTCATCCAGTTATTCAAATATTCAGCCTGTGTTTAAAACACAATTCATTTTATCTTTTCCATATGTAAGTGCAATACATTTATGGATATTTTGGAAGTGAAATCAAAATTAATTTCCAATAGCTTTACGAGAACAAGAATGGCACTTTCAATATTATGACGTCATCAAGAAATTCACGAAAACGTCGATTAATGCATATTTCAAAGTCTCGTAGAAAATTTTCCTGTGGATAGAATCAAATGTAAGTTTGCATAGTCAAGGACAGACATGAATTATATAATTTCAGAAATTTTCAGAAAAATTGAATTTGGCGTCCAAGTGTTCAATACCTCCTTAAGCTACGTATATGACTCTGTTATTTGCAAATAGCAGTTTGACGCTGTTTGTTCTATAATAGTTCTTGAGTCCTTTTTTTATTTAGAATGA
This sequence comes from Pinctada fucata, assembly GCA_028142955.1. Classification (NCBI taxonomy): domain Eukaryota; kingdom Metazoa; phylum Mollusca; class Bivalvia; order Pterioida; family Pteriidae; genus Pinctada; species Pinctada fucata. The sequence continues at coordinate 44,618,177 of AP027102.1, read as the reverse complement.
ATGTAAATTTAAAAGATAACTGTCTCACTTCAGGTGTTCATGAATTCAAATTATCCAAAATATTCCAAAGCAAAGAAAACATAATGATGTGAAATGTTTCATTGGCACTTCTAGGTACCTGGGTGATATTCTTACTATCGACAATACTGTTTTTGAAAAGTATAAACTGTTATTTATCCACAAGAATTGACTCTAAACAAGGCAAACGTTTCAAACACAGAAACACCATTTTTGTATCTAAATTTTAAAATTGCTTATGGGGAGATTCATACAAATGTGTTTGACAAACGAGATAATTTTGGATTCAATATAGTGAATTTTTCTTGGCTTGAAGGTGATGTTCCTAAAGTACTAAAAGCAAGTTAAGAAAACAGAAATTTTGATTTTATGTGAAAACGCTTCGAGATAGACGCATATGAATATCGAGAGAAATATTCAAGTATTAGAGCACTGATTGAAAATGAAATTTTATTTTGTATCATTTTGGCGTTTTCCCTCTATATATATGAAAATAGCAAGGTAAATCATTTTTTCCATGCACTAAGTCATTAAAACCTACGATGGTCAAGTTTGATTAATGTAATAGCCATAATCAAAGTTGTACACATAGACTTATGCTTGAATGATTAGTGAATATCTACCTGTATGAATAGGTATTGCTGTTTTATCTAATATGCTCGACCCTTGTTAAGGAAAACGACATGGACAATTTCTGAGCGTAGAACATTGTTATTTTCCTATGAGTACACCTAAAAATGATGCCTTTTATGGTTTAAATAACTAGTTTTTTATAGTGTTTTTCCTTCTGCATTGCCATTTCAATTTTTTAGTAATATTTTTTTTTGCCGTTTACAAATAAAAGGGAAATTCCCGTTTTCTTAAGAACCTATTAGTACTTTAGATTACTGTCATACGGTATCTACATTTCACATCTCATCCGGTATGCTAGAGCATGTACTGATGTTTTGGATTTTCATAGAAGAAATTTACAAATTACGAAGAAACATTTGGGTCAAGGTTTTCTCTTTCACAAACTTGTAAAGACTTTCTAGAAATACAAAAATTATTGTCAACTTTTTTTGAAATTCGGACCCATACAAGCACGTGCGCACGTTATATAGGATAACCACACTGTCTGCTATTTACGTGGCAGATGGCCGTCCTTATTCGGCACCGGTTGCTCATTGGTCTCTTTGGTTTATGTGTGGTATTGTGTGTTTCATGTTTCTATGGTGTGAGTTTGTGTTCCTTGTCCCTTTTGCTTTGTTTGTTTCTTTGGGTGTATGTTCTGTGTTTTTGCATTGGGTGTTTTGGGTTTTTGCTGTGGGTGCTACAACCGAGTGTTGTTGGAGATCCCCTCCTTTATTTCACATCCCTGTGTGTAACCCAATCTTTGATTTGCACTGCAGATAAGTTTATAACTTATGACTTTTAACTGAAGCATGTTTTTACATGTAACAGCAATATACATAATCATATAGAAATATACAATTTGTTGAATTCCTGATGAGTTATGAAAGTGTGATAAAATGGATGTGTCCAGCTTGTCATTATCAACTTATATTATCATAACATTCTGAAGGAGCTGATAAGATAAGGCGTAAAATTTGCCCTGAAAAGTGGAATTTTCAAAATGAAAAATTCAGGAAAATTCTCTCACAGAGTTGATGCCAGTTATTGGTTTCATCATAATCATCAGTTGGATAAGATTTATTGTGCATCGATTTCCTTGATTTTGGGGCAAATGTGTCTTTTTCTCCATAGAAATCAATGGAAAATGGAAAAATTAAAAAAAATTGTTCCCCCTAGCTACAGAACGCCACTTTTACAGAAGGTAAACAAAATGAAAGTTGTAAGAGGAATCTCCAAATACATTACATTTTAGTAATGATCAAGTTTTTTCGTGTGTATATATCATTGTATAGAAGAAAAACCTGACGAGATTCAAAGCTAAATACAGCCCTTATCTTATCAGCTCCTTTTACTCCCAATAAACCGCAAAGTTAAGTAGATGGTTGATGTTTGCCCATAAATTATCATCTGCAAAATTATATTACCACCTCCTAGACCAATCAAATGTCCTGCGTAGAAATACAAAGACTCAAAATTGCAGCCCTTATGTCCGTTGCTAAGGCGTTGACATTTTTATGAAAAAGGGTCCATTCGTAATTGATAAAAGCCCGTTCATGAAAGCCCTCTGTTACAATTACACAGTTACAACAGTTATCAACTTAAAATAGCATAATAAACAGTATCAAGGTACATGTATGAACACATTGATTTTTAAATAATACAGCCAGTGAATTTGAATAAGCTTTAATCTTTTTTAATCCTACTGATTTGGATACTGTAAAAGTAAGGAAGGGATCTCTAACATCACTCGGTTGTAGCATCCACAGCAAAAATCCAAAACACCAATGCAGAAACACAGGGCAGACACCAACAGTCAGAAAGAGACGCTAAAGGGACAAGGAACACCAACTTACACCAGAGAAATATGAAATACAAAAGACCAAGGAACGCCAAATCACATAGAAACATCAAAGTACAAGGAACGCCAAATCACAAACAGAAACATCAAACATAAATGACTACACATTAACCAAAGAGGCAATCGGTGCCGATAACTTGCATTGTACATGTAAAGTTTTGGATATGATTAAACTTAACTAATTGATACAGCGCTTTTTTGAGAGCGCCACTTACAATTTGTTCCGTTCTTGCATTGTACTCTGGAGATTGCTCATCAGATTTTAAAAGTTGTCTTTCGTGTTTCTGTTAAGCTATGTACCTATATCCGTTTGTTACTTTGTATTTTCACTGCATGGGATAACCTCTCCCTATTTTAATTTCGTTTTATGCATTTTATATATATTAGTTGTGACTTTTTAAATCCGATTTTAGTGGGTTTTTTTATTTTTAGTTACTAGTTCTAAATGATTGGATTCTACAACCTTCGTTTAAATTGCTTTATTAGTATCCATAAACTTCAACTTCACAAACATGTAAATACGTTTTCGGTGAGGTCGCCACCTGGAGTTTGACATACCGACCGCATGTATTTTTCGGGCACTTCAAATGTATAACAGGTGCGTCTCCTGCAGGACCTTTGAAATGACCGCATGTTTGGTCATACTTTTTGTCATTCCCAGCAACCACAACCGACAAATCTCTTAGGCGCTCTCCTGTAAATAACATAAGAAACTCCTGTATACAGCATAAGAAATAATAGAAGTTACATATGTTTGAGAATTTCTATTTTGGACGTCTCTATTTTTGTAGGCTTAAAGAATGCTTCTTTGATTAGCAGTAGACCTGTTTTTATCGCTATTTTGGACATTTTTTTTGTCTGATTCTCCCCGGGTACCAGGTATCGCTTCCATATTACATTCTTTAGACTGAGGATCACTGACGTGGGTTTAGTACCCGAAACGTGCATGCCTGGTCCATGCTGCAAATTTATCTGGTTTTAAATGATGCTATCGAATTTGAAGACGATTAACATTGAACTGCTTGGTGAGTGTCACTGCTGGTGGACCAGGAGTCCCCGAGGGCACATGTAGCCAAGTTCGATCAACTTTGGTTTATCGTCTGTCTCTTCAACGCATTTGAAATTTTCTGTTAAAAACTTTATTAAAATTTTTTAAACGTGGGCCCTGTAGCATAATATATCCCACACATTCTGCTACGTCTTTCGGTACATTTTTGGACTTAATAATTTTCACACTTTTTGGCCATATTACATTGCTTAGACTGAGGTACCTCAAACGTGCATGTCTGGTCCATGCTGCAAATTTATCTGGTTTTAAATGATGCTATCGCATTTGAAGAATTCGGAATTCGGAATGTTAATATCATTCTTTTCGGGGTTCACAGCTGTATCCTGAACAGCTGTAAACCCCGAAAATTCCAATGATTTTGCCTTACCTTCTAGAAAGTCTAATGATTTTGCCTTTCCTTCTAGACGTTGATACTGAATATTGTATTATGTATATCTCAACAGATTAGAATGTGATGGATAAACGGAATATTGAGGAAAAAGACAGAAGTGAATTAATGTGATGGGAGTACGTAATATTGAGAAACAAAGACTGAATTGAATAAATTGGGAAGAAAAATAAGAAATTATTGAGAAAATATTTTTTTCTTAATTTGAAAACTTTTATATGTCTTACTTGGTGCTGTGTTAATGATTTCCACTCTTTCAATGGTTCTCATGACTTGTAAGTCGACAAACCAGTATGGATAATGTTCCAAATCTGTATGCATACAATAAGGTGGTACCCAATGTGCTTGTCTCAAACCATCTACGGCAGCCTTTGATTTGTATATGTGTTTGTTGTGAAAGCTGCTTTGTCCTGTCGGTCTTCGGAGAGCAAGGTTTCGAATAGGTGTGTAAGGAGGAACTGAAAAAATAAAGCTTTAATTAAATAAATCGAGTTTTTTTAGCCAGTTCCGCGCTGCATCGACAAATAATTAATTTTTAGTGTATTTCTGATAGTTACAAGCACAATGGCCGCTAAAACGAGTTTATCTGTTTATCCTCAGTTGTGCTCTATATTATAAATTATCTCGATTTTTAATTATCGAGGTCCGGATTTCACCGCGAGTACGGTGTGGGTATTTCGTAAGTCGCACCAAAACTTTTTCGCGCTGGTTAATTACACACAGGGTATTTGCGCATCACTGGGAATAATCGCCCTAATTTTCACATAAATTCTTATCATGAAATCGTACGTGAAATTAAAATTGAATGGAAAAAATTAAAGCATCTCGTTCTGATCTGCTATATTAAAAGAAGGTTTTGAGAAGGTATATTAATCTTTACCAATTGAACTAATTCTATAACCCCCCCCCTTTGCCTTCCTACTCTCTGGGTAAGTGAATGTAGCCCCCACTCACCCACCCCATTTCCATTTTTCGCATCACAGGGAAGGGAATAATCGCCCCCTGTTTTCACATAAGACGTATATAGGTGACTAAAAAGACTGTTCTTCGCCAATGTTTGAGGGGGAAGATGCAACGTTGGGGAGCTTTTTACATATATATACCTACTCTCTGGATAAATGAATGTTACCCCCCCCCCCCCATTTCCGAAAAAGAGTCAAACGGAGAGTGCCTGTTCCGCTGAAAAAAATACAGCTAGTTTTTATACATTAATTTACTAAGATATTGTATCTAAACACACAAGTTTTTCCTGTCAGTATGCATGTTTACAATGACAAATATGGATAATGACCATATCCCTGTATACAGCACAAAATCGATAATTCAGAAAATCAGAATCCGATTGCATACAAAATCAGGATAAAACAGGAACCAAAGCAAATAAACAAAAACCTCCAGCACATGAAAAGAAGGGAACTCCCGATATGGGAGTGAGACCAGGTGCCCAGGAAGAGTAAGCATCTCCTGCTTGCATGCAACACCCGTCGCTTCAATTCGGTAGAACTGTCATATCCGGTTACTACCATTTCGGAAGACATAGAGAACAATCTTTGGTTGGATGGTTCAAATGGTCTATGACCGAATATCATCCACCATTCTGGAGAGTGGGACATCATAGTGTATGACGAGTTCCCCATATCGACCGAAGAACTCCCTCAGTTACGATGTTAGTCGGTCACAAACATATCCATGACTGAGAAGCTTATCTGAAAGACGCCTAGCTCTCAGAACAAAATCCGTATATTTGGTACTTGCTTTGGCATAGCGTATCAACTGAGATATGAATACGCCATAAGCAGGCGATGAAGGGATGTTGCTACTCAGAAAAGGAAAATTTGTAATGCTGAAATTGAAGTCGTCACGTTTGTCATAGAGTGAGGTGTTCATGTGACCATCAGTGCCATAGGACAACATCATGGCCAAATAGGATGCTGAATTATTTGTCTCTGTAGTTTCTTTGACTTCAAGCTCCGAAGGATAGATACTGCTGAGGTAATCCGCGAATTTTGGTTTATTGATGGACAACACATCGTCTATGTATCTGTAAGTGAAGTTGACGTCAGAAGCTAAGTATCTTTTCCCTTCGGAGACCAGAGATTTATTGAATTCAGCTTCGTACGAGTAAAGGAAAATGTCGACAAGGAGTGGGCCACAATTGGTCCCCATTGGAAATCCGACAATTTGCTGGAAGACCTTTCCTCCAAACACCACAAAAATGTTGTCGATCAGAAAGTTTAACATCTGAATAATATCTGTTTCAGTGTACTTATTTTCAGAATCGGACTTTTCTTTTACAAAGTAGGTTTTGTCATAGTTAACAACAATAAATTTGTATTTGCTATTACCGTTCTTACTTGTAAAAGCATTACTTATAATTTTTGCGAGTCTTTCTTTCAATTTAAAATTGAGAATGTGGAATTGTAGTGTAAAGTGTCGAAAAATCAAAGGCTTTGATCGAATGGACTCTACTAAAATGAGTGGATTTCAGATGTTCTAAAAGTTCCTTCGAATTCTTTAAAATCCACATCTGGTTGATTCCACTGCGAGAATATACTGTCGAACAATATTTTTTGAAGCCCAGATTTGATTTCAGATAAAACTTTGGTGAGTAAGATCGATACAGATTTGGTAGAACATTTTGAGGAACCAGCGATGAAACGTTGTTTGTACGGATTCTTATGCATTTTAGGTATGCAGTATAAGTATGGTAAATCTAAATCTAATTTGTTAGTGTTGAAGCCAAAGGAAGCAAGAGCTGATTGGTGGTTATCTATTATTTCAGAGGCAGAAAGGTTTGTTGGGGTGTAAGTTGGATTTCCAGGTGTCGAATTTAAACCCAACTCTTTAACTAGACTGTCGAAATAGTACTTTTTTCAAGTAAATGTGTAATTATTTGAGGCTTTGTTCGCTGGTTTGATCAAATCATCTTAACTATCGTTTGCATCAATCTTTTCCTTTCAATATAATTCCATTCCATAATACCCCGTGCTTGCACTGATAATGGTCTTGTAGTATATCAGTACATGTTTAACGCTATGTATAGACAGGATCTCAAATGAATTTTCATTTCATACGATGTATTTTGAAACGAGTTGTGCCTTTTATATATGATATAAAAGACTTAAAGGGAAATCTGCCTATTCAAAACTACTGATGGTATTTTGATAAAACTTTGTGTGTAGTTAGTTGGATATGTATAAAAGAGATATACGAAGAGAAATTTCTAAGTCATCGGGAATTCTCGCGAGATTTCAGTACCGCCATCTGAGAGGTGATTGCAGAAACTGCGTTTTACAGCGTATTTCTTTGTTTTATCAAAATTAGAATGAAAATAGGGCTTATCCACTTCATAGATCGCATGATTTGTACAAATGTGACTCTTACCTTTATTTTCAATCGTTGATTGATAGAGTTTTCGGTCAATTCATCTTCTTAATCAGACATCACACATTAAATGGATATTATAGGGAAAAATTATTGATGGGAAAAACATAGTATGGGTCGAGATTGTAGGCTGAAGAATTCCCGATGCCTTTTATGTAAAGAAAGATGGGTGTCATCGCGCTTACAAAAGAAATATAAGCTCTTCAATATGGATTGCGTTAGCGCTAATATAGCGTCGGAAGGAAGAGTTTTGTAACTTGACGTCATATATACGTACTAAAAAAGAACGTCATATATCACAGGGTTGCACATAAGCGGTTGCTCCATTGCTCGTGCCGTATCAAAAATCGGTCGGACATTTCAGCTAGCCTGCGGGGCATGTTGTTTTTCCGGTCGGTCTTTCTGTTTTTATCCGTGGCATTTCTTTGTTTTTGAAATAGTTTAGGTCATGAGAATGCATATCAAAGTCACCTGTATACACTGCTAAAAAAGGGAGCAAGGTTTCTACTTTCCACGGACAATACGTAGACATACGCAAATCTATCACAGCGGCTATGTTCAGTATCGTTCACGGACCAAAGTCTTCATAAAGAGGAAATCATTTATAACGCGAAGTTAATTTATTCACAATACAATTTATTGAAATGCGTGTCTATATCTTTATACGTCGATCGGACGTACAGTATAACCATGACAAAGTTATAAGTAAGTGTTACATGGGCAAATTTTGGGGATCCGTAGGTACGTGGTCAGTGCGTTATCAGTGGTCCATTACGGCATCAGCTCGGATTTGGTAGCACGCAGACACGCCGTAGCAGTTGCTGTGTCTGGTCTGCGTATGATGTATGATGCCGCAGCCACCCTTAAAACTGTGCGACTTGCACTGACCCATTCGGTTTTCTTACTGATTTTTTAACGCATGTAATTTATATATACATTTTATTTTCATCCATATAAACATGTTTACAGAAAAAAAACTAACATATTCAGGATAAACACCCTCTTTCACTCGCCAATTCATCCCATGTACTCCACTTCCTTACTATTGCCACTTCATTTCTACTACCTGAAAAAATGCAGCGTCCCTAACACCCCCCCCCCCCCTCCAGAGCATGTGCGTTGTCTATTTTTGTGTTGTGTTTTTTTTGTTTTTGTTTACGAAATTATCTTTCTTTTACGTTTGTACATGTATGAATGGTCATAAAAGACGAATACGCAGTTAAAGTCCATTGGACTTGTAATGATACTTTTTTGAAAGTCAACTTCAGGTTGTTGACATCATTTTTACCTATGTCGCTAATTAATTTCTCCTTCCGAGTTTCGATACCAATATGTTCAATGACAGTTCGCCGGTCGCGTTTCGAAATACTGGAAGCTAAGCCCTCATTCGGTCTCCAGGACATTGTGATTTCCACGCCACCAGTGTCATAAAAAAAATTGCTCGCTACATACTGCATGTATTATGAAAGCCTTTTTACGTACCATTCAAAAATTATGCTTTTTTGCGGACAGACAGAAAGACTGACAAACAGACAGACCAAAAACCTTATACCTCCGAATATCCGATTACAGGGGCATAAAGCAGAAATAATAAAAAAAAAAACAAAAATAATAAACTGAGTATCAAGATCAGTTGGGGAAATTTTATACGATAAAATGAGGAATGTAAACTTTTATACGCTTTTTATACGTATACACGTATCTTTATTTTTATAACTCTCAGTTCTGAATCATTAAAAGTGAGCACATGACTATATCCAAATCAGCTTCCTTGGAAAGCATATTTTGTGGAATTACTTTTGTATTTTGGTCGCAGGGAATATTTAATTTAAATTTATGCTGGATTAGTTTATTATGCTCCTGAAGATGGCCTGATGACCGCGTAGTTTAGTATCCTACGCCTTTGTCTCATAATTATGAGTGTGTTGGGGATAAGGAAGATGGGAGGGGGAGTTTAATACTGATAATTAATAGGGACTCATGGATTTCTTCAAAGAAAATTGTTCAATTATTTACTATCTGTGTAAAGATTCTAGTACTGCATTATGTTGAGATATTTTATTTCAACGCCTGATATCAAGAAAATATATTTTCTGCAATCTATCGACTAGCATTGAAAAGAAAGTCAGAAAAATTTACACGTTTTTGGCCTGATCGGAAATCAAAGATTGCTGTCAAGGGTTCTGATTGGCTGAAACATTTTCGACATCTCCTTTTGAAACTATGCACAATAATCACATGAATCAAATAACTCAACGTACTCGACTAAGTTTGTGCTTTTAAGCCAATCGCAAATCAAAAATGACCTCCACATGCTCGGATTGACTGACACATTCATGATTTCTCCTCTGAAAAGGCTGCGTCGGAAAATGATACAAATGTATTTGATTGAGTTGATTGAATGTAACTAAAAACTGGTGCAAGGTATGAAGTAGCCGTTTTTACGAATTGACATCATCTCAACAAAGTATAGACTTTATTACCCCTCTTTTCAAAGTCTCTCTCTCTCTCTCTGTCGGTCTGTCTGTCTGTCTGTCTCTCTCTCTCTCTCTCTCTCTCTCTCTCTCTCTCTCTCTCTCTCTCTCTCTCTCTCTCACAAAATTGTAGACCCCCATCGGCCATCCTTTTCAATTTTTGCTGGATCTGCCTTTGATGAGATCATCGTAGCATTTGGCGTATCTCAGATTCAACATGACACATTAACGATTTTCATATCACCCATGATTTCTTTATTCCGATAAATTCGTGTATTGATACAGTCTATATATCCTTTTGTGCAAGTCGAACATCTTGACGTTCTTCGCGCAATTACGCGACGTAATCGTAATTGATCTATCTCATGGGAAAAGTTATGCAGAAACGCTGAATAGGATGCGCACAAACAATAGGCAGATTCCCCTTTAAAGAAGATCCTGACGATAATCTCACCAGCACTCACAATAGAGCACCATGTTGAGCATCGACGGACCCCTAGCAAGTTAGAGGTGGGATCAGGTGCCCGGGAGGAGTAAAACGCACAACGAGTTTAATAATACATCGTATGAAATGAAAATTCATTTGAAATTCTTTTTATCACATGATTTTGTCTAAATATGTGTATTTCTAACGTGAAATCAACGTTTCTGAGAATTAGAGGCGAACCACGCCGTGACCTACAGTCTAATTCGCCATGAGAAGTACTTCCTCATCGTATTCTGTGCGTAAGAGAAAAATATTTCAAATTTGTTAAGTATTTCAATGCAATAATTAATTCTACAACAATTTTAATCATTGATATTGAGTCCGCGTCTAAATTAAATAGTTGACCGATATTTGAAAGGTCACAATTGTCAAATTTTATGTGATTAGGTTCCAAACTTGACCAATCGCATTCAAGCAGAGCGATATGTACATGTAACGTGTTTTAATATCATATATTTATGAAATGGCTTTTTGAAACTGCATAACGGGTGTATCATGTGATAAACTATCATGTGTATCATGTGATAAAGTATCATGTGTATCATGTGATAAACTATCATGTGTATCATGTGATAAAGTATCATGTGTATCATGTGATAAAGTATCATGTGTATCATGTGATAAACTATCATGTGTATCATGTGATAAAGTATCATGTGATAAAGTATCATATGCTCTCTTGCAGCAGAGTTTGACGCTTTAAAAAATTGGTTTTCTTAAACCTTGTTTAAAGTATAGTGGTGGTAAAATAAAATTCAAAACATAGTATTTGAAATGGGCTTTTTTTTCATTGACGTACTTTCCATCGCTGGTGCCTGAGATGATCTGTTCTTTGGCGAAAAAATAATCTATTTGAAAGTTCATTTATTTGAATACATTTATACCATGTAATTCTAGATAATCAACGTTATATAAGGGTTTACATCCTACACAATCCCTCATAATCTTCATTTAACTACGCAATAGAATTTCTGTATAGACCATACAAGAAAATTAGAACCACAGGAGTTCGATGCCAACAACCTTCATTGATACCCGTTCCTTCCCATCTCTCTCTAGTAAAAGTTCAAGGAAAATCACGATTCATTTCGGAAATATAGTGTCCCACTTGATAGATAAGATTACACAAAATTAATAAACTTTTCAAATCATCATATTTGTTTAAACTTTCCAAAACTGTAAAAAACTTATTTTAATATATATAATAATATTTAATATTTAATCGCAAACCATCGTAAACAAGCCATTAAACATGATCGATTGACAAATGGAGTCATCTTCTTCTTGTGCAACGTCGAAGTGGACCGAAAAATACGTATTCTAATGAACTCTGTTTGTAACGCGCATTTTGATTGGTTGGGCGATGAAAAACTGCAAGGGGATTCACGTTTCACTGCAGTTTTTGCTATGACGTCATGCGTTCCCATAGCGACGTCATTAAAAGCAGACGTTTTCTAGCACATAACTGACCATTTGCATTAGAAATATCCGTTTTCGCCGATTCCCTGTTAGTTTTTGTAAAACACACGAAGGGTAACCCCTAAATGTAACTAGGAAAGCTTTTCTCTGATAATGAGGAAGCGGTGAATTTAGAATAGAAAATTTCAATACATGAGACATGCCAATTAACGGCATGTTCTTTGGTGAGTATGTATTTATAGATCGATTTTTTAATAACTAAATAAAGAATATGGACCCTATTATAGGAAAGGATGTATAATGAAAAGAAATTAGATTCAAGAAAAGGAAATTCCTTCTCTGTATCTATTCTAAGTTTCTTTTCGGGTACTTTTAACATAATAAGAAACACGACAAGCACAAATTATTTGAAAAATAGATTTATTTCGAGAAATTCGATGTTCAAGCGAGACTGTTTGATTTTCTTCAATATGGATAGTGAAAGTCCTTCTATATCAGGACTGTTGTGGCCCAAGTTCCGGATTTATTTATCCGGTTTTGTCTCTGAACATTGGAATCTCCGACAAAGATTTGTAGAAGGTTTTTGGACATTCGCTGTTTGATGAAAAGTCACCATCGTGTGATAGAGGCATGGTGTAAGCATATTTTCTATGTTATTATATACTTTTTTCTGATTAAGATTGAACTTGATTTATATTTATTTCAGTCCGAAATAGCGATTTTTTTCTAAGTGAGGTGTGATCTATTAAGGTAGCGCTTAAGTCAAATTTTTATACTCCATAGTCCAAAACTTTTATTAAAAAAATGTCTATAAAAGCCTTGAGAAGGATGGCACTTTCAGACTACAATAATAACTTCATAATGGTGTTTTCTCCATGTATTATGCTTAAGAAATTCTTAGCTTAGACACTCTGTTTTCAAAATGAAATTAGAAAATTAGGGGACAAATTTAAAAAAATCAGAGAGACTTATAAACAAAAACTGACACAAGCCAATGATAAATTTAAATAAAATTAATATATCTGCAGGGCATGCGCACCTTAAAATTTCTCACAAATACATTTTACATGAATAAAACAAATTTTTAAGTGGTTTCATGCTTTTTCATGGAGGCCGCCATACTGAAAGAGGGTACGGCTGTAAAAATATTAAAATTGAAACCTTCAGAATTAATCAGTGGCGCAAAAAAATGAGCTTACCAGAACTTGAATCATTAGTTTCATGCACTATTGTGTTCAACAACACTGATCATTTAATTTTACTTGAAAATCAGCCAAAGTTTTAGGGGCATTCGTCTTCTCGTAAAAGTGAAGTGATATTCTTCTACGCGTCGTTTGATAGTACATCGAAAGAAATTAAATTCTCTGATTATTCAATTAACAACACCACAGTATACTCAATTTTATTCATTTGTGACAAAAGTTAAAATTTTTATATATTTGAAATAATTCTACATGGTGTTTATGGATTATTTTTTTATAGGTATCATTTCCGGTTCGTGTGATTAGGCTGATCTTTGGTGCTGTGAACGAAAACAACGATGCAATGATCGAGTTTTGATGATATTTCTGGTAAGACTCAGTGTATGTTTATTTATTACATATTTAGTGATGTGGTATAGTCAGCCACTTAAAGATCGGATGGATTATCAACCCGTAATATAGCAAAATTTATGTGATCTTTCTGATCAGTCGAGCTGACGTCAGAGGAAAATTATAACTTTTTAAAAGCATTTTTTTATTTTTCTAATTGCGACGCTGACATTTTTAAAAGTACAAAACCATAAATATGAAGCAAGGTAAGTTTAAATAATATATTTGCTTTGTTTGCTGAGACCGAAAGTGTATGGAACACATGAACTGGCAAGAGCATGGCATGATAAAATCTATTACAATCTAGAATTATAGTATGTAAGGCATCTTATGTGAAAAATCATATCCACAAGAGAAAATGGGTAGTCAGAAAAAAAAGAGCAAGAGTTTTTGGTAACAGTGCAGGTATAAATCGGTGTAAAAGGAAATTGAGACATTCTGGTCGTAGAAAATATAGCATTGTGAGAACAAAGTCGAATGGGAAAAGATGTGTTAAATTGTGTGTACGTATAATAACCAAAAAGTGTTTTACCAACACAAGAGAAAAACGTACTACGTATAAGTCATCGCTTGATACAACAGGTCTTAAAATGAAGATTATAAATAAAATTCCTGTCTCAGATTCACCACCTCAAGGATACAGACTTGTTAACTTGGATTGTTTACAGTCAAGCATTTCACAAGTTACGATGCATGCGTGTTTATGTACAAAAGCAACCGATCTTGCCTTGAAAGGAGAGTCACCTTTAGTAATTGAATCTGAGATTCGTAGTTTAGGGTTGGCTAGTGTAATAGGCATCAGATGCAAAGGATGTAATGCAGAGTTTCGGCTTGATACAAGTCCATCGATACCAGGAAGTAAGAGGTATGATGTCAATGTGAGGGCTGTATGGGGGAGTAAGGCAACAGGTAATGGCCATCACATCTAAATGAGATGATGGGACCGATGAATGCACCAGGCCTGTCTCAGACATCATTTTCCGCCATAGAGTTACAAATTGGAAAGTGGTGGAATGATGCATTGCAGAAAAGTATGCTAGAAGCAGGGTTAGAGGAGAGGAGGATTGCCATAGAGAGAGGCTCTTTTCACCAGGAGGTACCAGCAATTTCAGTGATAACTGATGAAGGGTGGAGTAAGAGGACCCACAAACACTCCTACAATGCCTTGGGGTGTAGCAATCATAATCGGGAAAGAGACGAAAAGACTTCTCCATATAGGAGTAAGAAATAGATGTTGCTACATATGTAATACCCCAGCTAACACAGAAATGTTTTTAAAATGTTTTCTTTTTAAATATTGTCGAGAAAACATTTCTAAAACGTGTTTCAAAAACATTTGAAAAACGTTACTTGAAAGGTTTCAATAACATTTTAAAAACTTTTCTAGTAACATTTTGTCAAAATGTTTTTGAAACATTTGACTTATATGTTTAAAGCAAACATTTAGGAAATATTTCACAAAAATGTTTTGAAAACGTGATTTTGTGGAGTTTTAATAACTTTTTAAAAACATTTTGAATAAACATTTTATTGCAATGTTTAAGTGACATTCTTCTAAAATGTTTATAGAACTTGTGTTAGAAAATATTTTTGAAAAACATTATTTTGTAAGGTTTCAATAACATTTTAAAAACTTTTCTAGTAACATTTTGTCAAAATGATTTTGAAACATTTGACTTATATGTTTTAAGCAAACATTTAGGAAATGTTTCACGAAAATGTTTTGAAAACGTGATTTTGTGGAGTTTTAATAACATTTTAAAAACATTTTGAATAAACATTTTATTGCAATGTTTAAGTGACATTCTTCTAAAATGTTTATAGAACTTGTTTCAAAAATATTTTAAAAACATTATTTTGTAAGGTTTCAATAACATTTTAAAAACTTTTCTAGTAACATTTTGTCAAAATGTTTCTGAAACATATGACTTATATGTTTTAAGCAAACATTTAGGAAATGTTTCACGAAAATGTTTTCAAAACGTGATTTTGTGGAGTTTTAATAACATTTTAAAAACATTTTGAATAAACATTTCATTGCAACGTTTAAGTGACATTCTTCTAAAATGTTTATAGAACTTGTTTCAAAAATATTTTAAAAACATTATTTTGTAAGGTTTCAATAACATTTTAAAAACTTTTCTTGTAATATTTTGTCAAAATGTTTTTGAAACATTTGACTTATATGTTTTAAGCAAACATTTAGGAAATGTTTCACGGAAATTTTTGGAAACGTGATTTTGTGGAGTTTTAATAGCATTTTAAAAACATTTTGAATAAACATTTTATTGCAATGTTAAATTGACATTCTTCTGAAATGTTTCAGGAACTTGTTTTAAAATTATTTTAAAAACGTTATTTTGTAAGGTTTCAATAACATTTCAAAAACTTCATTTGAAACATTTTGTCAAAATGTTTTTGTAATATTTAGCTTATATGATTTAAGCAAACATTTAGGAAATGTTTCTCAAAAATGTTTTGTAAAGGTGATTTTGTGGAGGTTTAATAACATGTTAAAAACATTTTGAATAAACATTATATTGCAATGTTAAAGTGACATTCTTCTGAAATGTTTCTAGAACTTGTTTCAAAAATATTTTTAAAACGTTATTTTGTAGGGTTTCAGTAACATTTCAAAAATTTCTTTTGAAACATTTTGTCAAAATGTTTTTGTAACATTTAGCTAACATGTTTAAAGCAAACATTAAGAAAATGTTTCACAAAAATGTTTTGAAAACTTGATTTTGTGGAGTTTTAATAACATTTTGAATAAGCATTATATTGCAATGTTTCAGTCACATTTCATTATAACGTTTTTGAGGAAACATTTCTAAAACGTGTTTGAAAAAAAAAATTGAAAAACATTTTTTGAAATGTTTCAGTATTATTAAAAAATTTTCTTGTAACATTTTTTTCAAAATGTGTTTATAACATTTAACTCATATGTTTTAAGCAAATATTAAGGAAATGTTAAATGCTTTCGAAGAAACATTTTTTAAACGTGTTTGAAAAATATTTAAAAAAGAAAAAGAAAACAACATTATTTTGTAAGGTCTCAATAGCATTTCAAAGACTTTTCTTATAACATTTAGTCAAAATCTTTTTGTAAAATCTAACTTAAGGTATCCGTTGTACAATTGAGTCATTTTACATAACGTTTTAATCATCTCCATTGTAAAGTATGGTAAATTTTATGCCTGGTAAGGTACTATAAACTATATATGTTCTGAAAGGTAATGATGCCCTGAGTTCAGATATAAGACTCCCAGGTCTTAAAAATCAAAGGGGAAAAACTCTTGTAAAACTTTGTTATTTTGCATATGTTATATAGAGAAAATAGACAATTTCAATGCTTCATAAGTTATTCCCCTTTGTTTTTCTGGCCCCAAAATTATTATTTCTGAACAGTGGGCTTTATAACCTTTCAGAAAATATATAGTTTATAGTACCTTACCAGGCATGGAAAAATGCCCTATTTTACATCGGATACCTTAAATGTTTGAAGCAAATATTTGGAAATGTTTTATAGAAATGTATTGAAAACTTGATTTTGTGGAGTTTGATAACAGTTTTAAAACATCGTGAATAAACATTATATTTTGTTTCATTTAGTTAAAATGTTTCTGTTACATATTTATATAACATATGTACTTCAATATTGACAATTTCAACCACTAGGTTGGTATTTGGCTACCTGTACTGCATTGAAAGATATTCTAAATTACCTGTCGTTAGATTAGACCTAAATTTTTAAAATTAAGAGGTAAGTCCCTCATCACGTAGCCCTGTCCTTAACTGGGATTTCTGCATAATTTTTACGGTCAGGTTTAGATTTTAAAAGCTCCTTAAATTGTGCCTACCCTCCAACGGTTTTTGGCCTTATTATTATTTAAGTACGCTTCTGAAAACACCCTACACAAAAGTTGGAGCCGCTCCTTTTTGACAAGAGGAAGTTAAAAGTATATATTGTAGACGGCGCCAGAAAAATCAACTTTGGCTTTATTCAAACTCTGTGACATAAAGTACCACTGACGAGGATTGAATAACCGAAACACGTGTCTAGTACATTAAAATTAGTACTATAGAGCATATATTTCAATATTTACAGTGACATTCTTTTCTTATGTTTTCGAGGAAACATTTCTAAAACGTGTTTGAAAAATATTTTAAAAACACATTTGGTGAGGTTTCAATAAGATTTCAAATCCTTTTATCGAAACACTTTGTCAAAATATTTTTGTAACATTATTATTGTCTTTAGCAATCATTTTAGAAATGTTTCTCAAAAAACGTTTGAAAACATCATTTTGAATTTACATTATAATGCAATGTTTAATGAGAGTCCTCTCAAATGTTTCTGTAAAAACATTTCTGAAAAATATTTAATATTTATAACATTTTCAAATTGTTTTCTGAAACATTTTGTCATAATAATTTTAAACATTTGACTTATATGCCTTAGGGAACATTAAGGATCTATTCTGGGTCAGTGGAGCTTGAAGAAACCATATCGAAATAGAAATATGTTTTAGAAATATTCATGAGATGTAATAGATTTATGTTTAAGTATTAATATTCTAAATATTCTTCAAAAACTCATGTGAGCTAAAAAGACAAAACATGTTAAATTTGGAAACATTTGAAAAGGTTTATCAAAATGTTTTTGAAGAATGTTTTAAAACATCTATAACATCTTAACATTGATACGAAATGATAGATTCATATTTCGACATGGTGTCTTCAAGCTCCACTGATCCAGAACTTATTTGTATTGTGCCCTAAGACATTTAAGTCAAATGTTTCAAAACATTTTGACAAAAGTTTCAGAAAAACACTTTTAAAACGTTATTGAAACCTTACAAATAATATTTTTACTAAGTATTTTTAAAAACGTTTCAGAAATGTTTCCCCAGAAACATTTGAGAAGAATGTCATTAAAACATTGCATTATGATGTTAGTTCAAAATGTTAATAAAACTCCACAAAATTATGTTTTCAAAACGTTTTTCCATAAACATTTCTAAAATGATTGCTAAAGACAATAATAATGTTACAAAAACATTTTGACGAAGTGTTTCAATTTAAGATTTTGAAATGTTATTGAAACCTCACCAAAATAATGTTTTTAAAATATTTTTTAAACATCTTATAGAAATGTTTCCTCGAAAACGCTAGAATAGAACGTCACTGAAATATTGCAATTGTCAATAATGAAATATGTTCTATAGTTCCAATTTGATTGTACTTAATATGTGTTTCGGATATTAAATCCTCTCCAGTAGTACTTAATCGACCCTAAGGAAATTTTGAGCCGCGCACCCTCTGTAAAGCACATACACAAATCTAAGTTTAAAAATAGCACTAAAGGACGCTGCAGATATCAATTTAGGCTGCTCCTGCAAAAGTACTGCGGCTGGAAGCATCACTGATGAGAATTTAACATTCGAAACACGTGTCTGGTTCATAAAAATATTTTAAATGTTCTTTAAGAAGGTATAGAGTTGGAACACTTCCGCATTATTAATGTCAAAGAGGTTGAAAAAAGCCAATGTGGATTTTCCTGGCGCCGTCTACAATATATACTGTTAATTTCCTCTTGCTCCAAATTTTGTGTCGGATGCTTTCAGAATCTTTAACTTCTTCAAATTCATTAGCATCATTTAAGTGCAGATAAATTGTCAGCATGGACCAGAAACGCACGTTTCGGGTATTTAACCCTCGTCAGTGATCCTCAATCTAAACAATGTAAAATGGCCAACATCTGTGAAAATTATGTCCTAAATATACCGAAAGACGTAGCAAGATGGCTTGGATATGATGCTACAAGACCCAGGTTTTTAGAAATTTGAGAAATTTTGTAAGCAGAAATTTTCAAATGCGTTTGAAGGAACGACCTACCGAAATTGACCGAACGTGGCTACATGTGCCTTAGGGAACTCCTATTTCACCAGCAGTGACACTCGACAAGCGTATTGAAGTGACAAATATGGCCAGACAAAAATCGTTGGCGGGTAGGCGAAAGGAGCTTTTAAAATCTAAATATGACCGTACAAAGTATGCTGAAATCCCAGCTAAAGACAGAGCTATGCAATGAGGGTGATATTTCTTAGTTTTAAGATTTAGGTCTAACTGGATGACAGTAAATTTAGAATATAATTCAATGCAGTACGTAAACACAATAACTAGGCGAGTGATACACTCGGGTCTAACAATCCACCAGCAGTGATACCAACCTAATGGTTGAAATTGTCAATTACAATTGAAATATATATGTTATATAAATATGTTATAAAAACATGACTAAATGTAACAAGAATATTATGTCTATAACTAATGTTTTATAAAAGTTATAAAAACTCCACAGAATCACGTTTCAAATACATTTTTGTGAAACATTTCCTAAATATTTGCTTCAAACATATAAGTTACATGATATAAAAACATTTTGACAAAATATTACTCGAAAAGTTTTTGAAATGTTATTGAAACCTTACAAAATAATGTTTTTGAAACATTTCTTAAACAAATTTTAGAAATGTCTCCCCGAAAGCAATAAAAAATATTACTGAAACATTGCAATATAAGTTTATTCAAAATGATCTAAGAATGTTATCAAAATTCCACAAAATCACATTTTCAAAACATTTTCGTGAAACATTTCCTAAATATTTGCTTCAAACATATAAGTTAAATGATACTAAAACATTTTGACAAAATATTACTAGAAAAGTTTTTGAAATGATATTGAAACCTTACAAAATAATGTTTTTAAAATATTTTTCAAACACGTTTTAGTAATGTCTCCCCGAATGCAATAAAAAATATTGCTGAAACATTGCAATATAATGTTTATTCAAAATTATCTAAGAATGTTATCAAAATTCTACAAAATCACATTTTCAAAACATTTTCGTGAAACGTTTTCTTAATATTTGCTTAAAACATATGAATTAAATGTTACAAACACATTTTGACAAAATGTTTCGAAAGAAGATTTAAAAATGTTATTTAAACCTTACAAAATAATATTTTCAAAATATTTTTCAAACACGTTCTTGAAATGATTCCTCTCAGACAGTATAACAGAATCTAACTGAAACATTTCAATATAATGTTTAAAAATATGTTATTAACAGTCAACAAAATCATATTTTCAAAACATTTTTTGTGAAATATCTCCTAAATATTTGCTTAAAACATATAAACTAACTGTTTCAAAACATTTTGACCAATACGTAAATTTGACTTCGGAGTGGAACCAAAATTAAAATTCAAATTTTTACGCGTTTTTTACGTCTTTTCGGACGTAGTCAGAAATGCCCACTTTTGCATTTTCTTTATATATTTCAATATGTGTATGATTTAAGACTCCCATTTACTGCATATTTGGCATATTCCAGTTACTAAATGCTTTTAGCTGTATTTTAGGCTGAAATTTCAACTGATAGAATGTTTATAATTTGTTTTCAAATGTAAAAATAAAGGGGGGATTTTCAGCTTCAAACAATTTTAAAAACACTTACAGAAAGGAAGGGGATCTCTAACAATACCCGGTTGCAACACCAACAGCAAATTACAAAACACCCACTGCAAAAACACAAAGCAGACATGCAGAGAAAGAGACGCAAATGGTACAAGGAACGATAAATTACATAGAAACATCAAAGACAAATTATAATATACATAAACCAACGAGACCAATAGGCAATCTGTGCAGACTGTGCAGGACGGCCATCTGCCACGTCAGTAGCAGACTGTGTAGTTATCCAAATTACGTGCGCACAACCCTCCCACTTTCCCGATTATCCAGAGGTATCGAAGAACGTACAACTGTGGTGAAAAATGATCTCATCACTGTAAGATGAACATAGAAACAGACAGCATGACGCAGGGGCCAAGAAACACACAGATGGATATGTAAATGGATATAAAAACAGAATGCGTACGGAATACAGTGCTTTGCCGGCTGTAGCGGGCTAATGCATGTTATCACCTGAGAAATCTGACTGAGATTCAGAAAGGGCTTGTCATGGCGTCCCCTCGTCACAGTCAGTCAGAGCGCAATTCTTAAGAATGCGCTTGTACAAGGCTGTAGATTTAGTCCATCTGGTAACAGAAGGGTATTTTTCACGGTATAAAAAGCGTTTGATTATTCTAACACAATTTCAATGGTCTACCTTCGATTCTTCAACAAGGGGCGCCACCTTAGGCAAAAATAAATCATGGGGGTACCGTGAAGCGAAGCACAAATCTACAAATTCAAAGCATTAGGATGATCTAGAAAGATGTCTAAAAAGTGTTGTTATTTTTTGTTCCACCTCGAAGTCAAGTTTTTGACAAACTTCCTCTTGTTTTATGTATATTGATATGCTTATAGTAAATGTAGGTGAACGATCGTGGCCCTCTAGGTCATCTTGTTTTGATTATATACATATCATCAGTAAGATAGTATGGGTAATTGTCATTACTTTAAATCAGGACGTAAGAAGACAAATAACATAAAGTCGAAAAATAAAAATTTAACGTGTGAATCTATTATTTTTCAACAATGTTTTAGGAAGATCCTGAAAATGTTGATCAAAATGTGTTTTCAGAATAAATGAGAAACTTTAAACAGCATCTACTCTCAAAGATTCTCAAAAAACCTCATTCAATTTCAAGTAAGTTTATTCGCAAGAATATGAAATGAAACATGATAAGGAAAATACAAAGTACACACACATACTCCGGAAGGTAAATCATATAAACAAAATCTAAACTAATACGTCTGTTTCTACATCAAAATTCAAATGCTAATCAACAAAAATGTTGACATCTGTAGGCCTCCGTATAAAGGATATATCAAGATGATTCGATGTCCTTAAATGTTTATTATGCTGGACTTCAAATGTCATAATTCAAACGGTCCATTATATATAACTTGTAGAGGGTGGCAGGACAAGACATCAGAGGACAAGAGATCACACTTTGGTCACCTATAACAATATTGATTAATACTAAATACTAATTTAAAAAAATGAGTGTTAGTATATCACATACGTACTTATTTCATTATGCATGTAAATTGTTATCTATTATAGAAATAACTGCAGAAATATCAAATATTGTATATATTCATTCATGAAGTGATCAAAGTAATATAAAACAATAAAAATGCAAACATAGTAATTATGAATGTAACTCACCGTTATGGACGTACAAAAAGAGCTTATATCTTAAAACTGCTCATTTTGGCTTTTCACACGGGGCTCCGATATCCATACAGGACTCTCGTATCCACACAAAACTAATTAATTTACTTCCACACAAGAATATACCTGAATAACTACATATCGAAATCAACACATGTGCAACGTAGGCTATCCCGAACCGGTCTACACTCAGTGCCTATAGCGAGTTATAAACAGAGCTTCACGGACAATGACCACACATTACCTTTACATAGGTGATGATTCTAACAATTAACAATTGTAAAAGTGTTTTAAATTCAGCATGTTTAATTCGTTTTGATGATATAACATATCACTATCAATATATTTGAAACATTGCATAAATGTAATGACTTCAAATCCAGACTTAGAAAGACAAATTGCAAAAAGTATTCAAAAAAGTTTCATAAAGTATGATTCTAGCATTTTGCTACAACGTTTTAATAATATTTTTAAAATGTTATAGATTTAATGTCGACGGAACTTTTGTTCAAAACATTATTTAAAAATTTTAAAGTTTTATAATGTTCTTAAAATGTTTCCAAAGTCAACACGTTTTAATTCTTTTTGATGATATAACATATCACTATTAAGATATTTGAAACATATGCGTAAATGTTATGACTTCCAATCTGGACGTCAGAAGGCAAATTTTAAAAAGTCGTAAAAACGTTTCATAATGTACGATTCTAACATTTTGCTATAATGTTTTAGGAATATCCTTAAAATGTTATAGATTTAATGTTGATGGTACTTCTGTTCGAAATATTATTCTAAAATATTTTTATTATGTTGTAGAAATGTTTCTAAATACAACAATTCTAAATTCATTTTGATGATATAACATATCACTATTAAGATATTTGAAACGTATGCGTAAATGGTAGAACTTACAATCTGGACGTCAGGAGACAAATTACAAAAAGTTCTCAAAAAAGTTATATAACGTATGATTCTAACATTTTGCTACAATGTTTTAAGAATATCCTTAAAATGTTACAGATTTAATGTTGAAGATGCTTTTGTTCAAAACATTATTCTAAAATGTTTTTAAAATGTTGTTTAAACGTTTCCAAATTCAACATGTTTAAAATTAAATTCTTTTTGATGATATAACATATCACTATTAAGATATTCCAAATATATGTGTTAATGTTATGACTTCCATTCTAGACAAATTACAAAAACTCGTCAAAAAAGTCATATAACGCACGTATGATTCTAACTTTCTGCTACAACGTTTTAGGAATGTCCTTAAAATGTTATAGATTTAATGTTGATTGTGCGTGTGTTCAAAACATTATTCTAAAATGTTTTAAAATGTTGTAAAAATGTTTCCAAACACAACGATTTAAAATTATTTTTGATGATATAACACTATTAAAATATTTGAAACATAAGCGTAAATGTTATGACTTCCACTCTAGACGTTAGGAGACAAATTACAAAAAGTCATCAAAAAGTTATATAACATATGATTCTAACATTTCGCTACAATATTTTAAGAATATCCTTAAAGTGTTATATATTTAATGTTGATGGTGCTTGTGTTCAAAACATTATTCTAAAATGTTTTTAAAATGTTATAAAAAGTGTTCCAAATTCAACATGTTTGAATTCTTTTTGATGATATAACATATCACTATTAAGATATTTGAAACATATGCGTAAAGGTTATGACTTCCACTCTAGACGTCAGGAGACAAATTACAAAATGTCGACAAAAAAGTTATATAACGTATGATTCTAACAAATTGCTACAACGTTTTAGGAATGTCCTTAAAATGTTATAGATTTAATGATGATTGTGCTTGTGTTCAAAACATTATCTTTGAATGTTTTTAAAAAGGTTGTAAAAATGTTTCCAAATACAACAATTTTAAATTAATTTTGATGATATTACATATCACTTTTAAGATATTTCAAATATATGTGTAAATGTTACGACTTCCATTCTAGACACCAGGAGACAAATTACAAAAAATTCACAAAGAAGTTTTATAACGTATGATTCTAACATTTTGCTATAATGTTTTAAGAATATCCTTAAAATGTTTTAGATTTGATGTTGAGGGTATTTTTGTTCAAAACATTATTCTAAAATGTTCTTATAATGTTGTAAAAATGTTTCCAAATACAACATGTTTTAATTCTTTTTGTTGATATAACATATCACTATTAAGATATTTGAAACATATGCGTAAATGTTCTGACTTCCTATCAGGAGACAAATTACAAAATGTCGACAAAAAAGCTATATAATGTATGATTCTAACAATTTGCTACAACGTTTTAGGAATGTCCTTAAAATGTTATAGATTTAATGTTGATGGTGCGTGTGTTCAAAACATTATTCTAAAATGTTTTTAAAATGTTGTAAAAATATTTCCAAACACAACAATTTTAGAATTTTTGATGATATAACATATCACTTTTAAGATATTTGAAACATATGCGAAAATGGTATGACTTCCAATTTAGACGTCAGGAGACAAATTACAAAAACTCGTCAAAAAAGTCATATAACGTATGATTCTAACATTTAGCTACAATGTTTTAAGAATATCCTTAAAATGTATTAGATTTGATGTTGAGGGTACTTTTGTTCAAAACATTAATCTAAAATGTTCTTATAATGTTGTAAAAATGTTTCCAAATACAACAATTTTAGAATTTTTGATGATATAACATATCACTATTAAAATATTTGAAACATGTGCGTAAATGGTATGTCTTCCAATTTAGACGTCAGGAGAAAAATTACAAAAACTCGTCAAAAAAGTCATATAACGTATGGTTCTAACATTTTGCTACAACGATTTATGAATGTCTTTAAAATGTTATAGATTTAATGTTGATGGTGCGTGTGTTCAAAACATTATTCTAGAATGTTTTTAAAATGTTGTAAAAATGTTTCCAAATACAACAATTTTAGATTATGTTTGATGATATAACATCACTTTTAAGATATTTGAAACATATGCGTAAATGGTATGACTTCCAATTTAGACGTCAGGAGACAAATTACAAAAACTCGTCAAAAAAGTCATATAACATATGATTCTAACATTTTAATACAACGTTTTAGGAATGTCCTTAAAATGTTATAGATTTAATGTTGATGGTGATCGTGTTCAAAACATTATTCCAAAATGTTTTTAAAATGTTGTAAAAACGTTTCCAAATTCAACATATTTGAATTCTTTTTGATGATACAACATATCACTTTTAAGATATTTGAAACATATGCGTAAATGTTATGACTTCCAATCTAGCCGTCAGGAGACAAATTACAAAAAAGTCGTCAAAAAAGTTCTATAATGTATGATTCTAACATTTTGCTACAATGTTTTAAGAATATCCTTAAAATATTATAGATTCAATGTTGATGGTGCTCGTGTTCAAAACATTATTCTAAATTATTTTTAAAATGTTGTAAAAATGTTTCCAAATTCAACATGTTTGAATTCTATTTGATGATATAAAATATCACTTTTAAGATATTTGAAACCTATGCGTAAATGTTATGACTTACAATCTAGATGTTAGGAGGCAAATTACAAAAAGTTGACAAAAAAGTTATATAACGTATGTTTCGAACATTTTGCTACAACGTTCTCAGAATATCCTGAAAATGTTTTAGATTTAATATAGATGATACTTTTGTTCAAAATGTTTTTTTAATGTTGTAAAAATGTTTCCAAATACAACGATTTTAATTTTTCTTTTTTTTTTATATAACATATCACTATCAAAATATTTGAAACATATGCGTAAATGCTATGACTTCCAATGTTGACGTCAGGAGAGATAATACAAAAAGTCGTCAAAAAGTTCTATAACGTATGATTCTAACATTTTGCTACAATGTTTTAAGAATATCCCTAAAATGTTATAGATTTAATGTTGATGGTGCTTGTGTTCAAAATATTATTCTAAAATGTTTTTATAATGTTGTAAAAATGTTTCCAAATACAACGATTTTAAATTATTTTTAATGATATAATATGTCACTATAAAAATATTTGAAACATATGCGTAAATGTTATGACTTCCGATCTAGACGTCAGGAGACATATTACAAAAATTCGACAAAGAAGTTTTATAAAGTATGATTCTAACATTTTACTACAATGTTATGAGAATATCCCTAAAATGTTATAGATTTAATGTTGAGGGTACTTTAAATGAAAACATTATTCTAAAATGTTTTTATAATGTTGTAAAAATGTTTCCCAATTCAACATGTTTTAATTCTTATTTATGATATAACATATCACTATTAAGATATTTGAAACATATGCGTCAATGTAATGACTTCCAATCTGGACGTCAGAAGGCAAACTTTGAAAAGTCGTAAAAACGTTTTATAACGTACGTTTTGCCACAATGTTTTAAGAATATCATCAAAATGTTTTAAATTTGATGTTGAGCATACTTTTAGTCAAAACATTATTCTAAAACATTTTGATAATGTTACGAAAATGTTTTCTAAGCTAACTCGTTTTAACTTTTGTAAGGATACAACACAATGTTAACAAAACATTTTAAAAATGTTTTGTCTTTAGCCTAGAATGTTTTAAGAATGTTTTGAAAACATTTTGATAAGAATGTTTAAAGGAAACCCAAATACGATCTTTTTGAAATGTTTCAAAAATGTTTTGTGCTACCTGGGACTGCAGCCAGTAGGCAGATGATTCCAAGACCCCATACATGTTATAAAACTGGAGCGCAGACAGCCAGTCTATGGAAAGTGATATTATTTTAGAAGGATTTCTTGAGGCAGAATCAAGGCATGGATTGCGGTACATGAGAGTAATTGGGTATGGCGATTCTTCTGTCTTTGCACGGATTCGTGAGGAGGTACCGGGATGGGGACGATTTGTAGTGAAGGAAGAATGTTCCAATCATGTAACAAAATGTTACCGTAGCAACCTTGAAAAGCTTATATGGATATGGTCTCACTCCCATATCGGGAGTTCGCTTCTTTTCATATGGTGGAGATTTTTGTTTGTTTGCTTTGGTTCCTGTTTTGTCCTGATTTTGTATGCCTTCGGTTTCTGATTTTTGAATTATCGATTTTGTGCTGTGTGCGGGGATATGGTCATTATCCATATTTGTCATTGTTAGTGATAACCCTCTGTACAAAAGAAAAAATCATTTGAGCAAGACTACTAGAGTGAGGTTGGTATCTGCACTGAGAAGTTGTATAAGGCTACGTTCAGAGTTGGCTGAAAAAAGATCAACGCATCAAAGTGCAGTAAAAATGCTGAAACACGACATTAACAATTCTGTCCATCACGTGTTTGGTAACCATGTTGCCTGTTCCAATTTCTGTAAAGCTAAAGCTTCATCGTGTATGGAAAATCCAGCGCCATCAGCGTCATACCAAAACACTACCGGTAACGAAACTTCATCTCAAGATGACATCTTCTCAGAACAAGCCACTTACTGGAATGAGGGAGCATCCATGGAGGCTCAGGAGGAAGCAAGACTTGGAACACGCATTAAATATTCTGATGTTGAAAAGTTTATTATCCAGGATGTGTCAAGGATTCTTGATCGCATTGCTGATAAAAGTGACGGCCTTATAGGGAATAATACCACCAACCTTGCTGAAAACTGGATGCACATTCGTTGCAAGTTTGATGGAGGGAAGATCTTTAATTTATGCAATAGAGGCTCATGGCACGGAAGATGTTATGGTGGCGGTTTGCGCATAAATTACGGGCCAGAGTGGTCCTCCATTGTGTGGAAATCAGCAACAGGCACTGAGCCAGGAACATTTTTCACAGACCTCTACCGTCGTAAAAGGAAGATTTTAGAAAACTCAAAAAAACATCAAAATAAGAAAGAAACTAAATCCAAACGTTTCAAGAGAAAGATGCAATCTTTGAAAATGAACACGACAAAGAAAGCTAGAAAAGTTTATGGTCCAGAGGCTACCGATGTGATTGAAGATGTCCCAGCTAATGAATTGGAGGTTAAAAAAACACAGTTCCTTACAAATTATGTAAATGCTACTAGGAGCCAGATTCAGAATATTGCAGCAGCGACATTTGAGCAATCGTTATCAGGGATATGGCACTCAGAGAGGAAGAAAAGATTGACTGCATCAAACTTTGGATGTATAGTGAAGAGAAATGCATCACTACCCATCTCCAAACTTGTAAAAAGCTTGTTATACAGCAAAGTCATGGGTAACAGACACACAAGGAATGGATTGTTACAAGAAAGGTCAACCATTGAGGAGTATAAAATGAAGAAGGCCGAACAAAATGAAAACATTACTGTAGAATCATCTGGACTAGTTGTTGACAGTAAACATAATTTCCTAGCAGCAAGTCCAGATGGTATAGTGAGGTCACCTTCAGATACAGGGTTGATTGAAATAAAAAATATGTTACATTCGAAGCCACTTAATCTGTATCAAGCTGCTGAAACACCAAGTTTTTGTCTTCTCACTATCTTTGTCATTAAAAAGAAACCATAACTATTATTACCAGTGCCAGGGACTCGTAAATATCTGTGATATGGAATGGATCGACTTCGTTGTTAGAACACTTAACCCATATAAACTGTTCATCGAGCGAATCTATCGAGACAAACAGTTTTGGAATGATGTGATGCTGCCCAAACTACAGCTTTCTACTTTACATGTCTTCTGCCAGAATTAGCATGCCCCCGTGAAGGAAAATGTCCAGGAATAAGAGAGCCAGGCATATTGGTAAGTTTCAGGCCATTGCTCATTTCATTTTCAGGTGTACAGGTGAGCAAAGAACATTTAGTTTTCTCTTTCAGGTATTTTGATTGAGGTTACTTCTAGTTATTTGCCTACTTTTCGGT
Source organism: Pinctada fucata (assembly GCA_028142955.1). NCBI lineage: Eukaryota > Metazoa > Mollusca > Bivalvia > Pterioida > Pteriidae > Pinctada > Pinctada fucata. Next base: position 44,588,818 of record AP027102.1, on the reverse strand, counting down.
CTCAGCAATAGAAGCACATGCCTTTTATTCACAGGAGCTTAACACTAACTTTTTTCAATTTATCTGCCCTTTTTTATACTGTATTCATTTAATGAGGAGTTTATAAAATTAGGGCAGGTTATATGGACAGTTGTTGGTGTTCAGCTCCATTGATATATATACTATACTCAATTATTATGTATTAGGATTAATATTTTATGTGAATTTGTAACAATCTCAGATAAATTTAAGAAAATCAACGGAATAATGGAGAAAACTAATGTTTATGCACAAACTCATTATCACTACATATGTGATGTGTATATTTCACTGTTTCCCTTAAACAATTGCTTCTGCTTACAGTTTGACTCACCTACACATCGATCCAGACTGTCAAAGTCCAAACGCACAGATTTACAGAAAGGAAAGTCTAGAAAGACGAGAAGGAGGAGAAGGGAAGATACCAGCTGATCTGATTCTGACAGCTGTACTGACATTATCCTTGGTCCAAGTTTGCGAAAGAGGTAAAATAGGTTTTAGTGATATTATACTAAGTTCAAATTGTGTATCTTTAATAAAATGATATTTTACGTGAATTTGACCTTGAAGTTTGACGTAGTTGAAAAACCCTCAAGCTATTACTTTTGTTTGGAGCAGTATTAGTACATGTATGAACTCTTATATTTCAAATGTTTAACTCTTTTAATTAACCTTTAATTAACTTTGATATTATCAATTGACATCTTAAAAACTTAAATGTTGTCAAGGTCATCCAAGTTCATCAGTATTTTATGGACACAATTTTTTAACCTTCAGATAATTTGTCTTATACCACTTAAAGCTTTGATAAGAATTCTAGCTAGTTACTGTCCACTAATAATATTGTGGCATATAATCATTTATGCTTCATATCTTGTTGACTATTTGATTCAAATTTACTGGACAGTATATCATAGCTAAGTAAATAAGTTAAGATTTCTAGTTCTTTATTATTTATGAACTTCATCTTGCACACCATGGTAAAGCACAAGTTAAATAAAAAAAAATCAAGTTTTTTTTCACCAAAAAAAACCCCAGATAAAATGTATTTATAAAAGGAAGAAAGAAAGTTTTTGTACATAGTGAATATTTTCTAAATGGAATAATTAAAAGCAATTGGTACATTTTTTTGTAGCCTGTAAATTAATTTAGCTTTCATTTGTAAAGAAAATTTAATGCAAATTTTGTGTTGTAGCACACGAAGAAACAGAAGAAACGTCAAATTGCTTGGAAGACGAATAAATCACGAGTGGGTTGTAGATGAGGAGGCAGGTACCACAGACTGGTATAAGGGCACTGTACTAAGCGTACTGTCTGGAAAGGATGGTGATATAGGTATCAAATATATTATTCTGGTTTTGATTTAAAGCTGTTTGACTTTACACTAACCAATGCAGCAATTTTAAAAATTCTGAAATCTTAAAGTGAAAACACTACCTTAGATTGCATATTTAGAATTATTGTATAAAAATGATTCATTTATATTATGAAGTTGAGAATATGTGAAATTCTAATAGAATTTCTTTCTTGATTAAATTTGTGTAGGAAAAGTAGTTTTTGATACATAATATGCATCATTGATATCATACCATCTTTATTTAGGCACTGTATATGAAGTACTGTATGATGGAGATGAGGAACCTTTTGAAATTGATCATCTTATAGAAAATTTGGAGTCATCATCTGTGAAGTTCCTTGATATTTAGCTGTATATACTGTAACCACAAGATTGTTTGCAAGGTATTTAGGATATGTACATGTATTACATGAAATATTTTGATATCATGGTGTAACATTTGTTGTCCGACCAAACATCAGTCTGACGGAAATTTGGGCATTTTTTACTTCTTTTTTGAAATATCTACCCAGAATTTCACCACAACTCTATGAAGTGCTTGACGTCCATCAGCAGGTATGTGTTTGGACCCACTGAGAAATCCATGAAGTTTGCCCTGAGTTTATTAGTTTTGTCAGAGGAGCAATGTGGCCCCTTTGGCCTCTTGTTTTCCTTGTAGACTTATAATGATGTATTAACATGAACATGTATGTATTCTGTATTTAAACAATTATGTGTTTAAGGGCACAAAGAATTAATCTGCAATGATTGTATTTAATACAACTTATTTTGTCAATTGTCAGTTATGGGCTTCCATAGAAAGTAGTGCAATGCTTAGTGGAAAGTGAAAGTAGAATTTTTTTCAAATTTCATTGCATATTTTAAAATCAATTTTTTTATCTTAAACATGAATATGATAACATTTTAATGTCCGCTTGCCTCAGAATAGTCCCTGAAGAGCTTTGTTATGTTTCTCATTTCCATGCAGATTTGAGAAGAGGACACATAGCTGGATTTTTTTAAAGAGGAAGAACATTTATCCTGTTAAACATTTTGTACAGACTATTCTGGACTTTTTTTATTACCCTATTCAATTAAATGAAATCAGGACGAAGAGATTGGTATGTCACTTATATATTATTAATGGTTATTTCAGTTGCAATCATCATTTATGAATTAGTTTGACTTAAGCGCTACCTTAATAGATCTGTTGTCATTGTTGACCCACTTTCGTTTTTGCTTCTCGGTAAAGATCGATCGATATGTACATGATGTATATGTAAACAAACACGAACCAATGTAGAGATCTATTGTTAGAGGTAGAATTTAATTGTGAATCAAGCCACTGGAGTAAGGATAATTTCTTGAATACAAATTTATTTCAATTCATGCATGATTTGGTAATTTTTGCAGATTATTGTTGGAAAATAACAATTGTAATGATTTGCATTTTGTATCAGATTTTTATGTGAACATTTCTATTTTATTGTAGCTTTTTACCACACTCTGCTGTGCATGAATAAATGGTTAACTATCAACATAAGGACAGTAGAGGCAGATATACTTGTGGATCGTTGGCATCGAGCTCTTGTGATTTAAGAACCACTCTTTCTTCGCAAAAAAGAAGCATATAATTTCGAAATAAAACTACGGGGTGCTACACTTGACTCTTTTATTCCATCATTTTGTATGATGTACCGCATTTAGAAATTCATGTTCAGAAGACTACCTTCTATCAGCTGAGTTGTCTTTGTTGACAATAATAAATGTTATTCAACATATAAGACTCGAAATTACAACGACCATGAAATTGCTGATATCACACATATACAATTATCATTTTGCCAAATAAAGGGGGCGGTGCGGGGGTACCCCTATCCCCGTCCCGCCCTTCTCCCTTACCACCTCCTCCCCCTCCCTTTTACATCCCCCTCAATCGCCCTCCCTCTCCCGCCCCTTCCTCCTCCTCCCTTTCACCGTGTCCACCTCTTCGAATATAGTTTTTAGATATTTCTTAAATATTTCAGAAAATTGATGAATAAAGCTTGTTAAATTTAAGAATCTTCAATTTCAGATTCTTTCATCTTTTATCCAAGAGAAAAACCTTAATTCATACCTTTTCCACATATGAATGATTGTCCTTTTGTTTCATCATCAATAGTTTCATTGCATTCTTTTCTTCCGTTACTCAAGACAAGGATGTCATCTGTAAAACAGCAAACTGCAACAATGGACAGGATAGTTCGGCAAAACATTTTAGCTTTGAATGTTCAAACAAATTAGAGTAGTTACATTTTATATATTCATGTTGTAATTCTATAGTTGCAAAATCTGTTGTATAGGCTACTATTAAGTTACATACGATATCATAAAGGATGATTATTGAACAAATAAAAGGTAATACCAACTGTTTTTAAGAATATTTTCATTTGAGGGGCTTAGTTTAAACATGTTTTATAGACAGGAATAGGGTAACAGGATTTGATGGGTACTTTCAACATTTACAACATATACAATACAGCAGCTGTTATTTATTTAGGGAATAACTTGTTTCTGACGTTATATTTGCGGACGATTAATGCTGATTTGACGGTCGCAAACTGAGTTTTTCTAGCAACGAGTTAGCGGAGCCATGCAGAACAAACGGATGTTTGCACCTCTTCAAACAATTTCTCTTTATACAGTAAAGATCCTTTAATAAGGAAGGAATATAGTTTCTGCAGTGAATTTTTATCAAATATTTCGACAAATTAGCAAATTAATCAAACAACTTTACCCTTTTAATTCGTTTATATGAAACAATATGAGTTTGTTGATGATAATTCTCATAGAGCATAACCTCGATCGAATAGATGATAATGATAATTCTATAAAAAGCAGCATTATAAATAGACCTGGTAACAGGAAATTCTTCTTCTTACTTATCAGAAACTATAATTATAAATAATCATCATGAATTATATGAATAATTTTTCTAGTACTTTGAAGCTCTTAATTTTAGAGGAAGGCATGCTTACCTTGCAAATCGGCCGTTCACTTTGTTAATGGAAATAACGTATTTGTATTACCCTTATCTCTTACATCACTATAGAACAGCACGATAACGTTGCCTCCTAATCAACAGGACACATGACATGACGTCAGTTCCTGTTATAATTTACCCTTAAGACGGAAAATGAAGGAAAATCTGTTCATCTTACGCATAATTCTACAAAATGTCACACAAATAGAAATGTCGTTAAAAAAGCTATCTAAATGTACAAAATATTATTTGATGAGAAATATGTCACTTCTTAATTTTGAGTAATTTGCTTCAGAATATCTTCCATCTTTAGATTATATCATTTTTCGGTTCTGAGACGCTTTGAATGTGGTTTCAATTCAACGATGTTCTGTAAAACAAAATATCCCTGGCATAAACCAAGCCTCCATGCATTTTACATCTTTGATTTAACAAAAATAAGGCCACTCTTAGAAAATAATTTGTTTCACATCCTCTCTCTGTTCTAATGATTTTTTTTCAGGTTTTGCGCTTAAGCGGTGAGTATTGGCAGTAGGGAATAGAAAAAAAATATGAAAAGTGCTTTTCATTATTTTTTTTCCATTCCCTACTGCCAATACACACAGATAAAGCGCAAAAGCTGAAAAACAATCCTTGTATTTACAATTTATGTGTTAATTAAGTTGTTTCTGCCCTTTTTTCATCCCGTTTCTTTATACTTGAAATATCACCGCGGAGGGAGAACGTTACTTGACATAACAGCAAACTAACGTTCGACGATTTTTGCTAGCTTTGAAGTACAACATGTAGCACCTTCTGTATGGAAACATTGCAGAAAAATGAGAAATTGACTTTTGTTTTTGGTTGTATTTTAAAACTGAATAAAGAATGAATCGGGAAATTTCGCGATTTTTGCCCAAACAAAATTACTAATAAGACGGAGCGAAGGGTTAAACTGGAGACATGTCACAGATTTGAAGGAAAACATTTGAAAAATCTCTTTATCACACTGTTAAAGTGTTTAAACCTATGAAATCAATCGGTACCATGATTCAAACTTCTGTGAAAATATCCTGTATCTTCTGGAAGTGATTAGAATGATGCAAAATTCGAGTACAAGTACACGAAAACTTGATCGATATTTTCATGTCAGACCTACCTCAACATTGCAAAACAGTCGCTGATACTCGAAATATTTCTGATATTCCATAAGAAGTACAAATAAATTCACTGTTGATAAATGACACATGTATATGTGGATCAAATCCTCATCCTATTTGATCCACTAATGTCTGAATTCACTGATCCAAACATGGCATCTTTCCGTAGACGACAGTGCAGGTCGTCTTAAACTTCATCTTGTGTGAGGCGTCTTACCACGCCCCGACCAGTCGAAAGTGTAATATTTGCTTTCTCGAATTGAAAGCTTTTTGAAAGCTTACATTTCAAAAATTCGTCAGCGATTGCTTTCATAATTTTGAATACTCGAGAGATGACGTTCGAAATTTTGAAAGCTCTGAACGTCCAAAGTTTTGAAAGCTTCTTGAAAGCTTTTACAATTTCGTCAGCGAATTCTCTTTAACTAATTTTTGTCATCGATTTCCTAGCTTTCAAAATTTCGTCAGCGATTAGCTTTCAAAACTTTGAAAGCTAATTTTTCCAAATTTTGAAAGCTATTCGCTGACGAAATTTCGTCAACTTTAGCTTTCAAAATTTTTGAAAGCTAATCGCTGACGAAATTTCGTCAACTAGCTTTCCAAATTTTTGAAAGCTTTTCGTAAGCTATTTTGAGTCGAGAAAACCAAGATCGCCGAAATCAAAGCAATCTTCGTCATAATTTGCTTGGTTAATAATAGTAATAATGATGTTCATTAAGATTAAATTATGAAAAATATATATTCTTGGATTAAATGAAATATCGTATGTGTTTTATTTATCTAATACTAATTATATAAGTTTAAAGATTCTGTGTTTTCGAGTTCGGACCAGATGAAACAAATTACACAAGTCTTGATATATCCGGTGAGACCCTGGCTTCTGTGACTGTCGGAATCTTTGAAAGATATTTCACAATCGGTGAATTTTAAAGTCTCACGCCAGTAATGAGACGGCTCCTTTCAACGTCCGAGGCGTGCCGCAACCATTGCAAAAACAATATGGCACCCGAGCTTTCAAAAAGCTTACAAAAAAATTCATTAACATTAGCTTTCAAAATTTTCGTCAGCGATAGCTTTCAAAATTTCGTCATCTCGGAGCGTACAAAATATTTGAACGCTTTTCTCGATCTTGTATGACGTAAAAACTTTTGTGACGCTGCACATGATACTTTTTTTACAAACGATGTACATGCTTCCAACCACGCTCCTTCCTCTTTTTTTCCTGATAAATCAACACCCTCTCGCCTTACCCGTATAGAATAATCCACCATTTCCTTTATCTTAGCGGTTGATTATTGTATCAGTGGTGACAATTTTCTATCGAACCGGTCTGCTGCTTCTGTGTTCTCTTGAATTTCAGTTTAGATCTTCAACAACGTCTTGGCTTGCACGACATAGACAACTGCCTATTCACTCCAGAAACGAGACGTTACCTTCCTTATCTACTGAATTATGCGATCCCTTTTAGCTGACAATGTCGGATGTCCTGGGCACCCGATTTATGCGAATATGTTTCCTCAACCTACCATATACAATGTACCTAAATATCACCATTCCTTTGGATTCAGGCACAGTTTGCGAACTACAACCTGTGTTATGCATAATTTGCATAAAGCCATTGCTGGTGACCTCTGTCTACCTCCGGGGTACCCAGCAGTATGTGGCTCTTTGTGCTTATGAACTGTGCTGACAAAATGCCATTGATGGTACCTACGCATGTAATCGGAGCATTTCGTTCTCAACCAAAATGAACATTTGTTGCAATTACCTTATTACGTCAATAATTGTAATATATAACATTTACTGAATTTGATACTTAATTTAAAGCAATGACCAAATAGCCAATCAGCGGTGTTCTCTCTGTACTCTATAGCCAAACCGAGGTGTTCTCTCTGTGCTCTATAGCCAATCAGCGGTGTTCTCTCTGTGCTCTATCAGGATAACACCAAAACAACTATTAACCTTCAGATATTGACGGCATTTTTTTTAATGATTAAGGTAATGCAGGGCAATATCCAAGATAATCCCATCGGAACCTTTTCCTTACGGCTCTGTTACACTTTGACATTTTGGGCCATCGGATGAGTAATAATATAAATTATGGCAAAGCCCTTGAAGCGAAGCGAAGACGGTGCATGAAAATTCCGTCAAAAATCGCATGGGCTGTCTAGTCGCATTTTGCAGTGTTTATATAGGATACGAAACTATGGATTCCAAAAAATGATAGAGCATACGAAACTAAGGATTCAAAACTGTTCATGTAGGATACGAAACTAAGGATTCGAAAAGTTTCAGTGCTGTTGCAGACATATAACCTAACACTTTTCAACCATTTCACTACTTTTCATCCTAGCTTTATATTACACACTGTAAAAACTTAATCTACACCATATAGCTGCAAAAATAGGGATTCATCTAGAAATATTTTCGTATAAAAACTGACTAAAATGGCGGCACCCATAAGATAGTGATTCTTGGTTGAAGAAAATTGAATTGTCAGTATATATCTTTTCTTCTTTATTTTTGTTCATTTTTCCACTTGTTTTGTATATATGTGTTATCATTAAAGCTTGCTCGCTTCGCTTCGCTATAATATATCAGTTTCCCAGTATCAATCTTGATTCTGATGAATACATGTAGATAGACTTTAAAGTCCTTTTATTCCGTTTACATGTTTATGGAACTGATATTTTTCGCATTCCTCTGGCAGAATATTTTTTAAAGTATATTTGCGATACATTTGTACTCATCCAGTCCTTTTATAGATCAATGTATGAATCTCCTTTTCTTTATCTTTAAGACGAAGTTCAGAGCATATAAAACTCATTTACACCAGTTGCCATTTTCCTTTATCATGACAATAGGCAGGTAAAAGCGTGTAGTTTAAAGTAAGGGTTATCTACGTGATACTATCTATATAGTTTTTCAAATATTTAAAGTTACTCTAGGTTTCGTCAAGATCAAACCATGAATCAACTATTTTTGTCAAAATTTAACGCAAACGAGTCTAGCATGCTTAGAAATTAGAAACTGGCTGGTTACAATAGTCACATATGCCCTCACTACCGATCTATGATCAATTATTGCTTATAAAATGGGCACCCTAATATAACTTACTTTTCTCCGTAGAAGACCGATTTCGAACACGTGTAAACACTTATTTGCATAAGGCTAGTGCTGTATCAAAACATAACAACATGGCGGACTGATCACATGTTGGACGAAAATGAATCGACAATCGGTGTTATCAAAAACCGAGAAAAGAGAAATGTAATGAACAAATAGTATTGGCTTGGTAATGAAAAGTTATAGAGACCTAGCTAAGAGGACGACCGTGAAATTTTAACTCTGACAAGTCTGAGGGAAAATTATCAAAAGGGATCTACAGTGTACATGTATAGTTCTCGATTATTTTATCTATGAGTAGTATATATACAAGTTTGACGTGTATATATATCCACAGTAAGTTTGATACATGTATGTGTATATATAATACATTTACATGTATATGTATTCACAGTCTAAATCAAATATTAAAAACGAACAAAAATCATAACTAAATAAGGTTAATTTTCATTCAGGATTTGGTCAGCAAACGCACATGTGTATAGCAGACTACATCTGCCTCCCATTTTAGCCGTCATACACTATTACACGTTGTTATTCATTTGAAAGTGTTCGATTATTCACGTTCAAAATGGTTATTTTAATGGTACATGATATCTATACATGATATCAACCTTGTATTTGCTATTAATGAAATATAAGTGAGTAAGATTTTTTTGAGAATTTCAAAGACTGTATACGTGGTTTACTACATGTTTCAAAGTGATCCCACGATGTGAATTTCATTCAAGCGATTGGCTGATCGAGGTAGCGTGCTCACTTTGACCTTAGTAAACGTGACATATATTTAATCGAACCTGTGATAGACGGTTGTCTTTGGGAAAAACCAAACATGGCTACTTAAGACAGGTGGCATTTCATTCCAGGTTAATTCTATAGGGAACCATAACTGATCATGCTGTCTAAGGTGCAAGTACGGTGTATTTTCGATCTCTTATTAAAAAGAGTAGGCATTATTGTTTATGATTATGCATATCCGTGTAATAAATGCATTAAATGTAATATTTCTACATGTACTAGGAAATATCCATTATTCAAACACACAAATGTACTTTTCTGCTAAAATTGTTCGCTAAAAACAGTCTATGAAACAATTTCGGTCAGAATTTGTTGACCGCTGGCCTCGTCACGAGAGTGGTCGTTGATTTAGGTACTTTTGTAAAGCAAATCGTGTTGGGGGAGTACAAAGTGACCGTTTACAGGGAGTTACCGTAGAAAGCGAGTGACCGCAAGGGCAGATTTGGATTTGTATTTCTACTTACTGTATATGCAAATAACAATTTCCGAAGTTTACCGAAATCGTGTGTACCAGAGAGTAAAAACGTCTATAAAACAAAAATGTGAGAGATATCTTATGCAAGTAATATATAGATATTTAAATGGTAGTACTTAAAAGCTATTTACGGTAAAACTACATTATTGACAATTTAATCCCTGTTTGACTATTTGTACCTTTAGGTCTCGTCAAGATCAAACCATGAATCAACTATTTTTGTCAAAATTTATATGCAAACGTGTCTATCATGCTTAGAAATTAGAAACTGGCTGGTTACAATAGTCACATATGTCCTCACTACCGAGCTATGATCAATTATTGCTTATAAAATAGGCACCCTGATATAACCTACTTTTCTCCGTAGAAGACCGATTGCGAACACGTGTAAACACTTATTTGCATAAGGCTAGTACTGTATCAAAGCAAAACAACATGGCGGACGAATCACACGTTGGACGAAAATGAATCGACAATCGGTGTTATCAAAATCTGTAAAGAGAAATGTAATGAACAAATAGTTTTGGCTGGGTATGGGAAAATTATAGAGACCAAGCTTAGAGGACGACCGTGAAATTATAACTCTGACAAGTATGAGGGAAACTTATCTAAAGGGATCTACAGTGTACATGTATAGTTCTCGTTTAGTTTTATCTATGAGAAGTATATACACAAGTTTGACGTGTAGATATATGCACAGTAATATGTCGGAATTCCAATGGGAACCAATTGTGCCCCGCTCCTTGCCGACATTTTGCTTTACTCATACGAAGTTGAATTTATTCAATATTTGGTCTCTGAAGGGAAAAGATACTTAGCTTCTGACTTCAACTTCACTTACAGATACATAGACGATGTGTTGTCCATCAATAATCCAAAATTCGCGGATTACCTGAGCAGTATCTATCCTTCGGAGCTTGAAGTCAAAGAAACTACAGGGACAAATAATTCAGCATCCTATTTGGACATAATGTTGTCCTACGACACTGATGGTCACATGAACACCTCACTCTATGACAAACGTGACGACTTCAATTTCAGCATTACAAACTTTCCTTTTTTGAGTAGCAACATCCCTTCATCGCCTGCTTATGGCGTGTCTATATCTCAAGTGACACGCTATGCCAGAGCAAGTACCAAATATACGGATTTGTCATACACTATTAAACGTTGTTATTCATTTGAAAGTGTTCGATTATCCACGTTCAAAATGGTTATTTGAATGGAACATGATATCTATACATGATATCAACCTTGTATTTGCAATTAATGAAATATTAGTGAGTTAGATTTTTTACGGGTCAGACACACTGTACATGCACTTAATTTAGCGCAACCATATATATCATTATCATTAACCTTGAAAGTGACCTTGATCTCCATTTGATTACTTTACCAAGTTCAATGGAAGTACAAAACATATTAATTGATATTTATTCATCTATATTCATGTTTATGAAAGTATATGACTTCCGGACAAACAGACAAGTGCTGGACAAAGTCATACCTATATGTCGCAGTCAACATAATGAAAGTCTGATCATTTAAAAAACAAGAGGCGTTCCAGCTATAATGCCAGAGACTAGTGTATCTAGCCCATTTGCCTGTACACATTTCTAATCGAAATACATGTATATTGCTGCTATTTACTGATATATTCTAGATTTTAGGGACAGGTTAGAACTCATTGGAAGGAAGAAAGCGAGAGAGAGAGAAAGAGAGAGAGTTGTATTGTTTCCATCTTGTGTCATTTTCAGAAATTTTGATGCTTAAATACGCAAATTGTTCTGACGGGTTGGGATGGGACAAAAAGGAATGACAGTCTAGATATCAGTCAGTGTCTGTTACATTGTTCTAATTCATATGATCAGAATTTATTTTACTTGCTGTTTGGATGTTAAACGTCTTCAAATTCAATGGCATCATTTAAGACCTGATAATTTTACAGCATGGACCAGACATGCACGTTTCGGGTACTAAACCCTCATCAGTGATCCTAAGTCTAAACAATGTAAAATGGCCAAAAAGTATGAAAAATATGTTGTCAAAAAATGCACCAAAAGACGTGGCAGAATGGGTAGCATATGATGCTACAGGGCCCACGTTTTAGAAATTTCAAGAAATTTTGTAACAGAAAGTTTCAAATTCGTTAAAGAGACAGACGATCAACCGAAGTTGATCAAACTTGGCTACATGTGCCCTCGGGGACTCTTGGTCCACCAGCAGTGACACTCACCAAGTAGTTCAAATGTTAAACGTCTTCAAATTCAATACGAGTATTCAAATAACTCTTGAAATAGTGATTGGGCATACTGAATTGTAATTCAATTGAAAAGTTTAATTAAGTGTTTTTCCTTAATTAAATTATCATATAAAAGTGTAAGAAAATAGCGCAATCATCTATGATGGCTCAGGCGATATTTTGTATTTTTTCAACTTGTTTGTTTTTTCCCTTGCTGGCTGGTAGGTTTCAGATCACATCCTGACGCCAAACGAAAAAAAAACCAAAACCTTGGCCTCTTGCTTTCTTTTTTCATGTATTCATATGTCAGTTACTTATTATAAACACTTACTAGTATCTCATGTTGCAGGGTGTTGCAGTTCCCCGTGAGCTGATGTTTAGAAGTGTATTAATTACTTCTTTCCAGCTCTGTCGCCTGAAAGAAGCTTTGTTTGGCCCTTTATCGATTTGACATCATAGATATATTTTGCTATTTCGAAAACTTGTCATTCCATTTAAAACTATCACCGAAGGAGGTTTAAACATCTTAGCACCGTCCCTTCTATGCTATTTTGAACATTTAGTTTATATGGATATGCTACTGAATCGACCCTTCAGGAAATTTGGAGCCGCCCACTTTCTGTAAAGTAAATGTACAAATCTAAATTCAAAACATTAAAGAGGGTGCTACTGAAATACATTTTGGTGGCTACGCTGGAAGAATCACTGATGAGAATTTAATATTCAAAACACGTGTTTGTTGCAGGAAAAATTGGTTTGAAATTTTCTTCATGAAGGTATAGAGTTGGAACACTTCCATATTATTATTTCTTGATCCCCTGCGTTTTGTCGTCTTGTTTGTGTCGTCATCTTACAGTGACGAGGTTATGATGCACAACAATTATGCGTTTTACGAGACAGCCTGGTACAAAATGTAGCCGGACAAGTTGGAGGCTTGTACGCACGAAACCCGGAAAGCTACTATGTAGTATTTGATAACGGTTTTTTCCTCCTTGTCCCTTCGTTGTCTCTTGTTGTATTTGTCCACTGTTTGGGTGTCTCAGTTGTTTACTTTGAGTGTTGCAACCGGGTCCTGTTGGCTATTCCCGCCTTTCGTTTTGATAGAGATAGTAGATAACACTTCTATAGCATATGATCTCGTATCATTCAATATTCGATGAATGAGTACTTTCTCGGTTATTCGCCCCGCTTTAAGAGTGATTTCGTTGTTAGTTGAGATAAATCCGGTATACCGTATAAACCGTATGAACCGATATGATATGAATATGTTCCATGTGCAGGTAACGAAGGAATGTTAATTAAATAATCAATAAAGGGATATATATTATTTTAAAGTCGAAGTTGTCAAGTTTATCATATATTGAAGTATCTATTTGTCTATCTTTCCCCAACCTTTTACCTGGAAAATTGTACTTAGCTTTAAGGTAATTTGCAAAATGTGGATTGCTAATTGAGAGCACCTAATCAATATATTGAATTGATAAGAAAGGAGGGGATCTCCAACAACACTAGGTTGCAGCACCAACAGCTAAACCTAAAACACCCAATGCAAAAAACAAACAAACAAAGAACAGACTCCCACAGAAAGAGATGCAAAAGGAACAAGGAACATCAACTCACACCATAGAAACATTCAACATAAAAGACCAAACATAAACCAACGAGACCAATGGACAACCGGTGCCGACTTAGGACGGCCATCTGCCATTATATTATGAAGTTATAAGACTTAGTGCTTATTTCGATTGGCGAGCAAGGACTGAACAAACTCGGATTATATGATAATAAATAGAAATAATAGTACAACGTTATGTACAGCTAATCTCAATAGTATTTCAACTGTTTGCTGAGAACCCATGCCTCAAAACACAACAAATATGTTATCTATCAGATTGTTCAACATTTTGATTACGCTTTCTCATTTTCATGAAAATAAGCCTTTTTCCAAAAAAAAAAAAAACTACGTTATATTGTAATTAACAGTAATACATTTGAATTTGATATTGTTACGAATATGCCTTTTCAAATAACAGGTATGTTAGGGATCCAATTTGTACTTTTATGTTGAAAAGTGCATAGATGTTACTATATTCCGGGCAACTGTATCAATAACTATTAACAGCAATTCTTCGTAAGAACCAAAGAATTTCAATGACATGTTGGCACATGTCATGGATTTTATGGATTTTTGGTATTGATGTTCGATATGAAGTACTTATATGTAAATCAACCTCACTTTATTCAAAAAGTTTTCGTTGCCATGGTCACCGTAACCGAAGTTTCAAAAATCGGGAAAATTTATAGGACGAGGAATATTGTAGCTTTGTTACTATGAAAAAAGGTACTTTTTATCTAAAATTACTTTGATTATTTTCATTCAATCCCTATCATTACATATATACATAAGATGAAATATTTGGCCAAAACAGGGTAATCAAAAGGCTCTCTTTTGGGCACTTAAAGACTCATTTTTTGCATGTTTTTATTGTTTTACAAGGTTGACAATGTCATAAAAGGACCACTTTTTGAAGTCCCAATTCTAGTTATCCAATTAGTACCATCTTTGAACTATACATTTGAATAGGTTAATTTGTCCTTTTATATGCAAAGCAGCACCTAATTTAGCTGCTATAACAAAAATTAGCTGAAAGCTTTCGATACGATGATTTTAAACACAATCTCCATCAAACTATTCATGTATGACATAGGAGAAGAAGTTCATGTATACATCTATCAGAGCCGTTTTGATATAAAGATGACATTGGAAATATTTTAAGGTCACCAAGTGCATTTCCAAGGTCATTAAATTAAAGTGAACAGATTAAAGGAAAAATCCTTAACTTTCATAAAATAAACATTACAGAAGTACACGAAGGTGCCATTATTTTAGAAACCTTGAGATATTGAACTTAACAGTCATATGCCATAAAGTGATTAATCTTACAATAATCTTGTTAAACTATTTATAAAGTTTCTTCACATCTTTCGATACCTAAATTCTAGGTGACAAATTTGATAAAAAGGAACGAAATCTGTATTTTCTTGTTTTTTGACAGAAAAATATTTTATAGTAAATTGCTACAGTTCAATAAATTCTAAGATTTTTTCTTTCTCATATTCTTTGACTTTCATAATAAATATGGCCTATGAAAATATTCAGATAAAAAAATTTAAATTGGTGAAAAAAAAATGAAAAATTCATTATTTTTTACCACATTTGACTCTCAAAGTAAAAATGACATTGAACATCAAGCCAATGGCCTTGAACATTTTAATTGTTCTTATATGAAGAGTCATATCTTTCCATGCATACATTTTGACAGTCTTATGTAACTCAAAACAGGAATTTAATCAATTTCAAATATAATATGAAACAAGCAAAAAGGTGTGATATTGCCCTGGCAACTGTTGTATCACTGGGTTTGGCCCCCTCTTGATCTTCCAACGTTGTAGCATTTTTTGCACTCTTTCAGATAAAAAATTGTCTCATGGAATTGTCCATTGCAAAAGTGGGGGGAAAACATATTTTTTCAGTGAAAAATCTCTGAAACCAGGAAACTTTTTTATGGTTCATGATTTTTAAAAATTCTAGAAAAGTGTGAATATATAGTTTTGTAATGCTCTTTCAGATAACATCAGTTGCAAGTTCCAATTCTTATTTCTACCGTGTGTTTTGGGGTTAAAAAAAAACCGAATATTTGCAAAAATTCTAAGATATTTCAGAAAATTACAATTTATTCCAGCTTCTCAGTTATTCAATATTACATATGATCGTTCGTTGATGATTTAAAAACATCTTTGAAGTCTCTTCTTTCAAATGACATATATTTTATATTCTTTTATTTTTGCAAAATCCTTAAAAATGGTGTTTTTATTCAGAAAACTGTAATTTTCATTTGAAAATCTCAGATTTCTGCAAGTGAATTCAAAGAACCCTTTTTAAGTATGAAAGTAATGACTGAAAACTATTTTCTAGTGTAACTTTTCACCTCTCAATTGAAAGGTCTTGTCACAAGGTATCTACGAGCGATATATCAAAGCCCTTCCCCTTATAGCTCACGAAAAATAGCCTAGGTAAAAGTTTTTGAAAAGTAGGTCAACGTCCAAGGTCAAGGTCACTAGGTCAAAGTCTCAAATGAAAGGTCTTGTCACAAGGTATCTACATGTGAAATGTCAAAGCCCTTCCCGTTATAGTTCAAGAGATAAAGCCCAGGTTAAAGTTCTGAAAAGTAGGCCAAATTCCAAGGTCTAGGTCAAAGGTCATGGTCTATATTGAAAGGCGTTGTCACAACAAGGTATCTACTTATGAAATATCAAAGCCCTATCCATAGTTCAAGAGATATAGCCCAGGTTAAAGTTTTTGACAGGTAGGTCAAAGTCCAATGTCAAGGTCACTAGGACAAAGGTCATCGTCTCAAGTGAGAGGTCTTGTCATAAGGTATCTGCATATGAAATATCAAAACCCTACTTATCATAGTTCAAGATATATAGCCCAGGTTAAAGTTTTGTTTACGGACGACGACGACGACGACGACGACGACGACAACGACGACGACAACGACGCCCAGGGTAAGCATTAGCTCTGCGGACTTTTGCGTCCCGGCGAGCTTAAAATATATGTTATCAAATTTCGCTGAAAAATCAAAAGTTCACCAATTATTTTTTCTGAAATTATTTTTTTTTTCGATAGTTTCATCAAGGGGAGATAACTCCTGAATAAGACCCCATTCGAAATATTTCTAATTTCAATATCTACTGGGATAGTAGGTGCAGTCTTCACTAAAGTGTTAAATTACGATTTGAAAATGGTGAAAAATAAAAATTTTATTGAAGGATACATATCTTAGGTATTTGAGATGGAACAGGGGAAATCTCTATTTGGTCTTCTTCTAGTGATATGCTTTGTTCAATAGAGGGGCCTGGATTTCAAGTTACCTCTGTAACTTGCTTAGAAAATCGTTGACAGCATTTTTACGTTGGTATACCAGTGGTAGAGCATTTGTCATAAAAGTACCAATTATCAAAATATATGGTCAAAATTATCTTTAATTGATATAATAAGTAAGCAGTGTATATGAGTAACCATTACTTTATGATATTCACGCTAGTTTCCCTAAAATACTACCGAAACAGATACGTTACCATTTGAAGCAGATACGTTACTTTCATTTCTAAAGCCGTATTTGAGTACAGTGCAAAGGTTATCCCCTATGAATCTCAATACCGTGACAAATGAGTAATGTGACAACAATTTATGGCATAAATTATGTGTTTGTATTAAGCCATTTATTGATTTTCCGAGAGAAAGGCTGTTTCTCAGGATTTTCCATAAAAACACAAAATATGCTCTGTAAGATATGGTTTTGCTTTATTTTCAACTGTTATATGTTTCTTCTGACAAATGTTAAAATATCAGCGTCAAACCAGTAACATATATCTTCTATATGGGCCAAAAATGAAATCTAGGTAACGTATCTGTCGGTAACGTATCTGTTTTTCAGCCGCACTTTCCGCGTTATTTTGTATGTTTCTTCATTCTTATTAAAAGAGCCGACGTTTTTAACAATATTCACTCCATCTAATCCATAAATAGGGTCAAATCGGTTGAGTTCTCACTTTAGAGCTATATAGTTGGTAACGTATCCGTTGCTGCCTTAACGTCCAAATGCCAATTTTAAATACTCCCGATGAAACAGATAAAATATCGTTCGCTAGAATGGTTGAAGGACTCTGTTTGCTGATAGTACCCATGTATACGCTTTCTTTTCTACTCAAAGATTTCGGATATGTCATTATTGTCTTACATTTCTAGCAGCTTGAAGTGTGGTAGCGTATCTGTTCGCCCTCTAACGGACAACAGAATATTTCTTTTTTCAAAAACAACATTTATCATGCAGGAAAAGTTTTAGTCCATATGTAAAAGTAATACTTTGGGGTTTCAATTGGGAGTAAAAAGGACACTGATGATACATTTCTACAATGTATTTTTTTTTTTACATCTAAAATGTAGCCTTGTGCAACGGACAAGGCAAATTCACTGAAAATTGACACTTTGTGAGGCTAAGGAAAAGAACCACGAATGTTCTGGTCGTAATTACTATTGTGGTAAGTTGGAACATTGTGAAAGGTAATCAAAATCGATATTTTTGCTTAGTTTACTATTGAAATATTTCTGTACAGGCTGCGGACGCGCAAATTTAGTAATGTGACTTGTGAATTATGAATTTTGATGTGATTAGTAATGTGAAATGTGAATTGTGTAAATTTAGTGCTCACTTTGTGGATTGATTTTTGTGGGTGAAACCAAAGGTCAGCTCCGAACCAGAATGTCAGGACACCGGTCAAAATAAATAATAAAGGAAGTCAACTCCTTTATCGACATTTTGACAAGGCCGATCATTCTGTTTTATCTATGAGAGTCAGAATCCTGGAGAAAATATATCACCCCACAAACAATCCCAATTTGAGCACACCTTTCCGTCGCAACAGAGAAGAGTTCTGGATAAAAAATCTTAACACTGCAGCGCCCTATGGGTGCAACGATAATATCAGCAGCGTGGAAACTTAACAAGTCCCGGTTGTCAATCGGTAAATGTGACTAGCTTGTTCAACAGACCACAAAGAAGACTTCGAAGTCATGACATTCGTATATGTAATAGGCATGAGATACATAGCTTCTCCTTCGATGACTTGGTTCCATTTTTGAATGAGCCTCTAGGCCTGCATTATATTCGTACCAAATTATATTCTGTTCCTATACGGAAGTTACACGAAATCTACGAATATACGAAGGACCTCAAATATACCGATACACGTTCCCCAGAATACAGACTACAAGGAGTCATCTTGGACATTTCTACTTTTCGTTTATTTCAAGCAGTTAGATCAGATAAATCAGAGAGAAAACAAACCGTCCTTTCATTAAAGTAAGATTTGCAAACAAAGGTATTGATAAACTGAATCTTGGTCAAATTTTGAATCACAAAACTGTCACAGAAAAAATCCCACCATATTTCAAATGAAAAGAAACTCCTTGTATTGCATCTAAAATTTACAATTACAAACGATTCTTGCAGTGTATTGATTTAACTAATCCCTTACTACATCCACTTCCTTGCGAATGTTCTTCATCGGATTTCAACTACTCTCCTTGTGGACATGTTATTACTGGCGACCTTAGTATAGTCAAGAACGACAAGTTGAGAGAATTGTTAAAAAATGGTCCCAAATACAGAGAAAGTATGTCCTTTACATGGAACCAAAATGTCAATATTATCATGGACTCTTGTGAGGAATATGCAAGACGTTGGGCAAAGAAAGAGGATGTACAGCTCGACACCCTTTCCGAATGGATAAAATTCATCAGAGGGTTACTTTTATCTAGAATTAACCGATTAAAATCAACTGTGAACACCAGATTCGATGTCTATATTTAAAGACCCTGATGTTATCACAGAGCTTACCTACCTCCAAGAACATTATGTCATCACACCAGCGGACAAAGCCTCAAATAATTACACATTTACTTGCAAAAAGTACTATTTTGACAGTCTAGTTAAAGAGTTGGGTTTAAATTCGACACCTGGAAATCCCACTTACACCCCCAACAAACCTTTCTGCCTCTGAAATAATAGACAACCACAAATCAGCTCTTGCTTCCTTTGGCTTCCACACTAACAATTTTGATTTAGATTTACCATACTTATACTGCATACATAAAATGCATAAGAATCAGTACAAACAACGTTTCATCGCTGGTTCCTCAAAATGTTTTACCAAATCTGTATCGATCTTACTCACCAAAGTTTTTTCTGAAATCAAATCTGGGCTTCAGAAATATTGTTCGACAGTATATTCTCGCAGTGGTATCAGCCAGATGTGGATTTTAAAGAATTCGAAGGAACTTTTAGAACATCTGAAATCCACTCATTTTAGTAGAGTCCATTCGATCAAAGCCTTTGATTTTTCGACACTTTACACTACAATTCCACATTCTAAATTGAAAGAAAGACTCGCAAAAATTATAAGTAATGCGTTTACAAGTAAGAACGGTAAATGTATTTATCTACGTTGCATTTTACGACTGGGGTAAAGTGCTTGTATGACTGGGGTAAAGGCAGGTGTATGCCTTTCTGATTGGTCAGTTTCTATGGTCAATGATTTGCACGGTTGGTACATACAGGTGTACAGAGTGTTCGTCATTCACGCCTTTGCCACGTAGCAGTTCAGTACTTGTTCTATACTGAAATAAATTATGAGCGACGAGGAGCGCCCTGAACATACTAATCCTATACCTGTTCATAACGTTTGAACTGACCATTCTTCGGAAGAAAGTTCATCCATTGCTGCATTTGATTTATTTAGAGGTTATTTGGACTCTAAGTTCTCTTTGTTCAAAAGAGAATTTTCCGAGTTGTCGGAGCTCAGTAAGACGAAATAGTCCAGAAAATCAAAACTGACCATTCCTACAAGTTTAAATACACTGGGAACCAGAAGCAGTATGAGTTTAATGACACTATTATTGATTTTTTTGCTAAAATTGGCCGTGCTGCTGACGACAGGGACTTCCGCACAGTTTCGGACCTATGTCAATCCGCCACTGAACAACTGCGTAAACGCAACAAATGTATTAAATCTGGCTGGGACACGGTCAGAGAGTACTTATCTGACGAACTTGCATCCGATTCTGACGATGAGAAACGCATGCGCTCCGCCGAGTATAGAGCCATTCGAGCAAGAAGGCAACGCTGTAAGACGCCCAGCTTCATTCAGGACTGTCAGGACCGTGATCGTATTAAGCCCAACCCTACTTATGGAACGGGGATCAGACCTAAAGCTTCCGCTACCTATCCTAACCCAGACAGTAATTTTCGTGGCTTCAGGAGAATCGGAGCCCAGCCCGCGGATATCTGTTTCGCATGTAACGAATCCGGGCATTGGAGGAAGGACTGCCCAAAGACATCAGATCGTCAGGCAAAGCAGCAGTGATATAAATGATAAGTACTTTGATACTTCCTCTTTACATGACATATTGATTAATAGTGAAAATCATATTTCTTGTGAAATTGATTTTGATCAGAAAAGTGACAATGTTAAAGGTAGATTACATAATCAATTATCTTTTTGGAAAACTATTCAAGCTAATGATTTTATACTGAATATCATTGAAAATGGTTATTCTATACCTTTTGTAGTTACACCCCCGCCATGGTTCGTAAGAATAATAGATCAGCAATGGAAAATGTTGACTTTGTATCTGAAGCTGTGTCAGATTTACTCAGTAAAAATTGTATAATCAAGGTCAAATCTACCCCTAAAGTTGTCAATCCTCTTACTGTAGCACTTAACAAATCTGGCAAAAAGAGGCTTATTCTAGATCTTCACGAGTTAAATCGGTATGTTTGGAAGGCCAAAGTCAAGTTCGAAGATTACAAGGTCGCGCTTACATATTTTCAAGGTCAACATTTTATGTTCAAATTTGACTTGAACTCCGGGTACCACCATATCGACATAGCCGAATGGTGCCGTACTTATCTTGGGTTTTGTTGGCAAGGTCAGAACTATTTTTTACCGTTTTACCATTTGGATTGATGTCAGCTCCATACGTGTTCACCAAATGCTTGCGACCTTTGGTTAAGTTTTGGCGCGAACATGGTCTAAATATCGTTTTATATCTCGATGACGGTTGGTGCATTAATAGTACCTATCAGAATACATTATCAGACGCCCAGTTTGTTTTTCGTTCGCTAAGAGAAGCAGGATTTTTGGTCAACATTGAAAAATCCGTTTTTGTTCCTTCTCAGTCTATTTCCTGGTTCGTTCTGTGTTTGGGTTCTAGTGCTTATAGTATAAGCATTCCCGAGCGTCGCATTTTGGAACTTTTAGAGGGTATAGATAGTGTTCTCTCTAATTTATGTTCGGTCACTGCTCGTCGTCTAGCTAGGGTAGGGGGTCGAGTAACTTTTATGATTCCTGTTACTGGGAATGTGGCACGTATCAAAACAAGGTTTTTGTTTAGGTGCATCGAAGCGCGACTGCCCTGGGATAGAGAGTTTTGTTTGTGTGATCAGGCAGTGATCGGTGAGTTGTTGTTTATGGAGGTCAAGCTCGTTTAGCTTAAACACAAAGAGGTTATGCTCCGATGACTTACCTACTGTAGTTGTTTTCACAGATGTAAGTAGTTTTGCTTGTGCAGCCTATACACAGTTTTCTGAATTTAACATTTTTCATTATATGTGGAATGATTCGGAAATTTCTATGAATTCTACTTGGCGAGAACTGAAAGCAATTGAATTGTATCTTACAGAGTTTCAGAATCGTATCCAGGGGAAGCGTGTTAAATATTTTACGGACAGTAAGTGTGCGGCTTCCATTGTTAGTATCGGAAGTTCCAAGCCTCATTTACATAGGCTCGCTATCTCTGTTTTTTCGATTTGCGCTCGCAATTCTGTAGACTTGGAAGTACAATGGATTCCCCGGTCTTTGAATACAGTATCGGATTCATTTAGTAAGATTTTTGATTTCGATCACCGGGGAGTGTCTACAGAATTTTTTCAATTTGTCGACAAATTGTTTGGTCCACATTCTTTTGATAGATTTGCAAATAGTCAAAACTGTAAGCTTCCTTTGTTTTCCTCTAGAATTGCGGCGCCAGGAACTTCCGGTATAGACGCCTTTTGTATGGACTGGAGTGGGCACAACAATTTGTTAGTCCCCCCTCCTGTCCTCGTATCAAAGGTCATTAGGCATTGTGTCACCTGTAAAGCCCTTGGAACCCTGGTAGTTCCCAAATGGCCCTCCGCCCCCTTCTGGCCACTCATTTTTAAGAACTGTTGGCAGACACACTCCTACATTTCTTATGTGTTAGAATTTACAGAACCATATGATATTTTTGTACAAAGCTCAGATAAAAATTCCATTTTTGGATCTGACAATTTCTCGAGTCATGTCATTGTAACTAGAATCGTTCCGCTTCATGTTGAAAACAAGTTATGATTTGATATCATTTGTGTTTCTTAATTTAGATTTTCTCGATTACGAACATTTTGTGATTTTAAAGATTATAGAATCTTGTGTTATGTATGCTGAATGAATATATTTAGAACAAATTGTTCTTTTGTTTTGATCTTGTTTAAAAAAAAAAGGCAGTTGTGATTACATGATTCGTTTCATTGATGAATTATTACTTATAGGGTAGCCACTTGGTTCCCAGATTTTTGTCGCCACTTGGCGGACAATAGACTCGGATTTATGAATATGTTTCGGGTAACCACTTGGTTCCCAGGTTTTATAGTCGCCACTTGGCTGATCTGATTTATATATTTCGGGTAACCATTTGGTTCCCAAGCTTTAATATCTGTGAAGCAAATTTATATGCATGGTATGGTGCACCATTTGTGCAGTAAGATTTATGATTCTACATCGAGTGTTAATTCAAATTTTGATGATCAAAAATATTTATCGAAGGTTTTTCCTTGCATTTCAATTTGGTGATTGGACTTGTCATCTTCAAGAAGACAATTCGGCCTTGGGAGATTTGGCCGCTACACTTCCTACTTTAATTTTGAAGTTGAAATCTGATAGCACTTTCAAAAACTACAACAGCAATTTCAAGCAATGGTGAAAATGGTGTTCAGACTATGGTGTTTCTCCTTTACCGTCTACTGGTTTTTACGTTAGTCTTTATATAAATCATCTGGTGAGAAAGGGTTGTGGTGCGTCAATATTGGATCAAACCATATATAGCATAAAATGGGCGCACGAGATAGCTGGTTTTTCGAACCCTTGCGATTCCTTTCTTGTGAGAAGCTCGACTCAAGGTGCAAAAAGACTATTAGGCCGACAATCAATTCCGAAAGAACCTATTTCTCCTAACATTTTGCAAAGTATGGTGAAACATTTTGGCCAAAATTCTAATCTTTATGACAAACGTACTGTTGCCATGTGTGTTACTGCATACTCTGTTTTTTTTTTTTAGATTTTCCGAATTGGTGAACTTGAAATGTTCAGATATTGAGTTTCATGATCAGTATATGACCTTGTTTATTGAAAAAAGTAAGACTGATCAATTAAGAGAAGGTCGTCGGATTTTTATAGCTAAATTAGATTCTATAGCTTGTCCGGTTCAAATTCTGAAAGACTACATGTCTCTAGCCAAGCTCGATACTTCAAACTCTGGTTTTCTTTTCAGACAATTGTCTTTTTTGTAAAAAGACCCATACTTATCAAATACGCAAGGTAGGCAAATTATCGTATACCAGAGTTAGAGAACTTCTTCTTGAAAAGTTAGTCTTTCTGGTCTTGGACCCGACAGTATTCGGATTACATTCGCTGAGATCGGGTGGTGCTACAGCAGCTGCCAATGCTGGCATTTCGGACAGATTGTTTAAGAAGCATGGCAGATGGAAATCTGACAAAGCCAAAGATGGCTACGTTAAAGAAAATTTACCTTCTTAATTGTCTGTTTCTTTAAATTTATGTCTTTAAATTATTGAATTCATTAAATACATATTATATATAATATTTTTTTCATTTTTCCCGTTCTTTGTTCTTCATGCTGCGTGCGTGGCAAGAGGCGACTCCCATTTGGTGTTGTGTTTAGTTGATAAATATTTTATTGTCGTTTGAGCAGAGCGAATTAGACAATAATCGCAAATACAAATTTATTGTCGTGAATTATGACAAAACCTACTTTGTAAAAGAAAAGTCCGATTCTGAAAATAAGTACACTGAAACAGATATTATTCAGATGTTAAACTTTTTGATCGACAACATTTTTGTGGTGTTTAGAGGAAAGGACTTCCAGCAAATTGTCGGAATTCCAGTGGGGACCAATTGTGCCCCACTCCTTGCCGACATTTTCCTTTATTCGTACGAAGCTGAATTCATTCAATCTTTGGTCTCTGATGGGAAAAGATACTTAGCTTTTGACTTCAACTTCACTTACAGACGATGTGTTGTCCATCAATAATCCAAAATTCACGGATTACCTGAGCTGCATCTATCCTTCAGAGCTTGAAGTCAAAGAAACTACAGAGACAAATGATTCAGCATCCTGTTTGGACATAATGTTGTCCTACGACACTGATGGTCACATGAACACCTCACTCTATGACAAACGAAACGACTTCAATTTCAGCATTACAAACTTTCCTTTTCTGAGTAGCAACATCCTTTCATCGACAGCTTATGGCGTGTTCATATCTCAGTTGATACGCTATGCCAGAGCAAGTACCAAATATACGGATTTTGTTCTGAGAGCTAGGCGTCTTTCAGATAAGCTTCTCAGTCAGGGATATGTTTGTGACCGACTAACATCGTCACTGAGGAAGTTCTACGGTCGATATGGGGAACTCGACGTACACTATGATGTCCCACTCTCCAGAATGGTGGATGATATTCTGTCATAGACCATTTGAACCATCCAACCAAAGATTGTACTCTATGTCTTCCGAAATGGAAGTAACCGGATGTGACAGTTCTACTGAATTGAAGCCGCGGGTGTTGCATGCAAGCAGGAGATGCTTACTCTTCCTGGGCACCTGGTCTCACTCCCATATCGGGAGTTCGCTTCTTTTCATATGGTGGAGGTTTTTGTTTCTTTGCTTTGGTTCCTGTTTTATCCTGATTTTGTATGCCTTCGGTTTCTGATTTTCTGAATTATCGATTTTGTGCTGTATACAGGGATATGGTCATTATCCATACTTGTCATGTAACACTTTAACGGAGACTGTACCTGGTCCAGTATAAAAGTTTTTAAAATATCATATGACACAGAAAAATATTTAATGATGAATACATCCAATGTCAATGTTTGGCATAATTTCTTTCATTACCCATTGAATACATTAGATGAAACATTTCAACAAGTTACAACAAATGTGTTTATATCGAATTAATCTTCTGATAGCCAATAATCATAAATTGAATATTAGTAGTTTGTGTATTTGTAAACTTTCAATGTGCCTTTTCTTAGCCCACACCAGAGATAGTCGTCATACATTGATATCACAAGTGGAGGTAAATCCACATACTGACATAGTTTACATAGATATTTCCCCCCAGAAGACAAAATATGGATTGATTTGCTATGTGCCTCAGTCAACAGGATACGATATTTGACATCACACTCAACATCACATGGATAGAACTTCTCAGACTCCTGACCATCTCCTCTATACGTAAACTTCACACGTCCATCTTTATGTAGTACGACAAGTTCTCCAGTTTCACTACCGAGATTGTTGACAACACATATGTCCTTGTTCTTGTTCTCCGTCGTCTTAAGGGGCCATGTAAACAACCTTGTCTTACCATCCTCCCTGAACTCGTACGTGTGGAGCACCTTCCCTGTGAGAGTCATACGCTGGACAATACGGCGGCTGGTCGGTACCAGGTTGTAGAAGTCACCACCATCTCTCAGTGTAACCAGTATGTCGTCATTCGTTGTCTTACTGATAAATGATGGATACAATGGTTTGGTATCAAATGTTGCTATTTGATTTTCATCTTGCGTGATAACTAAAACACTGCGTTTTTCAAAACAAGTGTGAACAAAATCTCCACCTCCAGAGATTACAAGGTCAAATCCGGGAGTTTCCATTACTTTTACCTTCTCCCCTGTTTTATCGACTAATTCATATAGGTTGCTTCCCCGTGCTCGTATACATGCTTTGACTTCAGAAACCGCTTGTATTGACGTTATGTCATCAGAACACACAATACTACTATCCGTTTCTTCGAAAGATATGCTGTGAATTTCGCCTATCATGTTCTCCAGAGCCTGTTCATCCATCTGTCCGGGAACAACCACTGTAGTGCTAGTGTACTTTTTAGCGCTGTAAGATAGGGCTTTTTCCAGTTCATCTCTCATCTCCTTCTCCATGTCTAGAATGTCATGGTCAGGTAATGTATTGATATCCTGGTCTAGAGAAAGTGTCATCATATCCAGATAGTCTACTTTCTGTTTCAGAGTTTCACGTTTTTCTATATACACCTTGGCAGCATTAGATTTTTGTTGACATTCACCTATCTTATCATCAAATAATTTGTTGATGCCATTGATGTACCTCTGTCTGGAATTATTCAAATGGGACTTGTTAAGTTCAAAACGGACATCTTCGACTTGTACTTTTCGATCAAAGAGGTCGATTTCTTTTTTTTAAACCCTGAAGTTGATCTGCACGTATTTCTTTGCACTCCTCTGGTAAGCTACGTTTTTTTCTCCCTTAGTATGTCTGTAATAGTTTCCCAGTCGTGTGAAGAATGCTCCTCCTTGATACATGTTGTGCATACTTTTTTATCACAGGTTTTACAGTATGCGTGAAGCTCCTTTTTGTCGTGGTCTTCACAAATTTTCAGAGCAAATTGGAACTTGTGTAAACTAGTCGCCATTTTCCTTTATCTGCAGGGAGTTTTAAGTACGGGGTGACACGTATCTAATGAGAGGTTTAAAGTACGGTGTGTCGCGTATATATTTTGTTCAAATATTCGATTGTAAGATTTAATGTAGACATGCATTTTGTTATCGTGCACAATAGCTTGGTTAAAAAGGAACGTATATTTCAACTCCTTCAAATAAGAAGGTAAATTTTAAAAAAAATTATGATATCAATAGGTAAAATGTCAAAAGAAATTAGTTTAGGTGTATAGATCTGCATAAATTCTTCATCACACAGGATGAAATCACACTTCTGTCCTGGCTAAGATACCAGCAAGACCTATAGACTTTACTTTTACTTGCTGTGTCGAAATAGCAATAATATTAATGGCCGTAAAGAAAAGGCAACCGTTTTAACATATATTCATTTAATTAGTGATATCATTATTTCATCAGAATTACACATTTACTGTTTGGAGGAACATGGAGTCGTTTGATGGTGGATCAGACATGTTTTTAATCTGTTAAAACAATCAATACAAATGGCAATTTCATGTACATGTATAATCTAAAGTCACGTGATAGGCAAAATTGCATTTATTGAGAATGTCTTCCGAAATGGAAGTAATCGGATGTGACAGAATTGAAGCGTCGGGTGTTGCATGCAAGCAGGAGATGCTTACTTCCTGGGCACCTGGTCTCACTCCTATATCGGGAGTTCGCTACTTTTCATGTGGTGTAGGGTTTTTTTTTTTTTTTTTCGTTTGCTTTGGTTCCTGTCTTATCCTGATTTTGTATGCCTTCAGTTTCTGATTTTCTGAATAATCGATTTTGTGCTGTATACAGGGATATGGTCATTATCCATATTTGTCACATGTACCTTCATTTAAGGGAAAAGCAGTAGGAATGTAAATATTTCAGTCTGCTCAGAATTTCTTCTCGTTGATGCATTCTTTAAATATCTAAATTTATAAAAAGCCGAATTTTTTTTACTCTTGTGCGTCCACTCACACAAAGTGGCACTTTGCACTTTAATTCTATTGTATAGATTTTTCTCTTCAAATATTACGGTATACAAAGTTCGCACATCTGTTTCAATTAACAAGATACAAGAAGTGATTAAAAGCGTTCACTATATACTAGTATTTAGATATATTGATATGTTTGATCATCTTACTCCTACAAACATGACAACATGACCATTTTGACCTAAAATTCACAAATTCATATTCTGTTGGTACCAACATCCTTTCATCCCCTGTTTATGGTGTATTTATCGCTTACTTGGTATGCTATTCAAGAGCAAGCCCCAACTTTATGGACTTAGTTCCAAGGACAAGGCGACTTACAGATTAACAACTCTCTCGATCCTGAAGGGTTTTATTTGTGAACGACTGACTTGGAGGATGGAAAATAATTAAAAGCAACATCGTATTGAAGAAGCGACGGTTTAATAAAGACAGGAGATACGTTCTGTCCCCGGGAGTCATCTCCACTGAGGAGTTTGATTTTCTTCACATTGACCGTATATCGGTTAAGTTGATTTACATAATGTCACTGGATTGTGCATAATTGGGACCGGGCGTAAACACCAACAGCGCAGACAACTAGTGACAACAAGCTTGTTTCAGGTTTGAATGACAAACAAGCAGAACTGCTCTTCGTTTTCAAATGTAATCCAAAATAAGCTTTTATTCCTCTTCGCTGATTACATACATAGTTTGTTCATCGGTTTTTAGCTCACCTGAGCCATAGGCTCAAGTGAGCTATTGTCATAGTGTTGCGTCTGTCGTCCGTCGTCCGTCGTCGTCGTCGTCGTCGTCGTCGTCGTAAACTTTTCACATTTTCAACTTCTTCTCCAGAACGGCTGAAGGGATTTTGATGAAACTTGGTAGGTATGAAGTACTCATGGTCCCCTACAAGTGTTGTTGTTTTTCGTTCGGATCTGTCAACAGGTGGCGCCACCATAGCCAAAAGTAGGCCACGGGGGTACCCTCCTTTGACAAACTTCTTCAGAACCGAAGCATGTATCGACAAACCGAAAGCATCAGGATGATCTAGAGAGATGTCTTAAGAAGTGTTGTTATTTTTGGTTCCACTTCGAAGTCAAATTTTTGATGCGTTTTTGACGTCTTTTCGGACTTAGTCAGAAATGCACATTTTTGCACTATTTCTTTAAATAACTCAATAAGTGTATGATTTTACAAACTCATTTACTACATATTCATCATATTTAACTTACTTAATGCTTTGATATGTATTTTATGCTTAAATTTTATTTTTTTTGATTTTTTGTGAATTTTTTTCTTATGTAAAAAGAAGGGGGGGGGGGATTTTCATACATTTTCTGCTTCTTTTCTATAACCACTCTTCAGATTGTCATGACAATTTGTAGGTATGAGGTACTCATGCATGGTACCCTACAAGTGAAAGAATTTTGTCAAGATAACCACTTTTGGATTTTTAAGGAATATTTTTTAAGATTGTACATAGGTATAATGTATGTTTTCCATGCACAATGTTTCAGGTGCAACTACAGGAAAAAACCTTCTTTGTATGATTAATCATTTTAGATCGACCTTTCATCCATAGTTACAGCTGATAATTCAACAAGTGACACAATGTCTTATTGATTGACCTTTAATGTGATATGATTCAATTATTTAAATTCTTTATACTTATTTAGAATTTAATTTTTAAAGTCGGGAACAAGATTTCAAAAGCGGCCATGTTTTGCCGTGTACCCGAAGGGGATTCCACATGTAGAAATGTGATACCTTTAGTACTGCGATACATTTCAGGAGATACAGTGCAAACGGAATAGATTTTTATTTAATGTGCATTATACTTGGAACACTTTCATAATGGTCCTCGTTCATGTACTTGGAACACTTGCATATACTTGTTATCATGTATAAAGTTTGCTCGAATTTCCTCTGTCTTAGACTCTCTTAGATGAAGTAATTTACGGACTGATTTCTTGAAGAAACGTCTAATGAGTAATCTCTTTCTCTGGATTTTGAGAATGCATAGGACATTTAATACCTGAAATTCTTGAAATAAATAATTCAGTTCAGAGTTCCTGAAATCTTTCTATGAAATGCTGGACCACAGAAAGCTGTTGTTTAAATAGAGAAAATAAATTATTATTTACGACCATAAGCCACTGTGTTCGACATCTTCTAAGAGGAACACAGAGGCCTGAGGTTGTGAATAATAAAAAAATTTTCTCTCATAAAATGACAGGTTCCTGTGATAAGACATTTGGGAAATTTTATCTGTTCAAATAATTGATACATGATGAGTTTTTATCGGACCAAATAACTTTTTGTCGGCAAATCCTATGCAACCGATACATTTCATGAACTCTCTCCGCTAACAACTTGTCCGTGTAACAGTCCTTTGATGAGGTAAAACAATTTGTAAACAGTAAATAACGACGTCGTAGGTCTGCTAGTTGGACAAGCTTAGCATTTTCATGGGCCTTTCAATTTGTTTCAAACTATGAAACCTAGAGAAACCACTTGAGTTGTTGAACAGCGTATGCTGAAATGCGACGCTCCTTCTCGCCTGTTGAAATATGCATAGGCAAGAAGCGCCGCATTTCAGCATATTCACTGAAAATTATTTGTTCAAGTGGCTTCACTGGGTCATGAGGTTTGATACACCATACACTGCTTTTTGGAAAACAAACTGGTCCAATTTCTGCACAACTCACTTGAATTGATAAATATTGGATTAAAACGATTTTAACTGTATGTTTCATGTATTTGAGATGAAATCAATACTATTCAAAAGCATTCATAGATTTCAGTATACTTTAATATGAATAAAGGCAAAACCGAAAAATCTTTGTTTTTTATGCCCCTGGAATAAAAGATTCGGGAGCATATAGTTTTTGGCCTGTCCGTCTGTCTGTTTGTCTGTCTGTTTTCCGAAAAACTTTAACATTGGGCATAACTTTTAAATGGAAGCTGGTGATAGAGGTTTCATATTTCACATGTGTATTCCTTGTGACAATACCTTTCCATTGATACCAAATTTTTTGACCTCGTGACCATAACCTTGACCTTTGACGTACTTCTCAAAAACTTTAACACTGGGCATAACTTTTGAATGGTTAGTGATAGAGGTTTCAATTATTACATGTGTATTCCTTGTGACAAGATCTTTCCATTGATACCAATATTACGCTGACCCTGACCTCTCACATACTTAACAGAAAATGGCCTTTATACTAACAAAGATGCCGCCGGGGGCATTCTCGTTTCATAAACACAGGCTTTATAATTTCTGGCATGCTAGCTATCAATAATGAAAGGTTTTGTGTTCAATTTTAAATAAACTTAATTTATGAAATCATTTCATTGTTTTATTCTTTTTCTGCTGCACATTAATGTACAATATGATTTTATTTTTGATGTTGCATAATTGAACTATACTAGCTGGGCATATGACGTTGGACCACTTTATCCGTCTTTTCAAATCAGTAAAAAAGTTATTGTTTTGAAATGTGACTATTTTTTCTTTTTTGTACTTTTAAAGGTTAAATTGTCTGAAAAAAAAAACTTCTCTGCATCCGGCAAAAATCTTTTTAGAAAGGTTGTGGGCTAAAATCCTGGTACTGGCACTATCAGTATTCAATGTCAGTATGTCAATTAGAGCGTGCAGGGGTATCAGGTGAGCGTTGTGTCCCCTGGGGCTCTTGTTGTTTATACATGTTAATCGATAGACAAATAAATTATCGCAGTATTTCTTGGTTCCGAATTTTTCTGGTTTTTGTATATGATAATTCAAGTTCCATTCATTGAATCCAAAGTTGAATACTCGTATTAATTGATACTGTGCAGGAGGGAAAGCGGCAATTTACACAAAGGACACCCCTCGAAGCAAACCACGATATTGGTGTTCATATGAGTATATTTCTGGATTGACAATTGTTAATTCCTTGAAACTATTAATTATCCATCGTGTTCACCACTCAAACATAGTAAAAATGTTGAAATAAAAGGAAAAACGGGATGCGATGGCTATATAAGGTAGAAGGAACATGTTACTTATTAACCGGAATGTTCATGACATCACATTCTTTTAAAATCGTATTAACCCAGATGCCAAAAAATAACCTTGACCATAAATCGTGATATCAATTTCCATGAAACGAATTTTCGCCTCTTCACTGTCAGTTTGAACTTTCAGTACTGGTGTATACTCATTGGTGATTCAAAAGATATGTGTCAAGTTCCACATGGCGGAAAACCTGTATATATATATATTTACATGTACGTGAACTTCTCGAATTTTGTTGGATCATTTCCTCTGATAATTGTACGTAACGGATTGTACAGTCACGTATCTACATGTAAGTTAGTTCGAAATATTTTGTCTGGACTACAATTATAATTCAAATGACACTTTTTCTCATAAGTATGACATAGCTAGTGAAAATTAAACAGTTGTTTGGTCTTTACCAGATCTTATGCCGTTTTGCGTGCGTCTTATCGTTCAAAACATTTAAAAAATCCAGTCCATATTTTTATAATAAATAACAATGAACACTCTAAATCCACAAATGTTAGGCCACACGGCCCTTATCAAGTGGAAAAGCACGAATATAAAAGAATTCTACGTAATATCCATAACTGCTGGATGTTTACCAGCAGTTATGGATATTATGTAGAATTCTTTTATTTTCGTGCTTTTCCACTTAATAAGGGCCGTGTGGCCGAAAATTTGTGGATATAGAGTGTTCATTGTTATTTATTATATTAAACTTCCCTACGGAGGACACTACTTCATTCTTTGAAACATTTTTTTATGTTATAGATGAATATTGAAGTTCAGCAGAAAGCAATGGCTGAAGGAAATCTAATAGTATAATCTCTTTTATGCTATACCTTTCTTATAAGTGAGTTAATCTTTACAGCTTTCACATATTAACATTATCTTATACAAAAGAAGTGACAAACAAATTCTTATACTGCGTAAAAACAACAGAGTTATAATTTATCATTATTAATATAAGACCTCTCCATATCCTACACGCATATTATATAAATGTGTACCATAGCATGAGACATATAAATTCAGATTGCCTTGAAATATATGAAGAGAAATTAAGTCATGCTGATTTGACTACAACCTGAGACTTAATTATGTTATGTACATTGTCTCCAACCAACAACATGAGACACACAATTAGATTTATTTGTATCATAACATTATACATTAAAGAGTTTGAGCAAACCGAACTTGTACGTTTACGTGTACGTACATTTGACTTTATGTTTTTCGGTACATTTTTGGACATAATGACTTTAACACTCTTTTAAAAGTCATATTACATCGTTTTGATTGAGAATCACTGACGAGGATTAAGTACCCGAAACGTGCATGTCTTGTCCATGCTGCACATTTATCTGTTCTTAAATGATGCTTTTGAATTTTGAAGACGTTTAATATTTGTGCAATAGCATGAGACATGAAGTCAGATTGACTTGTATCATAACATGAAACATGAAGTCAGATTGACTTGTACCATTTTATGAGACATAAAATCAGATTGACTTGTACCATAACATGTGAGATAAAATCGTATTAACCCAGATGCCAAAAAATAACCTTGACCATAAATCGTGATATCAATTTCCATGAAACGAATTTTCGCCTCTTCACTGTCAGTTTGAACTTTCAGTACTGGTGTATACTCATTGGTGATTCAAAAGATATGTGTCAAGTTCCACATGGCGGAAAACCTGTATATATATATATTTACATGTACGTGAACTTCTCGAATTTTGTTGGATCATTTCCTCTGATAATTGTACGTAACGGATTGTACAGTCACGTATCTACATGTAAGTTAGTTCGAAATATTTTGTCTGGACTACAATTATAATTCAAATGACACTTTTTCTCATAAGTATGACATAGCTAGTGAAAATTAAACAGTTGTTTGGTCTTTACCAGATCTTATGCCGTTTTGCGTGCGTCTTATCGTTCAAAACATTTAAAAAATCCAGTCCATATTTTTATAATAAATAACAATGAACACTCTAAATCCACAAATGTTAGGCCACACGGCCCTTATCAAGTGGAAAAGCACGAATATAAAAGAATTCTACGTAATATCCATAACTGCTGGATGTTTACCAGCAGTTATGGATATTATGTAGAATTCTTTTATTTTCGTGCTTTTCCACTTAATAAGGGCCGTGTGGCCGAAAATTTGTGGATATAGAGTGTTCATTGTTATTTATTATATTAAACTTCCCTACGGAGGACACTACTTCATTCTTTGAAACATTTTTTTATGTTATAGATGAATATTGAAGTTCAGCAGAAAGCAATGGCTGAAGGAAATCTAATAGTATAATCTCTTTTATGCTATACCTTTCTTATAAGTGAGTTAATCTTTACAGCTTTCACATATTAACATTATCTTATACAAAAGAAGTGACAAACAAATTCTTATACTGCGTAAAAACAACAGAGTTATAATTTATCATTATTAATATAAGACCTCTCCATATCCTACACGCATATTATATAAATGTGTACCATAGCATGAGACATATAAATTCAGATTGCCTTGAAATATATGAAGAGAAATTAAGTCATGCTGATTTGACTACAACCTGAGACTTAATTATATTATGTACATTGTCTCCAACCAACAACATGAGACACACAATTAGATTTATTTGTATCATAACATTATACATTAAAGAGTTTGAGCAAACCGAACTTGTACGTTTACGTGTACGTACATTTGACTTTATGTTTTTCGGTACATTTTTGGACATAATGACTTTAACACTCTTTTAAAAGTCATATTACATCGTTTTGATTGAGAATCACTGACGAGGATTAAGTACCCGAAACGTGCATGTCTTGTCCATGCTGCACATTTATCTGTTCTTAAATGATGCTTTTGAATTTTGAAGACGTTTAATATTTGTGCAATAGCATGAGACATGAAGTCAGATTGACTTGTATCATAACATGAAACATGAAGTCAGATTGACTTGTACCATTTTATGAGACATAAAATCAGATTGACTTGTACCATAACATGTGAGATAAAATCAGATTGACTTGTACAATAACATGTGACATAAAGTCACATTTGACTTGTACCATAACATGAAACATAAAGTCAGATTGACTAGTACCATAACATGTGACATAAAGTCACATTTGACTTGTACTATAACATGAGACATAAAGACAGATTGACTTGTACCATAACATGTGACATAAAGTCAGATTAACTTGTACCATAACATGTCAAGACATAAAGTCACATTTGACTTGTACCATAACATGAGATATGAATTCAGATTGACTTGTATCATAACATGTGACATAAGGTCAGATTGACCTGTACCATAATATCACACATAAAGTCACATTTGACTTGTATCATAACATGAGACATAAAGTCAGATTGACTAGTACCATAACATGTGACATAAAGTCACATTTGACTTGTACCATCACATGAGGCATAAAGTCAGATTGACTTGTACCATAACATGTGACATAAAGTCACATTTGACTTGTACTATAACATGAGACATAAAGACAGATTGACTTGTACCATAACATGCGACATAAAGTCAGATTAACTGGTACCATAACATGTCAAGACATAAAGTCACATTTGACTTGTACCATAACATGAGATATGAATTCAGATTGACTTGTATCATAACATGTGACATAAAGTCAGATTGACCTGTACCATAACATCACACATAAAGTCACATTTGACTTGTACCATAACATGTGACATAAAGTCACATTTGACTTGTACTATAACATGAGACATAAAGACAGATTGACTTGTACCATAACATGTGACATAAAGTCAGATTAACTTGTACCATAACATGTCAAGACATAAAGTCACATTTGACTTGTACCATAACATGAGATATGAATTCAGATTGACTTGTATCATAACATGTGACATAAAGTCAGATTGACCTGTACCATAACATCACACATAAGTCACATTTGACTTGTATCATAACATGAAACATAAAGTCAGATTGACTAGTAACATAACATGTGACATAAAGTCAGATTGACTTGTACCATAACACGTGACATAAAGTCAGATTGACTTATGCCGCAACATGTCAAGATATAAAGCCAGATTGACTATAAATTGTTACATAACATGAGGCATGAATTCAGATTGACTTGTATCATAACATGTGACATAACGTCAGATTAAGTTGTACCTTAACATGAGACATAAAGTCACATTTGACTTGTACCATAACACGTGACATAAAGTCAGATTGATTTATGCCGTAAATTATCAAGATATAAAGCCAGATTGACTTTAAATTGTTACATAACATGTCAAGACACAAAGTCATATTGACTATAAATTGTACCATAACATGAGACATGAATTCAGATTGACTTTAACCATATCATGTGACATGAAGTCAGATTGACTTGTACCATAACATGTCAAGACATAAAGTCAGATTGACTTGTACCATAACATGTGACATAAAGTCAGATTGACTTGTACCATAACATGTCAAGACATAAAGTCAGATTGACTTGTACCATTACATGTCAAGACATAAAGTCAAATTGACTTGTACCATAACATGTGACATAAAGTCAGATTGACTTGTACCATAACATGTCAAGACATAAAGTCAGATTGACTTGTACCATTACATGTGAAGTTAAGTCAGGTTGACGTGTCCCATATAACATAATATACTTACGGAAACAAAAATTAGGTTAAAAATGAGAAATGAAAGATGGAAAATTTCTTTTTGTCTTGAAATTATACTTCAGTATAGTTATGACATAATTGCATACTTGGCTTGTTAAATATCGGTATCGTTCCGCTCAAATTGCGATTGCACGCTTTTTTGATATTTTCGAGCTTGGCATTACACCATCAATGTTCAATTGAATTATTTGTCTCTTTTCTGCAGAGTCTATATCTCTTTTACGGAAAAACGTTATTTGGTTAAAGAAAATATTGTTTTTATGCTGTTATGTGAAAGAGTAAAATACGGATTTCTTGCATTCGAGAAGCATCTGAAATGCCCCGAAACGACGTGACTTTGCAAATTTGTTATTAGATAAATGCTTGAATGAGATGTTTTTGACATATTTGTAGCATTCAGGATCATAAATGGAGAAGTCAATTGCCTATGACGCCATGTCGGCAAAATGCAAAAAACGCCGTGTAACCGAATTTTATCCGCTTTTTCTACTGCCGAAAAAAACCTTGGCTATAGACGGCTCAATTTTAGTTACCTTTAAGAAAAATATAGACTGGTTTATCTGTCCCCTACGCTGACTTCGCTTAGTCAATTCCCGTTAGCGTCAACGTAACGTCACTTTGAGTGAGTATAATACATATGCATACGCTTCATTAACTATTTTTATTCCATATCACAACGTTAATTTGCCAATGTAACCTTCATTATCGCTATATCTTTCTCCAAAAGTCATTTTGACATGAATTTAGTCGGTTTCTGCGTCAAACGATTTACGTCAACGTTTCGCATTGTACGATGTACTGAACCTTGACGGAACAATTCGAACACTTAAATGCATGATTTTTTTTAAAAAGCGTTTAATATATTGTCCCAGATCTGAATAATTAAGAGTTTGAAATGATGGTCATATCAGATTACTTGACATGAAACTTGTTTTGCACCCCTTCCTTTGATTGGTAAGAGAGTAAGAAAAACACTATACCAAATGCTTAACGATGGTTGTAATCAGAACGGAAATAAATTATATTTGGCATTAGAATACAAAAAAGTAAATACCTAAGTACAGAGAAACACGAATGAGTTTGTTTAAACACACAGTTTCTTTTTTCCGCTAGTATACATAAGATTAGATCGGCTTATAACAAAACATGAAGCATATAAAGTCAGACTGAATTGAATCAAAACATGAGGCATTAGACCAGATTTATTTATAGTACAACGTGAGACACATAACCATATTAGTAGAGCAACTAATTTAAAAAAGAAGCTTAGTTTTCGATCAACACACCTAACACAGGCCTGAATTTGGTCTGAACGTTTTGCTGAATACGCCTGCTTTCAAATAGAGCTGTCGTAAAGAATATGCCACGGTCAGATTCTGTTTAAATTGGGTAAAAAGCGATAAAATCGTGAAAATTAAAACGAAATATTTATCGTTCATATCATCGGTATTCCTATATTTTGTTCTTTTTTGTATAGAAAGTCGTTGCAATCAATGCATTAGATATGTACACATGTTATATAATTGTTTTTGAGGAAGAATATTTTCTCCTCTCTAAAAATTGCAGTTTTATGCAAATTTCTGTGAAATATGAAGAATCCGTGTTAATATTTTCTCTCAAGCACAGAGATTAAATTTTTGTCTCGAAACATATCGACAATAAAACACCGCTAAAGACGGTATGGCCGGATTGCAAAGTAAGTTTTTGTCACTAACTGGGTCAAGGTCAATAGGTCAAATAATACAGCATAAATTGAAAGGTTTTGTCAGAGGCAACCTACATGTATCAAATAAAGTTTCTACTGCGTACAGTTCCATAGATTTTGCTTAAACCAGGAACTTTAACCAAACTCCTTAACTAGGTCAAAGTCCAAGGTCAAGGTCACTAGGTCAAATGTTACGGCATAAATTGAAAGGTCTTGTCATGGGCGAGCTTCATTAATAATATAAAGTTTCTACTGCATACAGTACCATAGATTTTGCTTAAACCATGAACTTAAACCAAAATCTTTGAGTAGGTCAAAGTCCAAGGTCAAGGTCACTAGGTCAAATGTTACGGCATAAATTGAAAGGTCCTGTCATGGGCGAGCTTCATTAATTATATAAAGTTTCTACTGCATACAGTACCATAGATTTTGCTTAAACCAGGAACTTTGACCAAAATCTTTAACTAGGTCAAAGTCCAAGGTCAAGGTCACTAGGTTAAATGTTACGGCATAAATTGAAAGGTCTTGTCATGGGCAAGCTTCATGTATAATATAAAGTTTCTACTGCATATAGTTACTTAGATTTTGCCTCAACCAGAAACTTTAACCAAAATCTTTAACTAGGTCAAAGTCCAAGGTCACTAGGTCAAATGTTACGGCATAAATTGAAAGGTCTTGTCATGGGCAAGCTTCGTGTATAATATAAAGTTTCTACTGCATATAGTTCCTTAGATTTTGACTCAACCAGAAACTTAAACCAAAATGTTGACGGCAGACGGACGGACGGACGGACAGACGGACGGACATCGTCAATCTATAGTCAAACTATAGGCCGGAATTGCTTTGCAATCCGGCCAAATATATGTTTATTATTTCCAATGCCTTTTTATTGATCATTTTTCTAAGGGGCCATAAATAAATGTAAAACCCCAAAGCGCATATACTTTTGATTTAAGCGTCATTTCACAAATTAGTTTCCGTAGATGAAGATTCGGTCGACCACGTGTTACAGTTTCTATCAAACCGTACCTATCAACCGGTATACATACACATTTTTGATAAAAGTTAAATGCAGAAAGTGAAATTACATCATACTGTTTAAAATTAATGAAAAATACTGTCGTGGTAAGACCGTGAATGGAAACCCATTCGTGACAAGTTGAAATGAAAATCCGTGAACTGAAGAAAAATGCATTAAGTTTATACAAAATTATGAAAAGTATCTTTTGGCGTTTATCTTGGTACCACAGAGATGTGAACATACATGTTAAGTACATTGGTCAGAGTTTGGGCTCTTCGTTATCTGTGTTTTAAACATTACGATATGCCTTGGGTAAACGTTGTGCAATTTATCCCTTTTAGCATCCGCACTTACACTTCGTTCAGACTTGTAACTGTTACAAAATCAAGTGGATGCTTTTCAAGATATACTGAGTCAGAGAACCTCTTTGATGTCTCCGTGAGATCCGATGGAAAGTCCTAAAGGGTCACGGGGGGCTTTAAATAATTCATAATGCTGTACATAAGCACAAACACCACATTGTCATATGTAATATTGGTAATTTGACTGGGCAATTCCTACATTAATAAGGACTACATACGTCTACAATACAACAAATAAAAGGCTATATCACGAAAAGGAACCGTCTGTTGACAATGAAAAATTCGCCGCAACAGGAGCCTAGAATGTTAGCGCATCAATGGCCGTATATTTCCCAAAAAGCTCCGAATAAAGAAATAAAATTGAAAAAGTGTGAAATGTATGACGCAAAGAATAGTCGGTGAAATGTGTCCAAGAAGAAACTATTCCAACAGCAAAGCATCGATCTTCAACGATGGATATTAAAGAGTCCAAGATGCGATACAACATAGTAGAATCTAACTTTTATTACGACGAGACTGATATGTTGACAGCTCAGCGTGAGACCTCAGAGAATAGAGCACCCTTTATTGTGTGGTCATTTCTATTCTAATATTGCTAAAGATTTGCCTCTCGGTTGGCAGTTTTATGTGAGCGTCTTTAATTCTTTTAAATGTGGTTGTTTGATGTTCACTATTTGTTTGTGTCTTTTCCGTTTCATTTATATAGAAACAATTGCAGAGAAATCTTTAAAAATTGTCCATTATAGACTAGGATGAAGCATGAAAAACAATAAACAGACAGTAAAAAAACAAACTCAACAAAAACATACAATATCGTATAATGGCCATCAACGATCAACCAATCAGAAACTAGAGAACCAAAACTAGAAATCAGAGGCTATCCCCCATAATCATCTATTGTCGTAGCAAACTA
Organism: Pinctada fucata; assembly: GCA_028142955.1. Lineage (NCBI taxonomy): Eukaryota > Metazoa > Mollusca > Bivalvia > Pterioida > Pteriidae > Pinctada > Pinctada fucata. The sequence goes on along the minus strand of AP027102.1, from coordinate 44,547,516 downwards.
ACCTGACCGGGCGGAGCTCATTCAATCAAGCAATTGAGACGAATTGATACAATTTTAGGGTAGATAGATTATGAATTGCACATCGTAATTAGAGTAAATACGCATTACCTGAAATTTTATATGGCTTTTATCACCTGGTCAGAAGTAAAAACTTCCGATGACAAGGTGAAAATAAGCCCCGCCTGGTCATGTCAGTTTGCTACGACAATACCTGTAGAACGATGCCTTTAAGCTACGTTTTAGCGACTGTTGTAACAATGTCAAACAGAGAAAGAAAATGCCATGATTGCCGTGAATGTGATTGGGTCGTATAGGCAGCTACGCTACTTACTTGTGGAACTTAAATGCATTGCATAATTCCATGTTTTGTTGATCATAAAATCTTTGTTATACTTAATTATTTCTTAATTCGGCTGACAAAATGCGTCCATATTACAATGTTTGAAAATACCAAAACATAGATAGAACCAAAAAAAAATTATTTTTCAAAATTATTGATGTAAATTTGTCGTCTTCTTTAAAATAAAGCGATACTTTTCATTCATTATTATATGTTAATACGTAATTTAGCCGTAATTATTTAGTTTTACTCCGTTTTATCGAGAAAACATCTCCTAGTTTATATTGCAGTGACTCGCTTATTACAAAGCTGGGGTTGGGGCACTTTATTTGCCTGGTACTCTTAAGTTTTTCAATCGATCTCTACCAAACTTTCCTTAAAACACATTCACATATCAAAATATCGTTTCTGTATATTAATTTTTATCTTCGATTTAACATTCTCAATATTGAAGTGAAAGTATTGAAAATTTCAATTTTACCAATTTATCTTAGAATTTGTGCTCATTCATCCATGAAGTTGAAATTAGAAAAATCAATTTGATCCAAAAATTTTCTTTTGACTTCAATTAGCATATTGACATTGATTTCGGTCAGTTTGACTTTTCATTTATTAAAGGATGATATTTTTTGTTAAAATATCTATGATTTTGAATTTACTAATTTTCCGCTTTTCTCTGAATTTACAGTAATTCTGACCATACGAATTTTTTACGACAGGTCAAATCTGATGTCCCATGTTATATTCTTTCGTTTGATATAAAAATTAGCCCTGTGTTAGGTGGGTTGATTAAAATTTCAAATTTAGCGACTTGGTTGCTCCACTATATAGGCTTGTACTACAACATGAAACAAAAAGTGAGATTCATTGTTATGTGATTACACCATAGACAGGGGATCAACGAAAGGGGTACTTGTTATTTTGAAGTTGAAGTTGTCGTTATACGTTTGTTAAAGTTTATGTGTCACCGATATCGTGAGCAAATATGAAGAAGAGTTAATGCTCTGGTTCGATCGTAAAGATCGTACTATGATAATAGCGTTAGCCGACGACCGTTCTAGTTTTGTTTTATTGTTTATTGATAAGCCTTAAGCACATACATGCTCATAGCAAAATACATACAAAATACAATAATACATGAGAATTGATATGAAAATTGTGGAATTATGAATAAATCTTACTCTATATCGAGGCGCAACATAATTATATATTACTCAAACATGCGACCTCTTATTTCTAATGCTGAATAAATAAAATGTGACAAATTAATACAATGTTTCTTTTTTTGACTTTTGAATATCTTAACAATCTTCTGAATATTAGGCCATGAATATGCAAATTTTGGCAAAAATTTCAACCTTTGTTCCCTGTACATTGGACATATAAGAATAAAATGGTATTCGTTTTCTATATGATTAAGTGAACAACATGTACATAATCTATTGCTTCTTGGTATATTGTGATGCCTGCCAACTTCTATGTGTAAATTGTGCGCAGAACATCGAAATCTTGTTAAAGTATATCTTTTTTTGAAGTTTTCAATAAAATCTAAATAATTTTCGAATTCAAAGTTTTCTTTAATCTTGGTATAAAATTCTAATCTAGGCATATTATTTAATTCAGCTTTCCAATTCTGTTTATAGATATCCAATACTCTCTGTTTAACAAAATCAAAATTATAATTATGAATATTTTCATTTGTCCATAAATCATTCATTCCAATTTCACTCAAATACTTCTTAATCTTAGAAGACCAACTGGACATAAAATTACTATTCTCAGTTTTGGTCTTTTCTTTTGTATACATTTTATACACTAAAGAGGTGTCATTTTCTATTATATGGAACCAATATCTTAAAGCACTAATTTTACACAAAACACTAAATGGATATTGTCCCAATTCTCCAAGAATTGCACAATTTGGAGTTCCGCGTCTAACATATAAAAGCTCTCTACAAAATTTTAACAACAATTTATCTAATATTGTAACATCGTCCATGCCCCATAACTATGAGCCGTACATGATAATAGGACATATAAGTTTGTTAAACAATGATAATTTTGAAGATACTTTAAAATCTAATTTTGAAAAAACATCTTTTAATGAAAAAATAGCTTTGTTTGCTTGTTCAGAAATGTTCTTTATAGATAATTTTAACTGACCATTATAATTCAATGTAACACCAAGGTAAGTAAAACTGTCAACAATATCTAAGACGTTACCATTATATCTGAATATTCTGTTGTTTCTGGATTTCTTTTTCTCAAATATACATATTTTTGTTTTATTAGTGTTTACAAAAATACCCCATTTATCACAGTATATATAAAGTTTATCTAACAACATTTGCAATCCCTCTGGAGTTTTAGAAATCAACACAGTATCGTCTGCAAAAAGTAACATAAAAATGGGAATATTTTCTAAAATGAAAAATGAATCATTATTTTCAGGCTTCAGATCGTTTTCTAAATCATTAATAAACATCAAAAATAAAAAAGATGATAACGGCTCGCCTTGTTTCACTCCAGACTCGACCTCAAAGAAATCAGAAATATTGTTACATGAACGAACACAAGCTTTAACATTTTCATATATAACTCTCAGCATATTAACGCATTTTGAACTAAATCCAGATCTAAATAACTTATGAATTAATGCTTTTCTGTCAACAAGGTCGAATGCCTTTTTGAAATCTACAAAGGCTACATACAATTTTTGTTTTTCTACAATCTGTTCATTTATAATCATGTTTAAAATATGAATACAATCAATAGTTCTTTTATTTTGTCTAAAACCAAACTGAAAATCAGATATGAGCTGATTGTCTTCAGCAAATTTTTCTAATCTATTTCTCAAAATTATACTAAAAATTTTAGCAATACAATTGACCAGTGTAATCCCACGATAATTGTTTACATCAGACAAGTCCCCTTTCTTAGGGATAGGTACAATAATACTCTCTGTCCAAGCTTTAGGATACACTTGCTTTTCAAAAATAAAATTAAATAATAATGTCAGGTGTGATATAAGTGGCTCAAAACATTCAATAAACACTTCCGCTGGTATTCCATCAAGTCCAGCAGATTTTCCTCGTTTAAGACTTTTAATAGCTTTTCGTACTTCATCTTCTCTAATTTCATTATCTATTTCATCGATAACAACTTCATCATATTCGCTATCATCATCAATAATTACACTATCAGTTCTAAAAACATCTTTGAAATATTCAACAAAATCATCAAGCTTAATATTACTACTATTTGATTTGCTCTTTTTCATTTTTTTAACCCTTCTCCAAAACAAGTTTGTCGAGAAATCATTTAAAACATTGTCAATATCTACATCATTGTTGGTAAGTGAATTAATACTCTCTGTTACAGTTTCTAAATTACATTCTATACATTCTCTTATTTCATCAGTCTTTAAATCATCCCAAATAATTCTATCTTTCACTTCAATATATTCATCATGTTGAAAGTAATTCGTGGAGAAACTGAACATTATAGGTAAATGATCCGAAAATTCAAAAAATGTCTAATACATCGAATTTGTCTACTATTATAAAATCATATCGATTTGAAAAATTCGTAATAACATAGTCTACTACACTACAGCCATTCTTAGATTTGTACGTAAATTCTCCGATATTTTTATCGGATCCAAATCTCCCGTTAAGTATGAAACAATTAGAACATTTACAAACATTCAGAAGTTTGGTACCAAAATTATTCACAATTTTGTCTTTCGAAATTCTTCTATCAATATCGATAGCATCATCATATAAATGATCAGGAAAAACATCAAGGTAATTTTCAAGATGAATATTGTTTGGTAAGTCATTACAATTACCTGTTCTGGCGTTAAAATCGCCGCATACGAAAATTAAGCCCAGATTCTTAAAATGATTAATATCGCTTTCGAGTTCATTATAAAAATCAAAGTCCGGAAAATTATTGTAAAATTTGGATTGTTCCGGAGGTATATAACAACCACACATGTATATATCGTCATCTACATTCAAAAATTCTTTACATAACTTTATCCAAATAACACCCTCTTTTAATGTTTTTACCAAAGATATACCATTTTTCAGAAAGTTTTTATAGAATATCGAAACACCACCATCATGGCGTTTAGCTCTTTTGTTAACTTTTCTGCCTTCGCAATGAAAACTTGAATAATTTGGTAAGTTAATGATTTTACAATCTTTTTTCGATAACCAACTTTCAGTGAAAATACATATATCATAATTCGATGCAAATTCCAAAAAGTCACTGTCTTTTAGTTTGTTCTTCAGTCCCTGAACATTCAATACAACGATTTGGAGTTGTTGCCCCTCGGCGACTTCCTATGCATATGTCCATGTAACTTCCGGTCCAGTGTATAGTTGATTATTAACGTAAAGTTTGTCGACTGTCATAGCGCATCGTTTGCCTTCACGCTTTTCGCGTTTCATCACTTCGGAGAGGATTCTTCTTCTATCCTGGATCACTTTTGGTTATTTACGTCACAGTAGCATTTAATATACGTCATAATCAAAGACTGAGATACTTGGGTTTTATTGTTGAAATAAGACATTTCATTTTAGAGCGACTGGTGAGATATTACTAAATATATCTATATATATAATTTTTTTTACCAAGAATATGAATTGAATGTGCGTTCAATATTGGACATTTATCATGCTCGCGGATGTCGAACTTCGGACATCGCATTTCGAGGGGACTTTGTCACAAACGTAAAATATAAATTCTATTCCAATGAACATAGAGTACTCTGCGTGAAGAATTTATTTGTTTTCATTTGTAAAAAGACATATTAAAAGTTGTCCATTGTCATTTCGACCATGTGTGTTCAGATTTAACGTTTCTAATCGTGCCTGATTTTTTTATATGACCTCTAAAGAGCGAAGTACGGAGTGCGAAGTCCGAAGTAAGTTAACTTGAAAAATGTCCAATAGCTTCAAATGTAAAGGCAGACAGTCAGACAGCCGGGTTGAAACATTGGATTCTTCCTAAGAAGTGGCGAGAGTATGACTTGAAGATCGGTATCTAAAATAGATCTCTGCGTACCTTATCAATTATAAATGATAGATCACATTTAGCTTTTGTGTCTGTAAATTTTCACTCTGCCTTGGCTAAACCCACACCACATGTTATTATCATACAAAGAGATCACAAAGGGATTTAAGTCTTCATACTGGCATAGCCTACATAGATATTTCCCATCAGAAGTCAAAATATGGATTGCTCTGCTGTAATGATCAGTCAGCAGAATGTGACATTTGTCATCACACTCAACATCAGTTGGAAAAAACTCCGGCCCATCTCCTGTGTACGTAAACTTCACACGTCCATCTTTATGTAGAACGACAAGTTCTCCACTGACATCGCTTAGTTCATTGATAACACACACGTCCCTATTCTTATTCTCCGCAGTCCTGACCGGACACGTAAACAGTCTTGTCTTACCATCCTCCCTGAACTCATACGTGTGGAGCACCTTCCCTGTGAGAGTCATACGCTGGACAATACGGCGGCTAGTCGATACCAGGTTGTAAGGATCCCCATCATCCCACATTGAAATCAGTATGTCGTCATTCTCTGTTTTATTGATGTAGGTAGGATATAATTGATTGGTATCAAATGTTGATTTTTGATTTTCATCTTCAGTGAAAACTGAAACGCTGCATTCTTCTTTATCGGTGAGAACAACATCTCCACTTTCAAAGATAACTAAGTCATCTGCGGGAGTTTTCATCTCTTTGACTTTCTTTCCTGTTATGTCAATTAATTCAAAAACTCTGCTTCCCCAAACTCGTATCCAGGCGTTTGTTTCAGAAACAGGTTTTATTGACATTATGTCATCAGAATACACAATACTACCCATCTTTTCTTCCACAGACACGCTGTGTATTTCTCCTATCATGTTCTCCAGTGTCAGTTTATCCAACTCTCCAGGTACAAAAACGGTAGTACAAGTGTATTCATCAGCGCTGTAGGTTAGAGCCTTTACCAGTTCATCTCTCATCTCCTTCTCCATGTCTAGAATGTCATGATCAGGTAATGTATTGATATCCTTGTCCAGAGCTATTGTCATCATATCTAGGTATTCTACTTTCTGTTTCAATCCTTCACGTTTTTCTATGTATACTTCCTTTGCTGCATTCGATTTTTGTTGACATTCATCTATCTTAGCATCAAACAATTTGTTTATTCCGCTGATGTATCGTTTTCTTGAACAATTCAAATTGGACTTGTTTAGTTCAAAACGGTTATCTTCATCTTTTATCTTTCGATCGAAACGGTATATTTCCTCTTTTAAACCCTGAATTTGATTTGCACGAATTTCTTTACATTCCTTTGGTAAGCTGTATTTTGTCTCCCTAAGAATTTCTGTAATCGTTTCCCAGTCGTGTATAGAATGGTCCTCTTTGATACATGTCGTACATATTTTCTTCTGACATGTTTTGCAGTATGCATGAAGCTCTTTTTTGTCGTGTTCTTCACAAATGTTCAGAGCGTATTGAAATTTGATAAAACTAGTCGCCATTTTCTTTTATCAGTAGGTAGATCAAAACAAACAGTTTAAACTACAAAGTATGACGTATTTATCCTTATCAAATATTCAATAGTCAATGCATACATTGTTGTTATAACGTGCAAACGTTTTATATAATATTGCACTTTAAACTAGAAGTCTCTGACGAGTCTCTAGCTCTCCTGGTTGTTTGCTTTAATATTGATCTATATATTAAATCAAGGCAACGCAAAGCGTAGCATCCCATCGCACGGCATGAAAATCAATGCATGTATATTCTAGTACACAAGGATTTTAGCCATTACTCAACTGTGACCTTCACCTTTAACCTTGAAAATCAATAGGGTTCTTGTCATAAGCAATAAGTGTATGAGGTTTAATCAAGGTCCGATCGAAACTGTGCGCTCTAGGATTTATACAAGAATTTTTACCTATCCGTAACCTTGACCTTTGAGCTATGGCCTTTAAAATTAAAAGGGTTCTTCCTCTTGTCATAAGCAATAAGTGAGTGAAGTTTGGTCAAGCTTCAATCAAAACTGTGCCCTCTAGGCTGTATACAAGTATTTTGACCATTTCCAATCTGTGATCTTAACCTTTGGCCTATGACATTTAAATCAATAGGGTTTCCCTCTTGTCATAAGTATTACGTGTTTGATATTTGGTTAAACTCAAACCAAACTCTGACCATTTTTAATCTGTGACATTGACCTTTGATCTATGACCTTGAAAATCAATACGGTTCTTTTGCTTGTCATACACAATAACTGTATGAAGTTGGGTCAAGCCACAATCAAAATTGTACCCTCTAGACTGTGTACAAGTATTTTGACCATTTCCAATCTGTGAACTTGACCTTTGATCTATGACCTTGAAAATCTATAGGGTTCTTTCTCTTCATTCACATAAGCAATGATTGTATAATATTTGATTAAGAACCAATAAAAACTGTGCCCTCTAGGCTGTTTACAAATGTGTGACGCACCAACGTACTTACTCACAAATGAACGACGGCGTTACTTTATCTCCCTGCAACTATGTTGCGATGGGATAATAAAAAGAAAGCAACGCAAAGCGTTTAATCAAGGTCCGATCGAAACTGTGCCCTCTAGGATTTATATAAGAATTTTGACCTTTCCGTAACCTTGACCTTTGAGCTACGGCCTTTAGATTCAAAAGGGTATTTCCTCTTATCATAAGCAATAAGTGAGTGAAGTTTGGTCAAGCCCTAATCAAAATTGTACCCTCTAGACTGTGTACAAGTATTTTGACCATTTCCAATCTGTGACCTTGACCTTTGATATATGACCTTGAAAATCTATAGGGTTCTTTCTCTTCATGCACGTAAGCAATGAGTGCATAATATTTGGTAAAGAACTAATAAAAAATGTGCCCTCTAGGCTGTATACAAATGTGTGACGCACCAACGTACTTACTCACACACGAACAGCGGCGTTACTTTATCTTCCTGCAACTATGTTGCGAGGGGATAATTAAAAGAAAGCAACGCAAAGCGTAGCATTCCCCCGCACGGCATCAATGTTAAACGTCTTCAAATTCGATAGCATCATTTAAAACCAGATAAATTTGCAGCAAATATTATTACACTTGCATACAGATAGGCAACAACCTTTATCTAATATATAATATCTTTGATTAAGATCCAATCAAAATTGTGTCATCAAGGCTGTATACAAATATTTTAAAGGTTCTAATTTGTGATCTTGACCTTTGACATTGAAAATCAATTGGGATATTATGCATTTCATAAGCAATAAGTGTATGAAGTCTGGTGAAGTTGCAATAAAAACTGCAACCTCTAGGTTGTAAAAAAGGATTTTAAACATTTCCTATCTGTGACCTTGAGTTTGGACCTTGAAAATCAATAGAGTTCTTCCTCTTGTCATAAGAAATAAGTGTATGAAGTTTTGTAATGATCCAATGAAAACCTCTATTCTGTATATGAAGATTTTAAACATTTCCAATTTCTGACCTTGACCTTTCACCTATAACCTTGAAAATCTGTTGGTATCTTCCTCTTTTCTTCATCAATAAGTGTATGTAATTTGGTGAAGATCCAATCAAAACTACAACCTCTAAGCTGTATACAATAATTTTAAACATGCCCGATCTGTGATCTTGACCTTTTAGCTATGCCCTTGAAAATCAGTAGGGTTCTTCCTCTTGTCATAAGCAATTAGCGTATGAAGTTTGGTAAAGATCCAATGAAAACTGCAACCTCTAGACTGTATATAAATATTTTAAACATTTCCAACCTGTGACCTTAACCATTGAGTAATAACCTTGGAGTCATTTCTTCCTCTTGCCATAAGCATTAATTGTATGATTGTATTCACTCTCTATCAATGATTTCATGGAATATAGAGAAGAAAATATAAAGTTGAGCCTTTGTAGATACTAAGCTGAAGTCTAGTTGAGCCTTGGTTAAGTATTGGTTGAGTCTTAACTTTTCTTTTTCACTTGTGTAATGATCAACCCATTTCCCTCGGCTCGGGGGGAGGGGGGGGGTTAGGGTGGTCAAACAAAACATCAGTACACAACAAGACAATAGGCCCATTATATTCCACATACATGTATATAGTTATTTCTGTACCGGTATGCTTTCAGAGAATTGGCGTTCACAAGATTAAATAGTTATATAGGAGAAAATGACCATAACTATTTTCCGAGATCCATTTGGGTCAGAATGTCTCACGAACTACCGTATCATATACATAACAAGACCACAGATCTATCACTTATACTATCTAAGAATTGGTGTTCAACATATTACATAGAGTTATTTATCACATGATACTCCCATTATGCAGTTTCATAAAGACATTCCATAATCACATGTTATGATAACACATTACTACTTTCATTAGGGGACATCGCTTCTTCAAATCTTCGCCCTACTTTATATCACCAGTCGAAGAATTGAAGAATTGAAGTAATGACGCGAAAAACTGAAGTAATGATGCGAAGATTTGAAGTAATGATGCGAAGATTTGAAGAAACGATTCGAAGAAACGATAATCATTTCTTGAAATCTTCGCATCATTACTTCAATTCTTCGCATCATTTCTTCAGATCTTCGCATCATTCTTCAATTCTTCGACTGGTAATATATAGTAGGGCGAAGATTTGAAGAAGCGATGTCCCCTAATGAACACCGTACATTACATATCGCTCTGCTTGAATATGATTTGTCAGCTTTGGAGGTGTGTCTACGTAAATATATACATGTATCTAATTTGTAGTTAAACTAACCTAATAACCTAAACTGTGTAACAAGTGTGACCTTTCAAATATCGGTCAATTCAGACGCAGATTTGATATTAATGATTAAATACTTGTTGAATTTAATTTTTGCGTTAAACAAAAAATAAATTCGTATGTTTTTCTCTTTACGCACAGAACATCTGTACGACGGGGAACTACTTCTCATGGTGTAGTAGACGACTTCTAGGTCATGGCGTGGTTCGCCTCTAGTTCTCAGAAACGTTGATTTCACATTAGAAATATACAGTTTTAGACAGAATCATGTAATAAAAAGAGTCTCATGAATTTTCATTTTATACGATGTATTATGAAACTTGTTGCGCGGTTTTTTATCCCCTCGCCAAGGTTCGGGGACATAAAACACACAACTCCTACTCTTGTTGTTCATTGGTGTTTAATTCTGGTTGGTTATATGTACATATTTTTTAGGGTCGTTGCGTCTTACTACACTTTCATGTCACGTTATAATATGGTTTTATTATATTCAATCATCCAGCTGTTTATATCTGTTTCGATCCGTGTATCAGGCGGTCAATCATTGTCTTTGTAGCAAGGTTCATTGATCATTTTACGAGGGAGAGTAGTCCCTTGCTTCAGGAACAGCGAGATCTAAATTACCGAACATTCGTCGTGGTCAACACGAAAAAAGAGGAACTGAATTCGATGGCTATAAACTAGAAAGAATACGCTACTAATTAACCAGATTGGTGTATGCTTTGAATACCCTTCTAAGATCTATATCGAGTGTTCATGGCCAAGCATTCATTGTATCATATTTTTGTCGAATATCAATATCAACTGTTAATATGATTTTTACAGTCGAATTCTTTAAGCCAGAAAACCCAGTCAATGAATCATGAGATTTCAATTTTATTTTCATCATTTCCTTGTCAATTTATATGTCATTTCCGTACGTCGTATCCTTATTTGGTCTCCAAATATAACTGAAATTAGAATATGCGCCAAGTTTCATTTGGCGGAAACCAAAACTTGATACTAACTTGTGGAGGAGAAGGAAAGCCCTCGAATTTTGAATGATTTTTGTTTCTTATGATAATTGTACGTATAGTGGATTGTACAGTCACGTATCTAAATGTAAGTTAACTTGTAATATTTCGTCAAAACAACAGATATCATAAATTCAAATTCTCTATTGCATCAAACTCATCATACAAGTCATTATGCATTAAATCAAAAAGAACATATGTACATGTATGCGCCCACAACACGCATCTATTTAGGTACGAAGGACAATCAAAAACAATACTAGTATCTAATTACATATACTGCTCAAGGTATGATAATGTGCATTATTATGGTTAATAAAGCTGGGATTAAGACCTTCTCGGGTTTGATCGTGTGCAAAATATAATATGTCATATCATAACTGCAATTCATAATGAAATTGAATTTATTCGTTTCGCTTAATTCAGAAAATCTTGGACACGCATTTGTTATTTGAGAAAATACTTCCCTTCTCTTCGCTGTTCATGAGATTTGCGCCTGACGAGAGTGTAAAAGCCATGAACGCAAAAAATAAGACATGTACTAATTCCTTACATTTACATTCAAAGACATTCAAATGTGAAACATCTTTGACAACATCCTCTAAATTTCACAGAAATTGAGTGAAAATTATGTTTCACGTGTGTCAATTCTCCCTACCAGGAGGGACAAAAAATAATCCATTGCAAAGGATAAAAATATACGGTTTAATCTTAAAAATTACTGGATATTTCTTATTTTTAAAAACGTTGTCACGACGAAATTGAACTTTTTATAAACAAATGGAAGAAAATAATGCCTTATTTATAATGAGAGTAGCGGAACCGCATAGATTCCTTTCAGTTGCGCCATCTACATCGAAGTTCATATTTACAAATAGACTAACTCTTAAAACGTTTTCACTATTATAATACCTGTTGTAAATATTTGTTAAACGTTTTCACTATGAGTTTTAAGTTTTTATAAACTATTTGAACACAATAAACCTTAAGAGTACAGTAGTCAGTGCTGCATAAATTCATTTCGGTAGCACCATCTACATTGAAGTTATTTACAAATGGACTCTGTGGAGTTTGTACATATACATAGAGCTGTTTTTCCCATTTCAATAATCTGAGGAAATTCTTTTGGTTGTCCCCGTCTGTTAACTCCTTCTCTTTTTATTCTCTCATTCACTGTCGACATGTTAGGAATCAGTATACCCCGCCCAGTTTGAAATTCGTGCGCGCACATTATATGATTGGGGTCAACCTGCGTTCATCGTGAAATGAACGTCAATTGATTAGGCTTACAAATTTAACAAAGGAAAACAATTTAACAAAGCTACGCGCATTGATGCAGTTTTCTGTCCATTTTTTCGGGTGATACCTGCATCAACAGAAAAAATATAAGATTCATTTCTTAATTCACATAAATTTCCAATTTTCCACGCATGCGTCCGATTTCAGTTCCGCTTTTCTTCACTTTAAAATCTACCTCTGCCGTCATCGCCTATTGTTTATCTGCAAGATTCTTGCAGATTGAAACTGGGGCTTCGTATTTGTAAATAAAATATTGCAAGTATATACCACTAAGTATAACTACATTTATGAGGTATATAGCGTACAAGCATCGTCTTTAATTCAATGCAATTACCATGCAGTATCAGGGATTCTTTCTTCATTCGTACGTTGCCAACATGATCAGATGAGCGAGAAGTCTCCAATAAAAATACAAATTCTGGCCATAAATCGAAACCTACCGTCTTTAGACGTGAGTCTTGTAAATTTTTCTTCATCAAGATAAGAATCGTTTCCTTTATTGCTCATTTACTCGCCCCTAAACGCTAAAATATGTGCCTCTACCTTTGAATCTTTTGCGATGTTTACGTCAGAAGTCCGAATGACGTCACTGTGACTACATGCCGCACCTGCGATGCCTCTCGGGCCTTATCATTGCATGAAATGGCGTAGGAAAATAGCGATGACGGCAAGGTTATATTGCAAGCCTGTGCCGCAAGCTGATAAATTTCATGTGAACTTTCATGAAAAGTTCATGTAAGTTTCACATGAATTTTATATGAGGCACAATTGGCTGTGTAAAGATAAGGAATGAGTGGTTCGCGAGATTTGCGCCTATCGATGATGAGCAGATTTGACATAGTAACATGTATTTTTATGTCTTTCATTTTGATGGCCTAAGGAAGTCTTTAATGATCCCTTTCTCTCAAATGCCAGTAAATATACATCTGCTATCAAAGACTACATGTTATTGTACTCAGTAAAAATAATTTTAATCAATTGTCTATATTTTAGTACATAATTGCATGGGCGTATCTAGATTTTTTCAAGGGTCCAACCTATAGTTTACGCTTTTCTGACATATTCCTGTTGGGAGAAGTGAGGCATCCCCACTCCAAATCTGCACGGAATAGCTCCTATCATTCTATTTGTCATATCAGGAAGATGTGTTGCTATTAATTAATATTGGCCAAAGCTCAAGATTGGTACGTGATACTCCTTCAAATTTAAGTCATTGAATTTCAGTTAGTGATACAAGTTGATAGAATACCAAAGTCCAAATGACATAAAGTCAGATTCACTTGTACCATAACATGAGACATCACACAAAGTCAGTAAATTACCTAGCTTGTAAATATACAAAATTTATTTCATATGTTCTATCATTCGTCATGTCTTCGAGTCTTTATTTTCTATCATTCGTCATGTCTTCGAGTCTTTATTTTCTATCATTCGTCATATCTTCGAGTTTTTATTTTCTATCATTCGTCATATCAGGAAGATGTGTTGCTTTTGGCCAAAGCTCAAGATGGGCAAGTGATACTCCTTCAAACTCATTGAATTTCAGAAAGTGACACAAGTTGATAGAATATCATGCATGATAAGGAAACTTGTATAAATGAAGGCTGTAAGAATTCAAGGAACTATATTTATAACAAGGATGTAATTGCACAAATGTCCTGTTAGCGTCTTTGTCAGTATAATAGATGTACTTTGAAAAGTAGGTCAATCTTGACGTCAAGGTCATAAAGTTTGTTACCAACAGAAAGGTCCGACTACAAACACTACACATTTGAAATATTAAAGCTACATCACAGTGTCATTCAAGTTTAAGTTTTCCAAAAGAAGGTCACACTCAAAGGTCAATGACACGAGGTAAAAAATATTGGTACTAACAGAAAGTTTTTTTTACAAGAAATGTGCATGTGCATGTGAAAAATTACAGTCCTATCACTTATTATTCAAGAGTTATGACCAAAGTTATTTTTAGAGCGAGTCTTACTCCAAGGTAAAGGTCACAAGGTAAACCAGAAGTCTCTGACGAGACTGTAGCTCTCCTGGTTTTTATGCCCCCGGAATCACAGATTCGGGGGCATATAGTTTTTCATTGGACATACTTTTTGAATGGAAGGTGATATAGCTTTCATATTTCACATGTGTATTTCTTGTAACAAGACCTTTCCATTGATACCAAAATTGTTGAACTCATGACCTTGACCTTGACCTACTTTTCAAAAACTTTAACATTGGGCACATTTTTTAATGGAAGGTGATACAGCTTTCATATTTAACATGTGCATTCCTTGTGACATGACCTTTCCGTTGATACCATTTTTTTACCTTATGACCTTTACCTTTGACCTACTTTTTAAAAAACTTTAACTTTGGGCATACCTTTTGAACGGTAAGTGATAGGGCTTTCATATTCACATGTGTGTTCCTTGTAACAAGACCTTTCCATTGATACCAAAATTTTTGACCTCATGACCTTGACCTTAACCTTTGACCTACTTTTCGACAATCTAACATTGGGCACAACTTTTGATGGTAAGTGATAGGGCTTTCATATTTCACAGGTGTATTTCTTGTGACAAGACCTTTCCATTGAAACCAAAATTTCTTACCTCGTGACCTTAACCTTGACCTACTTTTTAAAAACTTTAACATTGGGCATAACTTTTGAAATGTAAGTGATAGGGCTTTCATATTTCACATGTGTATTCCTTGTGATAAGACCTTTCTATTGAAACCAAAAGGTTTGACCTCGTGACCTTACCCTTGACCTACTTTTCAAAAACTTTAACATAGGGCATAACTTTTGAATGGTAAGTGATAGGGCTTTCATATTTCACATGTGTATTCCTTGTGACAAGACCTTTCCATTAATACCAAAACTGTTTACCTTGACCTTTCACATACTTCACAGAAAATGAAGTTTATACTAATAAAGATGCCACCGGGGGCATTCGCGTTTCACAAACAAAGGCTTTTTTTTTTACTTCACTCATTGACAATTGAATACATATAGGATATTTAATATGACCATTTCATTTTTCAAAGTCACTGTGTGCAAGGAACTCAAACAAAACATCAGGTCTACATATTAAGTACAAACACATCATAATATTGCAAAAAGAATTATAAGTATCCATTATCTAGAACTTAATTGCTAGCAGATGATTTACATAGAGTTAAAAAGAAGAAATTGACTACACCCTTTTCCTAAGTCTCTGGGGGTCGGGGATACAACAAAATGCCAGGTTCACAACTAGACCACAGATCCATCATATTGCAAAAAGAATTATCTATCCATCGTTTATAACTTCAGAGGAGTTGTAAGTACAAGATGGAATAGACTTATATTGGAGAAAATGACCGCACCGATTTTATATGAACCTGGGGGTCAGGGGCTCAAACAAAATATTAGGTACACAACTACAGTACAAACCCGTCATATTGCAAAAAGAATATAGTCTCCATCATTTATAGCTTCAGAGAAGTTGTGAGCACGATATGTTCATACTAGTATAGTTGAATATGAGAAAATGAACACACCCATTTTGAAAGTCCCTGTCAAGGGCTTAAAAATATCAGGTACAGGACTAGACCATAGAACAATCATATTGCAAAAAGTATTATGTCTCAACTATTTATTATACTGTCATAGAAGTTGCTGGCACAAGGTTACATAAGAGTTGTATAGGGGAATATGACCTCACCCATTTTCCAAGTCCCTGAAACAAAATAGCAAGTGCACAACAAGACCACTGACCAATCAAATTTCAAGGAGTATCTCAATCATTTATACTGTCAGAGAAGTTGTAAGCCAAGTTTTCATAGAATATATAGGAGAAAATGACCACATCCATTTTCAAAGTCCCTGTGGGTCAGGGGATCAAACAAAAAATAGCAATCCAAGGAATGCTTGCGTCGCCTGCGAAGCGGTTTGATTGTTATTCTAGAAAGTGGATCAAAATTATTGGTATTAGTAGAAAAGTCTTTTCAAATGAATTCATGTGAAATATCAGACCACTTTATTACAAATTAAAAGATGTAGTGATTCTCAAATTTTCAGAAAAGAGTGTCAATCATCTAGGTCAAGGTCAATACGTAAAAATTGGTAACAAAAAGTTCTCATCATAAGAAATAAGACCTATCACCTACCAATTAAAAGATATATACAACCTTAGAAATGTAGGTCAAGTATCCAGGTCAGGGTCAAAAGGTAAAAAATAATGGTATGTGTAGAATGGCATTGTTAAAAGGAAAATACATGTGAAATATCAAAGCCCTATCACCTACCAATCAAAAGATATAGCCAATATAACTTTTCTTGAAAAGTAGATCAAATATCTAAGTCAAGTTGAAAAGTAGATCAAATATCTAGGTCAATTTCAAAAGGTCAAATATTATGGTCTGTGTAGAAAGGTCTTGTCACAAGGAATACTCATGTGAAATACCAAAGCCCTATCACTTACCAATCAAAAGATATATCCATTCTTAATTTTTTTTTAAAAAGTAGGTCAAATATGTAGGTCAAGGTCACAAGGTCAAAAACCATGGTATGTGTAGGAAGGTCTTGTCACAAGGAATACACATGTGAAATATCAAAGCCTTATCACTTACCAATCAAAAGATATAGCAAATCTTTTTTTTTTCAAAAGAAGGTCAAATATCTAGGTCAAGGTCACAAGGTCAAAAATTATGGTTTGTGTAAAAAGGTCTTGCCACAAGGATTGCACATGTGAAATATCAAAGTCCTAACACTTACCAATCAAAAGATATATCCATTCTTAATTTTTTTGAAAAGTAGGTCAAATTTCTAGGTCAAGGTCACTAGGTCAAAAATTATGGTATGTGTAAGAAGGTCTTGTCGCAAGAAATACACATGTGAAATACCAAAGCCCTATCATTTACCAATCATAAGATATATCCATTCTTAATTTTTTTTTGAAAAGTAGGTCAAATATGTAGGTCAAGGTCAATAGGTCAAAAACCATGGTATGTGTAGGAAGGTCTTGTCACAAGGAATACACATGTGAAATATCAAAGCCCTATCACTTATCAATCAGAAGATATAGTGAATCTTATCTTTTTTTCGAAAGTAGGTCAAATATCTAGGTCAAGGTCACAAGGTCAAAAATTATGGTATGTGTAGAAAGGTCTTGCCACAAGGATTGCACATGTGAAATATCAAAGCCCTAACACTTTCCAATCAAAAGATATATCCATTCTTAATTTTTTTGAAAAGTAGGTCAAATTTCTAGGTCAAGGTCACTAGGTCAAAAATTATGGTATGTGTAAGAAGGTCTTGTCACAAGGAATACACATGTGTAATATCAAAGCCCTATCACTTACCAATCAAAAGTTATAGGCTGTGACACCCAAAGTGTGACAGACAGACAGACTGACAGACGGACGGACGGACAGACAGACAGACGGACAACGGACAAAGTGATCCCTAAGTGTCGCTATGCTTCGCAGGCGACACGAAAATCAGGTTTACAACTATACCACAGATCTTCTATTCTAAAAAGAATTCAGTGACTCCATCATTTATAGTGTCAGAGGAGTCGTGGGCACAAGATTACATTGAAGAAAATAACCACACTTATTTTCTTAGTCCCTGTGGAACAGAGGCCCATACGAAATATCAGGAGCACAACTATAACACAGACCTATCATATTGCTAAAAGAATTCATTCTCCATCATTTATAATGTCAGAGGAGTTGCGAGCACAAGATTACATAAAATTATATAAGAGAAAATGACCCCACCCATTTTCTAAGTCCCTGGGGGTCAGGAGCCCAAACAAATATCTGGTGCACAACTAGACAACAGACCTATCCTATTGCAAAAAGAATTATCCCCCCATCATTTATAGCTTCAGAGGAGTTGTGAGCACCAGATTACATATAATTATATAGGACAAAATGACCACACCCATTTCTAAGTCCCTGGGGGTCAGGAGCCTAAACAAAATATCAGGTGCACAACTAGACTACAGAACCATTATATTGCAAAAGAAATTAAGTCTCCATCATTTATAGTGGCATAGGTCAGTTGTGAGCACAAGATTACATTGATTGTAAATACCACGCCCATTTTCTAAGACCCTGGGGGTTAGGGGCTCAAACAAAATTTCAGGTGCACAGGTACTAGACCACAAAGTGTAATACAAGAGTTACATTTCTATCTCTTATAGTTTCAGAGGAGTTGCGAGCACAAGAATTGTTAACGGACGGACGGACGGACGGACGGACGGACAGATAGATGCTGGGTTATTGCATAAGCATGACTTGCCTATGACCAGTAGAGCTAAATATTTGGGTTATCAATAGAATGGCGAAAGTCTACTATAAACAATACATGTGTGAATATATGAAAGCCCTTGGTATACACAATGTATCACTTAGTAAATAACAACTGGCTAGCTGTAGTTTATTGTCCAGTAATTCCCTTGAGTCACATGAGCCAATGAAATTATCAACAAGCTGCAAAGCGGCGAGGTGATTATTTTATTGGTTCATGCGACAAGGGGAAAAACTTGCCAGTGAACTACAGCTAGCTTGTTGTTATTTCTATTCTAATATAGTTCTGCAGACGACTTTGACGGTTCAGGAATCGTGCCCGGTTAGCTCAGTGGGTAAGAGCGTCTTCCCTGTAAGCAGAAGATCTCGGGTTCGATTCTCGGATCGGACACATTTTCCATTCCGCCTATCACAGTATTTGGTGCCGTGAGAGTGAACCTCATGAGTTGCTTGTGGTTTAGGGCAACTATGGGGAAGAACCAGGGTTTTATTTGTCTTTCGTTGTGAGGTTTCCGGTTAACAACTTTGGGAAACCTCAAAATTTGACGGGGTGGAGTGTGACGGTTCAGGAATCGTGCCCGGTTAGCTCAGTCGGTAAGAGCGTCTGCCCTGTAAGCAGAAGGTCTCAGGTTCGATTCCCGGACCGGCCAAATTTTCCATTCCGCCTGTCACACGACATTAATGGGCAAAGCTTAGTAGATTGGAAGTTTGTTGGAGATTTTACACCAGGCGAGTTCTATAATACATGTACATATACGTAGAAAATTTCAAGTCATGTTAGAATTACCATTCAAGGGTTAAATCCAAAGTAAAATAACTTTGAGAAAATAGCCCAGTCATCCAGATCTTTTAAAAGAAGATTGAGATCTTTTACATAAGGTCATTATAACAACAAGTTAGCGTTCATGCTTCGTACTGAAATTTTGTACCAAAATTCTATGACTCAAACCACATTTTCCATATCTTGATATTCAAACCAGCGACCAATTGCTAATATGATCATTATGTTACTATTAAGGGTTTACTGATTTAGTGCAAAACTAAACAAATGAAGCTACTCATCTTTAAAAACTCCACATTTTGCAATATTCTGAAATGATTTTAGATAAAACTTGCAAGTATACACGCATTGCATAGAAGACAAGAGACCAGGTGATAGTGAAGTTCAATGTCTTTTCAAAGACTTAACATCAAATTCTATGACTTTCCATATCTGTACCCAATTTTCCATAACATTCATTTCAAGACCCCAGTCAAATTCCTTGACTTTCCAAGACCTATATGCGAATAATATGGAATGTTTTACAAGACTATCCGTTGATCTTGTAAATGCAATCTTGAAAGAATTTTCAGTAAGCAAAAATCTTGTAAATAATGTCCAGCAATTCTTTTATTGAACATCAGTGACAATTTCATGTACATGTATTGTAAATTCTAATGCACTTCGTTTGTAACGCGCAATCTGATTGGCTGAGCGATTAAAAAACTGCAAGGGGATTCACGTTTCACTGCAGTTTCTGCTATGACGTCATGCGTTGCTATGGCGACGTCGTCAAAAGCAGACGTTTTCTATCTTCTTACTGACCAAAGCATTAGAATAGGGTTACCATACTGATGTTTTACAAAAACTGACAGGGTATTGGCGAATCCCCTGTCAGAAATATCCGTTTTACCGCTCGGCTAACGCCTCGCAGTAAAACTCAATTTCTGACAGGGGATTCGCCGATACCCTGTCAGTTTTTGTAAAACACACGCATGGTAACCCCTAAATATGAGTAGCATTGAGATAAAGCTTGTATATTTACAATTATCAGAGTAACTTAGCTAAGTGTATCACCACTCTGGTGACTCTAATTTGATATCGTTCTCTACTGTTTCCATTTTGATAGTGTTTTCTCTTAACTTTAATTTGTCACTGTCAACAATCTGTAGACACTGATCAGCAAATTCCGTGAAGATTGGCTCGTGCATGGCGTGTTCCATTTCTGAGCTAACAGACGAGATATCTGCCTTTGTGAGATTGGTCAACATCTGTCGTAAATGTGGATTGTTCAATAGAGATTTTAATTCCTGAGATTCCCCTGTAATTAGAAAAGTCATGATATTACAAGGTTATCAAAATCAAACTGAAATTAGTACTTTCTGATAAAAAAATCAAAATTCCTGTGTAAAATTGCTCATGACCCTCCTTCAACAACAGTTTTTTTCTTTAAATCTAAATAGACCCCTCCATATCATCTGCCATGCTGAATTTGAAGCTTAGTTCTGGGACACAAGCAATAGATTACACATATATTAGGGACATCTTTTTGATAGTCCTTGGGGACAAACTAAAGACTGGGCGTGCATGATTGTTGTAAGACATTTTGCGTAGAATCTTATTTGATTTATCCCGCAAAAAAAAAAAAAAACATCCTGTAAAGATTTAATTACGTCACTGATAATTAAGATTTGGCATAGTTGTTGTGCATAGTTGCTGTTTATAATCATAGTCAATTTTCTTTTGGTCCAAAAATAAGACATAAAATAATTTTCGAACAACAATTCTGTTCAAATGTGTTGAAGTCCCTTTAACTCACCATGATGTACAAATGGAACGTACCTAGTTGTGTTAATTTTTCCAAAGACAACATGTCCTCTGTGACTTCAGTATCCTGATCTGTATGAGATGAGGTACCTGTTACACAAAATTGAAAAAAAAAACGTTAGCATAAAGATGATTTTTTCAATCAACACTTATCATCACACAAAAGTAATTGTAATACATTTGCTTCCCATTTTTTCCTTTTTTTTCAGATTCCTTAATTTGACACAGACAACTTTACTTCAAATTGTGACAAATTGGCCTAATCTGAAGACAATTTGCCCTTTTTCATTTTCTTGTCTGTTATTTTATTTGGGTTGGTGTTCATTAATTTCATTTAATTTGATTTACATGTACATTGTATATCAAATTTGTTTCAAAATTAAGTAAATGGGGCATATAAACACAACATATCGTGTTGAAGAAACACAAACATAGACCTTGAAGATGAAGTTGACCCACTTAAAATAATACAATTATTTCCAATGTTATAAAAGTAACTTAAAGAAACCAAATAGATTCACAGCAGGACAGACAGACATACACTATAAAATGTGTTCTTTGTCTATACATGTGACATACTGTATATAACTACCAGTATACCTTGGATTCTGTGATCTATTTTCTGTGGCTGTGCATGGTCTTGGAGGACTTTGGGCTGACATGGAGTCTCTGTTAAAAATAAAAATACATATTCAAGTAACATGCTGCATCATGTGAGAAGTTATTCCTTTTTTCTATTGTGAAAAATGTTGAAAACTGACAAAGTTATAAAGTTATAACACTTATATCTAGAAATATTAACTTCTTCGCATTCTTGTTTACCAGATTCTGCTTATACATGTACATGTACCACATTTGTGATTGACATTTACAAAGTCAAAATAGAGTTTCTTTATTTTTTGATTTTATCAATGACGCAGAAATTAGGATTAAAATAATTATATACACGTATGATAAATTTTTGATAAGTCAACCATCTGATCTGATTCTGTTGCCACTGGGAAACAAGTAAAACACAACAAAAACAAACCGTGAAGAGATCTCTTCCAGCAGCTGTCTCTATTCAGCTTGTGTGAGTTTTTCTTTCTTGAAGTCTATGTCAGATCATTAGACATTAGCAATGTCAAATGTCAGAAATTTCTTCATGGAAACATAGAAATTTCTCTTTCAAACTTGTCTCGAAATTAATCCTCCATGACAATCAAAATAGTACTTTTCAGGAACAGTTGTGTGACATTTACATGTTTGTAACCTTGACCATGCAGGTGTGTGACCATTCACATGTTTGTGACCTTGACTGTGCAGATGGCCCTCCTTCCCCCCCCCCTGACCATTCACATGTTTGTTACCTTGACCATGCAGGTGTGAGACCATTCACATGTTTGTGACCTTAACCTTGCAGGTGTGTGACCATTCACATGTTTGTGACCTTGACCGTGCAGGTGTGTGACCATTCACATGTTGGTGACATTGACCGTGCAGGTGTGTGACCATTCACATGTTGGTGACCTTGACCGCGCAGGTGTGTGACCATTCACATGTTGGTGACCTCGACTGTGCAGATGTCCCCCATGTGTGGCCATTCACATGTTTGTGTCACCTTGACCGTGCAGATGTCCCCTGTGTGTGACCATCCACATGTTTGTGACCTTAACCTTGCAGGTGTGTGACCATTCACATGTTTGTGACCTTGACCGTGCAGGTGTGTGATCATTCACATGTTTGTGAACTTGACCGTGCAGGTGTATGACCTTCACATGTTTGTGACCTTGACCACGTAGGTGACTTTGACCCTGATTGGGTATCGAGTCTTATCGTGCTCAACTAGGGTGTATCTGGTATGGCTCAAAACAAATGGCCAATATAAGACATTCAGACGGACAAGCATACAGACAATTTGGACATACAAATGTATCTGATCAATACCATGTCAATAAATCTTGTTGTGGTGACACAAACCATACAGTCTACAACAATTTTATTTTGCGTCGGACTTGTTTGAACCAATCAGAGTGCGTAAATCCCGTCATGTGCTTGCCGTCTATATTTCTATAGACCGTCAACAATTCTGTCATTGCCGTATAAATGCATTTGCACTTAAAGGGAGTCATGAAACAGCAATTTTCGTCAACAAAAAATTTAGATTTTGCTCCTTGACAAAATAAAACAGTTTTTTAAGGTTTTTTATGTACCGTCCACAGAGATTTGTCGTGTTGATCAAGCCCATAGAAAGCTCAGCTTCGCCTCAACTTATATGGGCTAGATCAACCCGACAAATTTCTGTTGACGGTCAGTAACAAACCTAATAACTAATAATATAATAATGTATTAATTATTATTATGTATATTGTACTTTGTATCAACACTTACCTTTGTGACATTTGTAGCATGGTACTGAACAGCTGAAAGAAGAAATAATGTAGGTTTAATAACAAATTATGTCATCATATAGACATTATACTCAAAACAAGTTTACATATAATATACAACTGTAGGAAATTAATATGTCAATTATAGTAAATACATGTATTTTCCCACATCCCATTCTCACTGTCGCATATCACATGATACGCAGATGATATGTTCCACGGGAATCCCCTTTGATTAAACCACATAAATACTATCTAAATCTAGGATATATGAATTTATTTTAGGCCTATCATATGGCCATCATTATCAATTATATGATGGTAATCTATTCTGATCACGAAAAGAGTTAAATTCATAGAACACTTAATTAATTTTCAATAAATCTTTATATCATAAATATGCTGTGATTTTAGGTCTCAGGATTCCATAAATGGGTTAATTTTCAATAAATCTTTACATCATAAATATGCTGTGATTTTAGGTCTCAGGATTCCATAAATGGGTGCCCCAATTACCTCTCATTACCCATCAAATACCATAAAAATTTCGGTGCTCACCACATTATGATATGGTGCACGGACAGATACAAAATTTTCTGTTTTGAGTGTTCTCTGAATATACGCCTATTCTTGACCAGAAAATATTACCATCATTTAATTGATAATGATGGTCATATGATCATGATGATAGGCCTAATACTAGATCACTGACAAAGTCAGAAAGGGCCCCGCCGGCCACTTCTTTAAGAAGTTGAATGTGAAGGCAACAAGGTCAACAAGGTCAACATGGCCAACAGAAAGGTCTTGTCACAAGGAACACACATGTCAAATATCAAGCCCCATCTCTTACGGTACAACAGTTATGGCCAATGTTAAAGTTTTTCAAATGTAGGTCAAAGGTCACGGTCAAGGTCACATGATGAAAAATGTTGGTACCAACGGAAAGGTCTTGTCACAAGGAACACACATGTCAAATATCAAAGCCCCATCTCTTACGGTACAATAGTTATGGCCAATGTTAAAGTTTTTCAAATGTAGGTCAAAGGTCACGGTCAAGGTCACATGATGAAAAATGTTGGTACCAACGGAAAGGTCTTGTCACAAGGCACACTCATATAAATAAAAAAGCTCTACAAGGAACACACATGTCAAATATCAAAGCCCCATCTCTTACAGTACAACAGTTATGGCCAATGTTAAAGTTTTTCAAATGTAGGTCAAAGGTCAAGGTCAAGGTTCAAATGTAGGTCAAAGGTCACGGTCAAGGTCACATGATAAAAAAATGTTGGTACCAACAGAAAGGTCTTGTCACAAGGAACACACATGTCAAATATCAAAGCCCCATCTCTTACGGTACAATAGTTATGGCCAATGTTAAAGTTTTTCAAATGTAGGTCAGAGGTCACGGTCAAGGTCACATGATGAAAAATGTTGGTACCAACGGAAAGGTCTTGTCACAAGGCACACTCATGTAAAACAAAAAAGCTCTACAAGGAACACACATGTCAAATATCAAAGCCCCATCTCTTATGGTACAACATTTATGGCCAATGTTAAAGTTTTTCAAATGTAGGTCAAAGGTCACGGTCAAGGTCACATGATCAAAAAATGTTGGTACCAACAGAAAGGTCTTGTCACAAGGAACACACATGTCAAATATCAAAGCCCCATCTCTTACGGAACAATAGTTATGGCCAATGTTAAAGTTTTTCAAATGTAGGTCAAAGGTCACGGTCAAGGTCACATGATGAAAAATGTTGGTACCAATGGAAAGGTCTTGTCACAAGGCACACTCATGTAAAATAAAAAAGCTCTACCTCTTACAGTGCAGAAGTTATGGCCAATGTTAAAGTTTTTGCTGACGGACAGACGGACGGACGGACAGAGTGATTACTATAGGGCACCCGCCTAGTGGCAGGCCCTAATAAATTCATATGAAGTAGATTTAGATAGTATTTACCGGGATTGCCATGGAAAATACCATTGGCATATCATGTGATATGCTACAGTGATACTGATTTTTAAAAACATTGCAATTAATTTCAGTCCTGGTATCAGGTTTAGCAAAGACAAACAAATTATTAGATGAAACTGTGTGCTAAAATTGTTCTAAATCTAAATACTTAAAATTAGCAATTAGTTAAAGTTACAGCACTGAATATGAAACATCCCCCCCTTCAATGCAAGTTGCAGCCACATTTTTACTATAAGAACACATGCACTTGATAAAACGCATCATATCTTATCAAATAGTGAACATCATTTAAGAAATAAAAAATGTCAAGCCGGGCTCTATTGTCTCATAATGCCCGAGCGTCCTCAGCCAATCACATTTATTACCAAGCCGCATCAGTGGCGAGGTGATAAATGTGATTGGCTGAGGACGCGAGGGCATTATGAGACAATAGAGCCCGACTTGTCATTTTTTATTTCTATTCTAATGATGACCAAACTTAGACCTTTCGATTCTTGGTAAAAACCAGTTCCTGCCGGTTTATTTGCTTTCATATAATGGGTAGGCGTGACTTATGGCTATAGGGCCTATATTGGAGAATAGAGCCCGGCTCGCGCCTATTGTCTTAATTATAAGGGAAAAAGAATCAAGTCATATTAGAATTATATTTTTATGGCCAACAGAAGATTGTGTCACAAATTTATTTGTATTACTTAAGCATGTAAAGTTCTTCACATACAATAACCTTTACAAAACATTTGATCAATTTATAATAATACAATGTTATTTGGAGTACAGTCCTTACTAAGTGTTAACATGAATGAAATAACAAATTAAAGAAATCAAACTTACTATCTGCATCGACATGTTGGACATTTGTACTTTGGAATCTGCTCTCCACATATCTCACACTTTATTTCTGATGACATGGTCACCTGTAGTATTAAACAAGTTAAAAGTCATGTTTGTAAAACATTAATGCCCCCCTACCCCTTCTGTGATTAAAGTCTGTCACAACTTTATACTTGCATTGATACAACCTATGGGGGTATAAAGTAACAGTTTCATTTCAATATGTAACTCCACTCAAGAGATATTGAACAGAAACCCTGAAGTTTTGGTATTTTTCAAAGTGCAAGGGGCATAACTCTGTCAAAATTTTTTTGATCGGACCCAAATATGAACTTGACCTAGATTTTCATTTGATGTGTCTGTATACAAAATTTCATTTTTATATGTAACTCCACTCAATAGATATTGAACGGAAACCCTGAAATTTTGGTATTTCTCGAAGTGCAAGGGGCATTACTCTGTCAAAATTTTGTTGATTGGACCCAAATAAGAACTTGACCTAGATTGTCATTTGATGTATCCATATACAAAATTTCATTTCAATATGTAACTCCACTCAAGAGATATTGAACGGAAACCCTGAAATTTTGGTTTTTTTCGAAATGCAAGGGGCATAACTCTGTCAAAATTTTGTTGATTGGACCCAAATAAGATCTTGACCTAGATTGTCATTTGATGTATCCGTATACAAAATTTCATTTCAATATGTAACTCCATTCAAGAGATATTGAACGGAAACCCTGAAATTTTGGTATTTTTCGAAATGCAAGGGGCATAACTCTGTCAAAATTTTTTTGATCGGACCCAAATATGAACTTGACCTAGATTTTTGTTTGATGTGTCTGTATACAAAATTTCTTTTCAATATGTGAATCCACTCAAGAGATATTGAACGGAAACCCTGAAATTTTGGGGTTTTTTTAGAAGTACAAGGGGCATAACTCTGTCAAAATTTTTTCGATCAGACCTTAATACAAACTTGACCTGTATTTTCATTTGATGTGTCTGTATACAAAATTTCATTTCAATATGTAACTCCATTCAAGAGATATTGAACGGAAACCCTGAAATTTTGGTATTTTTCGAAATGCAAGGGGCATAACTCTGTCAAAATTTTGTTGATTGGACCCAAATATGAACTTGACCTAGATTTTCATTTGATGTGTCTGTATACAAAATTTCATTTCAATATGTAACTCCATTCAAGAGATATTGAACGGAAACCCTGAAATTTTGGTATTTTTCGAAATGCAAGGGGCATAACTCTGTCAAAATTTTTTTGATCGGACCCAAATATGAACTTGACCTAGATTTTTGTTTGATGTGTCTGTATACAAAATTTCTTTTCAATATGTGAATCCACTCAAGAGATATTGAACGGAAACCCTGAAATTTTGGGGTTTTTTTAAGTGCAAGGGGCATAACTCTGTCAAAATTTTTTTTGATCAGACCTTAATACAAACTTGACCTGTATTTTCATTTGATGTGTCTGTATACAAAATTTCATTTCAATATGTAACTCCATTCAAGAGATATTGAACGGAAACCCTGAAATTTTGGTATTTTTCGAAATGCAAGGGGCATAACTCTGTCAAAATTTTGTTGATCGGACCCAAATATGAACTTGACCTAGATTTTCATTTGATGTGTCTGTATACAAAATTTCATTTCAATATGTAACTCCATTCAAGAGATATTGAACGGAAACCCTGAAATTTTGGTATTTTTCGAAATGCAAGGGGCATAACTCTGTCAAATTTTTTTTGATCGGACCCAAATATGAACTTGACCTAGATTTTTGTTTGATGTGTCTGTATACAAAATTTCATTTCAATATGTGAATCCATTCCAGAGATATTGAACGGAAACTGATGTCGCAGACCGACCGACAGACCGACAGACCGACCGACCAACCGACCGACCGACCGACAGCGGCAAACCTATATGTCCCCTCTTCTTCGAAGGGGGGCATAAAAATGCAATCATGTAAAATGTGACAATTCGAAAACAAAACTACAGTGTTCAAAATTCACAAACATTTCTGGTCATCAAATAGACCACTTACTGAAATTCATTAACGGATGACAAAATAACAAAAATTGTCCTGAGGTGGAAACTTTTTGAGCTCTTTATTATAATTAAATCTATTGTGATGCAACATTGGAATTGAGTCTTCTAGCAGTGACGTCATTATAGAAAATTATGCCAAAAGATGTTGACTCGGACATTTTGAGTTCTACATGTATCACAAGATTGGAAAATGGTCAATTGGCTACATAGATGTATAAATAATGTATTTCAAAATCAAATGTAATTCAGACACTTGTTCAATTTTTAGGAACTGCCCAAGGTCTTTTGTGGTAGTTCTAGGCATTACAAGATCTTCTTTGGGTGCTGGCCACAGGCACCCGTTGCAAAGATAATTTTTTTCTGCCTGTGCTTTAACCTATGGTTGTTCCCTGGTCAGCTGTTTCTATGTTTACATCATAGTGCAGATAGACAGAAGAAATTTCTCGTTTCTTCTGTCTATCTGTTGAAGTAAACATCGAAACAGCTGACCGGGAAACCACCGTAGGTTAAAGCACAGGCAGAAAAAAATTATCTTTGCAACGAGCGCCTATGGTGCTGGCTACAACAAAATGTACAATTTAGTTCTTCGTGTTTTGTACTACTACATGTACCCGACATGATACATGTTTTCACTTGGTATTGGTACAATGTATTTGAAAATGAAAAAAAAAAACTTCTATCCGAAGAAAAGACCTGTTTGTGAAACACAAATGCCCTGGACAGCATTAGAGTGATAGGGCTTAGGCACGGTCCATTTGATATTCTGGGGGGGGCTTGGGTTTTTTTCGAAAAAAATAATTTTGCTCTCAATTTTGATGAAAAAAATAAATTTGCTTATGGTGTGACAGAAAAAAATAATCTTGCTCTTGCAAATATTCTGAATTTGAAGAATTACCATAAAATTTCGCTAAAATTCTTAAAAATTTTCCGGCTCGTTTCGCTCGCCGCAGTTTTCAATTTGTATCAAAAATTTTTGGCACGCTTCGCTCGCTCGCCATTATACATTTTCTATCAAAACGTTATTTACTATGGCAAAGTCCATATATATATATGAAGATATCAAAAGTTGTACATGTGTGAAATGATAAAAGAGCTTCCCTAAAAGCTTACATTAATTTATTGTGAATATTTATGTATTGCTATTAATACATGTTGCATGTATCCCTTCATATAACTTCAGTTATTCACCAATTTACAATTCTACATTTACATGTAAAATTATGTCTAGGAGACCTTCCCCTCAGACCCTCTTATACATGTACATGTTATATACATGTACCTTATATAAAATATTGAGAATTGTATTGTAAAAATCTTTTATCTCTCTGTTTAAAATGAATTCTTGCATAAAAATAAACTAATATATTAATATTAAGGGTTTTGAGTAAAAATATAAATAATTTCTAACAATCAAACACATTCTTAATATGCGCATCACTTTGTTGAAAAAAATTTCCTTGCTCCAACTATGCAAGAAAAAAATAATTTTGCCCTGGTCCGGGGCGAAAAAAAAAATCTTGCTCCAACAAAAAACCCAAGCCCCCCCCCCCCCTCAGAATATCAAATGGACCGTGCCTTAATTTTACCAAAAGTAGGCCAAACTGTAAAGTCAATGTAAAAGGTAGATAAAACACCGCTAAAGACGGTATGACCAGATTGCAAAGTAAGTTTTTGTCACCAACTGGGTCAAGGTCACTAGGTCAAATATTACAGCATACATTGAAAGGTCTTGTCAGAGGCAGCCTACATGTATGATATAAAGTCTCTACTCCATACAGTTCCATAGATTTTGCTTAAACCAGAAATTTTAACCAAAATTTTCAACTAGGTCAAAGTCCAAGGTCAAGGTCACAATGTCAAATGTTACAGCATACATTGAGAGGTCTTGTCATGGGTAAACTACATGTATAATATAAAGTTTCTACTGCATACAGTCCCTTAAGCCCCTGTCACACCTACACGTTCTGGCATGGCGTTCGCACTATGATCACCAAACTTGTACGAAACGTGGTGTGAACGTAGTAAGGACGTGGGGAACATAGTAAGAACTCGCTGATACATATTGAGGTCGTAGAAAGGACGCCGGCAACGTGCTGGTACGCCATGCCACCACGACCGTTTTGAACTGTTCAAAACAGTCGTAAGGAGGACGCGCTGATGACAGAACGTGTTAAGGACTACTTGCGAACGTATTGAGAACTTCATGGACGTATTAGAAACGTGTCGCGAACGTAGTAGGGTGGTAGTACGGACAGCTAAAACTTTTACATATAATCATATGGAGATCGTCACGTCTCTGCCATCCTTACCACGTTCTTGGTTTTAGGGGTAAAAAAAAATCAAAACAGACCTCGTACAAACAATTTGTCCTTTGAACGTGTCATGATCGTAGCATGAACGCAGTAAGGACTTCGAGAACGTAGTAATAACGCCGTTCGATCGCAACACAGACGCCTTTGTCGTAGTGTGAACTTGGGGCCGATCGTAGTGCGAACTTGACTAAATGTATTAAAGACGGGAAGGACGCGCTACTAATGTGTTACGGACGCTAAAGGTCGTGTTGCGCACGTATTGGAATCATCAATTATTCTTTCGGAAAGCCCTTCTGGGTGAAAAATGCCACGTTCTCACTACGTTCATGAAAAATTTCAAGGACTTCAAGGACGTAGTAAGAACGTCTCGAGAGAACGTGTAGGTGTGACAGGGGCTTTAGATTTTGCTTAAACCAGAAACTTTAACCAAAATCTTTAACTAGGTTTAAGTCCAAGGTCAAGGTCACTAGGTCAAAATTGTTAAAGCATAAATTTAGGTCTTGTCATGGGCAACCTACATGTATGATATAAAGTTTCTACTACATACAGTTCCTTAAATTTTGCTTTAACCAGAAACTTTAACCAAAATCTTTAACTAGGTTAAAGTCCAAGGTCAAGGTCACTAGGTAAAATGTTACATCATAAATTGAAAGGTCTTGTCATGGGAAACCAACATGTATAATGAATAGTTTCTACTGCATACAGCTCCATTATAGATTTTCCTTAAACCAGGAACTTTAACCAAAATCTATAACTAGGTCAAAGTCCAAGATCAAGGTCACTAGGTCAAATTTTACAGCATAAATTGAAAGGTCTTGTGATGGGCAAACTAAATGTATAATACAAAGTAGTTCCTTAGATTTTGCCTCAACCAGAAACTTTAACCAAAATGTTGACGGCAGACGGACGGACAGACGGACATGGATGGATGGACAGACGGACATCGTCAATGTATAGACCGGAATTGCTTTGAAATCCAGACAAAAAATGTTGAAATATGATTGCCGACCGTTTACTGGTAACAGGTTGAGCAGATATTTCCGAACTGAAGACATTTCCAAACGATTTGATAGTTCGGTTACTTGGAGGTACTTTTTCACAATTTTGGTGATACAGACGTTAACATGATTAAGGTATTCAGAAAAATAACCTACATGCAAAAGGAAATATCAAAATAACTTCATTTAGTATGTTTTAAGTGTTTGTTACCCCTGCAGTTCGTAACTTTCGTCTGTTTAAGATCCGTGGAAAGCAGGGATTAATCTAGCGCTAGATATACGCTACTGTATGTAATATACAGAGCGTTAGTGCAACAGGTTTTGCATCTAAAGCTAGGATTAATCTACCTCTGTGTCCTGCGTCTCTGACGCATAAAAATTGCCCAGGACCCATTGATTTCCGATCGCTGCATCCTGCCGTACGCATTATTCGCTTTCGTATTATGCGTCCGCTTAAGTTCATGTTCACATAAAACTTTCAAAGTTGAGACGTTTTAACATGTAAATGTCTCGTTTTCATTGCGGAAACATTTTTCGATAAAAGTTATAATATATATTCAGTCCCGATGCGAGTCTTACTTCTTATCATTGGCATTCAGATGTAATATATACATGTACAATATATTAAGGAAAAATTCTTCTATGATAAACCTTGCAGGACATTATGAATCAATCAACTGAAATCGTTTAAATTCTCACCTAAGTGCCGTCTTCATATGATATACCGGTATCATAGTATCATACTAGATATAATTGGTTTGTTTGGATAACGTTTTTTAAAATACACACATACATATACGAAGCATCACTTGCGTAAAGAAAGCAAGTAAATAACAATCAATAACTTAATTCGGCAAATTTGTCTATAAGATTGAAGTTTTTGAAGATATACGTTTCTTTTTCCTGGAACATAACGTTCTCGTGGACATAAAACGTCATGAATCAGCCACTTCATCTAATTCTTGTATTCGCGAATTTAAGATGCCACGAAAAAAGACTGTTAACAGTACTTGGGACGCATTGATTTTTGCTAGGACCCATTGTTTTTGCCCGGGACCCATTGGCCAAATTTTATCGGGTCCAGAGGACCCATTTGGATCAAATTGTAGATTAATCTCTGGGAAAGTGACGTCATTGAGTTCCGGAAAGATCTTGACCTAGTTTTGGAGTAAGACATTTTCCAAAAACTATTCTTGTCAACAAATCGATAAGAGCTAGTGCATTAACATGATTAAGGGAGGCCCAGGCCAGCTAGGATATTTACAACGAAGTTAAGAAATTACATGCGACACTACTACAAAAAACATTGGAAATAATTCGAAAATAACTGTATCTCATCAGGGTACAGAAAGGCAGTTTAAAATTAACTTTGGGAATTTTTTTTTACGTTTTATCATGACACCAGGTTTCATAGAGTTCTTCATTAAGGTCATAAGGTAAATATCACATATTTTTGAAACATTTGATCCATATTTGACCCCAGGAGAGGCAAAAATGTAAATCGTTCGGAAATACCTTTAGTAACTTGCATGAAATGCATGTAATAAAATACCCTCAAATCAGCATTTGTAGATTAATTTCAAAATTATTTTTACAGGCATCTGTATAAAGGGTATAGCGTTATTTGTACAAAGTTTCACAGTAAATGGACATTAAGAAGTTGAGTAATTTACAAAAAACTGCGAAAATTGTTCCGAATATTGTCTGCATGTTCGACCAGTAGTTTTGCTTTATTCGAGTCATGCAGACACAGTCACTGAGTCAGTAATCCCACGGAAAACTTAATTGCCAATTAATGTCGGAATATCCTAAATTTGGGTATATGAGTCATCAAACATATCTGTACATGGCCAACCCACATGATATAATCTAATAAACATGATAAACAGGTCGGGGAAACGGCAAATCTAGCTATTAATAAAGCTAAATCTAGCTTTAAAAGCTTGTTCTAGCTTTAAAATGGACCAAATTGTGCAGTATTATTTAGAATGTGTGAAAATAAAGACGTTGCACACTTGCGCCTCTATGGATATCGTAATGTTTACGTATGAAAACGAAAATTGGATCTTAAAATCGGAAACTCAGTGTTGCATTTACGATTGCAGCTGCACATGTGCATATCCGTAGAGGCGCAAGTGCGCAACGTCTTTATTTTCACACATTCTAAATAACACTTCTCAATTTGGTCCATTTTAAAGCTAGAACAAGCTTTTAAAGCTAGATTTAGCTTTAATAGCTAGATTTGCCGTTTCCCCGACCTGATAAAGGTTAACAATGTTAATAACATGTACTCATCATGAAGCTGGAGGTAGGGGAAAGTAAGCCACAGAGGATATTCCATCAATTCATGAAAATAACCTGTCATTAATCTAGTATATACTAGTACTGTAAAATTACGAGATATCGAGAGCCTAGGAAACCATTCTATTACCTATGATTTCAAAGTTCTCCACGGCGTGCACGTAAAATGAAAGTAAACTTTACTAAAAGTAGTAATCGGAAGAAGAGAAATCCATCCGGAATTACCCGGATTGCCTTAAAATTATTCTACTGAGTACTGTACTGTAGTATACTAAGCTATGGAATCTTTTAATTTTTCTGGAATGCACACATTGAGGATAAATTTTTAGACATTCTCAATTACTTAGACCAATACAAAACAGTAAGGTTAATGCCGAGTCCAAGTCCGACTACTAATTTTACTGT
Organism: Pinctada fucata; assembly: GCA_028142955.1. Classification (NCBI taxonomy): domain Eukaryota; kingdom Metazoa; phylum Mollusca; class Bivalvia; order Pterioida; family Pteriidae; genus Pinctada; species Pinctada fucata. The sequence continues at coordinate 44,512,908 of AP027102.1, read as the reverse complement.
TACAGTCATTCTATATTTTGACCACAAAGAAAGAGATAAGTCGTCTCAGATTCATTTACACAAGTAAAATATACCATTGATGATCGTAAGAAACTCGTGTATTCAACTTCATTCTAATCATAATTTGGAGAAGAAAAAATAAAGCAAAATCGACGACGATTATTTTTTTTCACGTCTGCCACGACTGCAACTCCAAAGGTCATGCCTGTTGTTGCATGATGAATGGTTACATTATTTGCCCCTGGTCAAACCAACTACTGTCCTGTTCACTATATCCAGAGCACCCTGTTTTGGCGATTTATTCTGTGGTCTGAAGAATTTAATTTGCTATAATAATTTATATATTATTTCCGAGAATTGGCCTCCTTTAGCTGTTTTTAACTTCAACTAAAAAATACCCCATCAGCTGCCTTTAAACCGCAATGAAAAATATGAAAAAGAAAATGTCTATGGGAAGTTCCCATGTTAATTTCAAGCCGCCATATTGTTCTCCGTATCAACAATAGTAAACAGGGACGTCAAAGCCTCTGATGTCACTAATATAATTTCAGTGATTTTACTATAGAAAATCCCCGTAGACATTTTATTTTCTGTCCTATTTCTAACTAACTGACACACAGCCAAAACAAACGTATTTTCTGTTACGACTAAACGAGTACTATAATGTATGTTGATTTCTTTTTGGAAGATGACATATATTTTGGAGAAAACCCGGGAAAGTAAGGCCGGGTGCTCTGGAATTACTGAACAGCACAGTAATAACAGGTTACATTATTTGCACCTGATCAAACCAACTAATAACACAGCATCTTGACTGTTTGAATATTGATGTGTTGATCAAACTGTAGATTTCTTAACTTTGGTCGAACATTTAGGAGCGATTACTGTAGATCGATCTAGCTTCCAGCATTTTTAGCTCACCTCGACAAAGTTGAATGAGCTGATGCTATAGCCTATATTAATGATTAGTCTAGCTCAGTATCCGACAAAGTACTGATGCTTAACAGTAACCAAACTTTCACAAATGATTTATCTTAATGGCATGAAATTATATTATCAGTCAGGGGTCCAACTTAAAAAAGTTATAACTTTCCCAAGTAACTGGATTTTAGTATTTATAACTTAAACAAGTTATAACAGCAAACTTTGAACCTCAATAACTCCTCTGAGCATTTTTCTTATGAACTGAGCATTTGTAACTTAATAGATATTAAATTGGACAACCTCCTGGTAATTATCTCACTATCCAGTGCATGCTTTGTGGGTCTGGCACAAAGCTCTCAAAAATAGGGTTCTCTGGGGAATATTTCTGTAATTAAATCCTATTTACCAGCAACAGACAATCTCATTCCCAAGAAAATTAGGTCAGAAACATAGTGAAGACCTAGATGCATCTTCTGAATGTGAATATTAACAATGAATCACAATGCTTTGAATATAAAACATGTTTAAATCAAAAACACTGTTATAACTTGTTTAAGTTATTGGAGAAATTCTGAGGAAAATCTGCTTTTTTATTTGTAACTTATACAAGTTATAAACTAATGAACATAACTTGTATAAGTTATTACTGATGCAAGTTAATTAACTTCAAGAAGTTATTTAACTCATATAAGTTGGACCCCTGACTCATGATTATCATGCCTTGGAATGTAGCATCTGACCTACATTTTCCTTGATTTTGCTATATTGAGCAAATTATAAGTGCTACTTGACTACCAAACTTCCATATTTAATTTGATGTATTTTTATCAATCTTTCATAAAATTATCTTAACCTATACTTTTTCTGCTTGAGTGAATTTGCTTATAAACATGATAAAAGCCAAGATTGAGCAAAGCTGTACGGGTATGCATAGTATAATTAAGTGCTACATGTACCAAACTTGCATATTTGATGTACAATGTATCCGTGATCAAACTTAATATGAATCAAGGCAAAGCCTTTTGTGCGAGCGGAGAGAAAATAGATATGATTATATAAAATTAAAAAAAAATCTTTCTTCTTCATTTTGACTTATCTTACAAAACTTTCTATTTGATGATTGCCAAAAAGGTAGTATAAGGCGAGTGGAAACACGGAAGCATTTGTAAAATAGATCTAGACCAGCAGATGAACATTTTAAGGGGGGGGGCTTAAAAAATATGGTTCTTTAAAAATATGGTTCTTTATAATTCATTTTTATTTTGTAAGAATAATGTTTAGGCTAGCTGAAAATAAATTACTTAAGAACAAAAGAAAAAACAAACATATTCCGACTTCTGACAGTACGAAACCACCCGAGACGAGAAAAGCAATCAGAGCGAAACGTCTCGTTTAAACGTCGGTACCGGAAATGTCGGATTTCCCGTAGTTACGCCGCCTTGTTGATGCTTTATCGTTACCTGATTTACGAAAAATATTTTCAATAAATTTAACTTATTAACAAAAATTGAGTATAACATATACGTCTACTTGGAGTCAAAAAAAAATTTAAATGGCAATATCCAGCATCTCCGCAGCAACTCTGTCTGCGAGGGGACGAAAGTTTTTGAAAGCATAGTAGTACATTCTCATTCTTTGATTCAGCATATTTTCTCAATAAGATATGAGTATACGCGTTACCATAAGGGCGAGCTTCGCTCGCTATAATTCATAAAATGACCCAGGACCTACATTTTCTGCTTGAGTGATTTTGACTTTAAAATCCAATATTGATCAAAATTTCAAGTGCTGCATGGACCAAACTTGCATAATTTGGATGACAGATGTATATCTTTTATCAAACTTTCAAAAAATGACCTTGACCTACTTTTTTTCCGCTTGAGTGATTTTGCCTTTAAAAGCCATTATTGAGCAAAGTTTAAGTGCTATATGGACCAAACTTGCATATTGGATGTATCTTTGATCAAACTTTCATAAAATTACTTTGACTACTTTTTTTCCCGCTTGAGAGAAAAAGCCAATATACATGTACATGTATATTCTTGGAAATATATTTATAAATTGAATTTTGCTGCCGTGAGGTGAGCTTTGTAATTCATGATTACCTATATTTAATTATGATATAAACTTGCCACACAAAATTTCGATGAATTGATCTGTAGATAGCTACTTTTCAATTCTGCCTTGAAGCAAGTTGAAGTTAGATTTCATTTCTTTAGGTAATGACATAGGATGATTCCAATATTTGATGCCCTAGATAGGACCACTACTGCTAAGGTACTTGGTAGTGTGGTGGCTATCTATACCGTCGGAAGAGTTTCCCTCGGACTGTATAGGACACAGACCATCAAGCACAAAAACCGAGAACGGAAGGAGCAGGGATTGCTTGCCTGTCAGAAACTTGAGGAACATCTGAGACAAAATGGGGTACGTATGGGATACTAGGTTTTTCACATTTCTGAAAATAATTGAAATAGAAAAAAATCGTAAAATTTGTGAAAATTCATGATGCAACTATGAATACGATTTTGAATAGATTGTTACATTTTGTATAAGAATCAGTCTTCACGAAAACTCACTAGCTCGACGCTACCAAAAATTCCACCTGAGGCTATAATTAGAAATTTTCTATCAAACAATACAATCAACCAGTAGAATATATGTCTCTTGGGCTAGACTGGTTTAAAAAATAATTTTATGAAGACTTCAAGCAATGTAATTGATAACTCTTGAGATTTGCGAGTTGTGTTTGAAAATTAGACTTAGTCTTTAATGAATTACAACTTTAGAGCCAATATATACTCTCAGAAATTCTACATAATTATATATTGGACAATTTCAACCTAAATTTATAAGTGAATTTTTTTTTTTTTCCGTGATTGAATATTTCAGCCATCAAAAGATAGACAGATGGAAATCCTTGACTTGTCCTTTATTCAACTACAACAAAAACTACAGACAGGAGATGTGAAGGCTGTAGAGGTCGTACAAACATACCAGCTCAAGGTCAGTATGGCTTATTTGTAAAGAAAAAAATCTAAAATGAAAATTGTATTATGTATACCATACTATTCCATAAAAAGAAAAGTAAAAAATTGCAAAGACATACAAGTATGAACATGAAATTTTTCAAACAGCCATCCATTAAAATATGTGTCTGCGTAAGGTAGGCATGGTAGACTGACATTTCTCTCATACCCGCGTATGATTTACAGAGCAGGCCCAAGAGAATACAGCTATGTGAGCGACATCTGTATCACATATCACGTGACAGCTGTATCTCATATCACGTGATGCTATTGTTTTGATTGTTTGCGCTATTGTGATGTAATGATGTCATGATTTCAGCCCGCAAAACAGGTTTCCACCCACAGGGTCTCAAAATTTTGCAAAACCCTCGGCAAGCCTCAGGTTTTACATGATTTTGAGACCCCTCGGGTGAAGAAGACCATGAAAGAGTCTTGTACTATCAGCTGTCTATTATCTATTCAGTTGCTCTTTTTAGAGCTACAAGTCATCTTCGATATCAAAAGAGCATACCGACAAGTAATCCTACGTAGCTTTGATAATGTGATACCCTGAGGTCAAGCTGTCAATCAAATGGTTAGGGGAAAAGGGAACCAATCAGATCACTACTAGAGATTTTAACTCCATATTGGTTAGATAGAATAAAAAAAAAGTTACCTGTCCTTTTCCAAATGATATACATTCATATAAAGTTAAACTTGCGTTAGCAATACACTATGTTAAGAGACTTGTTATGTGACAAAGACTTTCATTTCCAAAGTAAACAATTTTCATGAAAATGACCCTGTATTTACAGACCACCTGTCTTATGTGTCCTTAATGTGACATTCCTTTTTAGGGTCTTTTGAAATGGATGTACTTCAAATGTATATTATTTTCAGGCACTTGAAGAAAACAGGCAAAGAAATTTCATAACTGAGCCCATACTGGAAGCTGAGGTTATAGTACAGTTCAAACAAAAATTTACATCAAATTTTTCATTATTTCTATAATTTTAATTATTTCTATAATTATTTCTATAATTATTTCTATAATTATGATTTTAAAAAAAGTACTGTCAAGTTAATCAGATTCTCTCTTTCATTTTTGTATCGCCTGCGAAGCATAGCCACACATTGGGATCACTTTGTCCGTCTGTCTGTCCATCTGTCTGTCTGTCACACTTAGATGTTACATCCTATAAAAGTGATTCCTGATTGTCACTATGTTTTGCAGGCGACACATGCATTCCTTGGAATGATTTTTAAATAAAGCATGTATTTACCAGAGAATCCACCTGAAATATTACATAAGTCACACTTATGCCCTCTCCATATAGGCATGGGCGTTGGAAAGAGACTTACAATCTCAGAAGAAAGGACTTCTACATGGGATACCAATAAGTGTAAAAGAAAGCTTTTTTTTAAAGGTACATGTGTATGTTATTTGCTTTATTGCATATAGATGTATGATTACACATGTTACAGAGAGAAAATATGTAATTATATTAAAAGTAGTAATTAAAATTAGCTGTAGTAATATTGGTCTTATACAGGATTTTCTGCCCAAACAATGCAAGAATGCAAACTAAGCCAATATCGACACAACTAAGCCAATATCGACAAAAGTACGCCAAATTATTGAAAAACTTGGCCAATATTGAAGTCACGTGATTAATGCGAAGTTCAAGCGATGAAAGCAAGATGGCACCATTGTTGTAAAGAAAATAGACGAGAAAAGCTTTGTGGTGTTGTTGATAAAGGAATATACTCATTTTAAAATAAGTGTTTTCCTAGTTATCTGAAGGATTGGCTTAGTTTGATATCATATTGGTCGAATTAATTAATAATATGCTCATTAATTAGTGTTTTCCCTACTGGCCTAGTTATTGCGCTGAGGTCTGTCGTATTTGCCTGAGGTGAAGCTCAAAGGCCAATACGACAGACCTCATGCAGTGCAATAACTAGGCCAATATGGAAAACACTAATTAATAACCCTATAGTATTAGCAGGTAAAAAAGTCCGTATTGCAGCATAGAGTTATGATCCATACGTACATGTATCTATGATTCATATACCAAAATGATTCTGTTAAAATATATACTTCAATCAACTTTATCATTCAACATGTTCCAAACATATAAAATCATTATCAAGTCTGGAATCCGTTGAATTATTGATCTCTCTATTTTAGGATTATGATTGTACCACTGGTATGTCATCGTATATAGACCAACCCAAGTCATATGATAATACACTAGTCCAGGTAAGCTAGCTTTCTTACGTGTATTTCCTCTGTACAGATTTGGTACATTTAGATGTATTTCATATTTTTCCAAAGAGTAGACAAAAATACGATGTCACATTGTTTGGCGATCGATATCTTTCACTATGACAACACAATGACACTATGACAACACCATGACACTATGACAACACAATGACAACACAATCACACTATGACACCACAATGACAACACAATCACACTATGACAACACAATGACAACACAATCACACTATGACAACACAATGACAATAAAATGACACTTTTTCAACACAATGACACTGACAACACAATGACACTATGACAACAAAATGACACTATGACAACACAATGACACTATGACAACACAATGACACTATGACAACACAATGACAGTTTTGACTTTATATGGACAATGCGTTATTCATGTAATCATGACTTTTCTGGTGACGTCACAATGTTTAAAGAATCTGTCAAATAATGATTTGTCAGCATCTAACCTTTAAATTGTTTTGTATGATATGGTCTATTGATATATATGGAAAGCCAAATTAACAGAAACTCAAATAATTAGAGAGCTCTTCAATTAATTAAAGAGCTCTTTAAAAGAATTAGAGAGCTCTTCAATTAATTATAGAGCTCTATAAAAGAATTGAAGAGCTCTCTAATTAAATTATAGAGCTCTTTAATTCTTACATTGCCAATTATTGTAATTAGAGAGCTCTTCAATTCTTTTACAGAGCTCTTCAATTCTTTTACAGAGCTCTGTAATTCAATTAAAGAGCTCTCTAATTCTTTTAGAGAGCTCTTCAATTGTATTAGAGAGCTCTTTAATTGTATTAGAGAGCTCTTTAAAACGGACATATCCATATTATAATTAAAGAGCTCTTTAAAAGAATTATAGAGCTCTTTAACTGAATTAATGCGCTCTGTAAAACAATTGAAGAGCTCTTCAATTGAATTAAAAAGCTCTATAATTACAAAAATTGGCTTTGTATGAATTAAAGAGCTCTGTAATTGTATTTAAGAGCTCTTCAATTCTTTTATAGAGCTCTGTAATTAATTGAAGAGCTCTTTAATTCTTTTAAAGAGCTCTTTAATTCACATATTTATTGCGCTCATTAAAAGAATTAAAGAGCTCTCTAGTTGTATTATTGAGCGCAATAAAACAATTATTGCCCTCTTTAACTCATTTATTGCGCTCAATAATAAAATTAGAGAGCTCTTTAATTCATTTATTGTGCTCAATAAATGATGCGAATTAAAGAGCTCTTTAAAAGAATTAGAGAGCTCTCTAATTGTTTAATGAGCGCAATAAATGAATTAAAGAGCGCAATAATAGAATTAAAGAGCTCTTTAATTGAATTATAGAGCTCTCTAATTCTTTTAAAGAGCTCTTCAATTAATTGAAGAGCTCTCTAATTATTTGAGTTTCTGTTAATTTGGCGTTCCATAGATATATCTTTTACATGTAGGTGTTATATATCCTTGTCAACTGCTCAATCAGTGAACGTTGATCCTACACGAATTAAGATTGAGCTACATCAGTTCGATCACCACTTCCAAATTAAACATCCACACCATGAATGATGTTGGATGGCAATATAATTGTATGAAAGAAATGCAGGAAATTCACAATTTTCCAACCCGAAGATACATGTATTTTCCATTTTATAACAGCTACTCTAAAAGGTAGCAGATTCCTGAGAAGACGAAATTCCTTTTAAATTTCCAATGTTTATAAACATGAAAAATGTACAGATTTTCTAAAAAAAATGTTCTTGTAACATTGATTTGTTTTGAAGGTGCTAAAGAAGCAGGGAGCTGTACCTTTTGTACGGACCAATGTACCACAGACGATGATGACGTATGAATGTTCAAATCCAATTTACGGCAGAACTAGTAATCCGCATGATAAGACAAGGGGCCCTGGTGGATCATCTGGGGGCGAGGGGGCTATCATTGGAGCAAAGGCTTCACTACTAGGTATGAGAAAAGGGCTAAGTTTAAGTAATCAGTAACAGGTATTTTTCAAGGTATACATAATTGTCAAAATATGGTAGAAATGCATATGATAATTATAATCCATACTTTATTCAAAAGAAGAAAAATAATCATATGCGATTACTAGATGCATACCTGTCAACTCTCCCGCCTTTTGCAGGAGACTCCTGCGTTTGAACCTTATCTCCCGCATTAGCATTCCTCCAGCGGGGGAGACTGAAAACTCCCGTGTTTCGATCCTATCACCCGATTCGTCCCTCGCTTCACATAACGTAAGAAAGATAACTCTAGTAGATTTAGCGACTTTCGTCCTTCATGCTTAAAATTAAAGTTTGTTTACAATGTGAACGATGCCGGTTGTTTGTATTACAATTAGTACACGGTGTTTATACATGTATGTATGGATGCCTAAGGGTAATTAATTAAGCTGTGAAAACAATTTAATTGATCATATATCGATTACTAGTACTGCGTTAACAATCTTTCAACCGTTTCAAAGAAAGAGAAATTAGAAAGATAAATTGTGTACAAAAAGTGTACAAATCGTTTACGGCAAGCTCAGTACGGCCCGAACATATATACTGTTATGAATAAAAAGATTATTCAAATTAACAATTGCATTGACTTTTCACCAGAAAAAGACCTACTAGCCACAGCAAAAGGTGCTGTACTCATGCACAATGAACAAATGCAGAACAAGAAGTAATAAAATACATTCAATGAATCATGTATTATGGAAATGATACATTTTCTTAGACTTGGTTAGGTATGGTTACATTCAATGACATTTTTTGAAAGGTGGTTCGCACCACATGTTGCAATTTATAAAAAAAAATGTCGCGAAAATGATTCACGCGCAATCTCCCTCTTTGTCAACTGCCAAAGAGGGAGATCTCCCTCTTTTGAAAAATTCAAAGTTGACAGGTATGTAGATGTAAGAAGAAAAATAATTATATGCGATTACTAGGTGTGGACATTGACAAGGAAATTCAAACCTTGTGTCTGTGATTTTCAATCCTCATAATGGTACTACATGTATTAGTTACTCAGTCATATGTCGACCTGGTACGGGATGATACCAGGTCACTAGGTTTTATACTGGACGAGGCAAAGCCATTAGTCTGGTATAAAACCTAGTGACCTTGTATCATCCCGTACCAGGTCACCAGATGACTAGGTAACAAATTTACCCCACCTATGACCTATTTTGATAATTTTCAATAATTAAGTGTTGGACATCATTATCTATTTACGCTATGACGTCAACATGAAGGATAACATAGTGACGTCACAAGGGGTCTGGTATAAAAGGCAAGGCACCCGGTATAAGATAAACCGTGACCGTTATTAGCCAATTGCTATCTGGGATTTTCAGACAAACTTGTCAGAGGTGGGATAAAAGCAAATCCCAGTCACTGGGGTCGGATTACCTTGTCAATAACCACACCCATAATTCTAATATTCATTAAAAAATACATTGTTTAATACACAAGATCGCAAATACAGTGCATGCAGCGTGTCCGTTCTGATTTTTCATTTAGTCACTTACCAAAACCATTGTTCAAAATTTGGGCACCCTTTTCTGCCCTAGTAAATTGACGACGTCATAACAATGGAGAACACTCGAAGAGTGCGCGAGAACATTCGTACAGTCTTCGTTAGAAGTATTTGCGATCTTCCGTATTATTATCATTGACAATTTTTTTAGGATTTGGTACGGACATTGGTGGTAGCGTGCGTATACCTGCCAACATGTGTGGATGTGCGGCTCTTAAACCTACTGTAGGCAGAATTAGGTAAATATCAAAGATGCATCGTAAATTTTATTCACGATTCTCAAATATCTAGGTACATGTACAAAAAGGCACGATTGGTTTGTATACAAAGAAATACAAATAAATACACATTTTGGATTGAGATTCAATATTTCAAGAAAAGTTTCTCATGGCAATGCATGGACACTAAAGGACATTTTTAGAAACAGCAAGATAATATAGGGTATTTTTAGCCCCAGGATGTTCATACTGACAACAGTGTTATTGAAAAGTAAAACATATATAGAAAACTTTTACTTTCAGAATTAATTTTACATTTTTATTATAAACTTTTTTTGTGTTCATTTCAAGAAATGTATATGTAACGATTGTACTTGACTTTTTCATTTTCTTAGCTGTCAGGGAACATTTGAACTAGGCAAAGGGCAAAAACTAGGTAAGGTTTAAAAAAAAAGATAAAGAGAAAGAATCTATGCTCATTGTATTAGCTAGCCGGTAGCAATAATTGTCTAACCCATTTTATAAAAAAAGTATAATTCTGAGGCCATGTAAAATAAATTCTATGTTTCTCAGATAATTGGGTCTTAAAAAGTGGCAAGTTAGTTAGGGTTTTTATTATGTTTTTATTTTTTGTTTTGTTTTTTTTTTTTCATAAAGAGTGCTCTTATTATTCATGTAAGGCAAAGAAGTCGTCTGTCCTTCCCACCCCCTCCCATTATTCATGTAAGGCAAAAAATCTTATGCTGCTCGTCTCTTATCTTATCAATCAACAGTTCATTTTGTATATTTTGCACAACAAAGTTAGTATTATGAAGCTATTTTTGTCTTATTGATATGGAATAAATTGTCAATAGACATGTACATGCCATTTAATGATTTGTTTCATTTCTATATTTAGTTCCCACTACAACTGGACCAATGGCCCAGGATGTTGATGGTATCGTCATGGCAATGAAAGCTATTCTAGTCCCTCAAATGTTTGAATTAGATCCATATTTACCTCCAATGCAGTTCAATGAAGAGGTTTGTACAATTTAGAAAAGGATTTAGGTCTCGCGGAACACCTGTCTCGTAATGTCGCTTTGGGGGAACGGGTGTTTTTTTTTTTTTTCCAATCTGTTGCCATGGCAACCAACTTATTTAACATTTTATATCTTAATATTCACAATACCCCCTCAAAGTACTACAACACATATAGACATTACTTTCTTCTAGCTTCCATGTGCCAGAACATTGAATGGAAACATACCCAAAATGACACTAAAATTATGCAAATTTGAGCAAAACCTACCCATTTTCAGGTCGCCATAGCTCAGGGAAAAAAAATTTCCCACAAAATATGGTTGCTATGTATCTCTAGATAAAATCTGAAACTTTCAAATGGTACCAAATTACATACCTCTTCCGTGATTCATTTTCTCACAAATTTATCATCTATGAACAAGACTGCTATTTTCCCTCCATATTTCTTACCTATTTTCAGTACATGGCCAAAACAGCAAACCGAAAGTAAGCCGGCTGCATGGGAGTTTCTACACAGTTTCGGATCTGTCTAAGATGCCTATTTTCAGCAGAAAATCCTCCCAAATTTATTTAAACTTTAAAAGTCAACATTTCCTATCATAATTTAAGACAACTTTAAGTTTTCTTAAAACAAGAATTTTGACAGTGGTCACTTTTTTTAAAAGTCGCTACATGGAAAAGTCTAGAGGTGTTCCGCGAGACCATAAACATGTCATTCCTCCCCCTTCGAAGATTTTTTTTGGCGAATATACTAGAATGTGAGGTTTTTCGAGTTAAACGCAACTATCCATTTTGTGTTGCGCATTTTAGTTTTGTCGCACTACTCTGCCGAAAGAACCATACCATGCGAATAGCCATATCACGCATTGCGGCAATAATGAAAGAAGTCATGAAATACAAAAGTCTTAAAATTTCATATGTTCATGTTATTGACTATCAGTCAAAGGAATGTAAATGATTGAAAAAGTCCAAAATGATGTTTTGATAAGCTGTTGCCATGGCAACGACAAAATTTTGTCGCTTCGGAGCTCGATAAACCGTTCCGTATAGTAGCCGAAGTGGAAAACACAGTTAACAGCAGTAATAAGGTTTGCAAGAAAATGGTTGCTATGGTAACAACAATTGTCAATATTTGACTATTTTCTACTAAATATACTATTTTTGTATACATAGATACTAAAAGTTTTCATATACATCTATAAATCATGCTGTAACAGTGGCTGACTGGGGCCATCTTGCCACAGGCTGAGTACCATTTCTTCACAAAATGAACTATGCACTATAGTACAATGAATTTTCATAACAATCAAAAAAATTTTGTTTTTAGCTTTACCATCCCAAACTTGGTATATTATGAAACAGCAGAGTCAAGACCTACAAACTATGTTAAGTGTTGCCATGGAAACCATTTTTGAAAATTTGGACCTATAGCGACAATGCGCTTATGGTCTCGCGGAACACCTGTCTCGTAATGTCGCTTTGGGGGAACGGGTGTTTTTTTTTTTTCCAATCTGTTGCCATGGCAACCAACTTATTTAACATTTTATATCTTAATATTCACAATACCCCCTCAAAGTACTACAACACATATAGACATTACTTTCTTCTAGCTTCCATGTGCCAGAACATTGAATGGAAACATACCCAAAATGACACTAAAATTATGCAAATTTGAGCAAAACCTACCCATTTTCAGGTCGCCATAGCTCAGGGAAAAAAATTTCCCACAAAATATGGTTGCTATGTATCTCTAGATAAAATCTGAAACTTTCAAATGGTACCAAATTACATACCTCTTCCGTGATTCATTTTCTCACAAATTTATCATCTATGAACAAGACTGCTATTTTCCCTCCATATTTCTTACCTATTTTCAGTACATGGCCAAAACAGCAAACCGAAAGTAAGCCGGCTGCATGGGAGTTTCTACACAGTTTCGGATCTGTCTAAGATGCCTATTTTCAGCAGAAAATCCTCCCAAATTTATTTAAACTTTAAAAGTCAACATTTCCTATCATAATTTAAGACAACTTTAAGTTTTCTTAAAACAAGAATTTTGACAGTGGTCACTTTTTTTAAAAGTCGCTACATGGAAAAGTCTAGAGGTGTTCCGCGAGACCATAAACATGTCATTCCTCCCCCTTCGAAGATTTTTTTTGGCGAATATACTAGAATGTGAGGTTTTTCGAGTTAAACGCAACTATCCATTTTGTGTTGCGCATTTTAGTTTTGTCGCACTACTCTGCCGAAAGAACCATACCATGCGAATAGCCATATCACGCATTGCGGCAATAATGAAAGAAGTCATGAAATACAAAAGTCTTAAAATTTCATATGTTCATGTTATTGACTATCAGTCAAAGGAATGTAAATGATTGAAAAAGTCCAAAATGATGTTTTGATAAGCTGTTGCCATGGCAACGACAAAATTTTGTCGCTTCGGAGCTCGATAAACCGTTCCGTATAGTAGCCGAAGTGGAAAACACAGTTAACAGCAGTAATAAGGTTTGCAAGAAAATGGTTGCTATGGTAACAACAATTGTCAATATTTGACTATTTTCTACTAAATATACTATTTTTGTATACATAGATACTAAAAGTTTTCATATACATCTATAAATCATGCTGTAACAGTGGCTGACTGGGGCCATCTTGCCACAGGCTGAGTACCATTTCTTCACAAAATGAACTATGCACTATAGTACAATGAATTTTCATAACAATCAAAAAATTTTTGTTTTTAGCTTTACCATCCCAAACTTGGTATATTATGAAACAGCAGAGTCAAGACCTACAAACTATGTTAAGTGTTGCCATGGAAACCATTTTTGAAAATTTGGACCTATAGCGACAATGCGCTTATGGTCTCGCGGAACACCTGTCTCGTAATGTCGCTTTGGGGGAACGGGTGTTTTTTTTTTTTTTCCAATCTGTTGCCATGGCAACCAACTTATTTAACATTTTATATCTTAATATTCACAATACCCCCTCAAAGTACTACAACACATATAGACATTACTTTCTTCTAGCTTCCATGTGCCAGAACATTGAATGGAAACATACCCAAAATGACACTAAAATTATGCAAATTTGAGCAAAACCTACCCATTTTCAGGTCGCCATAGCTCAGGGAAAAAAAATTTCCCACAAAATATGGTTGCTATGTATCTCTAGATAAAATCTGAAACTTTCAAATGGTACCAAATTACATACCTCTTCCGTGATTCATTTTCTCACAAATTTATCATCTATGAACAAGACTGCTATTTTCCCTCCATATTTCTTACCTATTTTCAGTACATGGCCAAAACAGCAAACCGAAAGTAAGCCGGCTGCATGGGAGTTTCTACACAGTTTCGGATCTGTCTAAGATGCCTATTTTCAGCAGAAAATCCTCCCAAATTTATTTAAACTTTAAAAGTCAACATTTCCTATCATAATTTAAGACAACTTTAAGTTTTCTTAAAACAAGAATTTTGACAGTGGTCACTTTTTTTAAAAGTCACTACATGGAAAAGTCTAGAGGTGTTCCGCGAGACCTTAAGGACATTGTCAGATACAATAGACCATTTTCCGATCTTGTAAGAAAGGTCAAAATGTCCGAGTTGGCATACTTTGGGTGTTGTTTTTCATTATGACGTCACTGTTAAAAGATGCAATTCCATTGAGACGTCACAAGAAAAAAGTGCACGAAAATTGCCAACCTTGGACACTTTTTGTCATTGTGTCAGCCATTATGCATTTCGGCAAGTGGTCTATTACAGCTAGCTCTCTTTTTTCCTCTTGTACTGCATATACAGAAGCCATAAACAGCCAATTGTGCCTCATATGAAATTCATGTGAAATTTACATGAACTTTACATAAAAGTTCACATGAATTTTATGTGAAATGAGCACGAAAATAAAAAGTACATGAAATTCATGTGAAGTTACTGACATGCATTTTATGTGAATTCAATTTAACATGGAGGTCACAAAGAAAAATTCATGTGAAATTCATATGTGGTAAATTTATGTGATGTGAAACATTTTTCACATAAATCTTTCGTGAAATTTATATGATTTTCACATGCACTTTCATGTGAAATATTTCATATGAATTTCATGTGAAGCACAATCGGTTGTGTAGGTTAATTTGTACACTGAAAAATAACTTCACATTCAGATGCATTTTCAGTTTATCAAAAAAAGTACATGTAGTAGTGGAGGAACATTTGCCAATGGGAAAATTGATGCAAATTGTTTTAATTTACTCTTTATATGAAAAGCTAAAATCATGAAAGGAATCTATTCATTGGATACTATGAAAAGCTGTATAGCATAAAATACAGAAATCCAATATTATAATCAACAATATATTGTATTGTACATGTAATTATTCTTTTTCATGATTTTCAGATGTATAGTAGTAAACGACCCCTTAGAATAGGATATTATATGAATGATGGTTATATAAATTCTGTGCCAGCCATGCATAGAGCAGTGGAGAAAGCCAAATCCATTTTAGAGGCCAAAGGTCACACGGTAGGTACAACTTAGACTTTTGTTTGTGTACACAGGGGTGCACTCATCTTCTCAAGACAAGTGTACGTAATACCTTACTCCCCCTTGTCGGATGTCATATACAAAACTGCGTCTCCGGTGAGTGTCGTAGTGGAGACTCATCAGTCCTAAAATTTGTTTAAATCACTAGCAATTAAAGTGTTTGTTAATGTGTTTGAATTATTTTACTCCCAAAATTACTTGTATATGAAAGTATAATATAATTTGGACTCTGATCTTGTCGTATATACATGTACTCTCAACTACGACACTCACTGGAGACACAGTTTTGTGTATGACATCCGACAAGGGGGAGTAAGGTATTATGTACACTTGTCTCGAGAAGATGGGGTGCACTTATCTATTCTGATATCAGATGAAAAGTAAATGAGATGTTTCCAAATACTACGGACTAGTGCATCTGAAATTCATAGAAATGATGGCATTAAAGCTAATGATACTTATTTTACACTAAGAATATTAGTTATTAGGTTTGTTACTGACCGTCTATGGAGATTTGTGCGTTTGATCAAGTCCATGGGCTTGATCAACCTGACAAATCTTCTGAACGGTCAGTATCAAATCTAATAACCGTTTTATTTTGTCAAGGACCAAAATCTGTGGCTGTTGTCTTTGCAAACCTGCTTGCCATTTGTTTACTTACATATACAGATTTGAAAAGGGGCGCTACTGCGATTTCCTCTTATACAGGCAAAGTCGTACCTGAAATATTATACATGTATTTTCAAAAGTGTTTTAACAGGAACTTTATTCTTAAAAAAAAAAAAACATGAAGGCAACATGGAATACTTTCAAGAAAATTTCATTTTTCACGACTTCTCTTTATTGTAACATTTGAATTCATTCCTATGGCAATGGTGGAATTACTGACAGTCTAGAGAACTTTTATAAAAGACTGCGTGAACGTGACACGATTTATGCACTCTGATTGGTTCTAATTAGTTAGAGACAAAATAATTTCTTTCTAGATACTCATCCAACAGAGGAAATATCCAATGCATGGATTATAAAAGATATGATCCATTATGGTGAAAAGGGTGACAATGTGAATAGAAACAATTGTTTTTTGTAAGTCCCATGTCACCCTTACTAAATTGCTTAGAATATTTCACTTTTTGATCATGCATTTAAAAGGTACTTTTGAGTTGATTTCACCGTTATTAAATGGGAATTAAGGCAATATATGATTAGTTGGAACCTCAGACAAAATGTTAATTGCCCTAGGCTAAATTTCAAGGGCTACATTTTGACTGAGAGTCCAACGAATAATATGTTGCCCTCATCCTCTATACAATTATTGACTTTTGATGAGGTCTACTCATGACTATACAGACCTGGTCAGGTATTGGTTGACCGTGGCCTAAGGCCGAGTTTAAGCAATGCCTGGCCAGGTCTGATAGTCACGAGTAGACCGACATCAAAAGTCATTAACTGCTTTATTAAATCATCAGGATTTTATTAACATTTGCATTGTAATGATATACGAAGTTAAAGATCTATAACACTACAAAAATCAGCGCATGCCCTGGTCACACATGCGCTAATCCCGAATAGACCGCTTTGGAGCGTTAGCGGTCAACTCACTCTGAGGCACACTCTATCAAACAGCGTCTCCACCAATCAGAAATAAGCAAAATCTGCAATAATTCCTGATCATTTAATAAATGCTACATGTATGCTTTAAAAGAGATGTTCAAAATATAAAATTAAAATCTTATTCAGTGTGTTTCTATGTACATGTATATCTGTCGACTTTACATGCATGTCAATAAAAACAAATTTTCTTATCTTTTCTGATCTAAAAATAGTTACCCTATAAAAATACTTAATATTCACTTGAAAATCAATCTACTTGAACTTTACCTGTATCCAGCAAAGTGTCCATATAATTATGTTAAACATGTGTTTAAAAAAAAATTACAAGTATGTTCAACAAATGTTTATATCATATGCTACGTACATGTATAAAAAACGATAAGATTACTGTAATTTTACTTACAGCTTGTGCAATACAAACCTCCTGACCAAGTACAGATGTTTCAACTTTACTTACTATCAACGTTTGGTGACGGAGGAATGACATTTTACGAAGCTTTGTAAGTAAAAAAATATTTCAGTCACTTCAATGAACATTCAATGATTAAATCAAGTATCTTTCTATGACAGTTTTCATCATTAGCAGTAATTAAAGAAACAATTCTGTAATCTGAAGAAATTCCACCCATATAGGCTAAAACAAGGCTTCACTGAAGGTTTTTTTTCTGTCGTTGTCACAACTTTCTCTTTGCTGATTTTTTTTATGAGGGTGAAAATACTGTAAACGTGGTTATTTTCGCTGATGGAAAATTTCGCGATTCTAACATCAAGACTTGTTTCATGGGGGAAATATTCGCGATAAAAATGTCTTTCCCATTGTAAGAATGCAGCAGGGATATTTTCGCATGGGGGAAATTTTCGATTCGTGAAAAACGCAAAAATTACCCCCACACAAAAATTTCCCCGTTTACAGTACTGTATTGAAAAATATACTGTATGAAATATTCTTTTAGTGCATATGTCCTCGGTCATATCCACTTCAGGACAATGAAGTTGGCTTAATATCTTTTAGAAATTAGAATAATTAGGGCCCCGCCACTAGGCGGGTGCCCTATAGTAATCACTCTGTCCGTCTGTCCGTCCGTCTGTCCGTCAGCAAAAACTTTAACATTGGCCATAACTTCTGCACTGTAAGAGGTAGAGCTTTTTTATTTTACATGAGTGTGCCTTGTGACAAGACCTTTCCGTTGGTACCAACATTTTTCATCATGTGACCTTGACCGTGACCTTTGACCTACATTTGAAAAACTTTAACATTGGCCATAATTATTGTACCGTAAGAGATGGGGCTTTGATATTTGACATATCAGGTACCAACATTTTTCATCATGTGACCTTGACCGTGACCTTTGACCTACATTTGAAAAACTTTAACATTGGCCATAACTATTGTACCGTAAAGGATGGGGCTTTGATATTTGACATATCACTCTGTCCGTCTGTCCGTCCGTCTGTCTGTCCATCTGTCCGTCTGTCCGTCAGCAAAAACTTTAACATTGGCCATAACTTTGTAAAAAATCGATGACATTGGAATACTGCATTGTATGTTTGCCTTTATTCCTCTGGCAGCAATTCTTTTGTTGCCAACCATGTTGACCTTGTTGCCTTCACATTCAACTTCTTAAAGAAGTGGCCGGCGGGGCCCTTTCTGACTTTGTCAGTGCTCTAGTTTGAAACTTTTTTCATCAAATCTTTTAGGAAAAACGATATCTTGGATCCAGATGTAAAGTTGACAATAAACAGTTTCGTGTGGCCTAAGATGTTCCGATACGTGATATCTCTACTGGCTGGCCTTGTTCATAGGGTATGTGTTTATAACTATTATCTCAACTATGAATTTCACTCTGAGCATAACTATGAGTATAAAAATGGATACAATGTTGGGTGTTTCACTATGAATTTGAGTTTCACTATGAATTTGATACACCTGTGAACTTAACTATGAGTATAACTATGATTTTACTTTAACATAACTATGAACTTAACTATGAGTATAACTATGATTTTACTTTAACATAACTATGAACTTAACTATGAGTATAACTATGATTTTACTTTAACATAACTATGAACTTAACCTTGAGTATAACTATGATTTTACTTTAACATAACTATGAACTTAACTATGAGTATAACTATGATTTTACTTTAACATAACTATGAACTTAACTATGAGTATAACTATGATTTTACTTTAACATAACTATGAACTTACATGTAACTATGAGTATAACTATGATTTTACTTTAACATATCTATGAACTTAACTTTGAGTATAACTATGATTTTACTTTAACATTTATCATTAGATTAACATTAATCTGTGAAGAAACGTAGAGTTTAATTTAAGAGTAATTACAATGAGTTTTACATGTACTTTGAGAAATGATCTCCAACATTTCTCATTCTCATTTATGTTATATGTAACATGCAATCTCATTGACTAACTGCTTCTTAAGTCAACAATTATTATATCACATTCTTAGCAACACAATGCCTAACAAAAGTCTAAGAAATAAAATGCTTCAAGTCCATCTCTTTGTTTATACTGAAAGATCTATAGTAATAGCTGACATGGCCTGTATGAGGAGCAGGGTTCACAGCAATCTTGAAAAGTCAGGGAAATTGGCTTTCTTTTCAGGGTCAGGGAATTTTAGAATTTGGTCGGTGAAAAATGAAAATTCATAAAAGTCAGGGAAAAATTATTTCAGAGCTGAAAAAATATTATTAAGATTTTAAGAATTTTTCTGGCTATGGCAGTCTTCAAGTATTAAATGAAATTAAATGTTAAAGGTCTCATAAGAATACTTTCATGTTGATTTATTAAAATATTGAAAAATAAACATAAAGCAATCAGAACAAAAAAAGAAATAGCAGATTAGATGGCTAATGGGGAGGTCAGGGGGCTGTTTAAATGTTTGACAGTTTTGGTCAGTGAAAAACATGAATTGGTCGGTGAAAAGTCAGGGATAAGTCAGATGAATTTTGTTCACCAGGAGTGCTGGCAACCCTGAAGAGGCCATTATCTCTACTTTGCTTACAGATACTAATTAACTTATGACTTTTCTGAGGATCTCTGTCTTCAAGAAATAATTTTTTCATCCTCATACGCGTATGAAACTCATGTTCCGATTACTGTTAATAAAGATACACAGGAATTTAAATATGTGTACACTATGCTTGCTTGTTACTCAATATTTGAATATCTACATGTATGTGAATTTCAGGATCGCTTGGCAAAAATCCTCGTACAGTCACTGGGGGGTCATAGGTAATTATCATTAAAGGTAACTCTATCTGTGACTGATGCTTGATTCCTTTTACACGCCTAATGAAAGATTTTGTGGAAATTGTAATACAAATTTATCTTCCAAATGGCTTTATTCCTTAAACTGTTTGTTCCTCTTAACTGAAGACCTGTCTATACTTGCAGTTTCAGCACATTTGTTTTGCAGTTTTTTAAGCGAATAGCTTTAAGAGATCACCTGAATTTTTTCACACTAGAGAGCCCCAATTCTGTATAATTTGTAGCATGAACCAATCAAATCACAGGAATTCACATCGTGTGACGTATGAAGTCTTCTGAAAGAGAAGGGTCACTGCTGCTTTGAAATGTGTAAACAGTATAACTCTGTTTATGTCGTGTTACTTATTGTCGGCTTCCTGAAGCTGGACACACTAGGGATGTTTTTTACTTCCGCATATACTTCGAAGATGTAGCATACGAGCAATCTACCTGTTCTAATGACAGGAAGCAAGCTGTCGACGGAAACGACAGACTGCAAACGAAGATAACGTCATGTTAATTTCTAATTGGAGGATTCCTGGACCGACTTTGAGAACAAAAAGGTTCGATATATGTGTTCAGTACTTCAGTCGTACGATTTTTGTATTTGTATATGGATATATTTCTTCTGTCCTTATTTCTTTTCCTTACAATGCGTTCGTTTTCTTTATTTATTTTATCCGATCCTGCATATGAGTCCCACTTTTAGTGCAAGCTTCCTTTGGCGCGCTAATTAATATGCAGGAATGTTCCATTCATGGATACGTCCAGGGTCGTATATAGAAAAATTCCTGATACGTCTACTATTTAGCCCCCCCCCCCCCCCCCCCCTTCCGCGAAAGAGATTGGTTCCTTGCCACCTAAAAATGATAGCTGACGCCGGCCGATGACAATCTTTTTTTTTTAACGCCAGTACAAGTTTGTAGCATCGGGATATAAACATGTGTTGTCTATAAACGTGAGATAAAAATAGAACAATGCACATGCGTGGATCCATACCTCGGGGAGGGGACCAAAGCAGTATTAACTAATTTTAAGTAGCTGTACTTTCCTGTTGGATCGAAAATTGAATATGTGGATGTGAAGTAAGAGAGAAATAGGGAATACAACATGTACAACGACAATTCATCATGAACGAATTTTGTTACGGGAGAGGTCATAATTGAAAATCCAACGTTAAAAAATCTTCGTTCATTATTACACCATATCATTTTCTAGAAACTTTATAAAACTGAAAAAATATATATACCCAGGTACAATGTACATATACATTTTTTGTATTAAAAAGATTACCTTCTCATTCCGCTCGCCGGTTTGAAGGATAAAACTGTAATAATTTTTTCTTTTTATCATTGTTCTTTTAGACACAAGTAATTCTGTATTTTTTAAAATTTTCGAGCTTGTCACCCTTGCCAGTTTTCATAATAATTTTCAGAAAGAAAATAAAAAAAAAAATTAGAACCACTTCGCGTTGCATGCACCTGTCTGGTCATCCCCATGGAGAAGATACGGCTTAGTTGTTTATAATAAAAAGCTCTTTCATGTGTTACATTACGACTACCTCACGACGTGCATATGCGTATACTTTTAAAATTTACATTTACAAATGTATTTACTGAACATCGCCCATTTCTAGGAATTGAGGCATTCCAAACCACACTGAAGAATATGTAAAGGTTTTCAGGTTTTAGATTGGAAATGGAAGAAGAATTTTAGCGTGTTAGACATTATCAAGGACGTACAAACATAATGAAAAAACTATAGGCCTTGAATGCATTTTAATCTTTTTTAGAAATTGAACTCATTACATTGCCGGTATATAATCCCCCTCTCTCTGTCTTCATGATCTGCCTAGGGTTGAGTCGGCCCCGGGTCCATGGCAGCCGCTGATATCAGTGGTGGATTCAGATGGGGGGGGTGCGGAGGGGGCGTCCGCCCCCGGCACTGGCCCAAAATTTTCCAAAAAACCCTACATTTTTGCCCATTTTCAGTAAAAAACGGCAAAATTCGCCCTTTGACCCCCTGGCATAGGGGGCGCTGGATCCGCCACTGGATATAGTTCTGCATAGGGCTCCATGGCACTCTCGATCTAATCGGGTAAACTCATTTGATTATCCAGTTATGTATTAACAGCCTTTTCCAATGAAAGGCAATTTATTTATTCATTTGATCTTTGGAAAATTCAAGGAGTATTAATTCAACGGAAGATACTAGTATTTGTTAAAGACCTCAGATTGCTCAACAACCCACTTCCCCTTCAACTTGACTCACCTGCACTATTCCATTAGTCAACCCTCTGGGTCGGCCACTAGAAGTATTGACTCTTTGGAAAATGCAAGTTCGAGAACTGTGTTCTTTTAATTCTAATGAAATCTTTATGGATTTGCATTTCAGTATTATTGTATATTTTCATAAACTTGTCTACGAAGGAAAGGTTGATTACATACATAATAAATGATACATATAGTGATATTTAAGCTATCCGCTTTCAGTACCTTCAGTGCTTTGATTTTTACATCTAATCAATGTTCTTCACTTGTGGTGCTTGATTTTTGGCTGGATTGTAAAGCAATTCCGGTCTATAGATTAATGATGTCCATCTGTCTGTCCTCTGTCGTCAACATTTTGGTTGAAGCAAAATCTAAAGAACTGTATAATGATAAGACCTTTCAGTTTATGCCATAACATTTGACCTAGTGACCTTGACCTTGGACTTTGACATATTTCAAGACTTTGGTTAAAGTTTCTGGTTGAAGCAAAATCTAAGGAACTGTATGCAATAGAAACTTTATATCATACATGTGGGTTGTCTATGACAATATCTTTCAATTTATGCCATAACATTTGACCTAGTGACTTTGACCTTGGACTTTGACCTAGTTAAAGATTTTGGTTAAAGTTTCTGGTTGAAGCAAAATCTAATAAACTGTATGCAATAGAAACCTTATACATGTAGGTTGCCCATGACAAGACCTTTCAATTTCTGGCGACCTTGACCTTGGACTTTGACCAAGGTAAAGATTTTGGTTAAAGTTTCTGGTTGTAGCAAAATCTAAGGAACTTTATACAGTAGAAACTTTATATCATACATGTAGGTTGCCTTTGACAAGACCTTTCAATTTATGTTGTTACATTTGACCTAGTGACCTTGACCCAGTTAGTGACAAAAACTTACTTTGCAATCCCGCCATACCGTCTTTAGCGGTGTATTTTTTAGTTAATGATTTGTTGTAAAATCTTGTTAATGACATTTTAGAGAGACTGGTCGACTAGGGGAGTGTGCAGTGTCAACTCAACATTAACAAAGACAAATATTTGTGATTAAGATATACTTATTAGATTGGTCTTGATTTCTGTGCATCATATTTTCATATTATGTAATGAAAGAAAGTTTTCAATACGTTTTTGCAATTTGTCAATTTTTGGCACTTCTCATGTTGTCATTCTCACTAAACACTGTTTTTAGTCCATGATTTCATCATCACTTTTCCAAGAATAAATGGGTCTGTGACTGCATTTCCCATAGACAGAAAAATGATGAAAATTTAGGAAATTATTTTATATTATTTATTAAGACTTTGAAATTCGGAGTACAGCATTTTCTAATAGGTAGAGGATATTTGTGTCTGAAGTGTAGATTTGCATGATTATGCCGTATTACCAGAAATTTTTGGGAATATGAAATTTCGCAATTTTAAGGTAAATTAGGGTGTCTTCATTTTGGCAAGTACAATTTTTCGCGATTCCTAAATTATAAACATATATGAATGCATGATGTGACTGTTTTATTATACCTTTTTATTTTTTGAATTTTTTTTTTCTATCATAAGAATACACTCCATTCTGTTCTCTTAACATTTAATCAGAAAAATTGAATGTACAATAAGAACAAAATGTAACTGATATAAAAATTATGATATACCTTATCAAACATAATTTTTCACAAGAACATATTTTCAGGATTCCAAAACGCTTGTGAATACAACGAAAATTAGTATCTTGCGAAAATTTCTAGTAATAAAGTATTTTATTCAACTGATAAATATATACATGTAACTGTGTTCCTCAAAAATGATGAATTTAATCGGTTTTTGAAAGTATTTACTGAATACTTTTCATTCAGAATCCAGCTGTTATGGATAAGTTACCTTTAAATGCACAAGTTTGTTTCATATTGTAAAAAAATATGTACTTAATTTTTTTTATAATATCAATATTATAAAGTACAGTGTACTTATATTATTTCATATACTCAGAATTGGTCATTTATTTGATTTTTTTTTATTTTTTCATAATATTTTTTACAATTCAGATAGAATTGGCTGCAAAATTTGTTGCAATGCATGTCTGGAGAAGTTTTTACATACAATGTATTGTTTTGAAAGTAAGATTCCTGAAAATCGTGACTGCAAAGAATAAGCATAAAACTTCATTGTTCTTTTAAGCCTTTTCTAATTTTCTTTGCAAATTTTTTTTCTATGTGTATGATTTGGATGTTACAACCCCGACTGCGCATGCATTGAAAAAGTCAACGGCATTTTGAGTCACATTATTTCAAATATCTTCACTTTTTCTATCCCATGGATGCAAATTTTGCTTAAATCGTCAAAGGAATTTATAAAAGCTACTTAACAATCTTCTTTTCCTATCCCTTCAGCTATTCTTGTGTATGTGAGATGTTTTATCACGTTTTGTGACAAATTAATATGTTTAAATTAACCAGAAATTTGCCTTGCAGCATTATGATTCATTTTGTATAAAAAATATAAATTAGCTTTTAGCATTTTGCACTTGTGTTTGGCTTGAATTTTCATGTCTTTCATAATATTCAAATTTCAAAATGAGGAAACCATTCTATATATATATATATAACTCATGCATTTATAACTTGAGCATGGCTAGATTCTGTGTATTAGTAAATGTAATTTTAAGTTATTATCAATCTTTAAAATAAATCTGCGTATATACATGTATGAAACTATGTATTCCTATCATTTTCTGATTTTTTCTAGTTTTGCTTATACATGTTTATTATTAATAGCATTATCTATCAAACAAAATTTGATTAGCACTTAAACACATGATAAGAACAATGGGATGGCAATCTCATATGAGGTCTTTTCATTCCCTTTTCATTTGGGACGCTATCTGACGTAAATTGACTGCGACGTCAAAAAATTCTATGGGAACAAGCATAAAATTCAGGGAATACATGCTTCAAATGTGACATATCTAAAGGAATTTCATCACTTCATACTGCGTTACGTCAGATACATTTGTACCGTAACAAGAGGGAAGTAACTCTGTATATGAAAAAGACGGGATATATTTCAATTGTTCTAGGATGCTCAAAGTAAGGGAAATTAACCATTGGCTGACCAAGCAAACAATTTCCACCGTGAGGCATCTTAAAACATTTATTATCAGATCAGATCAAAATTCCAAGTCTTAGAACTTATTTGAAAATCCAATTTGAGACGGACGGTATCTGACTGAAAGCCATTATGACATCACAAAGCCATTATGACATCACAAAGCCATTATGACATCACAAAGCCACTTTAACATCACAAAGCCATTATGACATCACAAAGCCATTATGACATTACAAAGTCATTATGACATCTCAAAGCCATTATGACATCACAAAGCCATTATGACATCACAAAGTCATTATGACATCACAAAGCCACTATAACATCACAAAGCCATTATGACATCACAAAGCCTTTATGACATCACAAAGCCATTATGACATCACAAAATTTGTTTGGTAAAATCAACTTTTTGAAATCATTTCCCCGAGTTCATTGTTGGTTCCCCAAAAAAATTGATGATGTGTCATTAAGTCTACGTCAGATACTGTCCCAAACAGGAAGTAAATGTGATTATCATAATTACTGTACATAATGCTAGTCTATCTACATACTTATCTTTTGTTAATTATTATTTTCAGTTCTGTATTTGATTACATGAGGCATGCAGAAAACATAGATGTGAGTTTTATTGAATCAGATATACCTGACTGCAGTACAAAATAATACCATGGGTCATAGCTATTTACTGAACTCAAAATATATAGGAATATAGGTATCTCTCATACTGAAATACAGGAGAAATATAGGAATTTTTCAAGAAAAATACTAGGATTATTATAGGACTTTTTCGAACTTCAAAACAAATATCAGACAATATATTTGCCTCCCAGTATCCTTTTATTTGTTGTACAATCTTCAACATTTCGTAAATCCCAATATGGAGTACATGAACATTGTATATTACAGAGTTGGAGAAGGTTGGCAAAGCAAACTGAAATTTTTTTTATGATACTTTTGTCAGAAATTGCTGTAAATTACATTTTGTTCATGATTGAGTTTTCAATGAAGCAGCCAAAAACTGGAAAAGCAATTTTTTGGACAATTGGGCCCGAGATGTAGGATTTATAGGACAAATTTCTCAAATACAGGACTTCAATAGGTTCCTATATTTTTTATAGGAATTAAAGGACAACTATGACCCATGTAATACCAACCTTAGTGTAATTTTCAATGTTACGTCAATGCATGATTTTTCACGCAGTGTGCAGTGTCATACACTTAATAATGACAGTGTGCAGTGTCATACACTTAACAATGATTTCGCCACAAACATTTTTTCCCTATACATGTACCAGGAAACTGTTTTTGGAAAAATGACAATTTTGATAGTTTCAAGTCATAAAGTGATCTGTAATACTGTTATTGAGTGGTATAACAAATAAAGTCTTTACTTGCATCCAATTAAAGTAAATCTTTTTTCCATCCAATTACAGGAAATATTTTTCTAAGTTGAATAGTTTGCGTGGAATTAAGTTAAAAAATGTTCTCACGAAGTTTTTACATGAGTTAGTAAAATTTGAAATATGGATTATTATATCTACTTTTAAAAATATTAAAACAGTTTTTAACTCATTTTATTCTTTGATACTAGTTTACATATTGAAAGATTTTTTCAGGCATATAAGCAGAAAACCATCCAATCATGGAGAGACCTCAAACTTGATGCAATAATTTGTCCCGGTTTTGCCTTCCCAGCTGTACCTCACAAAAAAGTATTTAATGTTCTGGGTAAGTCAATCAGCATAAGGATTCTAATTTTAATGATAAAGATTTAGATTTACGATTCTGATCTTAGTGATGAACGATCTAGATTTAAGGAGGAAGAAATAATTATAAGACAGCATTTGAAGGAAAGGTATACTGCCATCAATAAATTAGTATACACCATTTCTGTTCATGTTGCTGTTAGAAAATGAACAGTTTCAAATCAATTGCTGTTTAAAATTTGAAGATGAACCGTATACATGTAGAACTCATTTGTAACAAATTTAACTCAATTGTATAAAAATGACAATTTTTGAAAGAAAATTATGCTGATGAAAAAAGTTTCTATATGCTTAATTATTGTTATCACAATTTTGAAATATGTGACTATACAATTATTATGAATCTCTCGATAACAAAATATGTCATATACATGTATGCAATTTCAGGAGGTGTTACCTACACGACGTTCTTTAACCTTGTGAACTTTCCAGCTGGGTCATTAACTGTTACCAAGGTAACCAAGGAAGATGAAGACAATATGGCTGACTATCCACGCAGGACAATGTACGAGAAAAGTATCCATGAGGTACTAAATCAAAGACATATTTTTACTTACCACATTTCACAAATGAATTTCTCTTAGTCAAAAAGAGAAAGGTGTGTATTTACTTTGAGCAAGTTTATGGCTTTTATGTCAAATTCTATTACTAATTTTGAAAAGGGGTAGGGCCACGAAGCCCCTAAAACGGCCCTGCAATTTTCCTTAAAATTAAACTTGATAATGAATAATAATAATAATACTTGATATATCACTTGAAATATAATTAATGTTTCCCGCTTTTAATAAAAAGAACATATAACGGACCGAAGCACTATAGGAAGACTTATGACATCATCAAGTGACATCATTTTGACGTTATTGACAGAATATGGTCAAAAATGCTCAAAAATGTGTCTTTCGTGGAGAATTTGGACGTGGCCACATTCGTCGAGAAACATAAAACTTTCATGACAAGAAGATATAATTGTTATCGTTCATTTGTAAATTTTTCATGTTTCTCCATGCATGTGGCCAATGCTTATTTGAAAGAAACATGTAGGTTTTGGAGCAATTTGACAGAAAATGGCCAATTTTTGGGTTTTCACAGGGCTCATAGTTGCTGATACATGCATTATTTACAAAATCTAAACTCATATTTTAGTAAAGAAGATAACAAAGTATCAAGTCACAAAAAATATTCAACCAACTCAAATGTTAAGAAACAGGTCTGATTTAGGGGTTTCGTGGCCCTACCCCTTTGTTGGAAGAATGACTTTTATCAATTCAAAGTGGATGCCATTTTATTCTGAATTGGTGGGAAGGGGGTTGGCACTTAAAAGTACATTCTGACCTTCAGTTGCCGGAAAATAAACTGTATTAACTGTTCTGCCTGCATGTCCAGTTACTGGGGTAGCTCAGTATCAGACAAAGTATATGACTGATGCGACAGTACACAAACTTGTACATGTGTGCTGCAGTGAACCCATGATGCTGCATCTGACCTACATTTTCTGCTTCAGTGACTTGGTTAAGAAATTTTGTGTAGCTCAGTATATTACAAAGTACTGATGTTACAGAAGCCAAACTTGCATGTGATTCATCTTGGGATACTGGAAGGGGCCCATGCGTCAGATTCAGCATCTGTCCTACATTTTCCGCTTGAGTGATTTTACATTTAAAATTCAATATTAGGCAAAGTATAAGTGATACATGTGCCAAACTTGCATATTGGATGTATCTTTCATCTAACTTTCATAAAATGACATTGACCCAATTTTTCTGCTTGAATGATTTAGCTTTTAAAAGCCAATGTATCTTTGAGCGAACTTTTATAAAATGACATTGACCTACTTTTTCTGCTTGGGTGACTTTGACTTTTTAAAACCAATTTACAAAATAAAAATGTTTTGATTGGATTTTGCTTCCATGATAACATGCTGCCACATTAGGTGAACTTTGAAATATTTGATTACTTGTGTTTTCAAAAGTGTTGACACAACAATTTGAATGCTACAAAATTTAGACAAACAGCCAGTAAAATTAATGCTTTTTATGTACAAAGTAAACCCTCTACCAATGAATATACCTTAACTTGAAAAGAAATTAGAATGAGAATAATTGACCCTTCCGATCACGGAAAAAAAAATGCAAAATTTTGTGACGTCACAATGCTTTTACCTCGGACTAACAAGCTTTGAATCTCGGTCAAACATCGAAATTGCATATTGCGATGTCATGGAATTTCTCAAATTTTTCCCGCACTGGGAAGGGTTAATTTGTCTTACATGTCATGTTTATTTTCAGGTAATGAAAGGTTCTACAGGATTACCTTGTAATGTGCAGTGTGTAGCTCTACCGTATAAAGAAGAACTTGTATTACGGCTAATGAAGGAGATAGAAGATGGAATAAAGAAAGGAACAGATCCATAAATGTTGTGAGCTTTATAAGCTATAAGTAAAGTTCTAAGCCTGTGATATACATGTAGAATTGACCCTTCCGATTGGGGGAAAAATAAAGCCTGTGTTTGTGAAACACAAATGCCCCCAGTGGCATCTTTGTTAGCATAAACACTATTTTCTGTTAAGTACATGTACGAGGGTTGTCCCAGAAAAACGTAGACATTGCTCACTATTCCTTTATTTAGCGTTAAATCTAAACAAGATTTTCCCAGATGTGAATTTAAGTAGCTGGAAAGCATAAAATGTTAATGGTGTTGAAATTCGCCATTAATATTAAAAATTCAATAATTATTAGAAGAGCGGTTGGGCCGCACCGGAGCAGTCCGAAATTCTCATTCGCCAAAAAAGAATCGATAATAAAACCTGTTTAATACTTATCAATGCATGTATAAATAGTGCTAAAAGTCTAATCAACAGAAAGAACTGATTTTAGCGGGTACATACATGCTAAATTTTCGTGAATGACGTATTAAACAATTTAATTATGAAGGAATGTATAAAGCAATCCCTCATCGATCATTCAAAAGATGGCGACGTCAAGTTTATTAGCGGAGCAGTAAATAGTACTAAGATATTGTGTTGATCGTGGATTGACCCCTTTTTAGACAAAGTAAGAAATGAAAACATCAGAAAAGTATGGAAATGTTTGCAGAGTATTAGTATACATGTATGTACAAGAGATTTGCCGACGAATTGACAGACAAAACTAAACAAGGGCACAAGGAGAGGGGCGATAAATTTGGCGAGAAACGTTATTGATGAATCAGATAAAGAAATAGAAGAGGGGGTCCATATAAGTAAATTTACTATGCAGAAAATCCTGTAAAGTGGATTCAATATATATCTCGTTTCTGCTCAATGAGTGCCAAAGTCTATTATCAAATATATGAGATGAATTTATGAGTTGCTTCCTTTCGGCATATTCTTAACCGCAGTCGCTGGAATCCATGACGTTACATATCATGCGCCGGTGGACGTCACCCTACATCTTTATTTCTTCTATAAAAACTTACCTATTGAAGATAAATTATTGATTTTTCATGTACAGAAGCCGATTTGTATGTCAAATTTATCAGTGCAAAGTTTATATAAATGCAGCCCTTTACAACTTTCTTATTGCCGATGTCTACAATTTTCTTGGACAACCCTCGTATGTGAAAGGTCAAGGTCATGGTCACAGGTTTAAAGGTCAAAGGTCAAGGTCAGGAGGTAAAAAAATTGGTATCAATGGAAAGGTCTTGTCACAATGAATACACATGTGAAATATGAAAGCCCTATCACTTACCATTAAAAAGTTATGCCCATTGTTAAAGTTTTTTGAAAAGTAGGTCAATGGTCAAGGTCAAGGTAACAAGGTCAAAACTTTTGGTATCAATGGAAAGGTCTTGTCACAAGGAATACACATGTGAAATATGAAAGCCCTATCACTTACCGTTAAAAAGTTATGCCCATTGTTAAAGTTTTTTGAAAAGTAGGTCAATGGTCAAGGTCAAGGTAACAAGGTCAAAACTTTTGGTATCAATGGAAAGGTCTTGTCACAAGGAATACACATGTGAAATATGAAAGCCCTATCACTTCCCATTCAAAAGTTATGTCCAATGTTAAAGTTTTTCGGACAAACAGACAGACAAACAGAGGGACAGGCCAAAAACTATATGTCCCCGAATCTTTGATTCCGGGGGCATAAAAAAATGCAAAATATCGAGACGTCACAATGCTTTTACCTCGGACAAACAAGCTTCGAACCTCGGTCAAACATCGAAATTGCGGGATTTCTCAAATTTTACCCGCGTTCGGAAGGGTCAATTGTTATAACTGCAACGTGTGAAATCTAGTATTTAGATTGTAAGAGATATTTTAACCAGATTTAAAACTGTGAACTGGATAAATCAGCAGTGGAGATAAATGATTCAGTGTTCAAATAATTAAAAATAATTTTCTTATCTCGAACTTCGAAGATGTTCATATACATGTACCTCAATAGAGTCGGAATGAAAACGAATGTGCATGTATTTGTATTCCTAATGTCCAATTTCATTATGATAAATTATTCATGAAAAGATTGTAATTGATATATATTTTGGAATGTATATTAAGGATATGATTTATGAAAAATGCGAAATGCAATATTTGAATTATATTAATTTATTACTATAATTATTTATTATCAATGATAATGAAATAAAAAATCAAAAATGTTACTGTTTGTTGGCCTTTCCTACATCTTTTTACCAATCTTCTTTTCATCATGGCCCATTGACCCACTATGTCAGGACACTTTGTTAAGCCATGTCAAAAGTTGCTATTATGATGTGCTCTAACCAGCTCTCTTCGGAAACTGCATAGTACATGTATCAAATATATGCACATGTATTTTTGTATTTGCCCTTGAAAGATACATGTATATTAAAGGCCGACGTTGGGAACCACTCGGTCTTAAATAGTTATACCTGAGTGACATAAGCTTGATAGGCGTGGTATACCGTCTTTGAAGACAACGCCATCTGCGAGCGGCGTGTTACATCAAAGACAAACCGACAAGTAATCCTTTATTATGCTAATGACATACCCGAGTCTCATCTTGTTTAAGCTGTCAATCTTTTGATTGACAGGGGTAAAAGGATTAAAGGGAACCAATCAGATACCAATAAGAGATGTTAACCCTATAGCAGTCAGTGAGGAAATGACAGACAAATTTATCTGTCCCCTTATATAGTCCCCCGTCGGCCTTTAAGTACTTTGGTATAAGGTTGTCTGTCTATCTGTCTGTTTGTCTGTCCCCATTTCTTGTGGGTGAGATACATGTATATACGAAACTGTACGATGTCAAGGTCAAAGAAGACATTAATAGTCATGACATGTTGACATTTTTTAAAAAGTCACACTTGCGTTTGATTACCATCATACAATGCATATGTAAAATAATGATCGGATGATGTCTATTAGACCAATGCTGTATTATAGAAGGTTTATATAAAGAAGAGACATCATGATAATTTGGTTCAAATGGCCATAGTAGAAAGGTCAAGGTCAAAGAATGATTTGACTCCACTAATTGTCTGATTTAATTACATTTGTAACTATGAGCTGGGCAAGAGGATGAAATCATGTCCAAGTCAGAATTAAGGTTACACGTGTAGGCTTAATGTTGCTTTTAGGAGTACATGTAATGTTAAATGTAAACAGTAACAATCACTTTGGTTCTTTTGTTTGTACATGTATTTTACCTGAAAAGAAATCTCAAAAGCATCTGAATTAGCTAGTTTTTCAAATACAAATAAGTTTTACTACGGTATTGAGACAGAATGATTGCAAAACATGACATATTTAATTCACAGGTGTATGATGCATCTATGTTGAATAATACGGAGAACACGATGCAATTTTTTTAACATAAATGGAAGACGCCATGCGTATTGGTACATGTATTATAAATTTAATTCTTTATTTTTTAAGGTAAAACTCAATTAGTACAAAACTATTCTCCCTTGAGGCCTTCAACAAACAAATAAATAGCTAAAATATTTACAATATAAACACAAGCATGATGCAATTCAGATTATTCCATCATGTATATACAATGTACGTTGTTTTCTCGTAATGTCATCGGCGGTCATATTGGAGGAAAATCTCAAAATGGTTAAACAGAAAAAAGAAACATTCTTTTCAAAAAATAAATGGTACAATTTTTAAAACTGATGTGATCACTATGATGAGGAGGTCACAGGAGATCTGTGCAATAAGAAAGGAGTATACATTTATATAGTAAAGTGGCTCCCTAAAATCAACTTCTCCAAAATTAAATTTTGTTGTTATTTTTTGTGGAGAATTAAGTATAAATATCTACATTTTGAGAAATATAAAACTATTAAAAGTCATTCGAGTCATAAAAACAACTTGCTTTCTAAGACATTGTACATTTTGCATAAATATTATGAAAACCGGTGACTTTGCCAATTTTACACAAAAAATAGCATAATTCTGGATTATTTTCATTGAGATATCTTGATCATTTTTTTTATGCCCCCGGAATCAAAGATTCGGGGGCATGTAGTTTTTGGCCTGTCCGTCTGTTTGTCTGTTTATCTGTTTGTCTGTTTGTCTGTTTGTCTGTCTGTTTGTCCGAAAAACTTTAATATTGGACATAACTTTTGATAGGGAAGTGATAGGGCTTTCATATTTCACATGTGTATTCCTTGTGACAAGACCTATCCATTGATACCAAAATTTTTGACCTCGTGACCTTGACCTTGACCTTTGACCTACTTTTCAAAAACTTATACATTGGGCATAACTTTTGAATGGGAAGTGATAGGGCTTTCATATTTCACATGTGTATTCCTTGTGACAAGACCTTTCCATTGATACCAAAATTTTTGACCTCGTGACCTCGACCTTTGACCTTTGACCTACTTTTCAAAAACTTTAACAATGGGCATAACTTTTGAATGGGAAGTGATAGAGCTTTCATATTTCACATGTGTATTCCTTGTGACAAGACCTTTCCATTGATACCAAAATTTTTGACCTCGTGACCTTGACTTTAACCTTTGACCTACTTTTCAAAAACTAACATTGGGCGTAACTTTTGAATGGGAAGTGATAGGGCTTTCATATTTCACATGTGTATTCCTTGTGACAAGACCTTTCCATTGATACTAAAATTTTTGACCTCGTGACCTTGACCTTGACCTTTGACCTACTTTTCAAAAACTTTAACATTTGGCATAACTTTTGAATTGGAAGTGATAGGGCTTTCATATTTCACATGTGTATTCCTTGTGATAAGACCTTTCCATTGATACCAAAATTTTTGACCTCGTGACCTCGACCTTTGACCTTTTAACCCAGTGACTTCACATACATGTACTTAACAGAAAATAGTGTTCATACTAACAAAGATGCCACTGGGGGCATTCGTGTTTCACAAACACAGGCTTTATTTTTTTGCATGCATTTAAAGTCGTGCAAAGGTAAAAAAATATCAAAATAAAAAAGATGTTCAAAAGCTACCTAATAAGAAGTTAAGCCCCAAAGTGACATTTTTCCAGAAAGGAGTATATATGGTTTATATAGTAAAGTGGCCCCCTAAAATCAACTTCGGATCTCCATTATCAAATTTTGTAGCTATTTTTAGAGAGTTAAACATCTATATTTTAAGAAATCTAGTCATAGACACTACCTCTCGCATTCTAAGACATTGTATATGTTGCCTAAATATCATGAAAACTAGTTGTGATTTTGTCTATTTTTCACGAAAAATAGCATAATTATTATTTTCATTGAGATAACATCGAGCGGGATCTTGAACAACTTTTTCCTTCTATATGCACGTAAAGACGTGCAAATGTAACAACATATCAAAATATAAAAGTTGTTCAGAAGCCCGCTCTATACTAGCTAATAGGAAGTTTGTCGAAAATAGGCCCCAAAATGACGTTTTTTTCCAGAAATTTGGCCAAATATACCATTTTTGATGCTCTAATTCTAAGAAATTGAGAAAGGAAATTTAAGGATATGTATCATTTCATAAATAGCCTATATTGTAGAATAAATATTGGCACAAATTCATTTCTTTATGTAAATTTAAGATTTTGCCCCAAAAGGGGGCCATTTTTCTATGTAAGCCATATATAGTCCTTTGGCGAAATATACCATTTTTGAAGTCAAAATTCTAATAAATTGAGAAAGGAAGTTAAAGGATAAGTAGCCTACATTGTATATTGGCACAATTTCATTTCTCTATGTAAAGATTTTGGCAAAATTCCAATCTTGTCTCCTATCATCCAGAAGGTATACAACTCTATATCTCCAGGTGGAGATAACTCTATTTTTATGTGAACAGAAAACCATATCACATACCGTATGGCTGTCGTACTATTTTATTTTTCAGCAATATGTTTCTGTCAACACAGTGTCAGACACCTGAGATTTCGACAAACTAAGCTTTCATCTGACTGTGGAAAAAGCTGCTAGGATCATGTTTCATTTCATTGTCATCAGAAAGTGACAAAATCCAATCTCTAAAGTGTTTCAATATTTTCTTGATCTTGGACAAAATTCCTTGTTTCTCATTCTCGATGTCGTCCCTTACTTGACGCCTAGAGATCGTCTGCTTAGCTGCCGGTTGTTCCGTGTGTCTCTGGGCTACGTCAGCCGATGTTATACCTCCTTGCACGTGCGATTTCTCGTCACATGCTACTTCTGTATCAGTGGCGGCCCTACTATTACCATCTTTGTCTTTGTTTTTCACATTCATATGAGACTGCATGACCTTCTCGACGCATTGATAATTAAAGTTTTGGAAGAATTTCCCGCCATTTTGGTCCACCAGATTGTCTATCACACCGAGTAGGCTTCTCACGTGCTTCTCGTCCCTAAAACCTTCGTCCGAAATATTCAGCGGAAGCATTCTCTCGCTGGTCATTTTGAATACGGAATACAACAACTGAGCATGCTCACTACCTCTATTTCCTCTTTTCTCTTTGTTAGTCATGTATTTCTCGGTCTCTTCCCGGTTGATCTCGCCTTTATACGTATAGACCATTATCATGTACTTGAACAAATCATTGCCGAAATATTTATGAAGAATTTCGACCGTTTCCTTTTCCTCGTCCGTAAATCGGTCCGGTCGACGCACCATTAGTACAGAATGTGGTCCCGGCGATGTTAAACCGTAGCATTTCGCAATTTCTGTCAGAATTTCGTCTTTGCTATGTTTGGTATCGAACAATCCCGGCGTATCGACCACAAGTATCGTACGACCAAATCGTTCACAGCGATACGATTGACATTTTGTCGTCACGGAATCGGGGGAGGGTTCCGATTCAAATTCTTTTCTACCGATGATGACGTTTCCCAATGCACTTTTTCCTACTCCTGTTTTTCCGATCAGTAAGATCCGTAATTCATTTGCAATGATGGTATCTGTAAAGGAAAGAAATACGACATTCAAAGGATGTGATCGAAAACTTCGGTGATATCTTTTTACTTTTCTTTAATGCTTATCATAAAATTTTAAATTTGATTAAGTTCTGCGAAAAAAAAATCACTCGGCCAATAATCGATGGGCTTTATCGCAAAAAAAAGTATCTCAGAACAACTGAATGACATCATAACTTTTTAGTTCATTAAGGAATCATTATAATATTTTTTTGGTTGATCGAGGTATCAACACCAAAAATTGAGAGAAAACTGCATCGTGCGCGTAGCGCAAGATGCATAAGTTTTCTCTCAATTTTTGGTGTTGATACCTCGATCAACCAAAAAAATATTACATTGATTACTTATCATTTCATTTCGTCGCTTTTCAATGTTTATTTGCAGCTTTGACATTGTGTTGCTAACGACATTGCTTATGACGTTGCCAGGCGCGTGCTTCCGTTTTGTATTGATACAGGTATCAACAAAATTTCTCGGCCAATCAGAATCGTCGTTTCTTAATGATAACAATGGAAATTAAATGATTTAGTGATCGTACGAGTACATGTGCGTACTAATTATGCTAATACGAAAACACTTCATAGTACTTTTGATCATCACTTTCAATCTATAACTTACCTCCTTCCCATGAAAAATCGTCTATAGATGTGTAAAATCCAGTTGCTGCCATGTTTTGTATACAGCATTGAGAAATGACAACAATTTTTTTTTCACAAGAAACATGCGCAATCAAGCTGTTAATGAAGGATTCTTTTTTGGGTGTTGTCGTGGATACATGCCGGTTTGTATGGCGGTGTCAGTTACTTAGAATATCCATTTTACCTTTAATGTGAAAGTGGCTCTAGTAATCAAAAGAAATTAATGGATGATATCATCTACAGACTTGAGCCTGCATTATTTTTTATATAGTTTAATAGTGAATACTGACAAACTGTGAATACAGGACGCCATAGAGGGCGTAAACCGACAACCACCTGCACTTTTTAAAACTTGGTTTTTGTGGTCATCTTACAGTGAGCAGGCTATTATACACAAAAATTATGCCTTATTCGGGATCTCTGGGTAAACGGAAAAGTGGGAGGGTTAAGCACACGTAATCCGGATATTTACATCATTGGCCTCTAACGTGGCAGATGGCCGTGATAAGTCGGCACGGATTGCTCATTGGTCTCGTTTGTTTAGTGTAGTCTTTTGTGTTTTGATGTTGTTTGTCTTTTTTGCGTCTCTTTCTGTGCCTCCTGTTTTCTCATGGGGTGTGTCGGTATTTTGTTGTTGTCTCTTTTGTGTCTCTTTCTCATGGAGTGTGTCGGTGTTTTGTTGTGTCGGTTGTTGTGTTGTTTCAGTGTTTTGTTGTGTCGGTGTTTTGTTGTGCCGGTTGTTTTGTTGTGTCGGTGTTTTGTTGTGCCGGTGTTTTGTTGTGCCGGTTGTTTCAATCGAGTCTTGTTGGAGATCCCCTCCTCTCTTTCATATTCGTTGTTCTTTTGTCCATGTTTTGTATGTATCTCTGGAGCTTTTGCCCATGTTTTGTATGTATCTCTGGAGCTTTTGCCCATGTTTTGTATGTATATATCTCTGGAGCTTTTGCCCATGTTTTGTATGTATCTCTGGAGCTTTTGTCCATGTTTTGTATGTATTTCTGGAGCTTTTGCCCATGTTTTGTATGTATCTCTGGAGCTTTTGCCCATGTTTTGTATGTATCTCTGGAGCTTTTGTCCATGTTTTGTATGTAACTCTGGAGCTTTTGCCCATGTTATGTATGTATCTCTGGAGCTTTTGCCCATGTTTTGTATTTATCTCTGGAGCTTTTGCCCATGTTTTGTATGTATCTCTGGAGCTTTTGCCCATGTTATGTATGTATCTCTGGAGCTTTTGCCCATGTTTTGTATGTATCTCTGGAGCTTTTGCCCATGTTTTGTATGTATCTCTGGCCCATGTTTTGTATGTATCTCTGGAGCTTTTACCCATGTTTTGTATGTATCTCTGGAGCTTTTGCCCATATGTTTTGTATGTATCTCTGGCCCATGTTTTGTATGTATCTCTGGAGCTTTTGCCCATGTTTTGTATGTATCTCTGGAGCTTTTCAGTTTCTAGATACAGACTGCGCCATGTGTACTGTTCAGGATAACCACCCGATTTACTCTCCGTCCCTGTTTACCTTTCTAAATGAACCAAAAAAAAAGAATGCATTATATATTGTGTTGGATCAGTAGAAGGGTGAACACTTTTTTCACTTTTTCACTTGCCGCGTTACTCTCCGTCCCTGTTCACTTTTCTAATGAATATTACTGAATATTTAAGAAATGGCTGTCTTACTTTGGGTGTTCATGGTACGTAGTATAATTCTGGTTGGTCACGTGCAAATTCCGTGAATCGCGAAGCGATTCTCGGAAAATTTGCACGTGACCAACCAGAATTATTACATGAATGACCCCCCCCCCCCCCCCCCAAAAAAAAAAGAAAAAAAAAGAATGCATTACATTGTGTTGGACCAGTTGAAGGGAGAACTTTTTTCACTTGCCGCGTTTAACAGTAAAACGAATGCTTATTTAAGGAATGAGTGTCTTATTTTGGGTGTTTATGGTTTATAATTCTGGTTCGTCAGGTGCAAATTTCATGAGCCGCGAAGCGGTTCTATTATCTGGTGAACATGTACTGTAATTGTATATATGATATCATTTCCAAACAGGTTGTATATGATGAAGATTTGCCATGGAGTCTTGTAGTAGAACATTCCCTCCGCTCTCTGTTCGGCACAAGTATTTGACTAAATAAGGACAATGTTTGAAACTTTGCTTTTGGTAAAAAAAAATTAATTAAAAATGATAAAAACTACTAAATTTCGCTAAGCGATATTTTTGCTGCGAATATTGGTCTTATCCACAATTGTTAATTATAAAAGGAAGGACTAATTAAACAGTACTGCGTTATTATAGTGTAAAAAAGTAGTCTGTCCGGTGTTCACACTATACAAAAAGCTGATATCAAAACGTAAAAGAGGCAATTTACCATGATTTTATAATCCATCCACCTAAAATCCTTTGAATTCATATCTTTGTACGGTCGACATACATTGTATAAAAATGTGATGTGATAAGTTCTGTCCATATGTATAAGCATCAATATTAAATAACAATACAATTGTATATTTACATTTACATCTACCTGTGAAATAATGGACTTTGACAAATTTCTGCGTCATTGTGAATATATACTATATATAGGGGATTTCTGTTCTATTTTTATTTCGTATATAAGATTAACTATCAGTTTCATCACACTGCCGGTCCAGTTTATAAACCTCGTACTTCCCAGCCTCAGGTAAAAAGATCATAGAAACATGAATTGAAATTCGGGTACTTTCGTGGACCTCTATGTTCTTGATATATTATAGTTTTTTTTATTCTATTCTCCATTATCTACAAGTATATCATTTAAACTGCTGTTAATGCTGAGTTGCTTGAAAGAAAGTAACATGCGCGGAGCTAGTTTTTTTTCAAAAAAGAGGAGAGGGGATGGATGGGTTTCCGCCTATGATTATAAGAAATTTAAATCATAATTGAAAGGTAGAAACGGGGATTATTGACAAATTTTAAAGGGACACATCTTCAGATGAAACTTTTATTATGTGATGCCGGTTGTTCATCTGTCCGTCCGTCTAACTTGAAGATCTTTTGTGAGATATTTTGCTACGCTTTATAATTTGTTTTGTGCATTATGACTGAACCATAATATTTTCAAATTTAAACATTTTTTCGTCATTCCACTGAATTTATACCGTGAGGAATATTGAATATGGTCATAACCTGAATATTTACACTTCCCCCAAAAGGATGAAAGTTTTTTAGAAGATGTCACATCAATTTCGTTCGTAAAGTTATACTGGATTCGAAAGTTGCAAGGTCATTTTCCTAATGTATGAGAATTGGAATGATATACGAGTGACTTTTGAATTTTAATGAGGATTTAATATACATAAATCGAATTTTGAGTAGTAAATAATCAATATCACTAGTATTTTGGTTTCTCCATCAGTGATTTTCTTCAATATAAATCTGAAGTTTGTTAGATACGTCGTTTGTAAAAATTCAATTGAAATCGAGTTTATTATACAAGTAAGTTTCAGCTTCTTTCAATAGCCATTCAGAAATCTCCGATCGACCATGTAAATTTGCGCTGGTTTTTAATGCGCCGATGCGCTAATTTATCCTTTGACAAATGTAACACGCAGTGAATTATGGACAGTGGAGAAAATAGGATTCTCCCTTTAAAACTTTAATGTTAATTGAAAAGTGGATTTTACCTTCATCAAGTTAAATATGCGAGTATATATTCACCATATATCAGGTGTAAATAATTCAAGTTTTCAAATTCGAAATATTGTGCATTGGTTTGTAATTTAATTTGACAGAGGACATAAAATGGAAACAGTTGCATCTATAGACAACCAGATAACTGATTCAGGTGCAAAGTCACCAGTCTTGCCGTTTAATTTAGGACAAAACTGCTCTTGGCGTTACGCTGCTTGCACTGAACTTTATTTGCCCGTTCGTTGTCGAAAAGAGGGATGTAAAGACGGCACCAGAAGATGTGGCGCTCTGTGTTGGAAAGCATTGCAGAAAAGCAGAAGGTATGAAAGTCAAAACTGTGGATATCAATATTGGTCGTCTGCACTTATTTGCAGACGTCTGATCCAGTCAGCGCCTTCTAGAAAGCGAAAATTCATAAATATGCCAACGAATCAGGGTGAGCATAGTTTGACGACTACAATATTGGAATTGGGAGAAAGGTCAAAAACGTCGCCAGACTTGAAGAAAAGACAAAAATCTCAGCATAGGCTTTCTGTTTTTCAAGTCCTACAAGCCCAGTCGTTGAGGACAAATGGAAAAGACAAAGGCAGACGATCAAGTAGTATCTGTAAGACACCTTCAATAACTATAACAAGACAAGACAGATCCGTTACATCATTAGGAGACACAAATTCTCTAGAAAATGTTGACCCGCTGCAACAACTTCGGGACTTTCATGAGAGGAGACCGAGTGTAATGCAGAGGAGGGCAAGTGTAGTACAAAGAGAAGAAAGTACATTCCTAACCCGACTTAGAAAAAGTATAAGTATCGATATCCAAGATCCTGGATACGGGCGTCATAGAGGGCCTGTAAGTTCTTTGTTCATTTAACTATCTTTTACTATGAACATGTAGTTTAGTTCATTGTCTGTCCGATTTCCTCGTGGCAAATATTTGAATGATTATAGAACAGACTCCTATTCATGAAATAATTATTTTCATAATACGACTTTAAAAAGTACTGAACTTGTTTCAGCTGTTGAATTTATGAAGGAAAAAATATAAGTTGAATAAAAAAAATGTTGACCTTTACTTAAAAAAAAACCTTCGTCTGCTTCGGTCTCACAGTCTTTATTTTATTTATCTATTTATTTTCATTCATTTATTTATTATTTATTTTTATTTATTTATTCTATTTTATTATTTTATTTTTATTTATTTATTTTTTATTTATTTATTTTTTTTTTTTTTTTTGCGAAAAAAATTTGGTTTCTTCTTCATAGTCTCTTTTTCTTGCAACAGGTATTCGAAAAGTTTCGTCGAATTGCACAAGGTATCCGACTTCTAATACGATGGTTCCGCATCATCATTGAAATAAGTGACGAAAAGACAACACGGACGGCCACTGAGGAACAGTGGTATACATTATACACAAGCCAGGAAGCCCGTAAACTCGCCTTCAATAAATCCATGTTCGCTCGAGAGAGGGTAATATTGACTTTTAAAAGATTCAGAAACCAGCATACTAGCTTTCAACATGCCTGTTCGCTCAAGATAGAAAATAACTATAAACTACAATTTCCATAACAACAACTAGTCACAACAACAACAACAACTAGTCACAACAACAACAACTAGTCACAACAACAACAACAACTAGTCACAACAACAACAACTAGTCACAACAACAACAACTAGTCACAACAACAACTAGTCACAACAACAACAACAACTAGTCACAACAACAACTAGTCACAACAACAACTAGTCACAACAACAACTAGTCACAACAACAACAACTAGTCACAACAACAAGTCACAACAACAACAACTAGTCACAACAACAACAACAACAACAACTAGTCATAACTATAACATGTTACAACAAAAACGACAAGCCACGTGTGCAAAAAACGACAAACAACAACATACCACAACTATTTACCACAGCAAGAACGACAAGCAACAATGACGACTTAAGCTACAATTTAAAACAATATACAACATCAAAAAGCTGCTGTAGAAAATGTATGTTGGTAGAGAGTCCTGAAAGAGGCTAAGATATATCCTTAATTCATACTTCAAATTCATTAGCGTCATTTAAGAGGAGATGAATTTTCAGCATGGACCAGCCATGCACGTTTCGGCTATTTAACCCTCGTCAGTCATCAAACAATGAAATCTAGCCAAAATCTATGACAATGATGTTCAAAATATACCGAAAGACGTAGCATGATGGCTGGGATATGATGCTACATGATCCAGGTTTCAGAAATTTGAGAAAATTTTGAAAACATACATTTTCGAATGCGTTTATAGAAACGACCAATGTATATTGGTAAAACTTGGCTACAATTGTGCCCTCGTCCTCACCAAGTAGTACAAATGTTAAACGTCTTCAACTTCTAAACTGTACTAAAACTTCTTGACACAAAAAGAATAGATCGAGAACAGTCGAGGATAAAAGTTCAAGGGTTGTCGATGTATCATATAAACAATTCCTTTCGGTTTATTCGATTCGAACTTTTTTTAATTCTTTCAAATTAAATACAGGCTTTTGCTCGAGTGCCTTTTTGGGCGATCAAGATATTTGAATGCACTCCAGAGGAGAGATCTGAGGCTGATTGCAGGCGGATCCACGCACTTCTCAGGGGCCTGAAAAGCTTTGATAAATTCACGGAGCGGATCCAACTTTACATGTGCCGTTCCTTCCGTTATCAATGGTATGAAAGAGATCTAACTTTCATTCCAAATGTAAGAAACCTTCTGTACACCTATTCTGGAAGAAGTTTGCTGTATTCAAATATTCTGTAAAGCATTTTCTTCCAATATATCAAAGTATTCGTGAAAGAAGAA
Organism: Pinctada fucata; assembly: GCA_028142955.1. Classification (NCBI taxonomy): domain Eukaryota; kingdom Metazoa; phylum Mollusca; class Bivalvia; order Pterioida; family Pteriidae; genus Pinctada; species Pinctada fucata. The sequence continues at coordinate 44,468,799 of AP027102.1, read as the reverse complement.
TCAGCAAAAACAGAAAAGCAATGTTTTGATTTAATTACCAGATTCAAACCTACAATTTTTTTATGATATGAAACAAAAGAAGTCAATTTCAACTAACCCTCTTATTGCAGTGTTGAACCGGGACGTGTCATTCTAAGGAAAGGTCATGTCGGTTTTAACTTTTACTTCATCTACTCTGGTAGTGTCTTTGTCAATATTCAGGACATTAATATAGAAGGAAAGAAATTCGAAAAGACCGAAACTATTCTTGCTAGAGGCGATTCTTTCGGGGTAAGTTCTTTCTTTGGCATTTTGTTTTTACATGTACATGTACCTATTAATGCCCGTTTGTGTGGGTACTATTCTCTCGCAGTGTTGCGTTTGGAAGTAAGAGTGTCCGAGCGTCAGCGTTGGTTTTAAAAAATGCATCACACGCGGTAGCATTTAAAAAAATACGAGGAAGTGGCGACACCTTCATTGTATATAGCGCATTATTCCCCAAGCGACGTAACTGTGTAAAGCAAAAAGCAATAGTGCCCGTCGCACTATTCTCGAATTACTCTCTCATAGTCCCCGCGTGCTCAACCAATGGAATTCCAGGGATTTATAATGTGATGCACTAATATAATACGCTTTCGCCATGTTCGCTGTGAAAAAAAATACGTTACAAGACAACGTTGCAGTGACCCCTTACGTAAGAATTACAATACACAAAAACACCTTTGTCACAAAAAAAAAACAACAAATACAAGAAACACGACAACCGATTACTGAATCGAAGTTTTTTGTAGATGGCGCCACTGAGATTGAAATAAATCAAAGCTTAAAAGCCCCTATCACTCTTTTTCGTATCAGCTACGTAAGAGGAGTATTTTTGCCAAAATTCTTTACGCAAGAGAAACGAAAGGTCTGCCACGTATTTCGTCCTTCTCAGAAGTCCAAGGCGTAAGTGCGACGTTTATACGGCGTAAGAGGCGTTTCTATCACGTATGAGCAGCGTATCAATGCGTCCTACCATCGCGTACGTGCGGCGTTCGGCACGTGCGTGTGACGTTCAATGCGTTTCTACTGCGTAAGTACGACGTTGGTGCTACGTAGTCTTCTTATTGGCGACGTTTCTGTTGCGTTGCCGTGGCGTTCACGTTCGTATGAAAAAATTCTTTGGTTGCCAAATATTATTTCTCTCGATTTACCACTCAAAATAATATGAACACAAAAAGGGTAAAGGGTACTGTCAAAGTGCCTTTTGAAATTAGCGCATACTTTATTTAGACTCAGTTCGCTATATGAAATAAAGCTGCTTGGTTGATCTAGTGGAAGTTTGTAATTATATGGTATACTTTATCTTCATTAATTCTTAATAGGTTCAAAACTTAATTTTCCCTCTAGATTTTTATCATGTGTTCATAAAAACATAGCAAATACACCTTTTACGCCGAGGTGGAATGAGCGATACTCCTTTAACGTAGCAGATACTCATACAACGCAACACCAACGTAGCTCTTACGTAGCAGGAATGAAAAGAACGTAGTTTGTACGCCATGCATACGCAGGAGTATATCGAAGAAACGAAAAATAAGAAATTGAAACTTGTAACATACGTAGTAGATAAGAAAAGAACGCCGCGGGTACGAATTAGCAACGCCTTGTACGTAGCACGTACGCCATAGGGATATCGCTTGCGTTTGTGATTCGTTCGTACTGCGTAGTAAGAGTATTAGCGACGTTTCTGCTACGTTGCTACTGCGCGTCGTTCGTTTGCACTGCGTTCGTGCTACGTAAACACGGCGTATGGAAGCTGCTACGTATGTGCTACGTAATTTTAGGTGCGAACTTTAAAAAAACGTGGCACTCTTTCGTATCAAGAGATCATGCTACGTTTCAAAGAGTACTCGCTACGTAAGCTGGCGTTGCTACTGCGTTCCTTTCTTACTGCCACGTATCCTGATATGTCGTATATACGTGGGTCGATACGTAAAAGTGTGATAGGGGTTTTAAAACTAGATCTTTCATATTTTCAGGAACTAGCATTGTTACAGGATATACGCCGTACAGCCAGCATCACGTGTAGAGAACGATGTGAAATGCTGGTAGTGGACAAGGAAACATTCGCTAAAGTCTGTCCCAGTATCTTTGACGAGGAACTGAAACATAAAGAACAATTCCTCAGGTACTATTGCCACAGGAAAGGTCGTTTTCTTTGTCTTCATCGTCATCTCCTTCATCTATCTTCATTTAATCCTTTATCTCAGATGATAAAATCCTCTTGCATGCAGGGTATATTTGTTACTAGCCCACAAACTCTGTATACCAATATGTCAATACCAAAAAAAAAAAAAAAAAAAAAAGACAGAATAAGAAAAATAAAATCGGGGTGAAAATTTCGAGAGTCTTTTCAAGAATTGAAAGGTGTCATACAGGAAAAAATGATTTCTGATTCGAAGCAATGATTGTTAGTCGATCATATTCTGTACAGTGCATATTTCTGTTACAGCGGACTCCCTCTGTTTAGTGCTACATACTGGACTCGGGAAATGCTCAAATTGCTGTGTACAGAGGCACATATACAAGAGGTAGTTTTTCAAAAAATGTTGTAATAACGTCATAATGATTATATTGTTCGTATCGAAGAAAATTTGCTTATCTAAACAATATTTTACATGTATCTACCAAATTTTGACAATTTTATTCACTTGAATATTAATTTGCATGGTGGAAAAATTGTTGACAGCAGCATTTTTTTTTTTTTCATTTTGAATTACTAGCCTGCACGTGCCCTTTCGAAACCCTTTCTAGAAAGTGATGTCCACTGTGTTAATAAATTAATGTTACAATAGCTCTTAGCAGTGAAAATATATTTAAATTTTCTTTGGCTCTGAGTCCATCCTACCTTGGATTAACCGGAAATTCTAATTTAAACCAAGTGGCGACATCTATAATTATTGATTCACAGTGCGCATGCGCTGTCCAAAAGCGTTTGGTGAAAGCAACTTGCATAATTTTAATGGATTTTAACAAATGCCAAAGGGTCACATCTCCTGGAAATAATTACTTATTCAAAATTTTGCGAAGTATAGGTTTCATATTTCTTCTTTTGATGTATGATATGACATGTTATCTCAGTATGCACGTTGTTTGCTAGTGCCAGAATGAATCTAAAAAAAGAAAACCTCTGTATATGACATGCAGTAAGGAAGAGTTGCTCAAAGATCGATATAATGATAAAAAAAACTTTCTAAGTATGCAAATTTTATTTATTTCAAATTCAACAAAAACAAGATATTAATTGGCACATTCGTTGTTATTTTCTCCAATTTCCATCCTCCTTCTACCAATAGTAATCTTCTCCATAAAGATCCACGGTCTCAATATCTGGCTTCAGGTCTCTGTACTTATCTTCACCATCATCTTCCTCTCTTTCTTTCTTCCTCTTCAGTTTCCGTTCACGTGCCTTGTCCTGTAGTCTGATTTTATCCCTCTCGTTTCTGATTATTTCGTTCCTTCTGTGTGTTGCGGTCATCTGCTTCAACTCAATATCCCTGGTCTTTTGAGCTGGAATTTAGGTAAAACTTTAATTATGGTATATATCCATGTTCTCATTTGGCACATTGGCGACATTTTCCGTTTCCGCCTGAGACTGCGTTAGTTTTGCAGAGTTGGCGTCGCTTGTATCCTTGTATGAGAGATGGATTCAATATCTTTATTCAAAAGAGTTCACATTAATTATTCTGAAATGATAAGATGCTCTGAGAAGAACATAAAACTTTTTATCCAAGCAAAAAGGGGTGCATGATATAGTTTTTTTTTATTCAAAGTGATTGTTAATAATACCTTTCATATTGTCCTCGTTCCTCACGGCCAGTTTCTTCATTTGGTCAAGACTCAGTCCTTCCAGTTCACTGGGGTCACATTGGTCCAGCCCCACGTGTAATTTCTTCATCTCCCTCTCTATGTTCGTCCTCATACGTTTCTCCCTAGCTGCCTTTTCTTTCTTTTCCCGGTTCCCTCTTGCATTGTCCAGTTTTTGTTTTATATGCAAGGAAAGTGCAGCTACAAAGAGATGGAATGAAATTCAATTAGCATCATCTTTGAAATTTATTCATACCTATGTAATATAAGAAAGTGAATATACTCTTTAGGCTTTGACAAAATACGCACATGACACATGCATAGCATTGCGCTGATCTATGGATCCTCCCCCCCCCCCCCCCCACACACACACACCCTCGTACTCGCTCACAATTTTTTATTCAGCTTCCTTTTGTAAAAAAAAATGAATACTAGATAGTCCATCTGATGGTGAAGAAATTAATCTTTAAATTTTCGATTTGATTTGTTCCAAGCTTTACGGAGACCCCGAAAAATTGACCAAAATAATACCTGCGCTTTTTATGCAATGCCATTTAATGTTAATGTAGGTACATGTATTCTATTCGATCAGTACCTGCTTTGCATTTGTTGATATTATCTGCTGTTTCCCAGTATCTGTCAGTGCCTACACCCCGGACCAGTTCCTTTTTCAGTCTGTATCGTTTTCTGGCTCTCTCTGCGTGTTGCATCTTGATCCTTTCCCTCCTCTCTCTCTCCATTTCTTGGAGTCGGAAAGCTGCTGATTCGTGCTTCCCCGCGATACGACGGAAAAGGTCCTCTGAAATTATTAATTTCTATGATTTAGTCATTCTTCTTTTGGTACATGCACATTTCATTTTGTAACCATGCGTAGAGAGTCATGACGTAGAAAGTGCGTAGGGTACGATGTTAGAAAGACCACGGGGAGGGGTGTTACAGGCTTTTATAGATGGCAAAATGTTAGCACATTTTACTAGTTTTGATCACAGGTGCCTGCAGATATGATCGTCCCTTCCTATTTCTTTCTCAGAATTATGGCTGAAATGGCCGTGGAGTAAAGAAAGGAAAACTCTTTTTTCTCCTTTCTTTACTCCACGGCCATTTTAGCCATGATTCTGAGAAAGAAAGAGGGGGGGGGAACGATCATATCTGCAGGCACCTGTGGTTTTGATGGCTACAAAGAAATTGCAACGGTGTTATAATCAATAAAATATCAAATAAAACTTATTGATAGTCAGAAAATTGATGTTTTCCTTACTATGATTTAATAAATTTATAATTCAAAGAAAATACTTCATATTACTATTTATAATTCATATTATTTCTAAATAAACTTAATGTGATTGTTTGTCGTATAACCAACCTTTATCAACAATTCTCTTCAGTCTCTCAAATTCCTTAGCGTCATCTCTTGCCTTCTGAATCATAATCAAAAAGGCGATGCCGCCTCGAGAAATTTTCAAGTTCACAAACCCGAATTTCTCTAGTCCATCCAGAATTCTGTCGATTCTGTCTTCCAGTTCTATTCTGGAAGCGATCGCCTTGCTGTCTTTTGGTTCTATTGGTTTCACCTTACTGTGACACCAACCCATGGTTTTACCGCCGTGAAACTCCGTCTCTACCGAATGGCGCTACAAAGCGTAGTCAACGTACGGGTACACGTCGTACTATGACGTCATAGAATATACGCATGTTTGCAGTGTAGAGCCAACAGAAAATGCAAAAAAAAAAAAAAAAAAAACGAAGAAGGAAATGTATGATATAAAAGAAGTACTTTTTAGAGGTTGACGAACATCTGTTACTATATGTTATATTTATCGGAATTGAGGGCATTGTTTGCGTTTCTTGAACTTCACGTAAAATAGTTTCGGATTTTTTAAAGATTCTTTTGAATGCAACAATATTTTTAAAATGTTTTAAAACATGATAGAAGATTCATCAAAAGTAATGTGAAGACGTGAAAAAAAAGTTACCTCCGCTTTCGATGTTTGTCATAATAAAAGTAGGTCAAAGTAACAAGATAAAAAGAATTAAGTAATGTTTTCTTTCAAGGAATCCTTGAAATACACGTGACACGTTCCAGTCCACTTACCGTTCAAAGGGTAATACTATATGCAAACGGTTGAAGTTTTTCAAATTAGGTCAAAGGTCAAAAACTTAACGTTCCACAGTTACATATACTCATAAGGTTAAAGCTATTATGACGGTCAGACATGCGGACAGACAAACAATTATGTTCCCTCGCTTTCTTGGACACGGAGCTCAATGAAGTCACAAATATGTCTCATTGGTGTCCATCTATAGACCCTTTCACACATTCGGATCAGCCTCGACCTTTTCCTTCGTTACAAATAAAGGACGAGGGGATCCGAATGCCTTTCACATTATCTGCGGTACTAAATTTGAATGCCAGTTCCGGGGGACAACAAATAGATTGCGCATGCACCAGTGACGTCATTTGATTGTTCTAGGACGTTTAATAAAAATGTTGTATAATTGTTCAAGGAAAGAATAGACAGTGATGTTAGTTAAAATATCAGGGGCACAAACACAACTATAAACAAATAATTCTTTAAAAAAAACCTGAAAAACACTCATTTTCCACTATTTTTCTGCCTTCTAGCCACCTTCACGTGGAGCCAGTTAGCATTTATTAGTACACGTTATATTATAATTTCAATTAATGAAATGAAATATATTAATAGTACAAGACCAACAAGATAGTATCGACAGACAGTGATGACGAGGAATGGATGTACATTTGTATGGAGGTATAACATTTTATTTGTCAAATAAATTTTTCATGTTCTATATTTTGTTTCACGTTTTGATTTGATTCCAATTAATCAAGTTTTGCTAAAATATGGCACACGCAGTAAAAAAATGAAACCTCCCTTTATTTATTTTAGAAGATAATGTAAACATTTTCTTGATTCTTATAAGTTAAGGTCTGATATAGATGTACCTGTTATTCCATGCTTTCTGATAATGTCAGTTTTCTGAAATTCTTAACGGACTATGGAAAGAAAAAAAAACTAAACAAAAATGAACGAACAACAAAAAGCCCCCAATGAAACTAAATTATACCAACCGCAAAAATAACTCAAGAACTATTACTATTCTCTTTTTCTCTTTTCGGTCTCCAAAATCAATAAAAAGCATCTTACGTGCCAGAATCATGAGAATGATACTTTTATACAGATAGATGAGAATTTTACCTCTTATATTATGGAAACTTTGAACTGACATGCGTTTTGCTCTTTGCTTTTTGCGTTTTGCGTTTTGCGTTTTGCTCTTTGCCATTTGCTTTTTTCTCATCGTTATATATGGAATACTCGTTCCGAGGATAGCCAGTCTGTACGTCATCAATAGTTAACCAATCACATTCGTTTACTGGCATATTTTTGAGATATAATATTGGAGAAGAATGTGTTTTTTCTCTTTGCTTTTTGCTCTTTGCGTTTTGCTCTATGCACAACTTTCCTTGTACATTAAAAGACAATGTCAGCGGGCATCCGGCTTATATACAAATGTATGAATAAATAAACTGACAATTAATTTAAAAGCGGAAATGTATGTCCTTTATTCACTTCTTTCACTCTTTGGTTATCTTTTTTTCAGAATTTGACTTCAAAAAGGAAATGGGGGGTCTCTGCAATGCAGAAGGCTTGGCTATCTGGATTATCAGTACAATAAACCCTCCCACTTGGATTAAATTTGTCTGAATTTCACTTAAGTGGTATTCCTCCTTGTAAGGAGGTGACACAAAAGCAAAGAGCAAAATACAAAAAGCAAAACGCAGTGAGCAAAAAGCAAAGAGCAAAACGCATGTCGGTTCAGGGTTTCCATACTTTTATGATTCAGGGAAAATGTCAGGTCATCAGTCGTATAGCCCTTGACGAGAAGAATGAGAATACATTACATCACGAGAGGAGAGCATCCACCCCGGAACTATCAGACGATATTATGGACATCATCAAAAATGTCAACAAGTCACGTGATAAACAAGGTACGAAATTGACACCAGCTTTCTATAAAGATTTCTCGTATTACTATGAGAAGATTCATTATTCTGAAATATCAGTGAAGATACGAGGCCCTCGTAGATCGTACAAAAATTCCAGCTGAAAATAGTTTGTATTTCATTTAACAGAGGGCGCGGTTGGCTCCGCTGGAGAGGGAGGAGGGCAAGGCAAGGAGAGACTGCTGGAATCTATGTCCCTGGAGTACAGGAGGGACGGAAGGGTATGGTTGATTATTATAATTATCTCTGTATCTACAAACATGACTTTGATTGCTTTGCTGTCAGTCTCAAGAAAAATTTGTTTGCACTTACAAAACATCTGTCGTAAAAGAACAATTTTGCGAGAATGTCTGTCGTAACATTTTTCAACCAATTTCTACAACATAGATCAGCTGCTGATGATGATGATCGACGTCCCATCGTCTTACTTAAATGAGGTTAATTACATTTTATCTACGAAACAGTTGTCCTTTATCTTTATTTCTAGAGAAGAAAAATAATGAACAATCCAGAAAAGGAAGAGGAAACTAAGAGAAAAGACATTAAGATGACGCTACATGGACCGTTATCACTGACGTCATTGATGACGCAGGACAAAGAGAACGAAGAGGGGAGGGACTACATGTACCTCAATATCGCAACAGTTCATCCTGAAAAAGTTTTTGTAAGTTCTTGACTGTATGTAATGTGTCAACGTTTTTTTTTTTCAATTTCCAGAAAAAGATATATCTGTGCGAAATATCTTGATTTCATTACAAGGTAATTTTTTTCTTCCATTGCTTGGGTCCTTGTGTTATGATCAATAAGGTGGTTGGAAATTTATCACATCTGGGATGTTACCAAAATTATCGTTAATTTTTCCTTAGTGTTTGACTACCTGATATCACAGATTTACATCTTTATCGCAAAAAATAAAAAAATTCACAGACTATTGTATAATGGATTTACACCTATATTTGTTTTTATTACAGGACCTATACTCCATTCTGTACCCCGGATGCAGGCCGAGTAACAGCGCAGTAATTCTGGTTAGCTTAGGCGCTAGACTCCTCCGCATTAAAAAGAAGATCTTCTTTGACGTCATCACATCTGACGCGCTGGCTCATGCAAGAATTATAGCCAAGAAAGACAGGTTCGTAAAAACAATTTTCCTAACTGATATGAACGATGATCATTTCTTAACGTTTACATGTTTGTTAAACGTCTTCAAATTCAATAGCATCATTAAAGAACAGATAAATTTGCGTTGACCAGACATACATACACGTTTCAGGTACTTAGCCCTCATCAGTGATCCTCAATCTAATAATGTAATTTAGCCAAAGTGTTTGAAAGTTATTATGTTCAAAAATGTACCGAAAAAGACGTTGCAGGATGGATGGGATATGATGCTAAGGACCCACGTTAGAAATTCCAAGATACATGTATTTTGATAACAGGAATTTTCGAATGCGTTATATTTTCAATTGAAAAAAAAAGATCTATCAGTCTTCTTTACCATAAACTTTAAGTCAGTATTCTTCAATTTTTGAGAACAAAACCCTCCAAGAAAGATTAACTTTTTCTCTTGAGTTTATATTAATAATTTTAAAAAGGGAATCATTGAAATAGAGCTGAAATGTCTAATTCAATCAAACTATTTCTCTCAATTGAAACAGATATCCCACAGACGAGCAGATTCTCAGCTCTTACGAGGAAAAGTATAATTGGGAAATTTACAAACATCGTCTGCTAAATGACGTATTAGGAGAGCACCTGGAAGGACCCAGATTTACGAAACTCACAAACGCTCAAAAGACCGTGATCAAAGATCATCACAGACGGACATCCAAGCTTTTGTCTGTGTTACAAAATAATACGCACAGAGAGAAATATCGCTACGAGAAGGAAGTTGCCGAACTGAAACAATTACACGACAAAAATGACAAAAAGGAACTGAAGAGTTCCGCAGACGCCATTATATTACAATCTCTGAGCAAATACAAAGCACAGACGTCAAAAATACAACATAATTTTGTCATAGGACGAAAAGCTACAAGTGTAAACTGAACGTAATATTGAAAAAAAATTAATAATTTTAGCTGATTATTGTGTGACCCAATCTTTAATAAATGTTTCAAAAATCAAGTGTCATGTTTTATCTTGCTTTAATAAGACGTACTAGTATTCTTTATGCATGCATTCTAAAAGCGACATTGAGGGATTAATTTGTCCTGCGTTCGTCGTTTTGTCTTGATGAAAGTCGTACTTTCACTTACTTGGATATTACTTATTTTATATACATTATATTTCAATCAAACTCAAGGGTCAAGATTGCTGCCAAGGTAAAAAATTTAATTAAAGGTAAAGCATTGTACATGCGACACACTTGTTAATTATCGGTCTGTTTTTATTTGTCAAATTTGAGCAGAATAAAAAAGTATGTTCCCATTTGTATCATTAGTCAACTAAAGATGGTGTGGGCGTCCAGCCCATTGGAAGGGGGGGGGGTTGTCAAGCTAATGCTGCTGAAAAAAATACTTAGAGCGGGGCATTTTGGATGTTTTGGTAAATTCCTTTAGAGTCTAACCCCCTCCCCCGATCCCCTTTCCTATAAACTCGCCCTTGAACGGTCATATCTGATTATACATGTAGTAAGCGAATCCGTGGTATATATCATCTGTATCTAGACAAAAAAAGGAAATAACAAGATATCTCTTACACATTTATGTTTATTTTTAATTAAAAAAAAAGAACAAGCATTTTTTACGTTTTAGTTTAAGATAGCTATCTAGACATTGCTGTCTAATTTCGCGAACAAATGAAGATGGGAAAATATTTGACTCATTATTAGTTCAGATTGGAATACAGTAGATTTTGTTATTTTCATGAATGTTCAGTTCTGAAGTATTCTGTTGGGACGGATCGAAAACAGAATTCTACAATAAATCGTTGTAATTTCAGGCTGATCACGGATTTTTCCTCTCTTTTTAATGAACTATACAAAATTATAGCGTAGACCCATTACGAAAGTAAAGTATGTTTTCGAGTATCTCAAAATGTCTTCTCGATTTACGGAATCATTTCAAATGATGTAGCGTAGACCTATATAATTACGACGGACTCTGACCATCGTTGAATAAAATTTATGTCCTTGAATGACGGACGTAGGCCCTTATATCAACATTTAAATGTGCAACTCTGACAAGAGGAAGGGGCAAGTGTGAAAGAAAGTTGAAATAACAAATGACTGACCGAGGCGACTCGAGTATTTTCCTACAATCTAGAGGTAAGTCAGTCGGTCAGCTGTGGTCTCTCGAGTGTTTAATACATCCGGATCAACGTACTCGCTAAAATGCATGACATATGGGTGGCTTAAAATTTTTCAGATTTTTAAAATTTTAAAAACTTTTAAATCAAAAGTAAATAATATTTTGATAGAACAACAAAAATGGTTTTCCGTTGGATAGTTTTACATTGTGTGTTTATTGAACTGATATTTTGTGTCGAAGGGAGAAAAATAACGGGAAATTCTGTCATCGAGGTTCCGATGGAGATACGGGCATTTGTGGAAGAAAAACTGCAGAAGATGAAAGTCGAAATCATGTCTTCTTTTTCGTGCGAAAGAAAACATTGTGTGAGCGCAAACGCCGAAGGAAAAATTTTACGGAACATAGAAAATTTGATATTTCATATAAGAATGTTGCAAATTGACGTCAAGCAGTTGCATTTCGGAAAGCGCATTTTGCGGGCCAATATGAAATCCATGGTGCAAAAACAACTCGATACAGTGAGATTGTTTCTAAATAAGCTGTCCGACGACCTGTATCAGTTGTCAAGTAAGGTAGATGCGTATGACAGAATGATTATGAAAAATAATGACTCCACGTCAAGTGCGCTGACCACCGAAGTGACAACTACGGCCAGTACGACCACAGTGACCACTACAACGGTCAAGCCTACAACTACTATAAAACCTGTCAAAGGTAAGAACGGTTGAAACACAAAGTCGAAAGTCATGATACCAGACTGTAGTACGTGCTCTTTGTGGTGAATGTTTGTATGAAATATGAAAGGGCTTATAGTATGAAAGAAATCTACTTTCAAAATTTCTAATTCTAATTTCAACATAAGCCAAAAGTCATGGTCAAGGTCAAAAGTCATGATTCAAAACTGTAGTACTCTTTGTGGTAAATGTGTGTATGAAATATGATAAGCCTACCATTTATAGTATAAAGAAAATCTGCTTTCAAAAATTCTTACTCTAAAATGTTGTATAGGGTTAAGGTGAAGGTCACAGGGTCAAAAGTCATGTTATCAAAATGTAGTACTCTTTATGGTGAATGTGTGTATGATATATGAAAGGCCTACCATTTATAGTATAAAAGAAATCTCCTTTCAAAACTTCTAACCTAAAATGTTGTATAGGATGAAGGTTAAGGTCACAAGGTCACAGGGTAAAAAGTCATGGTATCAAAATGTAGTGCTCTTTATGGCGATTGTGTGTATGAAATATGAAAGGCCTACAATTAATAGTATAAAAAATCTGCTTTCAAAACTTCTTAGCCGGACGGACAGACAGACGGACAGACAGATGACAGGGTGATTCCTATAAACCCCCCTAAACTTCGTTTGCGGGGTGGTATAAACATATTTTGTTTGAAGCATGACAAGGGAAACTATATGCATGTATAAGTACTATGAGTAAGGGGGACCTTATTTCATATCAAACTACAGTTTTCAAGCTCTGTAACTTTCATATTTCCCGGCAGTTTTTGATGGACGTGTCCGTTTGCTCGGTGGGCGGGGCCGACACGAGGGTAGAGTGGAGATATACAGCAAGGCAGCAGGACAGTGGGGTACTGTCTGTGATACAAACTGGGATGATAACGATGCGACCGTTATCTGTAAAATGATTGGCTATACGTAAGTATTGATCAAAACATATAACGAGCGTTTAATTATGAAGATCAAATGTAGATGTCGCCTCTTCTTCCATTGGCGCATGCGCAAGTTCAACGTTAGGCCTTTGTGTTGGACGCATGGAAGCCTTCTTTGTTTTATTGGGAATTTCATATTCAGTTTTTCTATATATTTGCAGAAGCTATTAATATTAGAAGTTTTAATATTTTCAAAGCGTATGTGCTTTTATTGAGTTTAATCGCACAATAAGCCGCAGGTGTTTCATTTTCAAACTTCTTTTTGAAAAAGAAATTGTGAAAAGGATAAAACGCTATCTCTTTACATGCATTTCCAGTACTGGTGGGCGAACAGAAAACCTGTCTATGTTTGCTCAAGGAACTGGTATGATCCTCTTTGACAACGCACAATGTACATCAAAGGAATCTTTGTTCAGACAGTGCAGTCCTCAGAAACCGTCTCCGGTTTGTTCCCATAACAACGACGCCGCTGTCGTCTGCACGCTTGATCCAGAAGAAGGTAAATTTTAAAATAACGTTATCAAAGTTTTAATTGTATGAGAAGGCAGATCATTTACCATGCCATAATTTACTAAGATTTTTACATTTCATGAAAGCCAACATCCCAACCAATAAGAAGGATATCTGTTGCTGAATCGTAAATTCTCGGGTCTTTCTTTTCTTTTCTTTTTACCGATGATTCTTCTTTTTGCCGAGCATGCAACGGAAATGTCCGAGAATGTACGATTGAATCTATTCCGTATTTATTCTAATAATTTCTATGTCACTTTTGGTTCGTCAGTTGAGGAGGTACGGCTAGCGAATGGAGATGCCTCGAGTGGGAGGGTGGAGATTCGCCGAGGAGGTACCTGGGGGACGATTTGTTCAGACGAGTGGGACAACAGAGATGCTAATGTCGTCTGTAACATGCTAGGGTTGTAAGTATCCATTAGAAACATGTAAAACAATGATAAAGAATCCAATTTATGAAATGAATTCTTTTAAAAGCGACATTCAAAGATGGAACAATCTGTTATACCTTTTATGCTCTTTTTTCGTTTTTCATTGTTCCAGTTTTTCATTTTATCTAAGTATTCTTTCAAACCTTTATTGGAAAGGCAACACTTTTAAACATATTACGAAATTTGATTATTAATGTCTACCTACATGTAGTAGTATTAAAATGTTTTTTGGACGTCAATTTAGTACTATTAAAAATGTTTCATTAGAGTTTCTTTGGACGACCATCTAAAGTAGTATTGAAATGTTTCTTTGGACGACTATCTATAGTAGTGTTAAAATGTTTCTTTGGACGACCATCGAGTAGTATTAAAACATTTCTTTGGACGTCCATCAAGCAGTATCAAAATGTTTCTTTGGACGTCCATCTAGCAGTATCAAAATGTTTCTTTGGACTTCCATTTAGCAGTATTAGAATGTTTCTTTGGACAACCATCTATAGTAGTATTAAAATGTTTCTTTGTACGACCATCTAGTAGTATTAAAAAAAAATTCTTTGGACGTCCATCTAGCAGTATCAAAATGTTCCTTTGGAAGTCCATCTAGCAGTATCAAATTTTTCTTTGGACGTCCATCTAGCAGTATCAAAATGTTTCTTTGGACTTCCATTTAGCAGTATTAGAATGTTTCTTTGGACAACCATCTATAGTAGTGTTAAAATGTTTCTTTGGACGACCATCGAGTAGTATTAAAAATTTTCTTTGGACGTCCATCAAGCAGTATCAAAATGTTTCTTTGGACGTCCATCTAGAAGTATCAAATTTTTCTTTGGACGTCCATCTAGCAGTATCAAAATGTTTCTTTGGACTTCCATTTAGCAGTATTAGAATGTTTCTTTGGACAACCATCTATAGTAGTATTAAAATGTTTCTTTTTACGACCATCTAGTCGTATTAAAAAAAATTTCTTTGGACGTCCATCTAGCAGTATCAAAATGTTCCTTTGGACGTCCATCTAGCAGTATCAAATTTTTTTTTTTGGACGTCCATCTAGCAGTATTAAAATGTTCCTTTGGACGTCCATCTAGCAGTATCAATTTTTTTTGGACGTCCATCTAGCAGTATCAAAATGCTTCTTTGGACGTCCATCTAGCAGTATCAAAATGTTTCTTTGGACTTCCATTTAGCAGTATTAGAATGTTTCTTTGGACAACCATCTATAGTAGTATTAAAATGTTTCCTTTTACGACCATCTAGTCGTATTAAAAAATTTTCTTTGGACGTCCATCTAGCAGTATCAAAATGTTCCTTTGGACGTCCATCTAGCAGTATCATTTTTTTTGGACGTCCATCTAGCAGTATTAAAATGTTCCTTTGGACGTCCATCTAGCAGTATCAATTTTTTTTTTTGGACGTCCATCTAGCAGTATCAAAATGCTTCTTTGGACGTCCATCTAGCAGTATCAAAATGTTCCTTTGGACTTCCATTTAGCAGTATTAAAGTGTTTAGACGACCACCTATAGTAGTATTAAAATGTCTCTTTGGACTTCCATCTATTAGTATTAACATTTTTTCTTAGGACTTCCATCTAGCAGTATCAAATTGTTTTCTTTGGACGCCCATCTAGCAGTATTAAAATGTTCCTTTGGACGTCCATCTAGCAGTATCAAAATGTTCCTTTGGACTTCCAGTTAGCAGTATTAAAGTGTTTCTTTAGACGACCATCTATATATAGTAGTATTAAAATGTTTCTTTGGACGACCATCTAGTAGTATCAAAATGTTTCTTTGGACGTCCATCTAGCAGTATCAAAATGCTTCTTTGACGTCCATCTAGCAGTATCAAAATGTTCCTTTGGACTTCCATTTAGCAGTATTAAAGTGTTTCTTCAGACGACCATCTATAGTAGTATTAAATGTTCCTTTGGATTTCCATTTATCAGTATTAAAGTGTTTCTTTAGACGACCACCTATAGTAGTATTAAAATGTCTCTTTGGACTTCCATCTATTAGTATTAACATTTTATCTTTGGACGACCATCTAGTAGTATTAAAATGTTTCTTTGGACGTCCATCTAGCAGTATCAAAATGTTTCTTTGGACTTCCATCTAGCAGTATCAAATTGTTTTCTTTGGACGCCCATCTAGCAGTATTAAAATGTTCCTTTGGACGTCCATCTAGCAGTATCAAAATGTTCCTTTGGACTTCCATCTAGCAGTATCAAAATGTTTCTTTGGACGTCCATCTAGCAGTATTAAAATGTTCCTTTGGACGTCCATCTAGCAGTATCAAAATGTTCCTTTGGACTTCCAGTTAGCAGTATTAAAGTGTTTCTTTAGACGACCATCTATATATAGTAGTTTTAAAATGTTTCTTTGGACGACCATCTAGTAGTATCAAATTGTTTCTTTGGACGTCCATTTAGCAGTATCAAAATACTTCTTTGGACGTCCATCTAGCAGTATCAAAATGTTCCTTTGGACTTCCATTTAGCAGTATTAAAGTGTTTCTTTAGACGACCATCTATAGTATGTAGTATTAAAATGTTCCTTTGGATTTCCATTTAGCAGTATTAAAGTGTTTCTTTACACGACCATCTATAGTAGTATTAAAATGTCTCTTTGGACTTCCATCTAGTAGTATTAACATTTTTTCTTTGGACGACCATCTAGTAGTATTAAAATGTTTCTTTGGACGTCCATCTAGCAGTATCAAAATGTTTCTTTGGACGAACATCTAGCAGTATCAAAATGTTTCTTCGGGTGTTCATCTATTAGTATCAAAATGTTTCTTTTACGTTCATCTAGCAGTATCAAAATGTTTCTTTGGACGACCATCTTCCGGTGTCAAAATGTTTCTTTGGACTTCCATCTAGCAGTATTAAAATGTTTCTTTGGACGTCCTTCTAGTAGTATCAAATTATTTCTTTGGACGTTTATCTATTAGTATCAAAATGTTTCTTTGGACGTCCATCTAGCAGTATTAAAATGTTTCTTTGGACGTCCATCTAGCAGTATCAAAATGTTTCTTTGGACGTCCATCTAGCAGTATCAAAATGTTTCTTTGGACGTCCATCTAGCAGTATCAAAATGTTTCTTTGACGTCCATCTGGCAGTATCAAAATGTTTCTTTGGACGTTCATCTAGTAGTATTAAAATGCACCTGTAGCTAAGTAGACTGTATCTAATCGAATTCATTTTGTATTAACAATTATTTCTCATTCGCTCCCCACCCGATCTAAAAAATAATTCTAAATTCTCATTTCAGTTCAAATGGTCGGGCCAAAATCTACGGCTTCTATGGACCAGGATCGGGTCAGATTTGGCTGAGTAACGTATTATGTTATGGCGACGAGGACACCATAGCACATTGTAATCACCAGGGATGGGGACAAATCAACACTGCCTTCTGTGACCACTGGTCGGACGCTGGAGTGCAGTGCTCTTGAGTGACATCTTGAATAATTTACATTAACTTCCTTCAAATTAATTTCCAAGATCAACATACGTTACTTACACATAGTTACACGTGCATCAGATTAATTTCTAAGACCAACATGCTTTACTCGTGAGGTTTTGATTGACATTTTAAATTATCATAGCAGGATATTTTAAAATACTATACTTCACGTTACGTTTATATACTGTGAATTTTAAAAAGTAAATTAAAATATATGTTAATGTGTTCTAGAGTGTTTTGATTCTAATCCACTAGGGCTGTCACGGTTAACCAAAAATTCGGTTACCCGCGGTTCAAGCTTGGTCAGTTCGATTCGGATCGCACTTTACGGATTTCGGTTAGGTTCTTTCTCTTTTTGGCTACTTTGTTGTATTTCACCCGATGAAATGGGGTGTTTTCAAATCTTGTTTGTAAACGGGTACCTGTTCGTTTGAAAGATGGCGTCTAAGAAGTATTCTAAGTGTTCCAGTTTGGATATTTTGTTGAATGTTGACAAGGTTTCACAGAACAAAATGCTTTCAAAGCAGTAAACTAAAAAAATAATTTGTTGATTTTTTATTCTTGGCATTATTTCACTCTTCTATGGAATTCAGCAACACAAACTCAAACCGAACCGAAAAAATCGAACCGAATCGAATAAAGACTGAGCCTTGACAGCCCTATAATTCACATATTTCCAGTACATGTATACAGTTATGGTCTGATCATGATGAACATTAATCAAGATATCGTCCAGATGCTTGAGTTTTTAATAGACAACATTTTTGTGGTGTTTGGAGGAGCCATATTCAAGCAAAACGTTAACTACCAATGGGTACCAATTGCGCCCCTTATATAGAGGCAGATCAGATCCTTATGTTCCTGAATGATCAGTGACATTCTGGATTGGGATGGAATGGTTGTCAACATCACCAAATAAGACATCTTCACCTGATATAAACATCGAGACAATCACCGAGTTTGACATGTTTCATGGATCTGTTGCGACGGGTGTTGTATACAAACAGGAGACGTTGAAGTGTCGTGATTGGAATTATCTTTCAATTTTAGAAACACTTAATTTCAATTTCAGTACAGAAGCAAGTATTTTGGGACAAAAAAAAGTTCATTTTTTGGTAAATTTAGAGAAAAAGTCAGATTAATTTTCTAATATATTTCTCCCCGTGGTCCGACATGTAGCGACTTATGAATCATGCATAATTTTAAAAATATGAGCTATTGACATCTCCGATTAAAAAAGGGGTGACCGAATGCCAAAGTGAATGTGTTCTGGTTAGAGAGTGTGATTTAAGACTCACTCCCATATCGGGAGTTCGCTTCTTTTCATGTGGTGGAGGTTTTTGTTTGTTTGCTTCAGTTCCTGTTTTATTCTGATTTTGTATGCCTTCGGTTTCTAATTTTCTGAATTATCGATTTTGTGCTGTATACAGGGATATGGTCATTATCCGTATTTGTCATCATTACATTCAAGGTACATAGACATCACACTGGTAAAGGGTTTGAGTCCCGGTTAATAAAGTTGGGGGAGGTTAAACGAAACTAACAGTCCCGATTAATAACAAAAATGGCGGAGATATACAATTGGGATGCTGTAAGTGTGATTTTTTCACTCTAAATATGATAATTCGAAGAATCTAAAGCCGTCACGGAACCCGTAATATATTCACATATTGATACAAAAAGCCCCAAGCACCCAAAGTTGCTGCATCATCGAGCAAAGTCGTGCACAGTGTAGCTGGTCAAGCAACTTTCGGTCTTCGACAACACATATTACCATTAATATCGATATTTCAATAATATACTCTATTGCAAATGATGTGTAATCATATTATAAGGTATTCCTTATTAAAATAAGTCCAGTTTAAATGCACAAACAGCATATATGACTCGAAACACGTCATTCAATTTTCTTACATGGGAGGTAAACATCCAATGTTACGAGGGGAGGTTAAAACTGACTTTCATTTTGTATCATTTTAGCTAGATAAATACTAATACAGTGTATTGGTAAAATTGAAACATGTAGATGTAAGTTTTGATAAACAAATAAAACCCATTTTATCCTTACTTTTTTGTTCTATACCTCTCTTATGACGTAAAATCTATACATTCGTAAATAATTATATTAAATTATTCAGGAACATCTTTATTCAGGCGAGTTATCAACCAGGGCGGAAGTGTTTATTTAGATTTGAAAGCTGAAATGGGATAGAAGATTGAACACTTGTAACTGTGATTGTGAGGAAAATGAAGAGAAAACACAAAGATAAAAAACGAAAACGGAGCAATACGGGTAACGTAAGTGACACATGATCACAGCAATACATGTACTTTTCTTAAATTATAAGCCAAGCAGAAAAAAGTTAAGATGGCATGGACACAGCGAATAATACAATGGAAAGAAAAGGAAAAACCAGTTGGGACTACCTCAGATTATTCGGAACATGCAGAAAGTGTTGCTCTTAATGTACTGTTGGCCTCTTCTCATTCGAAAAAAAGGAAGAAACAAAAACAGAAAATTTACTTGAAACTCGATGCTATTACAATGAAACAATATGAATTGGACGACATAGAACGGAAATGGTTTATTCTGGAGAGCAGTACTAGTATCACTTGATTGGGGATTCTCGTAGATCACGATATAAACAATCAAATCCAACAAGTATGTAGTTAGTGTGCTAAAGAATTGCACAAGTGCTCACGGAGCAACAAAAAGTCAACATTTATAGCCGATACAAACCGTGCGATGAAGATGATTCGCCGTGAACGTGATGATCTTACGGAAACCGTGTTGATCGACCTCCAGTGTAGGTCAATGAAGATGAATTTTAATGTTACAGGCCTCAATATTGTATTGCTGTGATCATGTGCTACTGACGTTACCTGTATTGCTCCGTTTTCGTTTCTTATCTTTGTGTTTTCTCTTCATTTTTCCACACAATCACAGTTACAAATGTTCCGTATTCTATCCTATTTTAGCTTTCAAAATTTAGATAAACACGCCCATCCTGGTTCGATAACTCGCCTGAATAAACATGTTACTGAATCATTTAATATAATTATTTACGAATGTATATATATTTTATGTCATAAAAGAAGCATATAACAAAAAAGTAAGGATAAAACCTGTTTTATTTGCTTATCAAAACTTATATTTACATGTTTCACTCTTACCAAGACACTTTTATTAGTAGTATTTATCTAGCCAAAATGATACAAAATGAAAGTAAATTTTAACCTCCCCTCATAATATTGGATGTTTACCTCCCATGTAAGAAAATTAAATGACGTGTTTCGAGTCATATATGCTGTTTGTGCATTTAACCTGGACTTATTTTGATTAGGAATACCTTATACTATAATTACACATCATTTGCAATAGAGTATATGATTGTAATATCGATATTAATGGTAGTATGTGTTGTCGAAGACCGAAAGTTGCTTGACCAGCTACACTGTGCACGACTGCTCGATGATGCAGCAACTTTGGGTGCTTGGGGCTTTTTGTATCAATATGTGAATATATTACATGTACGGGTTCCGTGACGGCTTTAGATTCTTCGAATTATCATATTTAGAGTGAAAAAAATCAAACTTACAGCATCCCAGTTGTATATTTCCGCCATTTTAGTTATTAACCGGGACTGTTAGTTTCGTTAAACTCTCCCAACACTATTAACTGGGATTCAAACCCTGTACCAGTGTGGACATTTGATACTACTAGTATATGAAATCAAAGCCTAAAGATTCCTCTTCAATATGTAATATGTCGAAAAAAAATTAGTAGGGGCAAAATTCCCTTCATTGGCAAGAAAACCTCTGAAAACGGGAAACACGTCTACGATTTTCGGGGAATAAATACAATGAAAAGAAAATCATGTAAATATGATGTGATTGTAATTATCTTTCTTTTGAATTAGTATTCAAAGTTAACTACGATGCAGAATGCGTATTTTTAGGTCCAAAGAGTTAATTCTTCTGCAAAATTCGAGGAGATAAAAGTAGGATGCACCCATTAGGTAGAGCTCCTTCTCTTATGCATAGCAACTTAATATAGAATGCCTACTTTTATACAGAATTTTTTTCATTTTCTTAAAAATAATATTCAAAATTGGGATTTTTTGAAAAAATGAAACGTTGTTCGTTGAAGTGGAGAATTATTATAATTTTCTCGAAGTTAAGATGTTAACTTTTAATTTCGGATAATTAAAGGAAGGAATATACATGTACTTTTTAGTTAAAATTAATTATAATACTTATGTATATTAAATGAAATTATTAAATTTTGTGTTTTCATGGAAAAATCTGATTTTTCATAAAAAGATAAAAAAGCAGTAAGATCAATCAAATAAACCAATAAAATCAAAATAGATTTTGCATTTCAGTCGAAGAAAAACACTTTATTAAAAACTAAAATAAAAATACGTGTAAAATAAGTGGAAATCTAATTCCGAGTATGCATTTTTTTTCTGTAATGAAAAATGCTAGTTATTTCAGTCCATAAGATTTTACAATTTTGTTCCGTTGGAAACAAGTTCAGAATATCAATTAAACTCATTAAATAGGTTTATAGGTCTGTGTAGGATTATTAATACCAGCATTGGAAAATTTCTACATATTTCTACATATTTTTTTTCTATCAGTATTATAGATTTTTTAAGTGTAAATGATAGAAGTTCATTTATGAAATAATTGTAAACCAACATTATACGGTATAAAAAAGTCTACATCATTAAAAAAAAGAGCGAAATAATTCAATAAAGTGATACCAGGTACATAGAAGAGTAAGCATGCCATGCTTGTAACATTAAATTTTAAGCGATTCACAACTAGGTACGATCTGAAAATAGAGATATCAGTCAGGGATATCGGTATAAACAGTCTTCGAACAAGTTTCGCAATTTGTACTCAAGAATCGGTTTAAATGATAAATGATCGATACTAATGTTAAACGTCTTCAAATTCAATAGCATCATTTAAGAACAGATATATTTGCAGCATGGACCAGACATACACGTTTCGAATACTTAACACTCCTCCATGATCCTAAATCTAAACAATGCAATATGGCCAAAAAGTATGAAAGTTAACGTCCAAAAATGTACCGAAAGACGTAGCAGGATGGATGGGATATGATGCTAAAGGACCCACGTTTTAGAAATTTTCAGTAGTTTTTGATGATAGGAATTTCGAATGTGTTGAAGAAACTGTTATTTGAAGTATTTGATAGATTAAAAAAAAAAACAAATTAAACGGACGGGATCACCGCTTAGATACAAACATACCCTCCTAGCCCGATGGAAACTACTATGTCCGGTATTTCTAAAGAACGTAGTTTCCAAAACGGTCCTAGCGAAAAGTCGGTATTCAAAATGTACGACTAATTCTAAAATGCAAAACTTAAAAAAAATGAAACAATGACATCGAAACATCTAACTTTGAATTATAAATCGGTTCTATCGAGCAATTAGGAATAAACCCTTCAGTTTTTGCGAATTTTGTTTGATGAAAACCCTTCTTACAAATCAAACTATTGCTCGATAAAAAAGCAAATTAGGCAATATCAAAATCCATTGAATATTGCGCTTGTTAAAGTATGTTAATCTGACGACACCCGAAAATGATAACATCCTTACTGCTATTGAATTTGAAGACGTTTAACATTCAATTGATACTTTTTCTACTCGACGGTAATAGGACACTCTTTTCACCAAAATATAAGGTAATTACAAACACTTTTTTGTAATACAGGGCGCCTATTTCATTTCAAATATGTGGAATTATTCAGAAAAAAATTAATTTCGATAACCAGCTGAAAGATTTTTGAATGTTTTACAAAAATACCCAGAATTCTGTTATTTTTGTATGAAAAAAGTTTTTTTCCTCCAAATTGAAATGTACAAACATAAACGTATTAACGAGTATGTAATACATTGACAAAATACTAAAATTAAAGGCATTATGAGCACTGGAACAGATATTCAAGCAAAACTCACAACTGAAGCGTTTGCTATGTATGAAAGAATAACCGATTTCAAAATGCTGGTTTGAGTAAAAGTTTCAGATTTGGCATATTTCGCAAAGAAATATAAAACCAAAAAATTGTATCAACAGAAAGTGCATACCTTATATTTATTTTGTTGATAATAAGATCATCATTTAGGGGCTGCATAATGTTTCAGAGAGACAATTACACCTGAAACTAACTAAAAATTTTATCAAATTTTCGTAAAAATTCAAAATTATTGGTCCAAAACACACATATCTACTTAGAGAAGAAAACTGATTTATACAAAAATAGAAAAAGCATGTAAAAGTAACACTACATTTTCATATATTCTAATCTTCTAAATTTTAAGACATAATATTTACATTCCTACTGCGTTTCCCTTATATAAAGGTACCAAACCAACTGTTGCTTTATTTCTCGATAATCGCAAGAGCCTATCACGTGACTTTAGAACTTACGCGGATTAATTTCTGATAAAATGCCCATTTTATTTATTGCTTTAAAACAGATTCAAAACATGTATCCATTATCAAACGACGCCGTCTATCCCCAGTGATTTTAAAATGTGTCAAAATCTAGGTCAACCACATGTACACTTCCAAGAAGTGTGACGTAGTAAGTCGATCACGCGTCAGTAGACGAAGTTCAAGGACGAACTGCATTGTTGTCTGCAGAAAGATGCCGTGTTTGGATGAGCGAATATTCAGGCATAAGTGGATCAAATATTCAGTATTTAGGATGAGGATTTGATTCACTTGTGTCATTATCAACAGTGAATTTATCTTTGCTTTTTATGGATTCATGATATCAGAAATGGCCATGATGTTGAGGTAAGTCATGAAAATACCGAAAGTTTTCGCGTTTTCGACGGCTGTACTCGGCTTTTGCATTATTCTAATTACTCCCAGATGAAATGGGGTATTTACAGAAGTTTGTATACAATAATACCGATTGATTTCATATGTCTAAGCAGTTTTACAGTGTGTTAAAAAGAGTTTTCAAAAGTTTTCCCTTCAGTTCTGTGAAATTTCTCCAGTTTAACTCTCCGCCATGTCTGAATTATGTTGGACAAAAGTCACGAATTTTCACGATTCAATTTTCTTCAGTTTTAAATGAAATGTTCAAAATACAGCAAGAGGACAAAATTCAGTTTCTCATTTGTCAACAACGTTTCCGTACAAAAGGCACTACTTCGAATCAAGCGAAAAACGTCGAACGTTCGTTTGCTCTTACGTCAAATGGCGTTCTCCCTCCGCAATGATATTTCAAATGTAAAGAAACTGGCTGAAAAATTGGCAGAAATAACTTAATTAACACGTAAAATGTAAATATAAGGATTGTTTTTCAGCTTTTGCGCTTTATCGGTGTGTATTGGCAGTAGGGAATGGTAACAAAATTCATGAAAAAAAGCACTTCGTGCTTTACATATTTTGTTTCCATTCCCTACTGCCAATACACACCGATAAAGCGCAAAAGCTGAAAAACAATCCCTAAAAAATATTGTAGATATTTTCCCTTTTCCAGTTATTTTCCTTCACAAAAATAATGTTTTCCCCCAATACACCAATTTCAGATTCAATTCTTACGACAAATTATAAATAAAAGACAAGGCTTTAAACTTCTATTACATGTATTTTAGCCATGTACCTTGAATTAGGGGATAAACGTACTGTGTTTTGTGGTTCCGACAGGTATATGTTGGATATACTGTTGGAAACGCAGTTATACCGTCGGGGCTTGCCCCCGACGGTATAACGTATGTTTCCAACAGTATATCCAACATATACCTGTCGGAACCACAAAACACAGTACGTTTATCCCTATTCTAATTTATGTGACATATTCTAACTCTTTATACCCCTCAGAAGGTCTCATTTATTGCTCCAGAAGCGACGTTGCTACGGAGGACTAATAACGACCAACTGAAATGATTGCGCTGCAAAATATGAAATACAACTGCTTCATATTTATTACAATGGCGAAAAATCAACGTGTTATCAATAATAAACTTACTTGTTCTGTTGTTTACATGTAGAGAACGCCATTTACAAGCTCATACCTTGTAGTTTTACGTCACAGTATGACGTCACAGGAGCGAAGAACAAAGGGAAGCATGACGTCATATGCAAAAAGTGCGCTAAAGCTTGTAACTTGCAAATTTAGGTAGGAATACATTTTGAAGTATGTCAAGTGAGTCGGTTTGCGGCATGTATATCGTCGTTATACATGCTTGTAGAAATCCTGTGAACCAATCAGAATGCGTGAAACAAACAGAATGAATTAGAATGTCAATTAAAATGATTTTTTCATATCCTTAGTCACTGTACTAATTGGTCTCTTTGGTTTATTTGTAGTCTTGTGTTTCGTGTTTTAATGTTGTATTTGGCGTTCTTTGTCATTTTGTGTCTCTTGCTGTGTATGCATACTGTATAATTTCGCATTGGAATGTTCTGGAATTTTGCTGTGGTTGATGCAACCGAGATTTGTTGGAGATGCTGTCTTTACTTTCAGATATATACATCGAGGCAATCACCGAATTTGACAGGTTTACATGGAGCTGTTGCGACGGGTGTTGCATGCAATCAGGAGACGCTTACTCTCCCCGGACACCTGGTCTCACTTCGGAATTTTGTTCATTCCGAGGTTCGCAACCGTTCCTGTGGAAAATCTAATGATTTTGCCTCGCCTTCTTACGGAAGCCCGTAGGTGACAGGTATGAATTAAAATTTATCTGGCGGCCGCCACTTAATTATCTGGCGGCCGCCTCATAATTATCTGGCGGCCGCCACTTAATTTATCTGGCGGCCGCCACTTCATTTATCTGGCGGCCGCCACTTCATTTATCTGGCAGCCGCCACATAATTAATATATATGATATGATACAGAGTGGCCAAAGTAATTCATGATGATAATGATTTTCCTCTTCTTTATTTCTGAATGTTGTTTTTCAAGAGTTAAATCAGCTTTAATCATCTTTTAGAAATAGGAACTTGTAAGGAGCGTCAACAGGTAGCCGATCACATGTACATACATATTTACATATATTTCCATACGGCAAAAAAAAATCAAGGCACGTGACACATTTTCATTGACTGATATTTTAATTCGACAAATTCTACATTTAATGTGCTATTTTGAACATAGATTTTATTTTGATATGCTACTGAATTGACCCTTCAGCAAAAGCCGCGCTCTCTCTGCAAATTGCACAAAGAAGCTGTTAAGATAATGTTCGGATTTAGCCCTCAAATCATTCGATTATTTCTCCTGCGCTGTCCTTCAAATTTGAATAAAAGTTGGTCACGATAAAAATGTAAAGTATTACAAGATTCATAGTAGGTATTTCATTTAAATGAATTTGGGGAAAGATGTTAAGATTACGAGTAAAAGAGGTACGGGTACAGATGACGGAAAACTTCTAATATCGAATGAAAATGCACAACAAAATGCTTTATTCTACACATATTTTATGTGTATTATGCTTCGGTTACCTTTTCATGTCAACATTGGATAAAACAAATTAGCTTTGAGGTTATTATATCAATATAATCGGCAAACTCTGCAATCCGGAAACTGAAAAACGGTTTTATTTCCCTCTTCTCAGCCACTTATGTAGCTTTCTTGCGCGAAATACACACGGTCTAGAAATGGATAACTTTCTCGTTTATTTCCTTCCAACGGTTTAATATTTTTTGATCGGAACGCACTCTGAATAGACTGTCCCATGATATAAAAAGAACAAGATGGCAATTATAACTTCCTTAATCGCCTAGAGTTAAATTTAAAAATAGTCATCCAATCCCCCTTTTTCGTTTTTTGCCTATGGAACATTGTTCCCCTCCCCCTCGCTTCAGAACCCCACTTAACCAGAAAATGTGTTTAGTAACATATACCTTTGATGAAAGTGGCATTGTAAAGCGAGGGGAGGGGGACGATGTTGTATAAAAACTTTTCCTTTTCTATTGATTTCTGTGTAAAAAAAACACTTATTTTGACCCAGATATCGGTCTTCTTTTGAATAAATTATCCCATCTGACAGCAGATTCATATGTGGACCAAGTTACTTGACATTTCTACAGAAAAAAAAATCTCAAATTTTACATTTCGACTTTTCAGGGCAGATTTTACGCCTTATCTTAACAGCTCCTTTAATTGAAAAAATATAACCAAATATGGCGCTACTTAAATTGGATGCAAGCATTACTGATGAGGATTTAATATCCGAAATACGTGTTTGGTGCATAGTAAATTGGTTCCTCGGAAGGTATAGAGTTGGAACACTTCCGGATCCGTATTAATATATGTTGCTATGAATTTTATGCAACGAAAAGTGAAGAACAAGAAAACATATGGATCTAAAGCAAAGACATATGTTTATTATGCAAACACGCATGATTTGCAAGCAAACTCACCTGAGCAAGAAAATACACGTGAACTACAAACAAAGACACATAGAATTCAGTGAAACATGATTTACGAGAAGAAGCAAGCAGAACCATAGTTCTAACACGTACAGAAGCACATACAGTGAAAACGGCGATGCTTAGAAAGAACATTCTTTACGATGTGTCATTTTGTACAACCGATTTATAAGTATATGTATTATCATTTGGGCCTCTGTTTCTTCCTTATTTACATTTGACTTTCATTGTTGACTCTTTCAATTCGCCAAAGTTATTCCAACTGGCTCTGTACCTTGCAGACCTGTTGTAGTGACCGTTAACGTTGGACCATGGTTTTTTACAATTGCCGTACCACCAGCCTCCGTACTTCTGCGCACAGTTATCGTCGTTATCCCTGTCCCATGTTAAAAATCTTGGTCCATGTCTTGAAGGAAGGTTGTCGCCCTCTGTAATTGTGCCTGATTTTAGTTTGTATAGTTTATTTTTATGCCCAAACATTGATAAATATTACAAACATGCTTTATTCGTAATTAATGTTAAACGTCTTCAAATTCATTAACATTTAAGAACAGGTAAATTTGCAGCATGGACCAGACATGCACGTTTCGGGTACTTAACCCTCGTCAGTGATCCTCAATCTAAACAATGTAATATAGCCAAAAAGTGTGAATGTTATTATGTCCAAAAATGTACCGAAAGACGTACATGTAGCAGGATGGAATGGATATGATGCCACAGGACCCACGTTTGAGGAATTCCAAGATATCTAGATAACAGAAATTTTCGAATGCGTTGAAGAAACGATCAACCGAAATTGATCGAACTTGGCTACATGTGCCTTTAATATACTTTTGTCATCGTGACGGACTTCGCTTTACGAAATTCGAACTTCGCACTTCGAACATTGAAGAATAGGTGGTGTAAGCTGCCGTTCACCTTATAAAGTTTATAAACTCATAAGTGGAGCCATCTATATTTTTTTGTACATTTTGATAAGTATACTCAATGGAATTTGTTTATCGGACTTCCTGTACTACAGGCAACCGACGTATAAAACTTTCTATCATAATCAAAGTGCGAAGTTCGAAGTGCGAAATTCGTCACGGTGAACAATGTCTTCTTGAATCCCAATGGTGAACTCCGTATTTATTATCATTTCCTATTTTAGACTTTGATTTTTCTTTTTGCGTGAGAAAGTTCTTTTTAATATTTCTTCAAGAAATTATAAGCTTTAAGCTTTCCGTTTATGATTATTGGAATATAATTTCCAAATACATTTGTTTACACAAATCTAAGCATTTTGATTAGTCCAAAATACACGTTCATACCCGAATAATTACCAAATGTGTCTGTTTATCTGATTCTAAGCATTTTGATTGGTCGATCGCATTATTGTGACTTCCGTTATGAGATGATAAAATGTCAAAATTGACCGGAACTACTTTCACACCAACGCAACAGAAATCAAGAATTGTATAACGCATGAAATAAACAATACAAATGGTCTCAAATAATCCATTAAAACTAGAGACAGTTCCATGTGTCGACTCATAAACATCACAGCACAGTTCTGTGAATGTTTGCAGAGATTACATCGGTTGCTACGCGCATGATTTGAAAACTGCAACAAGTGAACATGAACGGCAGTTTGTTGACGGATTTCTTGTGTTTCTAGGGAAATTGTGATTGACCTATTAGAAATGCATGAAAAACTTGTCCTTTATTTTTCTAAAATCATCGAAATTAATCGAATACACATGGATATACAACATGTAGGATGAATAAATTTGAAAGTACTGAGCAAAAGCTACGCAATCGCGACTTACCAAACTTGTCATGCCCATTTCGTTCTGATTCATATGAAATAATTTACAGCTGATATTCTGATACCTGTATATCTTAACAACGTGTTTTTTCTTCACACATAAGATCAACAGGTACAAGAAATGCTGTCTGAGAGTCTGTATAAATCCCAACACAAATTGCTTCATGTTCGACTTTCAACTGTCATGTCTGCTGCCTTCGATAAACAACGCGTCACAAATTACGTCATAACAGTACAGCAGTAAGTGCAAATAGGTAAAACATGCTGAGGTTCTGAAGGGGGAAATGCTTTTTTCCAGGCTAAATGTCGGCTTGCTTTTTTTTCCCTCTCGAACATTTTTGTTGTTAGGGAACTAGTTCGTACCAGTTTAATATTTTCATACGCCACGTACTCAATCGTTTATTTTCCATAGAATTTGTGCGAATTCAGAATAAATTCATATGTTTGGTAATTATAAGTATTGAATGTTTATTTTTGCCATTTTATTGGATGATGAAATGTCAGTTGTCGTGTCACAAATTTTGCGTAAAACCGCTTCGCTACGCTACGCGGTTTTACACAATTTGTGATACGACAACTGACATTTCATCATCCAATAAAATGGCAAAAATAAACATTCAATTCTTAAATGAACGCGATGAAATACCGGATGAGTCGGAACTACTTTCATCAAAATCATTCAATGTTGCCAAGATCGGCTTTTGAATGATTAATATGCAAAAAGAATATTTTTGCTAATAGTAGCCCTTAGATATAAATACGATAGAATTAATTAAAATTGTATGACAATTTCGATTATATACCGGTGCGGCGGTTTTTACAGCATTTTTCGGTTGCTATGCGCCTGTTTTTAATGCTTCTTAGACCATTCCCTGTCCTTAAGTTTTGATGATAGACAGAAAATGCAGTAAAATCACGAGAGAGACAGAATATCCAATCTATTTTCTTCAAAATTACAATCCCATCTTAGCAATTTTTGGTCGAAAATCCCGCGTTTGAAGTTTCCAATGGCTGACGACTGTCAACGTGCGAAAGGGCCGAAGATCAACAGTTTCAAACAATTTCTATGAGATACAATCGTTATGTACCTATGAATTATTAAAACTATAAACTTTTTAGTGATGTATTTTCACCGAGAATTTAGAACAAAATATTACCAGCGGACAGAAAATGAGAGATCAAAAGACGGCCACCTACCTCGGCCTTGATAAGAATACTGTATCGTCATGAATTTTCACAATTAAATTGTCACTTATGAAATAACTTAATCTTATGAAGATATTCTAATATCAATAGATCATAACCATGCCGTTTTCTGTAAGTATTAGATCTATAGGTACAGAGATAAACTTCGAGCTCCTGTGTGTACAATCCAAACACATAACTGCCATGTCAGCGACCTTGAACTTGAATCGCATAACGCGTCATCAAACAGCTACGTCATATCATCTGATGATGTAAGGAGTTGGTATAATGGGGTTCAAGATGGGGAACAAAAAATGATCCTGTTTCAAACAAATTCTATGAGATACAATCGTTCTGAATCTATGAGTTATTGAAACTTTAAATTTTTTAGTGATGAATTTTCACCGAGAATTTAGAACAAAATATTATCAGCGGACAGAAAATGAGAGATCAAAAGACGGCTACCTACCTCGGCCTCGATTAGGATACAGTATCGTCATGAATTTTCAAAATTAAATTGTCACTTATGAAATAATTAAATCCTATGAAGATATTCTGATGATGATGTAATGAATTGGTAAAATTGGGTTCAAGAAGGGGAACAAAAAATTTTGACACATTTGTGGCTTTCAACTAGCTAACTTTATATTATTTCTATTTCGTTTGGGAACCATTTCGCCTACGGACCGACCCTACGGAGTTGATATTTTCTTACGCAATGTACTAAATTACTAATTTCTTGAGTATATTTGTGAAATTTAGGATAAATTGGGGTTTGAAAATTATAAAAATTGACTGTTCAATTTTGACAGTTTATTGTCAACTTTGGTTTGTCGCATCACAAATTTTGTGTAAAGCCGCTTCGTTACGCTACGAGGTTTTACACAATTTGTGATGCGACAAACCAAAGTTCATACTCCAATAAACTGTCAAAATTGAAGAGTCAATTCTCAAATGATCTGGCTTTTGTGTTTTACTTTCAATCACTGATTTGTGGGAAAGTTCCTGAATATTTTCCTCAATTAATAATCCGACGATGAATAAGAAAAATGGAAAATACTTGGAATTTTTCCCATGAATTGTCCACGATATAGGGGGAACCCATCATCTTCACTTCCAACACTAAAATCTTCGTAAAGTGCATAGCCGGTTTTGTTGTCCAAAGTGACCAAATCTATCTTTAGTTGACAGCTCCGGCTTTTCGTTAGTTGATGTAGGTATTTGTTACCTGAAAAATAGAGAACATTTTACAGAAACGAAATCAACACTTACAGATAGTCATGAAAATCAGTATGGTGGAATTTGAATTAATATTGCAGAAATACATATCATATTGTAATATTTTTAGTGTGCCGAATGTGCATTTCAACAAAATAAGTCTGATCCGTGAACCTCGAGGCCGAAATAGAGGAAATCCAAATTATAATTTTTTTTTTTCGAATTTAGGTTTTGTAATTGACTCTCATTGTATGAATTTACTAATTGAGTCACAAATGATATGTTTCAAAAGTTATCAACGTAAACAATAATTTTTTGCAAATAATGATATAGAAAATAATTTCAGTCATTCCTTATAAAGTATTTTAGTGAATTTGGAAATACTATGGTAAATTACTCCTACTTTTTTAACACCACAGACTGTTAAACAATACGAAGGCAAGGACATTTATCTATATATATATATATAAACACATAACATAGATGAGTATATGTCGGCCGACCAATGGCACTAGTGAGGTGCGAACCAACAACCTTCCGATCACTGGCCCGACGTCCTATCCACTAGACCACGGTGCTGACAAAAATACTTCTAGTTACCTAGCCAATACTCATCCGCAGGGTCCCCAAAACCATCTCTGTATTCATTCCAGCCTCTATAGAAATTAGTCAATCCACTTTTCCTACGCTGAAAAACCTGAATAAGAATAAGAGTACAGGGTAATCATAGATAATTCCTCTTTGTATTTGTAGTATTTTGTGTTTGATGTTATAATGTCGTATTTTGTGTTCCTTTCCGATTTGTTCGTTTGTTTGTTTTGTTTTTTGTTTTTTGCTTTGTATGTCTACACTTTGTTTCTCATTGGATGTTTAATGTTTTGTTGTGGGTAATTCAACCGAGTATTTTTGAAGATCCCCTCCTTTCTTTCAACCAAAAATGATAAGAAGAATTAAAAATGTTAGTGTGGTGCCCTGTTTAACGAAACAAATAAATATCTATTTTGTCAATCGTAATATAGCGGCTTCGAATTTCATGTAGGATCCTACTCAGAAGCGTATTGGAAGTGTGGCCGGAAAGTGTGTTTGAAGTGTGGCCAGAAACCATTGGTGGTATGGTGCGGCGAGCGATACCTCAATTATTTGAAGAATAATTCAGAGTAAAGAAATGGAAGGGCTCTCCAACAAGACTCTCGATTGTAGCACCCACTTCAGGGTAGACATACATGGGGGCGGACAGGGGGTACTTCTCTCCCCTCCTCCCTTCCGCTCTTTTTCATCCTTCCCTTACCTCCCTTCTCCCTCCCCTTTCTCCCTCCTCCCGCCCCCTTCCCCCCCTCCCTCCCATTTTCCCCTTCCCTCCCTCCTCCCTCCCCCATATTCCCTCCTCCCGCCCCTTTATCCCCCCTCCCTTTCACCCTGTCCACCCCCTCATACATGACAAGAGATGCAAAGGGGACAAGGAAAATCAAATACGATATAAAAACACCAAGTACAAAAGCCAACGAGATCAACGACAACCGATTGATTTGAATCGATTCGTCGCAAAAGAAAACATTTCTCTGGTTTGAGCATTGGAAAGGAGGTATAGTTATATGTGAAAACAAACATACTTGAACGACTCATTCAAGATGAATTTCTCTTATAAGCCCCATATTCCAACAAAGAATAATTAAGTCGGGTTAATAAAGAAAAAATAGAGCGAATAAGAAATAACATTAAAAACATATTCAACCTTACGACAACTGAAAATGACCTTAATATTGACATCTGCATACATGACATAGTACAGGAGTTTTGAATACCTTTAACAGTTCCCGTATGCCATGAATGTAACACTTACCGTCCACCCGCCAGAGTCTTCCATTTCACAGTGTGCCCTTAATGTCTCCGTCCCGTTTTGAGTCAGATAAAGCGTGTAGACACCATCTAATGTTCTCCCCTGGTCATGGATTTCTTTACAGTCAAGTGGTGTGAAATCTAAAAGTATTTCAAATGTTATTTCAAAGATAAAGCAGAGGATCGCTTGCCTCAATATTTTGCCCGTCCCACGCGCTGTTTCTATTGGATCTCCAGCCAGACTCGGTGGCAGCACCCACAACAAAACACCTTAATACATTAAATAGACATACGACATACAAACATTAAACACAAAGGGCTACAAATAAATCAATGAGGACAATGGACAATCGTTGTCGACTTAGGACGGTCGTTCGCCACTTCAGTAGCAAACGATGTAGTTATCCGCATTACGTATACAAAATGTACACAACCCTCCAACTTTTCCGTTTATCCAAAGGTCTCGCAGAACGCAGAATTGTAGTGTGAAATTACATCCTCACTGTAAGATGGCCCCCCAAAAAAAACAAGTCAGCTTTAAGAAACAATTGTCCAGAAGGCTGTCAAATATGCAATACAAAATTACAGGCAATGAGTATTCATTCATCATATCCCATCCATCCT
This sequence comes from Pinctada fucata, assembly GCA_028142955.1. NCBI lineage: Eukaryota > Metazoa > Mollusca > Bivalvia > Pterioida > Pteriidae > Pinctada > Pinctada fucata. The sequence goes on along the minus strand of AP027102.1, from coordinate 44,434,529 downwards.
GCTACGTCTTTCGGTACATTTTTGTATATAAGGATTTTTACACTCTTTGGCTTTATTACATTGTTTAGATTGAGGATCACTGACGAGGGTTAAGTACCAGAAACGTGCATGTCTGGTCCATGTTGAAAATTTATCTGCTCTTAAATAATGCTATTGAATTTAAAGACGTTTAACATTAGTATACATGCAATTAATTATCTATCTTCCATAATATTTTGTCAACTTGCCGAATTTGCTTGATTGAATTAGCACAGATCGGTCAGGTCAGGTTACTTTGCTTCGACAATCCCATACATGAATGTTTGAAATGAATTATCCCTCTCATTGGAAAAATGATTCAATGTTTAAAACAATTAAGTTAATATGACGCCCTCTAGTCTTATGTCAAATTTTAGTGTTTAATTGAAGATACCCTTTCCAATATTTCAAAGCACAAGTTTTTGTTATGGCCGTCCAAAGTCGGCGCCGGGTGCACATTGGTCTCATTCCTTTTATGAGTTGTCATTAATGTTTGATGTTTTTGTACGTCTGTTTCGATTGTTTTGTATGATGTTCTAGTGATTTTTGTCGTGTATTTTGTGGTTTGTAGTTTTACCTGATGTCATTTACGTCACTTTCTTGTGGGTTTGTTTTGCTGGGTGGGTGCAGTGTGGTCATGCTGGAGATCATCCCCTTTTCTCTGTAAAATATTCATAAATTCCTGCCAAAGTACATATATAGATCAAGAGGAATAACTCTGCAACATTCAGAACACAATTTTGAACCCATTGACACTACAACAACTTGCCTGAAAGGAGTGTCATTTAAAACGAAATAGTGTTCACCTTCTCTAACACAAGCAATCTTCAACGTCTTTGTTGTTATGCAAACATAATCATCATCTCTCTCTGTTAATTTCGCTGATTGTAAAGCCTTTCTCTACAATGACAATGAAAAACAAGTATTAGCTTTTACAAAAAGCTTGCCGGCAGTTAGCTGACATTAAATGTTATAAAATACTAGTAAGAAACATTTTTGTTCTTGTTGATCAATCGCACATTTCCGGGCTTTTCCGTTTTTATTTCCGATTCAAGCTACGGAAACTTCCGAGGACCTGTGATTGTTGTAGGACGTATCGGTACAAAGACTTTTCGATGCATCTTTCGGATGAAAATGCACTGATACGATATGACTTTCATGTGTCAAGTCATCTAGACTCTTGAGCCGACCTGATGAAAGTATCTTATGCACAGATTCTGAATAACCTTGACAAATATTTGCATATTTTGTAATTGTCCACCAATCATATTGCAAAGAGTTATTTTATCCGTGCAAGTATGTCACGATTGATTACAGTATACCGGCAGTCATGACTGCCGGTAATCAAGAAGTGAGGTGGTCTTCAACAATATAAAATTATGAAGGATATTCTTGAATCTAGTTTTCATCAAGTGACTTTAACAAAGCGGAGAAAAAATAAATTTATTACAAGTATGGATAAAGACTAGACAACTTTTGATTTTCCTTAGCTTTCAAAGAGCTATTTCAAGAGAAATAAGTCATGCCAGCAAAACATAAAGTACAGCCAATCAAGTTTCCACTCTGACATTTTCTACATGTACCATTGAGACAGTAGGCTATGACAAACTTAATCCTTTCCGTCATTTGTAATATTTTAAACAAGATGCCGCATTACGCAATTTTATATACCAATTTGTTCGCTGATTCCAGCATTATGCTAATGTAAATAAAGCATATATAGCATGAACGACTCTTTCTCACGCTATTTGTGTCACAAGATACCCTACAGAGAATATTTTAAATTGTCCCGGCACCGCCCCCTTAAGCAAATAAGGAGCTAGAGAAAACATTCAATTATTGACATTTTTATTGCAATTTTTTAACGATTATAGCATTTTCAGACAATTCGCCAAAAATAAATTTTATCGCTGGACAATTTCATCTTCTGTGACATTCAAATAATAATAGGCTTCCTCATCCTACAGCTTTTTCTCCAATCAGAACAGACATTCTGGTTGCCTCTTACCCTACCTATCAATGAAAAAGCTGACTTTTAATTGCAAATGTTCTCCCTTTAAAATAGCTTTGCGTCGTAACTTTGATTCTCCTTTACTTTTTCGTAAGTTTAACTTTTCTCCCCGAGGGCACATGTAGCTAAGTCCGATCAATTTCGGTTGTTTGTTTCTTCAAATGCATTCGAACATTTCTGTTCACAAAATTTTCATGAAATTTCTGAACAGTGGGTTCATAGGCATCACACCCCACCCATCCTTCTACGTCTCTCGCTATTCTTTTAACATAACTTTCAGTCTTTTGAAGTATTTCATTGTTAGGATTAAGGTGTGTTCCCGATTCGTCGACTTCAATTATATGATAATCACCTTAATTGGGTGTCAAAGGGGCCATCTAAGGGGCACAGGTAGACTAATAATTAACTAATTAGTATAAAGTTTGCCTGTATAAGTATATATGATGAGTGATTTGATGTGATGTAATGTGTCTTTGTTCATTCTGATGTGCTGGTCTTTATATGAATCATCGTCGGAAACCCATAGCCTATTGCCCTACGATTACGTAGTAGAACGGAGACGATGCATTGGGTTTCCGACGATGTATATGAATACACTTTTCAAATATAAATGTAGCATCAACGATGTCAAGAGCTGTTTTCTTGAGCTATGTACAGCAGAAGAAGAGGAAGAATAATGTGAATTATTTGAGTTTTATTTACTTTATTTCATAAAAATATGACATATTTAAACAACGAAATGGTTCCACATTAGTCGGTGAATGGTTCGGTAAGGTATGTGATGTCCGCGTCCTCAATTGCGTCCAGTGGAATAAGTGGTACACCTTTTCTCACAAAATCCACCCATTTCAAATTCAAAAACTTAAAAAAAAATTACAGTTTTTTGTGTTCTGTGTTCTTTTTAATTTTTTCTGTGCATATATATAGATTGATTAATTCATGCACTGTCTAACAAATTATCCCCCTATTTTGCGTGTATAATAAGATTTTCTTACTCAATAGCTCGCGCAGGGGGGGGGGGGCAGTCTAGACAACGAGTTCATGTGTTACAAAACATGAAATCAATCAAAACGCGATTTTCCCCAGGATTATTCATCGTTGTCAAGGATTTTTCAGTCACTAACCAAAAGAGTTCCGCACGTAAGATATGCGTAAGTCTACACCAAAATCTACGCCTACGTGCAAAGTTACGACCTTTCGTAAGACGCAACTACGCAAACGTAAAAAGTGTCGTAAACTTGATTTACTCCTAAGTTTACGCTTAAGTTTACGCAAAAATTTACGACCCTTAGTAAAACTGGCGCCTGCATGGTAGGGTACTTGAAGTCCGGTTGCCTGGGCTCGTCTCCACATACACTGAATATAGAGGAAAAAGCACCCCGTTGTTGTCAACACGGACGTGGATTGTGTATATCTGGTGGAACAGGGTAGGGCAGATGTATAAGGTTCCGTCGCAGTAGATTGTGTCGGCTGCAGCTAGGTCACGGAGGTTGTTGTCGGTGGCAAATACGATGGTCCGCTGTGATTGGTGGCTCTCGTTTATCAGTAGGAATCGGTCACCAGTTGCTGTGTATGTCCACTTGCCGTATAAAGTGGAGGATTGCGTCTTGGTATTGGGTATTACGGGCGTTGTTTTCCGTCGGACACGGTATAGGGAAGACTTGGAAGAGTTGAATGTTGGTAGTCGCTCCACCATTTGCTTGATGTCAACTTCCCAGTTAATTTTTTAAAATATATATGTACGTGATTCCGTATTATCTAGTGTTTAGATTGAAACATTTTATCGATTGTATTTTCTGTTTTAAAGTCGCCGTATTGCTTCAAATCTCGCTTTACCTGCTTTTTTCATTTAATTTATGTACTTATTCAGTTTCAATATTTTCAATCATTTATATTTTTTTTCAATCATTTATAAAATAAAAATTTCAAAAATATGTTATTTGATTCATTTAATACATGTATGGTATTAGCAAAAATAAATAAATCAATAAATAAATAAAATAAATACAAAATTTAGAAAAAAGGGGGAAAAAGAAAAGGAAAAAAGAGCACATACTTTATATGAAAAGTCAATGAAAAGAGTACGAATTAGTTAATGCTTAATCTATATGTGCCCTTTTGATGGCCCCTTTAACACCTATAATCACTTAATTGAAGTCGACGAATCGGGAATAAACCAGGATTAAGTACCCGAAATGTGAATGTCTTGTCCATGCTGCAAATTCATCTGTTCTTAAATGATACTATGAATTTAGAGACGTGTAGCATTTGTACCATTTGATGAGTATCACTGCTGGTGGACCAGATCATGTAGCCAAGTCCGATCAACTTCGGTTAATCGTTTCTTTAAACACATTCGAAAATTTCTGTTCACAATTTTTTTTTTCGAAATTTCTTTAAAATTGGGTCCTGTAGCATCATATCCCACCCATTCTGCTATTTCTCTCGATATCATTTTGACATAACTTTCACTGTCTTTTGCAATATTTTAGTTTTTGGATTGAGCATCACTGACGATTGTTAAGTACCTTGACGTGCATGTCTGGTACATGATACAAATTTATCTGTTCTTAAACGATGCTATGAATTTGAAGGCGTTTAACATTTGCGTCTATAATTTGATACGCAAAGAAGCGAAGATGCGATGTCCCAAAAACAACACCGTAGGTCAATCGATCAAAATTTAGAATAATAACTGCCCAAATTCTTTGTGAGTGGGTCTACTTTAAATGACTTTTAACAATGAGGAAATGAAGACGTATACATTAATTCCAAAAAAAAGCCTTTCAAGTTATCCGACAGCCTGCCCAACATACTAATTTCTTGTGCAACATGATATTTCACATAAGAAACACAGTGAAAACTGACAAACAGTAAGATGTCAAACGTCTTTAAATTCAATAGCATCATTTAAGAACATATAAATTTGCAGCATGGATCAGACATGCAAGTTTAAGGTACTTTATCCTCGTCAGTGATCCTCAATCTAAACCATGTGATATGGCCAAAGAGTGTGAATATTATTATGCGAAATGATAAAGAATGAAATTAAATGTTCTGCAAAGAAGCAAAATTGAATAAATAAAAGAGATGAGTTCAGATGCCCGGGGAGTGTAAGCATCTCCTGTTTGCACCCGTCACTTAAGCCATGACTTACCTCTTCATCTGTGGGCGAGCGAGAAACGTTGACTGATATGTATTTTGAATCATCACTTCCATCCTGAAGACTCTTGTGGTACTTTGCATTCAGTTGACAAAGAAAACTTTCTCTGTTAAAATTAACGATATTACAATTCCTTGTTAAACAGTCCATAATACACATCTGATACCCCATTATAATCTTATAAACTATTCTTTTCCCAGACAAATACTGGTCTGGAAATTTTACAATTGTGGCATCGTAATCTATTGTACAGCACATAACCATTTTGCTCCCAGTAAGTAATGTCAGCAATATCAACACAAAAGGTGTTGAACATGTTTTCAGCATGTTAACTGAAATTCTATTCTTATCGTTTCCAATTCTTCTGGGTTTTTAATGCACAGACAAATTGTATATTTCACGTACCGCTAAACAGCTTTTGTTACGTAAGTAGTTATACATTTGATGGAAGACATTTGTACCCTTAGAACTTAAGAAAAATTTAATTATATAAATTTTCAATCTATTAGAAATATTTCATACTTGATAATCATTTGCATGCTTTGACATGTGAACTTGAACTGTTCCTTCTATTTCGATCTCTATTTTATACTCCCTGTGGAAGCGCAAAATAGAAATCAAAAACATATAAGTTGATATAGACAATTTAACAAAAATATAATTTGACTTAGACAATTTAACAACAAGAGAAAATGTCTGCAGAAAAATTTAATGTGCAGATTTTACAAGAACTCCAATGGCCATATTGCTCACATGAGAAAAGTGGACATCAAAGAGTGATAGTCATCTATAATTTTCTTTTTTCAAGCATATATGAGTGTAATTTTCATTGGTCTAAAAGCTGACGTCATAACTAAAAAGGAACAGAAACTGAAAATCTATTCGCGTCTATGATCACACTGAGCAACGCAACTTTAAAACTACAAAATAACATGAGAGAAAAAGTACACAAAATGAATGTAAGCACGCAGGTCCTTCCCGTTATTGCCGCAATACTTACGTAAGGTTAAATGAAACAATCATGGACTGGAAATTTGTGCAATACATGCTTTGTTGGACCTACTGATAAACTAAGGACCTCATGTTTACCTATAGATATTCCCAAGAATACAGACTACAAGGTGTCATCATGGACATTTTTTTTTCCTTTTCGTTTATTTCAAGCAATAAGATAAGATAAACCAGAAAACAAAACACCCTTTCATTATAGTAAGATTTGCGAACAAAGGAATTGATAAGTTAAACCTTGGCAAAAGTTTTCAATCACAAAAGTGCTCTAGAAAAGATCCCACCATATTTCAAAAGAAAAGAAACTCATTGTATTTGCTACAGCTACACATCAACAGCTGCATCTAAAATTTACAATTACAAACGATTCCTGCAGTATATTGATTTAAGTAATCCTTCACTACATCCATTTCCATGCGATTGTTCTTCTTCGGATTCCAACTTCTCTCCCAACTACATACTCTGATGTTTCCACAGAGCTCACCTACCCCAAAGAGCATTATCTCATCACACCAGCAGACAAAGCCTTTAACTTGAAAAAAGTACTATTTCGACAACCATGTTAAAGAGTTGGGTTTGAATTCGACACCTGGAAACCCTACTTACACCCCCAATAAACCTTTCTGCCTCAGAAATAATAGATAACAACAAATCAGCTCTCGCCTCCTTTGGCTTTGACACAAAACAATTAGATTAAGATTTATCATACTTATATTGTATACCTAAAAGAAGAGAGGGGATCTCCAACAAGACCCTGTTGCAGCATCAACATCAAAACACCAAAACACCCGATGCAAAAACACAAAAGACGAGCATACTATAAGACGGAAAATAGACAAACGACATATAAACATCAAACACAAAAGACTACACATAAACCGACGAGACCAATGGGCAACCGGTGCCGTTTTGTGACGGCCATTCACATGTAATAAATGGTGTGGTAATCCTGGATTACTTGCGCACAACCCTCTCACTTCTCCAATTACCCAGAGGTCTCGAAGAACGTACAACTGTGGTATAAAACAACCTCCTCACTGTTAGATGACCTCACACAAACCAGACCACAAAACGTAGGGGGCCCGGCAACATAGATGAATATGTAAAGAGGGCGTGTGTAATACAGTCCGTGCTCTGCCGGCTGTAGCGAGCTCATGTATGTAATCACCCGAGGAGTCCGACTGACATTCAGAGAGGACAGTTGGTCGGGGCCCTGTCTTCTCTAAAGAGGTTTGGACAGGGCCCGTCATGGAGTCCCGTCGTCACAGTCAGTCAGAGTGCAAGTCTCAAGGATGCGCTGGTACAAGACTGTAGATTGGTCAAGTACCAAGCCTAGTGTCCGTCTGGTGACATTAGGATCATATCCACGGAAAAATGTGTTTGATGATTCTGACGCATTTTCGATGGTTATGCTGTAGACCTACCTTTGATCCTTCTAATCTTGTTTATGATATCACCATAAAAGACAGGTTTTGTAATACCCAAAGTAATGTACCCTGTTGCGTGCATAGATCCGAATTTTAAAAGAAGTTGACTGTAATTTTTGTAAAATTTCCAGAAAGTCTTAACTAGTTTATGAAAGCGGAAACCTTGACCTAAAAGTTTTTTTGGTAATTTGTAGATTTCTACTGTGAAAATCCAAAATATCAGTACATGCTCTAGCGTACCGAATGAGCTGTGATATGTAAATGCCGTATAACGGTAATCTTGGAACATCACCGTCAAGCCAGGGGAAATTTGCTATGTTGAATCCAAAATCATCCCTTTTGTCATATACACTTGTATGAATCTTTCCGTTCACAATTTTGATATTTAGGTCCAAAAATGATGTTTCTGTATTTGTAACGTTTGCCTTGTTAAGTATTAATTGTGAATAAATTTCATTTTTATATAATTCAAAAGCAGGATTGTCAATCCAGATACCTAGAAATATTATTGAAACATTTCAGATCATCAAATTTTCTTTACTTTTGAAGATTTTGGATAAATTCTTTTTCATAAGTGTATAAAAATAAATCTGCAACAAGAGGCGCACAGTTAGTACCTATAGGAATTCTTACAACTTGCTTGTATAGATCCTCACCATATCTAACATAAATATTGTCCAAGAGAAAGGACAATGCATAACTAAAATGCATAGAAATCCGTACGATGTTCTTTTCAATTTATGATAATGCTATCGAATTGCATATTTTTTGAGCTAATTGAGCTAATTAAAGGATACTATCACCTGATTAGGACTTAGCTATCTCCTAATTAGGAGATAATATCACCTAATTAGGACTTAGCTATCACCTAATTAGGAGTAACTATCACCTAATTAGGAGATACTATCTCCTAATAAGGAGATACTTTCACCTAATTAGGACTTAGCTATCACCTAATTAGGACTTAGCTATCACCTAATTAGGACTTAGCTATCACCTAATAAGGAGTTACTATCACCTAATTAGGTGATAGTAACTCCTAATAAGATGATAGCTATGTCCTAATTATGAGATAGCTAAGTCCTAATTAGGTGATAGTATCTCCTAATTAAGAGATAGTAACTCCTAATTAGGTGATAGTAACTCCTAATTAGGTGAAAGCTAAGTCCTAATTAGGTGATAGTATCTCCTAATTAGGAGATAGTAACTCCTAATTAGGTGATAGCTAAGTCCTAATTAGGTGATAGCTAAGTCCTAATTAGGTGATAGTATCTCCTAATTAGGAGAAAGTATCTCCTAATAAGGTAATAGTAACTCCTAATTAGGTGATAGCTAGGTCCTAATTAGATGATAGTATCTCCTAGTTAGGAGATACCTAAGTCCTAATTATGTGATACTATCTCCTAATTAGGTGATAGTAACTCCTAAATAGGTGATAGCTAAGTCCTAATTAGGTGATAGCTAAGTCCTAATTAGGTGATAGCTAAGTCCTAATTAGGTGATAGTATCTCCTAATTAGGAGATAGTATCTCCTAATTAGGTGATAGTAACTCCGAATTAGGTGACAGCTAAGTCCTAATTAGGTGATAGTATCTCCGTATTAGGAGATAGCAAAGTCCTTACTAGGTGATAGTATCTCCTAATTAGGAGATAATATCTTCACATTAGAAGATAAATAAATTTCAGAATGTGGCATTAGGACGCTTCCGTACTTATGAGTTGAAAGTCACAAGAGTTAATGCATGCAGTCTTCACTTTATCTGGCCTCTATTCAATATTTTGGCTCGTCACATTTTTCACATCTAGACGCACTAGAGCAGATGTTCACTCTTCCTAGGTTTCTTATTACATCTTCATTAGGGATTTATTTTTGCAACTTTGCAAAATTTTATGATTTTTTTTGGGGGGGGGATTGGTTTTAGCATTTTTCCACGCCTTTTATCTATCGACTGTGATTTCTGAATTCTTATTTAGAAGTTTTTTCTTAGCCTCAACTCACTCCTCCTTATGATACACATGGCTTATTTGGTGTTTTTCAATGTACAAGAAATTTCAGATTTACAATCAATGAGAGGGTCAAAGGTCCAAGCGCCTCTTGTGTGTGAAATGTAGCGGAGCATTAAAGACTGAAGCCGTTCCTCTAAAGAACAGATAATTTAAACATCGAACAAGTAACCATAAGTTATGCAGTCTCAAGGTCGAAAAGGTAAAGCAAAATCCTAAGAATTACCATTGCAACAGTTGCGAACAATGGCACATTTGTATATATGCTGATAATTTAAGATTTTGGAATCTTTAATTAAAGAAGTTAGCGGCCACCTAAGGCTCAAAAGAGTTTTACACAAGAGTAATGTTTATTTATTTTGGAATTTCATAACCTGCATTTTATTGTTACTGAATTAACAAAGTAGGTGGATCAAAGATAGACAGAATTTCCAATGAAAATGTGTCAGAAACATCGATCGTCTATGATCCATAAATTACCAGAGGGACACTCTAAATGGTATTGGTCTTCTTTGATCATATTGTATCTCCTCTGTGTGGGTTTTTTTTTTTTTTTGGCATTTTGGTTTCTCGATGCTTTGTTGTGAGTACTGCAACTGAGCACTATTTCAGATCCCCTCCTTTCTTGCAATAGGGAATAGACGGTAATATCTCAGACATTTTGAAACAAATGTGTTCATTTGCTTCTGCTTCTGTCAATTTCCGTTTGTGTGAGGGTAAATTAACTTTGATAAAATAAATTAGTATTATCCTTTGTGCAAAGTTTGGTAATTGAGGCACCGATCTTCATACCATGGTTCATACAAGTAACTTATATATATATAAGGACCATGTTGTTATCTTACCGCACCTCTGACAAATTGACTGGGATATCCCGAACAGTGATTGGCTTATTACGGTCACGTGAATATCCTCGGTTAACTCGAATTTCCGCTTGACTCAAACTGTTGTTAAAAGTCCATTGATTTAAATGCATTTTTACTCCTGATAAGTCGAATACCAATAACTGGAACTTTTCGTTAAGATGAACTAATTTATAGGTCCTATAAGTCATTTTACATTGACAATTTACCTCAATAAGTCGAACCACAAATGAATTTCGATTCTTAAACAAAAACCAATTCATTTTAATGATATCGGTAGACTGATGATTGTTACTTTCTTGCTATGGAGTCGTAAATACAAACATTTATTGAATTTGAAGACGTTTAACATTTTAAGTAGCTTGGTCATTAAGAATGGACAGCACAAACGTTTGTGAACGATGATAGAAAAAGGGATTAATAGTGTTTTGAAAAATCGATTGCTGATGATGTACTCAATAAGTCGAACTCCTGATAAGTCGAACTATTTCTAATGGTCCTTGAAGTTCGCCTTATCAAGAACAGATTGTAAAACTGGGTGCCTGAAATTTCAGCAAGTCCCTCGTGACATCACAATTTCAATTTACTTTTTGTAGTATAATCAGCGAAATCGTCTAAACTCTTCGTGAATATTATAAAAATATGTAATCGGTGAGGTAAATTCGATACCCAGTCATCAAGTGACCTGGTACCGGATGATACCAAAATTATTATCTTTTTCCTAAAGTATAATTCTATAAAATGACTACATTATTGCGTGAAAGTCAACCAAGACCCAAAATCATGATACAAAAATCGTAATGAATTACCATGACCATATTGTATAAACAAAGGGTAATCAAAGATTACATAGCTCGCCTATACAGGTTTTTGTCAGAAACTAGGTTAAAGTTTTTGAAAAGTAGGTCAAAGTCCAAGGTCAAGGTCACTAGGTCAAAGGTCATGGTCTCAAATGAAAGGTCTCGTCACAAGGTATCTACATGTGAAATATCAAAGCCCTACCCCTTATAGTTCAAGAGATATAGCCCAGGTTAAAGTTTTGTCTACGGACGACGACAACGACGACGCCGAGGGTATGGCATTAGCTCTCCGGACTTTTTCGTCCCGGCGAGCTAAAAACCTACCCAAATAAAACAATTCATACATTGTACACATCAGCACATATAGAGAGCAGAGTATCACCTGATTCTAAGCAATACAGTCATTCAGAAATGGCCAAAACCAGTCAATTCAAGTATAAACTCGGTTTTTTTTTTTTTTTTGGGGGGGGGGGGGGGTTGGATCTAACCTGAAATATCTTTCAATACTATGGACAACCAGATGTTATAACATAGTGTATTATATTTTGTGTACATCGAGACAATCATCGAATTTGAAAAGTTTTCATGGAGCTGTTGCGACGGGTGTGGCATGCACCTGGTCTCACTTCTGAATATTGTAATGATTTTTCCTTGTATTCTCGACTTTGAGATTGAGTAACTGATAGTTACTTCTTTGATGATTATTATTATCATTTTATCATCCTAAAAAACTTCTGCGACAAAGTATGCAGCACTCAAATATTTCCAGGCTTAGTTATTTTCCTTATCTTGTTCTCAGAACGTAGACTCTTTTTATCATACCTTACATGTTTATGTTGTTTCGCTTTTATATAGTCGAATAAGCATGCTGTTATCAACCGTTATGCACCTTTGCCATGTTCGTTTTATGCTTGGTTTTATGATGCAGGTTTTCATATGATGCGCTTGCGAAGACAACATCAGCCCTAAAATCTTCAACAAATAAAAGTGAATATCTCGAACTATATCGCGATGCTGGTTTGTCAAGCTTCAAAACGTCCGTCACATGAAAAGAGAAGAATGAACAAGAGGCAAAGGGGCCACATCGCTCATCTGAGGACATTAGAAATCTTAATTTTATTTTTTATAATTCTAATCATATCCCGATTAAAATAATATGATCATAAAACCATTTTTTGATCAATAAAGCAAAGAAAACTTAAACATCTTATAAACAAGTTAAAAGTCATGTTTGTAAAACATTAATGCCCCCCTACCCCTTCTGTGATTAAAGTCTGTCACAACTTTATACTTGCATTGATACAACCTATAGGGGTATAAAGTAACAGTGTAATAAAAAAAGTCAAAGAAGTATAACTGTCAGGAGGACCTGTATGTACAGCATTTATGCTTAAAGTTTGTTAAAGCTCTTCTTCTAATAAACTTCTACAAGGTAATTAATATGAACTTGACCTAGATTTTCATTTGATATGTCTGTAGACAAAATTTCATTCCAATATGTGAATCCACTCCAGAGGTATTGAACGGAAACTGATGTCGTGGGCGACCGACGGACCGACAGACAGAAAGTCAGACAGCGGCAAAGCAATATGTCCCCTCTTCTTCAAAGGGGGCATAAAAATTTTTGATTGAACCCAAATATGAACTTGACCTAGATTGTCATTTGATGTGTCTGAATACAAAATTTCATTTCAATATGTAACTCCACTCAAGGGATATTGAACGGAAACCCTGAAGTTTTGGTATTTTTCAAAGTGCAAGGGGCATAACTCTGTCCAAATTTTTTTGATCGGACCCAAATATGAACTTGACCTAGATTTTCATTTGATGTGTCTGTATACAAAATTTCATTTCTATATGTAACTCAAATCAAGAGATATTGAACGGAAACCCTGAAATTTTGGCATTTTTCGAAGTGCAAGGGGCATTACTCTGTCAAAATTCTGTTGATTGGACCCAAATATGAACTTGACCTAGATTGTCATTTGATGTATCCGTATACAAAATTTCATTTCAATATGTAACTCCACTCAAGAGATATTGAACGGAAACCCTGAAAATTTGGTTTTTTTCGAAGTGCAAGGGGCATAACTCTGTCAAAATTTTGTTGATTGGACCCAAATATACACTTGACCTAGATGTTCATTTGATGCGTCTGTATACGAAATTTCATTTCAATATGTAACTCTACTCAAGAGATATTGAACAGAAACCCTGAAATTTTGGTATTTTTCGAAGTGCAAGGGGCATAACTCTGTCAAAAATTTTTCGATCGGACCTTAATACGAATTTGACCTGGATTTTCATTTGATGTGTCTGTATACAAAATTTCATTTCAATATGTAACTCCATTCAAGAGATATTGAACGGAAAGCCTGAAATTTTGGTATTTTTCGAAATGTAAGGGGCATAACTCTGTCAAAATTTTTTTGATCGCACCCAGATATGAACTTGACCTAGATTTTTGTTTAATGTGTCTGTATACAAAATTTCATTTCAATATGTAACTCCATTCAAGAGATATTGAACGGAAACCCTGAAATTTTGGTATTTTTCGAAATGCAAGGGGCATAACTCTGTCCAAATTTTTTTATCGGACCCAAATATGAACTTGACCTAGATTTTTGTTTGATGTGTCTGTATACAAAATTTGATTTCAATATGTAACTCCATTCAAGAGATATTGAACAGAAACCCTGAAATTTTGGTATTTTTCGAAGTGCAAGGGGCATAACTCTGTCAAATTTTTTTTCGATCGGACCTTAATACGAACTTGACCTGGATTTTCATTTGATGTGTCTGTATACAAAATTTCATTTCAATATGTAACTCCATTCAAGAGATATTGAACGGAAAGCCTGAAATTTTGGTATTTTTCGAAATGTAAGGAGCATAACTCTGTCAAATTTTTTTTGATCGCACCCAAATATGAACTTGACCTAGATTTTTGTTTGATGTGTCTGTATACAAAATTTCATTTCAATATGTAACTCCATTCAAGAGATATTGAACGGAAAGCCTGAAATTTTGGTATTTTTCGAAATGCAAGGGGCATAACTCTGTCAAAATTTTTTCGATCAGACCCAAATATGAACTTGACCTAGATTTTTGTTTGATGTGTCTGTATACAAAATTTCATTTCAATATGTTACTCCATTCAAGAGATATTGAACGGAAACCCTGAAATTTTGGTATTTTTCGAAATGCAAGGGGCATAACTCTGTCAAAATTTTTTCGATCGGACGCAAATATGAACTTGACCTAGATTTTTGTTTGATGTGTCTGTATACAAAATTTCATTTCAATATATGAATCCATTCCAGAGATATTGAACGGAAACTGATGTCGCGGACCGACCGACAGACCGACCGACCGACAGACCGACAGACCGACCGACCGACCGACAGCGGCAAACCTATATGTCCCCTCTTCTTCGAAGGGGGGCATAATAAGTTCAGTGTAAAGCAAGAGGTCTCTTAGAAAAAAAAATCCTTTTAAATCTGCATTCCGCTTCTACAAAAGAAAGGAGGGGATCTCCAACCAGACTCGGTGGCAGCACCCACAACAAAACACCAAATACCTGATGCGAGAGCACAGAGTAGACAAGCACAGCAGGAGACGTAAAAGAGACATACGACATAGAAACATGACACACAACGGGCAATCGGTGTTGACTTAAGACAGACATCTGCCATGCAAGAAACAAATGATGTGGTTATCTAGATTACGTGTACACGAGCCTTCCAATTTTCCGGTTACTCAAATGTCTCGAAGAACACACAATTGTAGTGTAAATATCCTCCTCCTTGTAAGATGACCTCACAAAGAAGACAGCAAAACACAGGGCCCAACCAACACAGATGAATATATAAATGGATATAAAATACGTACGAAATACAGTCCGTGCTCTGCTCGCTGTAGCGAGCTTATGCTCGAGATGAAAATATTTTCCTCCTTTTAAAGGAATGCTCATATCTTCATTGATTTAAACATTCAAATCCTTTCAAGATGCTTTCAGTAATTCTAAGCAAATATTTATCAAAGTCTACCTAGAAATAGAATACAGCTTAAAATATATCAACATTATTAAATTAGGAGAAACGTTATACGGAAAATAAAAGTGCCAAATTATCTATAAAAAAATTAAGACTATTCATATTATTTAGAAATACATAAAAAGCTGAGAAAATAATAATCTTGTTTTTATTTGAATCCACAACCCCTTGAGTTCATGTACACAGAATATACACTTATTTGTATTTAGAATTTTAAAGAAAATAATGAAAAACCTATGAAATAAGATTTTGAAACAATTCTTTATGATTAGATACATAGATATATTAAATACGAAAAGTATATGAGCAGTTGAAAATGTAAACAATAACAACCAACTTCCTTTTCGGAGTCTAAAAAGCATTTAAAATTCAAAACAAAAACTTTTCAGCTCAACAAAATTCTTTCGTATTAGCATTCCTTTACTTTATCATGACTGAAATAAACTAGCCATGTAGTACGGTGACTAAGGTTATGAAAATTTCATTTTAATTGACATTCAAATTACACGGCCAATTAATACATTTAATGAAAGTTTAATGACCTGTCTTTCATATGCAAGGTGTCCTAAGAATTAATCTGTTCTTTAATGATGCTGTTGAATTTGAAGACGTCTAACATTTGAACCACTTGGTGAGTGTCACTGCTGGTGGACCAGGAGTCCCCGAAGGCACATGTAGCCAAGTTCGATCAACTACGGTTGATCGTCTGTCTCTTCAACGCAATCGAAAATTTCTGTTATCAAAATCTTGAAATTTCAAAAACGTGGGTCCTGTAGCATCATATCCCACCCATCCGGCTACATTTTTCGGTACATTTTTGGACATATTACATTGTTTAGATTGAGGATCACTGACGAGGGTTAAGTACCCAAAACGTGCATGTCTGGTCGATGCTGCAAATTGATCTGTTTTTAAATGGTGCTATTGAATTTGAAGACGTTTAACATTTGAATCCGATGCGAACGTAGTCTTTTGTGGGAAACATTATTTTTTTGTGGAAGAAAATGATTGGAAACAGGAAAATATCTACAATATTTTTATGAATACAAATTTTGAATATTTGAATTTATAATTATCTTTTCTTATCATATGTATTTTATTATCTATTTCTAAACATACGTTTTATTGCCAATGAATTTGATTTTTTTTTTTTTTTAGAAAATTTAGAAAAATTTAAAGTAAGTGACAAACGAAGTAATCTCCCCTTATCGTTATGAAGCCCTAAAGTAATGATTTGATGATCTACAAAATAACTACATGGTATCCTTTTTCTGTTGATATAATTTGTTGTTTTAGATTTCTTTGCGAAATATGCAAATTTTAATATTTTAATACAAACCAGCTTTTTGAGATTGGTTATTCTTTACAACAAAACAAGCGGCGCTTCATATATTATTTCTCATGCTTTAATCAGTTCCAGTGTTCATTTTGTCTATTTTTGAGAATTTTGTCAATATAAAACATAAAAACATATATGTTTGTACATTCTGATTTTGAAGAAAGCACTTTTTATACAAAAATATCGAAATTACGATTTTTCGTAATGTATTGAAAAATTTTCAACTGATTATCAGAATTCATTTTTTGTGAGTAATTTCACATATTTGTAATGTAATAGGTGTCCAGTGTTTCATTCTTCTATATTTAAGCGAAAGAAGTATCTTATAAGATCGAGTAATAAAATAATCAATAGTTAAATAATGTTGTCAGTTGCGGCTTTCGCCAGATTAACATATTCAAACATTCGATAGATTTTAATATTGCCTACAACTTTACTTCTACAAGAAATTGTTTAAATTGTAAGAAAGTTTTGGACTGAACAAGAAATCATACAAAATTCGCAAATTTGAAAGATTTATTCCTAATCGTTGGACTGAACCGATTTTTTTTTATTTCATATGTTGTGAAAAGTTAGATGCTTTGGTGTACTTATCTCATTTTCCCAAGTTTTTCATTTATCAGTAGTACATTTCTAGAAACATTATGTAAATTTAGGAGTTTGTATACATACTTTCTAGCCGTTGGGTAACTGCGGTTTCTATCGGGTAAGGAGGTATACCTGTAAAATGTGTTTCTGTTTTCAAGGTGAACATTTTTACTTTTTTCGAAAAGACATGTTTCTTTTTTTAATGTCAACATAATCATGTTCCCGTATTAGTTTGAAAAACAGTTTGGTATCTAAGATTATTAACCATAAGTTCCAATGAAACTGTTTTCTCAATTTTTTTTTTTTTTTTTTTTTTTAATTTTTTTTTTTTTTTTTTTTTTTTTTTCGGTTTTTTATTTATTTATTTTTTTTCGTTTTTTTTTCATTTTTCTTTTTTTTTTGCAAAATTGTTCAAAGAATATTTGAAATCGACATCCCTTACTGATATCTCTGTTTTCAGATTGTACCTAGATCTAGTTGTGAATCGCTTACATTTTTATATAACAAGCATGAAATGCTTACTCTTCTTATGTACTTGAAATCACTTCCTTGAAGTATTTTACTCTTTTTATATGTAGACATTTTCTTTAAATTCATATAATGAATGTTGGTTTTCGATTATGTTATGAATGATAATCTATCAATCACACTTTAAAAATACCTTATATTGATTCGAAAATTATTGATTATATGTATAATTATTTAGCATATGGTTCAATATTGATACTGGTACATATGTAATTGTAGACTTTTTCCTGTTTTTAGTGTTTTATGGGTGATTGGAAGGTTTTTGTCCCAAAACACAACTTTAACTGTTAGGTACTTATTAGTCCCCTACCGGCAACGCCGAAGGGGACTCTTAGTTTTTTTATGTTTATTTCGCACCCGATGTTTCTCTTATGACACATAACATATTGAAAAGGTATATCTTAGCTGATTTGATACGATAAAGCCATGTACATGTACCTTGAATGTCAATTAAAAACGAAAAAGAGCTCTTTTTGACACTTGGTTACCCTACTAATGATAGAAATGAATAAAAGAAATCTCAATTTTTGCATTAGATAACTTATTCGAGAACAAAAATGCGTAAAAATATGGCCTTTATATTTTGATTGCCTAAGGGATGATATTCCCGTTTTCCTGTGCTGTATGCAGGTTACTTATCAGTTCACTTGAACTTTGTGACATGCATATTGTCTCCAATAGAATTGGTTCTTTTTTTAACTGTATTGATAAACTACATTTATTGAGCTTAACCTTCCACCGGAAATAATTGTCTTCATTTCAGGTCATGCCACATAAATGTGTCATGGGCAATATTTTTTTGGCAAAAATATATTCAATTCTATAGTAGGGGTTCAAGCATTTTGCGTGTCTTTTTTTTTTTTTTTAAGTTTCATGTCGGTAGATAAAATACACTTAGTTATGACCTTGAAACGATTGTCAATGTTAAAAGTCCTGTGAACTTGGCCTTTTACTCCAAAATCGATAGAGTTCTTCCCGACCAATGGGTAACATTTCTGGCGAGTTTCATGTCGCTAGGTGTAATATACAATCGGTTTTGAAATGAAAACAATTTCCAATCATAAGTCATATGACCTTGACCATTAGACCCCAAAATGAAATAGGGGCATCTTTGACTCACGGGGAATATTCCTGGTAAGTTTCACGTCGTAGGTACAATCACTATGTAGCATCACGTGACTTTAGTTGGTGAAACCACGGATAAATAAAAACTCAGTTGAGGAAAGAAAATAGGAACTCCAATAATTGCTTTGATAAAATGTTATCTTTTCATAGCCTATATCCTTGTCTAAAATAGTACTTTTACTATCATGGAATCGTTAGTAAGTAAAACGCCGTTGTTTTTACAAACATTGTGACAAAAGGTGTAGATAGTTTCGTGGAAACCACCACAACATCGTGTTTAACATGTTTCGACCACGACGTTTCTTTTTGTCAGAATGTTTGTAAAAACTACAATGGTTTCTTGATTGACAAACAAAGAATCATCAAAATATCATCTTTTACAAGGACATCGGCTATGAAAAGATAAAATTGAATCTAAACCAGCATCACAGTACCTGTTTTCTTTCCTCCAAACGAACAGTATGTCTCCATTTTGTGTTCGTGGTTTCACCAACTTAAGTCACGTGATGCTACACAGTGACAATATACACTCACATGTGATCCAGAGAACATCTTTAATTAAGTCCTATAAGCTTGATCTTTTGACCCCAAGATAAATAGGGACCATCACTGACCCATGGGAAACATTCCTGACAAGTTACATGTTGATAAGTGCAATACACTTAATTACCATCCCGGTAATCATTTTCAATAACAGTCCTTTGATCCTCTGATTCCAAAATCAAGAGGGGCATCCTTGGCTAATGGAAAACATCCCTGGCAAGTCTCATGTCCCTAGGTGCAATACACACTCACTTCTGACTCAAGATATGATAAGGAAAACATTTTTATTAATCAAAGTCCTACGGCCTCGACCTCTTGGACCAAAAATCAAGAGGGCATTCTTGATCCACGAGGAACATTCCTGAAAAGTGTCATGTCCATAGGTGCAATATAAGTACACTTGGTTATGATTCAGAAAAGATCATTTCTTATCATCGAAATAGAGAACATCCTTGACTAATTGGGAACATTCATGGCTAGTTTCATGTTGATAGGTGAAATACACATTCAGATATGAGTTAGGGTATGAAGTTTCATTACAATAGCACTTTACATAATGGAATTACGGTCCGGAAATCAAATTAAGAGCCCAATTGCAAAACTTGGCTTTAAGGTCATTGTTAAGACACTATTGATGGAGAGGATAGACAAACCTATGGAGTAATTCCAAACACACCAAACTTTGTTTCTTGGCATTTGAGGGGAGGGGGTTAAAACACAGTCAACAAAAATTCAAAATACTAGTATGTAAAACACTTTTTTGTTGAGCTATGATGAACACATGGCAGGTTCCTTATCTCTTCAAACTTTTTCAGTATAAGACTTGACTCCTGTTCTAGCTTAGCTTCTCAGCAACACTTGTGTGACAGATGTACAGATGATAGACAAAGTAAACTTGGTGTTTTTTGCTTTCATTTGAAATTTAAAGAAAACAATGATAAGAGGCAGGTGATTTTTCTTGGAATTTATTCCTTTATTCAACATACGAATGCAATAACAATCTCATTTCTAAATAACTTATCCTTTTATGTATAATAAAACCAAAACATTTCAAAGTTTGAAAAACATATCATGAAACACATATCATGAAACACATATCATGAAACACAGTGTCACATATCATGAAACACATATCATGAAACACATATCATGAAACACATATCATGAAACACATATCATGAAACACATATTTTAAAACACATATCATGAAACACATATCATGAAACACATATCATGAAACACAGTGTGTCTGAACTCTTGAACAATCTCTCTGACTCAAACTTCTATCAGTATATGGCATGATTTCAATTCACCAGGAAAATTGTGAAATTGTCACATGATGAAATACATACAAAATTACATGACCTAAAGTACTAACAGGTTTTTAAGAAAGCGGAAATTTCACTTCCATTTGCAAACAGTAAAATAGAAACATTGAAAAATTGAAATGGTAATACAGAATGAAAATTGCTATTCAAAAACCCATCTCTTTTAACCTTTAACCTTAAATTAAAGACATCATTTTTGGTGATCTCATTGGAAAAAAAGCAATATTTTACGTGTACTAATTGACAAAGTCATTTTTCTCAACAAGTGTCAAGTATGTTAAATATAACGGCTACTCCTATTCATATAGGTACTGTAGATATTCACTGATCATTCAGGCATAAATCTATGTGTCGCGTCTAGAATATGGCTATTGTATCATTCAAACTTGACCAGTGTAGGTTTTACGGACTTTGTGCATGAAAAAGATGATTTTACGTGTTATTTCATATGTGAAGAGGGAAACCGCAAAAATGATACTTAAAAAAAAATCATTTTCAAATAGTGCTCTCATAGTTGAACATTTCCCTCAAGTTTTCATGTAAAATCAAAATTTCCGTTTTCTTACCTCCCTTTTTATATATAATAATACTTTAATAACCAATATCTGACTACGCTAAAGTGCACATAATGGTCTGACACTGATTTAAAAGAAAAACTCTAGTTCTAATATACCCATGACATTTTCTATTCATATTTAAACAATTATGAAATCTTATAACTACTTTCTGGAAGTAATACATGTATATCCAACTACTACTAAAAATGTATGAACACAATGTGCATGGTTTGGGGAGGAGGGGGTGTTAAAGTACAAATACAGCTTGTTACAAGTACCAAGAAAATTTTCTGTATCAACCCCCCTTATGCAAATACATAATACTGCTTGAAATCCACTGCACGATAAGTTAACAGGCTGAATATAGAATTTTAAAACTAGTAGTTAAATTGCTGCACTGTACTATATGTACATTCCAATACGCAAATCGCAACTACAGCGCATGCAGCATGTCCGCTCTGATTTGCATTTAGTCATGACCTACCAAAACCATTGTTCAAAACTTGGGCAACTTTTCTGCCCAAGTAAATTGGTGGTGTCAAAACAATGGAGATCAGTGCACGAAAACATTTGGAAAACTTTGGTTAGAAGTATTTGCGATCAACCGTATTATTGAAATATGAACATGATAAGGAGTACACTGTTAACATTCAGTACCCTAAGACTAAAGCATGTCACAAAATTGCCCTGATAAGAAACACATTTACTTCACACAATAAGCCTATAACAAATACATGTTACACAGTGGGTATTCCTGCAATGAGGAACATTTGGTTTTTCTATAATTTGGCATAATACAGATTTATATGAATCATAAAACGGGGAATGTAATGTAGTGTAAGGATGCCTTAGCTATGAGTTTTATCCCAACTACTGTTGTAGCAAAGTTACCTGACCGGGCGGAGCTAATTCAATCAAGCGAATGAGATGAGTTAAAATTTAATTTTAGGATAGATAGACTAAGAATTGCATGTAGTAGTAATCAGAGTAAATACTGATTACCCGTTATTTTAATAGCTTATATCAACTGGTTAGAAGTAAACTCTTCTGATGACCAGGTGAAAATAAGCCCCGCCCGGTCAGGTCAGTTTGCCACGACAATAAGAGAAATAAAATCTCATTATAATGCACAAAAACGACAACCGGTGTAAAGTGAAAGTAAAATGTCAATGGATTTTTGCGTTATACATTGTTATAAAAAGCTAATATTCCCATTATTTAGGATTCAACAAATACTCAGAGCAAAGATAATCTTACACTGAATAACACCCAAAATTTTAAAAGACTTGATGCTCTGCATTGTAAGATTAGCCACCATAAATAAAGGCAAGACAAGCCATTGGTCTCTTAAATTGATGGATAATTGGCCCAAAATGTTAATTTTCCCAGATATGAAAAAACACTCATCACTCAAAATCAATAAAATATTTCACTCAAATTCATTTACATATATATGTATATATGTCTGTGTGTCATTTCATACATGTTGTAACATTTGCATCTGAATACATATACACAAAAAAATTTTCATTCGTGAAATTCCGTATCATAACTATTTCTGTTCCATTACCCAATGAATTTCTACAGCAACAGGGTTTTAAAACATGAGTAATCAAATAAACAATTCTATTACAAAATCTTGAAATTCACTTTATCCTATGATGAAACCTATGTTCTCTCACTAATTTCTTTAGCATCAAGAACCTACGGGATACTTTGGATGCCACCATGGAAATACTTTCAAATTTAAAACGGGATCCAATGATATAGTAACGTCACTTATCTTGCTCTTTATGTGATTACTGGTCGTCTTCATGCACGAATCAAAGTGTAATTTCAAACAGTGATAACGCATTCCATGACCTACTTTTAGGGTGACATTGCTAAGCACTAGGCCCATTGCCGACGTCACATTCTGAAAATTTTGGCACGTGACTTGTAATAGGAAGCAGTCATTTTCTGCATTGCTATAGAGATCACAATATCCTGTGTGCAAGTTCTTGTCTTTGTTTGTCGATTTAATCGTCACTAATTTATTTATATCACTAATTCGTTCTTTTCGTAACTTGAAATTGAACAACCACAGATTTCTAACTGGTTCATACCACATCACTAAGCAGCGTAAGCCTATAAGTGAATGATGCTCATCCTCGAAGGGCTGTGCCGTACTTGCTGTCCTCAAAACAAAGGGGGGATAAGCATGATACAAAGCCCTTATAACGCGTTGTCGTAGTCCATGTACACGTTCCAAACAAACTGGTTTAAGATCCTCTGGAAGTTTTTCAAGATTATCACAACATCTGAAAGAACAAAGAGAGAAATCCTGTCTAATTTTATTGAGTCTTTGAGGAAAAGAGAGTTATTTCCCATTTGAGACAGTATCTGACGTAAAACAATAATGACATCATTGAATGGGTACGGAAACATTGATTTTATTACATCATTTCCTAAAGTTTTAGGACCGTTTCCATAGAATTTGTTGATGTCATAATTAGTCTACATCAGATTCCGTCCAAAACGGGAAGTATAACTCTGGTTTTCGGAAATATCGAATATGTTAAAATACATGTGTAATTTAAAATTATATTTATGAATAAGGGTTTACTTCTTGTTATCATTGTAATTCACCTTTCCATAGCAGTAAAGCCCAGTATATCTATATTTCATGGTCAAAAACAGGATGAAGTCAAACAAATAATAAATGCATGTACTGTAGATTCTGACAGAACTATAGTGATTAACAATCATATCTACATTATAGTATTTCATTATTATCCGTATTTATTTTCAGTGATGTATTTCACTGTGAGCAAGAATATTGAAAATGACAAGGAAAGATGCTTAGCTATCATATGAATAAAATACATATTAAAAATACTTGTATTGAAACATAAAGGAGTAAAAATAATTGAAATCGAATAAATATAAGAGAAACGTAGGGTAATCAAAGATTACATAGCTCGCCTATGCAGGTTTTTGTCAGAAACCAGGTTAAAGTTTTTAAAAAGTAGGTCAAAGTCCAAGGTAAAGGTCACTAGGTCAAAGGTCATGGTCTCAAATAAAAGCCCTACCCCTTATAGTTCAAGAGATATAGCCCAGGTTAAAGTTTTGTCTACGGAAGACGACAACGACGATGCAGAGGGTATGGCATTAGCTCTCCGGACTTTTTCTTCCCGGCGAGCTAAAAATTACCACTGTATTTTAGTATTTGAAATCATGTATCAAAATCATGACAAATTTTTTTCTCCGTTTTATTTCTTTAATTCATCTCTATTGTACCTTTAATACTAAAGTCATACCTAAAGTAAAGCTGCCTCCAGAACTGTACAGTATTAGTAACGTAGTATGTCATACGACATATACCGGCAAAGATTCCGACATTTTCAGGGGGAATGTAGTGTGATAGTATAAACCATAAGTCCAGTGGATAGATCATTCCTCCATCTTCCAAACGCTTTATGCCTCTCCTGGCACTTCGTCGTTTGCTCTCTGTATGATTAGAAAAATAAATGTTTTGTACATATTATTTTCATTTTCTGGTGTGAACATCGACAGCAGGTGCAGCTTGTCAAACAGGGGATGCTTACTCCTCCAGGGCACCTGGTCCCACCTCTAGCTTGCTAGGGATCCGTCAATGCTCATTTGGGTGCTCTATTGTGAGTGCTGTCGAGATTATCATCAGGATCTTTATCTCATTATACCAATATGCAATTATGCATTAGCTATTGTTCATGTCAATTAATGCAGAATACATACATTTAGCATGTTTAGATAAACAATGTAATATCTGAATAATATGACTACACTGATCATAATATGGTAGGTTGCTTATCATGTTTTACCTTGACCTTGACGGTGACCTTAACATTATTAGGTGTGTAGTCTTATCATGCTTGACAATTCCTGTAAGCCTGAATGTTACCACCCGATATTTTTAGTTACCAAGTCATCTGGTGACCTGGTACGGGATGATACCAGGTCACTAAGTTTTATAACGGCGAGGCAAAGCCGAGTCCTGTATAAAACATAATGACCTGGAATCATCCTGTACCAGGACACCAGATGACGAGGTAACAAATTTACCCCACCGATGACCTATTTTGATAATTTCCATAGAGTGATTGGACGTCATTGTCTGTTTACGCTACAACGTCAACATGAAGGATGACATTGTGACGTCACAAGGGGTCTGGTATAAAAGGCTAGGCACCCGGTATAAGATATACCACGTCTTCACGTGACCATTATTAGCCAATCGCTATCCGGGATTTCCAGGCAAACTTGTCAGAGGTGGGGTAAGTAAACATACGTCAGTACATGTACTTATATCATGTTATATCTGTACATCATACATACATGTATTATATGTGCAAGTGTGACTACATTGTACGCATAGATGAAAAGAAATAGGACAAAATTATCAAACAGCAAATATATTTTTGCTTCGCAGTTGACATAAAAATACAAGGTAAGAAATTGCATGTAACAAGCATGAAATAAAAATTAATTCTATGGTTTCTACTTCTAGTCCTTTTTTAGCAAAATAAATGTACAGTGCATATGAGGAATTTTCAGTACAGCTTTACCACTGACCTTTGACCTTGGTATCTTCCTCTGCAACCTCTGTACCATCTTCTTCAGTATTAGATGACGGAAGCTCAAAGTCGTCGAGATCTTTATCAAACCATGTGACATCATCTTCTACCAAAGTGGACGCCATGGCGGATTTACTTCTAAATGTCTTGGAGTGTATTTCTGCGACGTTTAGAGATCCTTTCCGAAGCCTTGCACCTTTCGACAGGTTTCCATTATTGGCATCAGCAAAATCTCCAATTGATATATCTGTCAAAATCAAGAATTTTAGTTCAAGGACGAGTCTCATGAAAAAGATAGCAATTTTACTACCGCACATGTATCTGAAAGGACTTTTCCTTATGCTTTGATTGAGTGTACATACAATTTACATATGACGTTTTTCATTAGTTGCATTGATCTGGCTGCATTGATGCGTAACAAGTCTTTTTAAAAATAGGATTAAATATTCAATTTCTGTGTGAAATGATAAGTATCCTCCATAACACAAGAATAGGTAGTCGTGCTTACAAGACTCCGGTATACTGCTAACGCACCGGAGTCTTGTAGCCGCCCGCCATGTTGGTATGCAGTTCTTTACGCATCGCTATGTTAGCAGAAACTAGAACAGGGAAATTACGATGATTATAGCATTGACAGCGAGTAAGATTATATTGAAAGGATGGATAATATATTAAATTATTATAGTCTAACCTTTAAAATGTTATATAAAGTCCAACACTTAGTGCAATCTTGTGATTATTTGACCACATTGGATTCACCAGTGGAATATAGTGATACGAAAAACTCGAGCCCAAGTTTTCATTTGGATCATTAGATAATAAGATCTCGAACAAATAACATATTTGATCAACAAATTAATCACAGTAATAAGAATCATAATTTAATTTGACAATACAAAGGTAAGAAAATGATGCTTGTTTGAAATACAGGCGAAATTATGGTGGCTGATTTGTGCCATGTCGCGTTGTCGCGCCACGCTTTGTCGCATTGTCGCGTTGTCGCATTGACGCGTTGACGCGTTGGCGCCTTTTAAAATGATAGAAGGAATGTATCTTCAAATGAACCGTTTAGATTCATTCATAAATTAAATGTTTGAAACAAAAAGGGTATATTTTCTACTTTATTTTGGAGCAAAATTCCTGTTTTCCGTTTGAAAATAACAGATTTCGGGACAAATTCTATAAATTCCTTATCTTAACTAGAATTAGAGATTCAAAGCTACTTTCATATAGAAAATAATTCATCTAATCAAATGAAAGTAAAAATGAATGTAATAATTCATTTAAATCAGTATTTTGGAGTAAAATATTTTATTTCATGCAAAAACCAAACAAAAACCACTTATTTTGAGAAAATAGTAACTATTTCTTTTAATCTGCCTTTATAATATACATCTTTTTTTGCCCCAAAATATCAAACAAATTAATAAATAATACCTAAAACTCATACACCTTGAGGACAAATCATCATATACCCAAGGTTACACTTTTGAATCTCATACATAATGTAGCATTTCAAAGTAATTAAGATTTTTTCAGAAATCGGAGATTTTAAAATAAAATTCAGGCATTCCCCCTAAAATAGCAAAATAATCAAACCAATCTCTTCTAGCTCATTTCACATGATTACTTAAGAGTCATTACGTAAAAGGAAACCTTTCCTGCTTTGATTTACTAAAGTATATAAATTTTTAAAATCATTCAAAGAAATAAGTGATTTTTGCACAAAAATTAGGGGTTTTTTGCCCCAAAATAGCATAGAAATTGAATTTCAGTTCTCACATTAAATTCTAATACCTACATAATAAAAAGCATCCCATCAAAGCTAAAATGTGTCAATTCAGGCAGATTAAAAGAAATAGTAATTTTTTTCTCAAAATAAGTGGTTTTTGCATGAAAAAACACATTTTACCCCAAAATACTGATTTAAATTAATTATAACATTACTTGTACTTTCATTTGATAAGATAATTTATTTTCTATATGAAAGTAGCTTTGAATCTCTAATTCTAGTTAAGATAAGGAATTTATAGAATTTGTCCCGAAATCTGTTATTTTCAAACGGAAAACAGGAATTTTGCTCCAAAATAAAGTAGAAAATATACCCTTTTTGTTTCAAACATTTAATTTATGAATGAATCTAAACGGTTCATTTGAAGATACATTCCTTCTATCATTTTAAAAGGCGCCAACGCGTCAACGCGTCAATGCGACAACGCGACAATGCGACAAAGCGTGGCGCGACAACGCGACATGGCACAAATCAGCCACCATACGAAATAAATATGTTTTATGCAAGGCGAAATCCCTCATTGCCATTTAAGAGCTGACAGATATAACCTCGCGTCTCGCGAATTTCATACTGGTCGGGCACATATAATCGCCACTTTTTTTCAACATTTTTTGCTCTAAAATCTTGATTTCCTTATGAAATTTAATGAAATTTGCAAAGAAGGATGGGGAACCCTTGATACTCATTTCTTCCAATTTTCATGAAAATCTGATGATTGGTTCTTGTTTACCTGTGCTCAGTGAACTTAAGGGCTGCACCAAGTTTGAAAGAAGGGTACATAATATCGCCACCTCTACCTGTTCCTATTGAAAATCCTAAACTTTTACAATAAAGTTCACATTATTTGAATCTTTGAACTTTCTTCTTTTCTACTGTGAAAAATTCGTACAAAAAAATTCAAAAACCAAAGAGATATAGGAAGATGAAGAGATCTACCCTTTCCCCAGAGAGGTGGGGGAAATACAATCAAATTTACCGACTTTCTATCATAAAATTCAGTATTTGCAGGTTATGGAATTATTTGAAATTTTATATACTGTTTCATATTTCAGAGATGTAATTAATGTGAAAAAATTAAATTCCTACATCAACAATATGCAGAGACATAAATGAAGTGGTGATAATATGTGCCCGGCAATAATATGTACCCGACCAGTAGAGAAATAAAGATTTTAGAGCAAAAAATCTTGAAAAAAGTGGCGATAATATGTGCCCGACCAGTAGAACTAAAGAATAGGCGTCGGAACTTTTGTTCCCTCAGGTACCTTTAACTAGGGGTCCGTTGTACCCTGAGGATCTTTGACCTGGGACTGTTGTGCCCTTAATTTGTATAGGTGGTAGTGACGGTAATTGGTTTGTTTTGCAAATAAAATAATTATTGTGCAAACAAACTAGTTAACAACACTAATTAGCAGGTAGAACGGCATGACAAAGAAAATCATGTAGGAAATTTCAAATGAAATGGGTATATCATGGTGATTTTACATTATTTATAATTATATGTATCTTTTCCTCTCTATTTGATGAATGAAATAAAGAATCTGAGAGAAAGGTGTACAAAATAAAAGAATTTTACATTATTACAGGTATATGACACAGAGTTCTGTTTAGTGTTAAATTAAATGCATTTATTTTAAATTTGCCGTGAATATATCATAAATAACAAAGCAGTGTGATGTCATACAATAATCATTGACATAGGATACAGTAAAAGACAACCATAAGGCCTACAAAAATATGTGTTTCCCATAACATGCTGAAAACAAGAGCCCCAGGGGGCACAACGCTCACCTGATACCCATGCATGCTCTAATTGACATACTGCTATATGAATACTGATAGTGCCAGTACCGGGATTTTAGCCCACAACCTTTCTAAAAACATTTTTGCCGGATGCAGAGAAGTTTTTTTTTTCAGACAACCTTTAAAAGTACAAACAAGAAAAAATAGTCACATTTCAAAACAATAACTTTTTTTAAGTCATATGCCCAACTAGTATAGTTCAATTATGCAACATCAAAAATAAAATCATATTGTAAAATCCCACTTTAATGCGCAGCAGAAAAAGAATAAAACAATGAAATGATTTCATAAATTAAGTTTATTTAAAACTGAACGACCATACCTTTCATTATTGATAGCTAGCATGCCAGAAATTATAAAGCCTGACAGGCTGTGTTTGTGAAACGAGAATGCCCCCGGCGGCATCTTTGTTAGTATAAACGCCATTTTCTGTTAAGTATGTGAGAGGTCAGGGTCAGCGTAATATTGGTATCTATGGAAATATCTTGTCACAAGGAATACACATGTAAAATATGAAAGCCCTATCACTAACCAATCAAAAGTTATGCGCAATGTTTAAGTTTTTGAGAAGTACGTCAAAGGTCAAGGTTATGGTCACGAGGTCAAAATTTTGGTATCAATGGAAAGGTATTGTCACAAGGAATACACAAAACCAAGTAAGTATAAAATAATAAGTGACATTAGAAATGTAAATTTTAGTTCAGATCTCTCTGTTCTTATAGAGACAATAAATCTATATTGAATAATAAAATTTGAACTATTTCACCAAATAACTTTGATTTATATCCAAGGATAGCCCATTTAAGCTTTTACAAAGCTTATTTCCAAAGACACTCACTAGGACTTTTACAATATTTTTTTTTTGAAGATGAATTAAAATGGAATATTTTCATACACTTGAATCTTTAAGACTTGACTTACCACTGCAATAACTTTTTCCCTTGCAACCCCCTCCAAATCAAATTTTTCTGACTATTAATGCAAACAACTCATACCCCCCCCCCCCCCCCCCGCATTTGCAGATATATCTTTGTATGCAATAGTCGCTCAGAGCGAAATATTACTTATAGTCCTAATATTGAATTTCTATGGGATATTTAACCAAATCAGCATGCAGCAAGTAACATGTCACACTACGTATATGAATACATAGCCGTAGGCCTAGATCCAACTCGAAAACATGTTTATACATCAAAATAATTTAAACCTAGGAATTGATTACTTCAAGAACTATACCATCATGTATTTGTTTTAACATAACCAGTGTTACTAATCTAATTTATGTGAAAAATCGCTGACTTACCTTCACAGCGCTTCGTTGTTTCGGTACGTATATTGAAAGTGAAAGTACTTTCTATGCCTCCCGGTGGGGGCGCTGCGGACACGTGAACATATTGTGCTATTTTTAGAGTCGGCGATCCCTCTTGATATACGTCGAAGGTGTAACTACAGTTAATCATTTTAGCAGGGAATCCCTTCCCTTTTGACTGGTGAACCGGGCTGAATAGAAGGTGTCACCTCATTGGACATAACTATTGAAAATTTAAAAATAGCACATAAAATCAATGTATGATTCGATGCTGTCTGTAGAAATTGAGTTTTGAACATGATTTTGCCTTATATGTAATCAATAGATCGATTTGAAAATATATAAAAATTAGCAAATTTTCAATTCGGAAGGAGGGGTCATTAAACAAGTGAATTTTGCAGAAAAGGTATGCATGACCCCCTTTTTTCTTTCGTTTTTATACGTGCCAAAGATGACCTAGGCCAAAAATATTCCTTAAAAATCTAAAAGTGGATATCTTGACAAAATTCTTTCACTTGTAGGGTACCATGCATGAGTACCTCATATCTACAAAATGTCATGACAATCTGAAGAGTGGTTATAGAAAAGAAGCAGAAAATGTATGAAAATCACCCCCCCCCCCCCCCCCTTCCTTTTTACATAAGAAAAAAATTCATAAAAAATCAAAAAAATAAATTTTAAGCATAAAATGCATATCAAAGCATTAAGTAAGTTAAATATGATAAATATGTAGTAAATGAGTGTGTAAAATCATACACTTATTGAGTTATTTAAAGAAATAGTGCAAAAATGTGCATTTCTGACTAAGTCCGAAAAGACGTCAAAAACGCGTCAAAAATTTGACTTCGAAGTGGAACCAAAAATAACAACACTTCTTAAGACATCTCTCTAGATCATCCTGATGCTTTCGGTTTGTCGATACATGCTTCGGTTCTGAAGAAGAAGTTTGTCAAAGGAGGGTACCCCCCGTGACCTACTTTTTGCTGTGGTGGCGCCACCTGTTGACAGATCCGGACGAAAAACAACAACACTTGTAGGGGACCATGAGTACTTCATACCTACCAAGTTTCATCAAAATCCCTTCAGCCGTTCTGGAGAAGAAGTTTAAAATGTGAAAAGTTTACGACGACGGACGACGACGACGATGACGACGACGACGACGCCGGACGACGGACGCAACACTATGACAATAGCTCACTTGAGCCTATGGCTCAGGTGAGCTAATAAAAAATCAAAAAATCTAAATTTTAGAATAAAATACTTATCAAAGCATTTAGTAACTTAAATATGATAAATATGCAGTAAATGAATGTGTAAAATCATACACTTATTGAGTTATTTAAAGAAATAGTGCAAAAATGTGCATTTCTGACGAAGTCCGAAAAGACGTCAAAAACGCGTCAAAAATTTGACTTCCGAGTGGAACCAAAAATAACAACACTTCTTAAGACATCTCTCTAGTTCATCCTGATGCTTTCGGTTTGTCGATACGTGCCTCCGTTCTGAAGAAGAAGTTTGTCAAAGGAGGGTACCCCCTGTGACCTACTTTTGCCTCTGGTGGCGCCACCTGTTGATGGATCCGGACGAAAAACAACAACACTTGTAGGGGACCATGAGTACTTCATTCCTACCAAGTTTCATGAAAATCTTTTCAGTGGTTCTGGAGAAGAAGTCGAAAATGTTGAAAAGTTTACGACGGACGACGGACGACGGACGACGACGGACGACGACGGACGACGGACGCCACGCTATGACAATAGCTCACTTTGAGCCTATGGCTCAGGTGAGCTAATAAAGGGAAGAAAAATTTTTTTAAGTAAAAAATGGAATTTAAGGTATTCAGATTATCTAAAAGTGCATAATAAGCTGACAAAATGGGAAAAAATGAAGAAAAAAATTTGAGGAGTGCTCGTGCCGGGACTTGAACCCACAAGCCTTGGGTCCATGTTCACAGTAAACATATCTATTCATGATTGAAAAAATACTCATAAAAATCTGTTCAGCAGTTCTGGAGAAGAAGTTTAATATGTATGAAAATCACCCCCCCCCCCTTTCCTTTTCACATAAGAAAATAATTCATAAAAAATCAAAAAATTAAAATTTCAGTATGAAATACATATCAAAGCATTAAGTAACTTAAATGTGATGAATTTGTAGTAAATGAATGTGTAAAACCATACACATATTGAGTTATTTAAAGAAATAGTGCAAAAATGTGCATTTCCGACAGAGTCCGAAAAGACGTCAAAAACGCGTCAAAAATTTGACTTCCGAGTGGAACCAAAAACAACAACACTTCTTAAGACATCTCTCTAGATCATTCTGATGCTTTCAGTTTGTCGATACGTGCTTTCGTTCTGAAGAAGAAGTTTGTCAAAGGAGGGTACCCCCTGTGACCTACTTTTGCCTCTGGTGGCGCCACCTGTTGATGGATCTGGACGAAAAACAACATCACTTGTAGGGGACCATGAGTACTTCATTCCTACCAAGTTTCATGAAAATCTTTTCAGTGGTTCTGGAGAAGAAGTTGAATATGTATGAAAATCACCCCCCCCCCCCCTTCCTTTTCACATAAGAAAAAAATTAATAAAAAATCAAAAAATCTAAATTTTAGAATAAAATACTTATCAAAGCATTTAGTAACTTAAATATGATAAATATGCAGTAAATGAATGTGTAAAATCATACACTTATTGAGTTATTTAAAGAAATAGTGCAAAAATGTGCATTTCTGACGAAGTCCGAAAAGACGTCAAAAACGCGTCAAAAATTTGACTTCCGAGTGGAACCAAAAATAACAACACTTCTTAAGACATCTCTCTAGTTCATCCTGATGCTTTCGGTTTGTCGATACGTGCCTCCGTTCTGAAGAAGAAGTTTGTCAAAGGAGGGTACCCCCTGTGACCTACTTTTGCCTCTGGTGGCGCCACCTGTTGATGGATCCGGACGAAAAACAACAACACTTGTAGGGGACCATGAGTACTTCATTCCTACCAAGTTTCATGAAAATCTTTTCAGTGGTTCTGGAGAAGAAGTCGAAAATGTTGAAAAGTTTACGACGGACGACGGACGACGACGGACGACGACGGACGACGGACGCCACGCTATGACAATAGCTCACTTTGAGCCTATGGCTCAGGTGAGCTAATAAAGGGAAGAAAAATTTTTTTAAGTAAAAAATGGAATTTAAGGTATTCAGATTATCTAAAAGTGCATAATAAGCTGACAAAATGGGAAAAAATGAAGAAAAAAATTTGAGGAGTGCTCGTGCCGGGACTTGAACCCACAAGCCTTGGGTCCATGTTCACAGTAAACATATCTATTCATGATTGAAAAAATACTCATAAAAATCTGTTCAGCAGTTCTGGAGAAGAAGTTTAATATGTATGAAAATCACCCCCCCCCCCCCCTTTCCTTTTCACATAAGAAAATAATTCATAAAAAATCAAAAAATTAAAATTTCAGTATGAAATACATATCAAAGCATTAAGTAACTTAAATGTGATGAATTTGTAGTAAATGAATGTGTAAAACCATACACATATTGAGTTATTTAAAGAAATAGTGCAAAAATGTGCATTTCCGACAGAGTCCGAAAAGACGTCAAAAACGCGTCAAAAATTTGACTTCCGAGTGGAACCAAAAACAACAACACTTCTTAAGACATCTCTCTAGATCATTCTGATGCTTTCAGTTTGTCGATACGTGCTTTCGTTCTGAAGAAGAAGTTTGTCAAAGGAGGGTACCCCCTGTGACCTACTTTTGCCTCTGGTGGCGCCACCTGTTGATGGATCTGGACGAAAAACAACATCACTTGTAGGGGACCATGAGTACTTCATTCCTACCAAGTTTCATGAAAATCTTTTCAGTGGTTCTGGAGAAGAAGTTGAATATGTATGAAAATCACCCCCCCCCCCCCTTCCTTTTCACATAAGAAAAAAATTAATAAAAAATCAAAAAATCTAAATTTTAGAATAAAATACTTATCAAAGCATTTAGTAACTTAAATATGATAAATATGCAGTAAATGAATGTGTAAAATCATACACTTATTGAGTTATTTAAAGAAATAGTGCAAAAATGTGCATTTCTGACGAAGTCCGAAAAGACGTCAAAAACGCGTCAAAAATTTGACTTCCGAGTGGAACCAAAAATAACAACACTTCTTAAGACATCTCTCTAGTTCATCCTGATGCTTTCGGTTTGTCGATACGTGCCTCCGTTCTGAAGAAGAAGTTTGTCAAAGGAGGGTACCCCCTGTGACCTACTTTTGCCTCTGGTGGCGCCACCTGTTGATGGATCCGGACGAAAAACAACAACACTTGTAGGGGACCATGAGTACTTCATTCCTACCAA
Organism: Pinctada fucata; assembly: GCA_028142955.1. Classification (NCBI taxonomy): domain Eukaryota; kingdom Metazoa; phylum Mollusca; class Bivalvia; order Pterioida; family Pteriidae; genus Pinctada; species Pinctada fucata. The sequence continues at coordinate 44,399,317 of AP027102.1, read as the reverse complement.
GTTTCATGAAAATCTTTTCAGTGGTTCTGGAGAAGAAGTCGAAAATGTTGAAAAGTTTACGACGGACGACGGACGACGGACGACGACGGACGACGACGGACGACGGACGCCACGCTATGACAATAGCTCACTTTGAGCCTATGGCTCAGGTGAGCTAATAAAGGGAAGAAAAATTTTTTTAAGTAAAAAATGGAATTTAAGGTATTCAGATTATCTAAAAGTGCATAATAAGCTGACAAAATGGGAAAAAATGAAGAAAAAAATTTGAGGAGTGCTCGTGCCGGGACTTGAACCCACAAGCCTTGGGTCCATGTTCACAGTAAACATATCTATTCATGATTGAAAAAATACTCATAAAAATCTGTTCAGCAGTTCTGGAGAAGAAGTTTAATATGTATGAAAATCACCCCCCCCCCCTTTCCTTTTCACATAAGAAAATAATTCATAAAAAATCAAAAAATTAAAATTTCAGTATGAAATACATATCAAAGCATTAAGTAACTTAAATGTGATGAATTTGTAGTAAATGAATGTGTAAAACCATACACATATTGAGTTATTTAAAGAAATAGTGCAAAAATGTGCATTTCCGACAGAGTCCGAAAAGACGTCAAAAACGCGTCAAAAATTTGACTTCCGAGTGGAACCAAAAACAACAACACTTCTTAAGACATCTCTCTAGATCATTCTGATGCTTTCAGTTTGTCGATACGTGCTTTCGTTCTGAAGAAGAAGTTTGTCAAAGGAGGGTACCCCCTGTGACCTACTTTTGCCTCTGGTGGCGCCACCTGTTGATGGATCTGGACGAAAAACAACATCACTTGTAGGGGACCATGAGTACTTCATTCCTACCAAGTTTCATGAAAATCTTTTCAGTGGTTCTGGAGAAGAAGTTGAATATGTATGAAAATCACCCCCCCCCCCTTCCTTTTCACATAAGAAAAAAATTAATAAAAAATCAAAAAATCTAAATTTTAGAATAAAATACTTATCAAAGCATTTAGTAACTTAAATATGATAAATATGCAGTAAATGAATGTGTAAAATCATACACTTATTGAGTTATTTAAAGAAATAGTGCAAAAATGTGCATTTCTGACGAAGTCCGAAAAGACGTCAAAAACGCGTCAAAAATTTGACTTCCGAGTGGAACCAAAAATAACAACACTTCTTAAGACATCTCTCTAGTTCATCCTGATGCTTTCGGTTTGTCGATACGTGCCTCCGTTCTGAAGAAGAAGTTTGTCAAAGGAGGGTACCCCCTGTGACCTACTTTTGCCTCTGGTGGCGCCACCTGTTGATGGATCCGGACGAAAAACAACAACACTTGTAGGGGACCATGAGTACTTCATTCCTACCAAGTTTCATGAAAATCTTTTCAGTGGTTCTGGAGAAGAAGTCGAAAATGTTGAAAAGTTTACGACGGACGACGGACGACGGACGACGACGGACGACGACGGACGACGGACGCCACGCTATGACAATAGCTCACTTTGAGCCTATGGCTCAGGTGAGCTAATAAAGGGAAGAAAAATTTTTTTAAGTAAAAAATGGAATTTAAGGTATTCAGATTATCTAAAAGTGCATAATAAGCTGACAAAATGGGAAAAAATGAAGAAAAAAATTTGAGGAGTGCTCGTGCCGGGACTTGAACCCACAAGCCTTGGGTCCATGTTCACAGTAAACATATCTATTCATGATTGAAAAAATACTCATAAAAATCTGTTCAGCAGTTCTGGAGAAGAAGTTTAATATGTATGAAAATCACCCCCCCCCCCCCTTTCCTTTTCACATAAGAAAATAATTCATAAAAAATCAAAAAATTAAAATTTCAGTATGAAATACATATCAAAGCATTAAGTAACTTAAATGTGATGAATTTGTAGTAAATGAATGTGTAAAACCATACACATATTGAGTTATTTAAAGAAATAGTGCAAAAATGTGCATTTCCGACAGAGTCCGAAAAGACGTCAAAAACGCGTCAAAAATTTGACTTCCGAGTGGAACCAAAAACAACAACACTTCTTAAGACATCTCTCTAGATCATTCTGATGCTTTCAGTTTGTCGATACGTGCTTTCGTTCTGAAGAAGAAGTTTGTCAAAGGAGGGTACCCCCTGTGACCTACTTTTGCCTCTGGTGGCGCCACCTGTTGATGGATCTGGACGAAAAACAACATCACTTGTAGGGGACCATGAGTACTTCATTCCTACCAAGTTTCATGAAAATCTTTTCAGTGGTTCTGGAGAAGAAGTTGAATATGTATGAAAATCACCCCCCCCCCCCTTCCTTTTCACATAAGAAAAAAATTAATAAAAAATCAAAAAATCTAAATTTTAGAATAAAATACTTATCAAAGCATTTAGTAACTTAAATATGATAAATATGCAGTAAATGAATGTGTAAAATCATACACTTATTGAGTTATTTAAAGAAATAGTGCAAAAATGTGCATTTCTGACGAAGTCCGAAAAGACGTCAAAAACGCGTCAAAAATTTGACTTCCGAGTGGAACCAAAAATAACAACACTTCTTAAGACATCTCTCTAGTTCATCCTGATGCTTTCGGTTTGTCGATACGTGCCTCCGTTCTGAAGAAGAAGTTTGTCAAAGGAGGGTACCCCCTGTGACCTACTTTTGCCTCTGGTGGCGCCACCTGTTGATGGATCCGGACGAAAAACAACAACACTTGTAGGGGACCATGAGTACTTCATTCCTACCAAGTTTCATGAAAATCTTTTCAGTGGTTCTGGAGAAGAAGTCGAAAATGTTGAAAAGTTTACGACGGACGACGGACGACGACGGACGACGACGGACGACGGACGCCACGCTATGACAATAGCTCACTTTGAGCCTATGGCTCAGGTGAGCTAATAAAGGGAAGAAAAATTTTTTTAAGTAAAAAATGGAATTTAAGGTATTCAGATTATCTAAAAGTGCATAATAAGCTGACAAAATGGGAAAAAATGAAGAAAAAAATTTGAGGAGTGCTCGTGCCGGGACTTGAACCCACAAGCCTTGGGTCCATGTTCACAGTAAACATATCTATTCATGATTGAAAAAATACTCATAAAAATCTGTTCAGCAGTTCTGGAGAAGAAGTTTAATATGTATGAAAATCACCCCCCCCCCCCCTTTCCTTTTCACATAAGAAAATAATTCATAAAAAATCAAAAAATTAAAATTTCAGTATGAAATACATATCAAAGCATTAAGTAACTTAAATGTGATGAATTTGTAGTAAATGAATGTGTAAAACCATACACATATTGAGTTATTTAAAGAAATAGTGCAAAAATGTGCATTTCCGACAGAGTCCGAAAAGACGTCAAAAACGCGTCAAAAATTTGACTTCCGAGTGGAACCAAAAACAACAACACTTCTTAAGACATCTCTCTAGATCATTCTGATGCTTTCAGTTTGTCGATACGTGCTTCGTTCTGAAGAAGAAGTTTGTCAAAGGAGGGTACCCCCTGTGACCTACTTTTGCCTCTGGTGGCGCCACCTGTTGATGGATCTGGACGAAAAACAACATCACTTGTAGGGGACCATGAGTACTTCATTCCTACCAAGTTTCATGAAAATCTTTTCAGTGGTTCTGGAGAAGAAGTTGAATATGTATGAAAATCACCCCCCCCCCCCTTCCTTTTCACATAAGAAAAAAATTAATAAAAAATCAAAAAATCTAAATTTTAGAATAAAATACTTATCAAAGCATTTAGTAACTTAAATATGATAAATATGCAGTAAATGAATGTGTAAAATCATACACTTATTGAGTTATTTAAAGAAATAGTGCAAAAATGTGCATTTCTGACGAAGTCCGAAAAGACGTCAAAAACGCGTCAAAAATTTGACTTCCGAGTGGAACCAAAAATAACAACACTTCTTAAGACATCTCTCTAGTTCATCCTGATGCTTTCGGTTTGTCGATACGTGCCTCCGTTCTGAAGAAGAAGTTTGTCAAAGGAGGGTACCCCCTGTGACCTACTTTTGCCTCTGGTGGCGCCACCTGTTGATGGATCCGGACGAAAAACAACAACACTTGTAGGGGACCATGAGTACTTCATTCCTACCAAGTTTCATGAAAATCTTTTCAGTGGTTCTGGAGAAGAAGTCGAAAATGTTGAAAAGTTTACGACGGACGACGACGGACGACGACGGACGACGGACGCCACGCTATGACAATAGCTCACTTTGAGCCTATGGCTCAGGTGAGCTAAAAATAGGGTAGGTCGATATCGGACAGATTTTTTTTTATTTTGTTATCTATTTTTTTCCACACTTGTCTGGAATAGAATTTCAAATGTTATTTTAAAAAAAAGGGATTTGTAATTGAATCCTGTCAGGCTGACATTCAAATACATTGTATGTGTTGTCTGTCAAATACATATAGTCCAAAACATCCCTTTACGTGTTGTATGAAAAATTCAGTTTGGGACCATAAAATCAGCATTTTTCGGTCGCAAATATAATATTAGAAGCAATTGGTTATCCCAAATCCAAATTTAGTTTGAATGGGTGTAAAGTCTTCTGCAGTTTCCATCTGAAAAAAAAAAACTGAAAAGGACGGGAAAGACGCACTTGACAAACTCTTAATGTACATACGGTTACATGATGGCGCGGCATAAAAATTGTTGAAAAGAAGTTGTATTGAAATCATTTAAAAAATAAATAGGGTTTATAAATCGTCACTGCATAGCAATGTGGTTTTAAGGAAGCGTGGTTAATAGATGGTAATGGGTCAATCTTCTTGAACAAAGATACATGTAGTGTAAATTTAACAGGTTGACAACATACTAAAAGTATTGGTTTAAACATATTTATGGTCCCAAACTGAATTTTTCATACAACAGGTAAAGGGACGTTTTGGACTATGTATTTGACAGACAACACATATTTGAATGTCAGCCTGACAGGATTCAATTACAAATCCCTTTTTTTAAAAATAACATTTGAAATTTTATTCTAGACAAGTGTGTTATTTATTTATCTATTTATTATAAAATCGGCAACTGGCTGCACCCTAGCTGGTGCGCATTACTCTACGGTGTCCATGTTTAGTTTTCAAATCTATCTAAAAGTCCTGTGCCCAGTTTCACAAAAATTCTTACGAAAAAAAAAAATAAGGAATTTTTGTAACTTTAAATAGTCAATTAATAAAACGTTCAAAAGATTTTCTATTTAGATTGTACTATGTTTTCTAATATCATTTCTACATACTCCATCTAAAGTCAGAAACAAAATATCGATATACTTATTTAAAAAGAAGAACTAAACGATCAAAAGTTACGAAAATCCCTGAAATTGTTCGTAAGTATTTTTGTGAAAATGCCTCTGTACTTGTATTTACTTTGTTACGTGACGTAGATCTACACCAGTAGCAGCAATGTGTGGATCACAGCTTACTGTACATGGCCAGTCAGAAGCACAAAATTCTTTTGTTCACTGACAATTGCTCCGCTCACATGAAAGGTTCTGATACAATATTGATTTTTCTCCGACATTCTTTTTTATCTTGTTCTGGGTCTGAGATTTAAATCTCCAATGTCCACTTACGTATCTTACCGATGTAAAGGTACTTGTGTATGCGTTAGTCCGTAAAATTATCATGTCATTTTAAGTGGTCAGTCAATGGGTTCAATTTGGAGTACATGTACATGTACTAAAGTAACTGTACAGAAAATGTCCCTAATTTCAACAAAGCTGAAAATGAAGCTGCCCATACTTGGACACGAAAGGTACAGGATAGGTCAGTCATTGTCGGAACGGATAAGCGCACATAGTCATCTCAAAATCTGTTGACAAATCTTTAATCTTTTTTTTTTTTTTTTTAATTTCCGTATCAAATTTTTCATTACTTAAACATTTAAGCATTTTTTTTTTTAAAGATTAATCGTCTTAAAAGTAATGAAAAATTCCATTTATATACATTGTTTTTATCATGAATGTCCTAAGATTTCACAAAACAAACAACATGGCTTTGGTGATCAATTATCCGTATACAAATTATTATAAGGATCAACATTCCCACTTAAAAAAAACACACTAAACTCAACTTTTACGGAATTTTAGCAACATTTTGACAATAGAATACATATAAAATACAAAAACAATAAAAGACATAAAATTTGAATGGCATTTATTGATCAGCTTATTCATTAAATATTAAAAACAACAAACATGTATGAGGGTACAACGGACCCGGATCAACTTTCTCCCGGGTTAAACTTCCCGAGGGTACAACAGTCCCAAGGGAAAGGAAGTTCGACCGAACATAAACCAAGCACAGCAGAAAATGTTTCCATTTTCCGGAACTGCCCCAATGTTTCAATGAATATCCATCTTCCTCAAGCAAGAGTGAAGTTCATTTCACTTTTAATTATGCGGATTTCGCTCCAGCTATTCAAGACAAATGAAAAGCTTGCTTTCTAACATATTTTACCTCTACTATCATGACTATTAAGAAGAATTTGCTTACCAGTATTCGACAATAACTGATTAAATGCCGATTTCCTAATACCCCTCTTGGACATTGCAACCCGGATCATAAACAAGGATTGTTAGTTTCCAAGTCGATAACGGATCCGGATTATAAATATCTTCATATCTTTTTGCACATTAGCTGTACATTTTTATTCATATATATATACAGATTACATAATGAACATAAAATGATAAATAATGTGATCATATTTTGGCACGCATTGATAAATTAATGCATTTATCAGACATCACACATAATTTTATCACAGTTAATAACATATCACAATTGATGGTATATCACCAGACCAGTTATTATCACAGCTTATCAATATGATATAAAAATCACATCTCTACCTATAGTGGAGTGCCTTATGTAATGCTGTGGGAATTTTATGATTAAAGCAAACCACTATGCTAAAGTTATTAACTATGGGCTAGTATTACAGAAAAAGTTTGATAGACCTCTGAGATATGTGGCAGTTGCGATATTTTGGGGGCAAAAAACCCTTTTCTATGCAAAAATCATGAAAAACTGGAAATAAATTATAAATTTTGCATTAAAAATGATGACAGAAATAAAAAGATGTAAATTTACTTAATTTCTGATGCTTTTCGAATTAAATGAGTTTCAAATTCGAATTCCTATATCATATGTGTATTTTTGGGCGAAAAAGCCCTTTTCTGGGCTAAAATCATGAAAAATTGGAAATAATTCATAATAGCTGATTTAAAAAATTAAAAGATGTTTACATACTCAATTTCTTATGTTCTTTCCAATGAAATGAGTTTTCAATTCAAATTCTTATATTAAATGTGTTTTTTGGGAGAAAATGCCCTTTTCTTGGCCAAAATCATGAAAAACTGGAAATAATTCATAACTTTTGCATAACAAAAGATAACAAAAATAAAAAGATCTTAGTATACTTAATTTCTTATGTTCTTTCAATTGGAATGAGTCTAAAACTCGAATTTTTATATCAAATGTCTTTTTTGGGGCAAAAATATATTTTCTATGCAAAAAACATGAAAAACTGGAAATAATTTATTAGTTTTGCATTAAAAATGATAATAGAAATTAAAAGATGTAAATGTACTTAATTTCTGATGTTCTTTCGAATTAAATGAATTTCAAATTCGAATTCCTAGATCAAATGTGTTTTTTGGGAGAAAATGCCCTTTTCTAGGCCAAAATCATGAAAAACTGGAAATAATTCATAACTTTTGCATAACAAAAGATAACAAAAATTGAAAGATCTTAGTATACTTAATTTCTTATGTTATTCAATTGGAATGAGTCTAAAACTCGAATTTCTATATCGAATGTCTTTTTTGGGGCAAAAATCCATTTTCTATGCAAAAATCGTGAAAAACTGGAAATAATCTATTAGTTTTGCATTAAAAATGATAAAAGAAATTAAAAGATATAAATGTACTTAATTCCAGATGTTCTTTCGAATTAAATGAGTTTCAAATTTGAATTCCTATATCAAATGTGTATTTTGGGGCGAAAAGACCTTTTCTATGCTAAAATCGTGAAAAATTGGAAATAATACATAATTTAAGCATTTTTACTGATTTCAAAAATTAATAGATGTGTTTATTTTCAATTTCTGATGTTCTTTTGAATGAAATGAGTTTTTAATTCAAATTCTTATATCAAATGTGTTTTTTGGGAGAAAATGCCCTTTTCTAGGCCAAAATTATGAAAAACTGGAAATAATTGATAACTTTTGCATAAAAAATAGTAACAAAAGATGTGAATATACTAAATTCCTTATGTTCTTTCCATTGAAATGAGTTTCCAATTTGAATTCCTATGTCATATGTGTTGGTGTGTGTGTGGGGGGGGGGGGACAAAATCCATTTTCTATGCAAATATCATGAAAAACTGGAAATAATTTATACCTTTTGCATAAAAAAATGATAACAGAAATTAAATGATGTAAATGCACTTAATGTCTTATCATCTTTAGGATGAAATTAGTTTCAAATTTGAATTCTTGTATAAGATGGGGGATAGCTCTTTTCTATTAAAAAATTATGAAAAAAAAATCAAAAGATAGTTATATATTTAATTTCTGATGCTCTTTCAAATGAAATGAATTTTCAATTTAAATTACTCTAAAAAATATTGTTGGGGGGGGGGGGGGGTATTTCTAGGCAAAAAACTATTGGAATGACAAATATGGATAATGACCATATCCCTGTCTACAGTACAAAATCGATAATTCAGAAAATCAGAAACCGAAGGCATACAAAATCAGGATAAAATAGGAACCAAAGCAAACAAAAACAAAAACCTCCACCATATGAAAAGAAGCGAACTCCCGATATGAGAGTGAGACCAGGTGCCCAGGAAGAGTAAGCATCTCCTGCTTGCATGCAACACCCGTCGCTTCAATTCGGTAGAACTGTCACATCCGGTTACTTCCATTTTGGAAGATATAGAGTACAATCTTTGGTTGGATGGTTCAAATGGTCTATGACAGAATATCATCCACCATTCTGGATAGTGGGACATCATAGTGTATGACGAGTTCCCCATATCGACCGTAGAACTTCCTCAGTGACGATGTTAGTCGGTCACAAACATATCCCTGACTGAGAAGCTTATCTGAAAGACGCCTAGCTCTCAGAACAAAATCCGTATATTTGGTACTTGCTCTGGCATAACGTATTAACTGAGATATGGAAACGCCATAAGCAGGCGATGAAGGGATGTTGCTACTCAGAAAAGGAAAGTTCGTAATGTTGAAATTGAAGTCGTCACGTTTGTCATAGAGTGAGGTGTTCATGTGACCATCAGTGTCGTAGGACAACATTATGTCCAAATAGGATGCTGAATTATTTGTCTCTGTAGTTTCTTTGACTTCAAGCTCCGAAGGATAGATACTGCTCAGGTAATCCGCGAATTTTGGATTATTGATGGACAACACATCGTCTATGTATCTGTAAGTGAAGTTGAAGTCAGAAGCTAAGTATCTTTTCCCTTCAGAGACCAAAGATTGAATGAATTCAGCTTCGTACGAGTAAAGGAAAATGTCGGCAAGGAGTGGGGCACAATTGGTCCCCATTGGAATTCCGACAATTTGCTGGAAGACCTTTCCTCCAAACACCACAAAAATGTTGTTGATCAGAAAGTTTAACATCTGAATAATGTCTGTTTCAGTGTACTTATTTTCAGAATCTGACTTTTCTTTTACAAAGTAGGTTTTGTCATAGTTAACAACAACAAATTTGTATTTGCGATTACCGTTCGCGAGTCTTAATAATCCAATAAAAAAATTACAAGATGTTAATTTACCAAATGTCATAGGTTCTTATGAGTGGAATGAGTTTTTATTTCCAATTCCTTTATCATATATGTTTTTGGGGAAATTCCTTCCAGGCGAAAATTATGAAATCTCTTGAGATAATGTATGACTTTTAAATAAAACCTAATACCAAAAATTAAAAGGTATTTATGTGCTTAATTTCAGTGTTCTTTCAAATGAAATGAGTTTTGAATTCTAATTTCTATGTTTAATCAGCAGGGCTCTCACACCCTTTTTTGAGACTGGGGCCGAGGCCTTTGAAATTGGGAAAAACAACAGCATTTAATCAAAGATCGGGAAAATTATAAATCAATTTGAATGTCTTTTCACTTGAAATATAGCACTTTTACCTCCTGGGGATTTTATTATTATTTTCCAAGAGGTTTTCACTTGGGAAAATTGGTCCATTAATATGGACTATGAAATTGGAATACTAAATTATATGATTGTTCCATTGTAAAATTTCAGTGTATCATAAGAACATTTCAACAAGTAATGTCTCATCGGTATATAAAAATAAAAATGTATAACATTTAGTCTCAAATAGATACTATATTGCATTGGGAATTTGGCCAAATATCGGGCCCAAATTAGGCTGATCAAGAGCCCTGATCAATACACATGTGTTTTAGAGTAAAACAATGTCCAATCATAATCTACATGAGATTTTACTGTAAACAAATTATGTTTTTTTTTTATTAAGCATAGAAAATAGGATTTAAAATTTATTTGACAAGAACAATGAAGTCATGTATGTACATTTTGTGTAAAGTTTAACATTTTTTCAATTTTTTAAAAATCAGGTTTTAAATTATCTCCAATTTTCCATGTTTTTTTTTTTGCCCAGAAAACTCATTTCATTCGAAAGAACAACAGCAATTAAGTAAAAAAAAACCATCTTTTAATTTTTAAATCAGATCACTTGTTAAAGTTGTAAATTATTTCCAATTTTCATATGTGTTTTCTATTAAAGAGCTTTTTGCCACCCCCCATATTTGATATAGTCATATGAAATGAAACTCATTTCATCCGACAGAACATAAAAAATTAAGAATGCTTACATCTTTTAATTTCTGTTATCATTTTTTATGCAAGCGTTATATATTATTTCCAGTTTTATCATTATTTTAACATAGAAAATGGATTTTTGACCCCTTAAAATACATTTGATATAGGAATTCAAATTGGAAACTCATTTCATTTGAAAGAACATAAGAAATTAAGTACATAACCATCTTTTAACTTTGTTACTATTCTTTATGCAAAAGTTATGAAGCATTTCCAGTTTTTCATGATTTTCGCCTAGAAAAAGGCATTTTCTCCCAAAAAACACATTCAACATAAGAATTTGAATTGAAAACTCATTCCATGTGAAAGAACATCAGAAATTGAATATATAAACATCTTTTAATTTTTGAAATCAGTATTTATGCTAAAGTTATATATTATTTCCAATTTTTGATGATTTTTTGCCTAGAAAAGGGCTTTTTTGCCCCAAAACCACATTTGATGTAGGAATTCGAATTTGAAACTTATTTGATATGAAAGAACATCAGAAACTAAGTACATTTACATCTTTTAATTTCTGTCATCATTTTTAATGCAAAACTTATAAATTATTTCCAGTTTTCTATGATTTTTGCATAGAAAAAGGTTTTTGCCCCGAAAAACACATTTGACATAGGAATTCGAATTGGAAACTCATTTCAATGGAAAGAACATAAGGAATTTTGTTCATTAACATCTTTTAATTTTTGTCATCATTTTTTATGTAAAAGTTGTAATTTATTTCCAATTTTTCATGATTTTGGTGTAGAAAAGGGAATTTTCTCCCCAAAAAACACATTTAATACAAGAAGTTGAATTGAAAACTCATTTCATTCAAAAGAACATTAGAAATTAAATATGTAAACATCTTTTAATTTTCTAAATCAGTTAATACGTTAAATTTATGAATTATTTCCAATTTTTCACAATTTTAGCCTAGAAAAGGGATTTTTTGCCCGAAAAATCACATTTGATATCAAAATTTGAATTTGAAACTCATTTTATTCGAAAAAACAACAGAATTTAAGTATATTTACATCTTATAATTTTTGTTAACATTTTTTATGCAAAAGTTATAAATTATTTCCAGTTTTTCATGATTTTTGCATACAAAAGGGTGTTTTACCCCCAAAATATCGCAACTGCCACATATCTCAATGGTCTATCAAACTTTTTCTGTAAAACTAGCCCATAGTTAATATCTTTATCATAGTGGTCTGCTTTAATCATAAAATTCCCACGGCAGCTTATTTTCTTACATAAGGCACTCCACTACTAGGATAACCCATTAGGCACGGTCCATTTGATATTCGGGGGGGGGGGGGGGCTTGTTTTTTTTTTTTTCGAAAAAAATAATTTTGCTCTCAATTTTGATGAAAAAAATATAAATTTACTTTTGGTGTGACAGCTAGAAAAAAATAATCTTGCTCTTACAAATAATCTGAATTTGAAGAATTACCATAAAATTTTGCTAAAATGATTGAAAATTTTCTGGCTCGCTTCGCTCGTCGCAGTTTTCAAATTGAATCTAATTAAAATTTCTGGCTCGCTTCCCTCGTCATAGTGTGGTAGTGTGACATTTTATTATCTTTAATATTTTCAATCTATCGATATGTCTTACATTATTCTATTTTTGGATTTTGCTTAACTCTTCTTGATCTATTTTTATAACGTAAAACGTTATTTAAAATTATATCCGGAAACCTCTCCATAGATATATTTATACACGTTTGTCTAGTAATACAAGTTAAACAAGTTTTTGGTAGAACTATTTTAAGGCATTCATTTCATTGGCTAAATAATATCACGAGTTAAATCGAACACGCACTGCGAGAATTTTTACCTCGCCCTTATTCATTCCGTACCTTTAGATGCTAGTTGTCACACGTCTTTTTATATTATGGTGGACAAACGAATTTAGTTTAGAAGTAAGTCTCCCGTCCTTTTATATTTGTCCTATTGTGTTATTATTTACTAGTTTATCTATTTCTTGCATTTGAATAATTTTGTGAAATTCTAGATAAATTTTATTGGTTCATTTTCATGTTAAATATTGAATACGAACTTAATTATTTATTCATATTTATTGAAAAGAATTATTTCTAATTGGCTTGTTTTTTTTAAGTTGTTATTTGAACACTTTACGAATTAATTTAATGAATTTATCTTTTGTAAATTAAGTTTATCAGTTAAAGAATAGAATAGTAAAAGATACATTTTTACGTTTAATAGGTTCAATTCATAAAGGGTCACTAGTCCAGCATTTGACTGAGGAATTTTGAGATATTCCCGATTCCATTGAAATCGGTATGTTATATGTATTATTGCAATATATTATCTGAGTATTATTTGAGCGTTAAAATATAAAGCTCTAGTAACCTTACACTAATGAAAGTCAGTTCCGAGTTTCATGTAAATCAGTAATTTCATTTTATCATCTATTCGTAATTTTGTCTGTCTTATATTTTTACGTAACGTTTATAAATCCGTCGAAGATTTATGTCAGTCAGTCATATCTTCTTCATTCCTTATTTTAAACTTGCCCTTTATTTTATATTGTCATTAGTGACGTGTGTAGTTGTTGTTACAAATATTTTTGAGAATTACCTACCAAGTGTGTTACATTACTTTACATTACGTTATGTTACGTTACGTTAGTTAGATAGTTACAATACTACATTACGTTTCGTTACGTTAGACTACTTAGATTAGTTAGTTACGATACTACGTTACGTTGCGTTGCGGAACTTAATTAGTTTAGCCGTATTAGTTAGATTACGCTACGTTGCGTTACGGAACTTAGTTAGATTAGCCATATTAGTTAGATTAGTTAGTTTGTGTTATTACAACATCGATCAAAATGTCCGATCCGTTGTCACAAGAAGATATGGACGTTATTGCGAAAGGATTTCAAGATATGGGAGTGTCACCAAACACAAACTCGTCTGAAGATTTTCAGAAATGGTTTATTTCGTACACAAAAGGTGCGCGATCAAGAGAGAATACGACCGCAAGCGGAGGTACTCCGCCACAGAATCCGCCGACAACTTTGAGTAGTCAACATCCTCGACTTCCTAACTTCTCCGGTGATAAAAAAGGCGACGTAAGCTTTGACTTGTGGAAGTACGAAGTTGAATGTCTTATGAGAGAACGTTACACGGAAACTACAATCGCACATTCGATTCGTCGTTCGCTTCGCGGTGAAGCGGCTCGTGTAGTCATGCGACTTGGACCACAAGCAAATATTACCGACATTCTTCAAAAGTTTGAAAGTATATACGGTACTGTAGACAAGAAACAAAAGCTCATGTCTAACTTCTACAGCGCAAAACAGGAACCTGACGAAGACGTATCGTCATGGGGATGCCGTTTAGAAGATTTACTGTCTAAAGCTCGCATTGTGACAAAGATATCTGGCGCTGAAGCCGAACAAATGCTAAAAGACATTTTCTACGAAGGCCTAAAGCCAAGTCTTAAGGATATAACCGGTCACATTTACGATCAGAATCTCTCCTTTGACAACTTGCGTGTTGCTATACGGATGAAAGAGGACGACATGAAAAAGCGCAACGAATCTCGTTCTAAAACCGAACACGCTAACAAGATTTCAACTTCAAGCGAACTCGACGAAATTAAACAGATAGTTTCCGACTTGAATAGCGAACTCAAGGAAGTATAAGGTCATCTGCATCCACCAGCAACTGAAAATACTGTAGCAGATCAACATTTTCAACAGCAACAGCATCAGTACCCAGAGAATATGTATAGTATTACACAGAACCGTGGTACATTCTTCAACAGAGGTTTTGGGAACTATCAACGTGGTAGACATACTGGTAATTATGGTTACGGTCGTGGTCGAGCTGTCACTCCACATAGACCTCATAGTCAGTCTACACAGGGATCTAGACCTATATGTTACCGTTGTGGTCAAGAAGGTCACTTACAGCTTGGTTGCAGAGTTATCCTCGATCATCAAAAGAAACCTTTAAACTATCAACGACCTATGACGAGACGCGGTCGATAGGTATACATATGCAGCGTCACAGTAAAGATATGGACAATATCATAGGAGACCCTAGCATCGTCAATGTTTCAATTAATGACAATGAAGCCTTAGCTCTCCTAGATACAGGGTCAACGGTGTCTACAATTTCTGAGTGGTTTCATAGAAAATACTTACCCGATGTTCCGATCAGAAGTGTTACTGATGAATTCAACCTGAAATGCGCTAACGGAAGTGACGTTCCATACAAAGGTTACATTGCTGTCGATCTTAAAGCTCAAGGACTTCCGTTTCCGTCGTCACAGCCATCACTTTTCCTTATTGTCGACGATACAGAATATACCAAAAAGGTACCCGTTCTCATCGGTACTAATATTTTGAAAGTTCTAAGAGACAATGTGAGAGAACAATGTGGAATCAAGTATCTTCAACATGCAGCTCTTCATACACAATGGTACTTGGCTTTTCGATGCATATCGCTACAAGAAAAGGAGCTCAACAAACGAAATTTTAGGCTCGCTCAAGTAAGATCAGCCGAGTTAGAATCAATCATCATACCACCGAACAGTGAAGTAACTATTAAAGGGTATAAGGACAGATGTCTTCAACATCCACCTACATGTGCACTACTTCAAGCGACTGATAAATCATCCATCCCGACAGATTTGGACATAGCGCCTGTTGTTGTAACCTACGACGTAGACAATCATGACTTCTTGCCAGTTACCATCAGCAATTTAACAACGCTGACTGTCAATATTCAACCTCGAGCGTTACTTTGCGAACTTCATCCTGTATCTGTGGAGGAATCAACTTCATCAGAAACCAAGCCTGTTGATTCACTCGAAAATATCGACGTTGACAACTTCATGGTGCAAAGAAACTACTTCAGGAATATAGCGACATATTTTCGTATTCAGATACCGACATTGGCTTAACCTCTTCAGTCTTCCATCGTATCGAACTCTATGATGAAATTCCGTTCAAACAGAAAAACAGACGAATACCTCCTGGCATGTATAATGAGGTTAGAAATCATCTCCAACAACTTTTGTCTTCCGGCATGATCCGTAAATCGAAGTCACCTTGGTCTAGTAACGTGGTACTTTGCCGTAAAAAGGATGGAAAGTTACGTATGTGCGTGGACTACCGTCAACTCAATCAACGTACAGTCAAAGACAGTTACGCACTACCACGTATCGACGAAATCTTAGATGCCCTTCAAGAAATAGATACTTTACAGTTTGCGATATGAAATGTTATGAGGAATGTTTCGATGGACTCAATCTCAACATCTGCTTCATTTATTTGGATGATTTGATAATTTTCTCAAAAACTTACGAAGAACATGTTTCCAGCATGTTTCCAGAATTAGACAAGTATTCGATAGAATTAGAACAGAAGGACTAAAACTTGCTCCTCCGAAATGTACATTCTTTAGGAACCAAGTCAAATACGTAGGTCATATTGTCACCGAAAATGGACTTCAACCTGATCCATCAAAGATTGAAAAAGTTTTGAATTGGCCAACACCAAAATCTCCAGAAGAAGTACGAAAATTTCTTGGTTTCGTTGGTTACTACAGGAAATTTATCAAAGACTTTTCGAAGATCACTCGATCACTTACCGCTCTTATGCCTGTTCCAAAGAAAGCAAAAGACAAAAAGAAATCTACGATTTGGAAATGGACGTCAGAAGCAGATTCCGCTTTCAATCATCTGAAACAAGCACTTACATCTCCACCTATCCTGGCTTACCCGAATTTTGATGAACCTTTTGAACTCCACACAGATGCTTGTCAATCCGGACTTGGAGCTATACTTTACCAAAAGCAAAATGGTACTCATCGTGTCATCTCGTACGCCAGTAGAAGTCTAAGCCGTTCAGAGAAAAACTATCCGGCACATAAACTAGAATTTCTTGCTTTAAAATGGGCCGTTACTGAGAAGTATCGAGACTACTTACTTGGACATAAATTTGTAGTTTATACTGACAACAATCCACTCACTTATGTACTCACTTCTGCGAAACTAGATGCTACAAGTCAACGATGGATAGCTGCTTTGTCATCTTTTGATTTTTCTATCATCTACAGATCTGGAAAGCACAATTCTGATGCCGATGCTCTCTCTAGACTTCCAAACATTACTCATTCTGACGAACACTTACCTGAAGATGCCGTGAAAGCTCTATGTTCTACAATCAACATTCAACCTCATGTTGAAAGCGTTTGCATTGATCCAAACATCACCGATATCTTCACTGCATCTGATATAAACGAAAACTCACCTGACTGGGCACAGCGACAGGACTTGGATCCTATGTTAAAAGTATGGAAGCATCATGTTCGATCAGGAGTCAAACCAAAATGCGAAAGCGTCCAACAACAATGCCATCCACTTTCTCTCATCAAGAACTTCAAATTTCTGTCACTAGAGAACGATGTTTTATACAGAACAACTACAGTCAATGGAGAAACCGTGAAACAACTTGTCGTTCCGTCAGCATACACGAACACTATTTTATACCACCTGCATGATCGTTTTGGACATCCTGGAAGAGATAGAACACTTTCGCTTAATCACAACAGATGTTACTGGAGTGGAATATCATCACACGTTGAAAACTACATCAAGAACTGTACACGATGTATTCAAAGAAAGACAACTACGAATCAGCGTGCTCCGTTGATAAACACCAAGACTTCATATCCTCTTGAACTGGTATGCATGGACTACCTCACACTTGAAAAATCAGGAAGCTATCAGTACATACTTGTCATTACTGATCATTTCACTCGCATGGCACATGCAGTACCTACAAGAAACATGACAGCCAGAACTACTGCTCAAGCTCTCTTTGACAACTTTATTGCATTTTATGGACTACCAACTAAACTTCATAGCGATCAAGGTGCCAACTTCGAAAGCAAAATCACAAAAGAACTCTGCTCACTCACAGGAATGTCTAAATCTAGAACTTCTCCGTACCATGCCATGGGAAACGGAATGTGTGAAAAATACAATCGAACACTTTTGGACATGTTAGGCACTTTACAACCAGAACAGAAATCACGATGGAAAGATTACATCAAACCCCTCATACATGCGTATAACTGTACTCGACATGAAAGCACAGGATATTCACCTTACTTTCTCATGTTCGGACGTGAACCAAATCTACCCATCGATCTTATTTTTGGCATCAACCGTGGAGAAAAGCAAGAAACATCAAAGTATGTCAGCGATTTGAAAGTGCGCTTACAGAAAGCATATGAACTGGCAAACACATCAGCTAACAAATCGAGAGCTAAACAGAAACATGCGTATGATCTCAAAGCTAGGAGTTCACATTTAAAGATAGGAGACAAAGTCTTAGTGAAAATCGTTGCATTCGATGGAAAACACAAAATTTCTGATCGCTGGGAATCCGATCCTTACATTATCATAAAGCAAAGCAACCCGGATATTCCAGTTTTTGAAGTTAAAAAGGAAAACGGTAAAGGAAAGAAACGCATTTTACACAGAAACCTACTCCTACCTGTTAGTCATATACCATCATACAACAGCAAACCTACACCAACTCCGAGGACTAGTATTCCTACGAAAACGTCTACAAGCAACTCAAACAATGAAGAGAATTACCAGAGTGACTCCGACTCAGATGTAACAGTTACTGAGTAATAGATGTACCAGTACATACGTCAACAGAAGACATCCAATCAGATGTCGACAGGAATATTGACAACGAATCATTGGTTGATGATGATGAAACCGAAGGATTGGCAGACCTAGATACGTCATCCGAGGATATTCACTCATCTCAAGGACACGAATCAGATGAAGAGTCTGTTTCCACTAATGAGCAGGAAGGTCATTCATCATCTGGTAATGGATCTGAGGACCATTCAGAACCGAATTCTCCCGTACTGAGACGTTCAAATGGACAAACAAGGCCACCGAATTGGCATGAAGACTATGTGATGGAAATGAATTCTACAAAACCACCATGGAAGATGAAAGTAGATTATCTTCATGAACTCCTTGTATGTAATCAATGTAAAGGTTACGAGTCACAAGTCATTTCCGCCATTCTGAGTATTTTGAAACAGTAGGTTTCACATTAGAATTTTCTTAGTTGAAAATACCTGTTTTTAATTTTTAAGTCATATTTTTGAATGTTATTTTGTGGTTTTCAAATATTAACAACCACGGTGTGTGCACTTCTATTGTTTATTATTTGAAGTGACTTTAAGAACACTTATGTATGTTTCAAAATTGATTTTTGGAGCAAAATGTGAGCAAAATGTTAGTTTTGCTACATGGTATTTATATTTTTGATTGTATTAAAATGACGAGGACGTCATTTGTCGACTGGGGGGAGTATGTGGTAGTGTGACATTTTATTATCTTTAATATTTTCAATCTATCGATATGTCTTACATTATTCTATTTTTGGATTTTGCTTAACTCTTCTTGATCTATTTTTATAACTGTAAACGTCATTTAAAATTATATCCGGAAACCTCTCCATAGATATATTTATACACGTTTGTCTAGTAATACAAGTTAAACAAGTTTTTGGTAGAACTATTTTAAGGCATTCATTTCATTGGCTAAATAATATCACGAGTTAAATCGAACACGCACTGCGAGAATTTTTACCTCGCCCTTATTCATACCGTACCTTTAGATGCTAGTTGTCACACGTCTTTTTTATATTATGGTGGACAAACGAATTTAGTTTAGAAGTAAGTCTCCCGTCCTTTTATATTTGTCCTATTGTATTATTATTTACTAGTTTATCTATTTCTTGCATTTGAATAATTTTGTGAAATTCTAGATAAATTTTATTGGTTCATTTTCATGTTAAATATTGAATACGAACTTAATTATTTATTCATATTTATTGAAAAGAATTATTTCTAATTGGCTTGTTTTTTTTTTTAATTGTTATTTGAACACTTTACGAATTAATTTAATGAATTTATCTTTTGTAAATTAAGTTTATCAGTAAAAGAATAGAATAGTAAAAGACACATTTTTACGTTTAATAGGTTCAATTCATAAAGGGTCACTAGTCCAGCATTTGACAGAGGAATTTTGAGATATTCCCGATTCCATTGAAATCGGTATGTTATATGTATTAGTGCAATATATTATCTGAGTATTATTTGAGCGTTAAAATATAAAGCTCTAGTAACCATACACTAATGAAAGTCAGTTCCGAGTTTCATGTAAATCAGTAATTTCATTTCATCATCTATTCGTAATTTTGTCTGTCTTATATTTTTACGTAACGTTTATAAATCCGTCGAAGATTTATGTATCTCCGTCAGTCAGTCATATCGTCATCATAATTATTTTAACATTCACTATTTCGTAAAATAAACATTATATCATTACATTGAATAATTGAATGAATTGTGCAATGTGTTTATGATATTTACATTTGTCTTTAGGGAAAAATAATCATGGAGTAAATAAATTGTGAAAACGTCAGATGGATGTCTTGTAATTCTTGGAGACTCAGCTTGTCCGGTCACAATAGTTTTCTATCAAAACATTATTCACTAATGGTAAAGTTTATATATTTGAAAATATCAAAAGTTGTACATGTATGTGAATGAAAAAGGGCTTCCTTAAGGATGCTTTCTCCTGGCGAGCTGAACAGAAAACGTTCTAGACGACGGGAGATAACTCCTAATGTCGTAAAAGAAAGATGTACGTCATTTGTTTTTTCTGTTCACTGCATCAAATTCAATAGCATGATTAAATGGAGTTGTTTGAGGATATATTTTTATTTACATAAGTATAAACTTTTTATGTTATCTTTTTGCTTTAAAACAACATTACGTCAGTGCGAGAATCTTTGACGTCACGCAGCAAAAATGACGTTCGTCTTCCCGCCATGAATAAAACAGATAAATAACGCTGCAGGAAAGGGATGTAATGTTTGATTACTTATATTTGCCTTTAAATTACATCAATTGAGAAGATTAATTCAATAAAAGCAATACTTTTAAGAAATAGATTTGTATTTTCAGCGTGAAACAAATCAGAGACACAACAAAAGCAAGTAAAATACACCGAAACATGGAAAATAGAACTTTACCAGTAATTGAACTCTGAACTGTCATTGTGTCAAAGAAACATGTATTAGTGGCGATTCGTCTCTGGATTTCTATTTATTAAAAAAATATATAATAATAATAAATCGCCACGTACTTTTTTTTATTTCTCCCGCTTTATCTTTATTCTTTTTTCTAATCTATTTCCTTTATTTCTTTTAGCAGCATTATGTCTGCAAAAATTTAAAATTTTGAACTCTATCAGACAATTCTAAATTTTCCTGTTTACATGATCCAATTTCATCAATTCTATTTGAAAAATGGATAAAATACAGGGACTTTACATTAGTAAGGGTACATATCGATAACAAAATCATCAGCTATCATCTTATTTCATACATTTTTTCCGACAAATAATTAATCTTTTAAAGGAAAACTTTAATAAGGCCCTTTCACATCAGCCTTGCCGCAACCGCCATTCGGTCTCTGCGATACTGCACGCCGTACGGCTTCACCATAACTGTTCGAGACCGCCGTAAGACTGCGGCACGAAATATTTTAAAAGAGTTCGTATAGTGTTAGATAACAGACTTTTTTTCTTGCGACTGTCGCATTGAAGACGTACGGGCATTTCACGGCTGACATGCGTCATAAGAGAGGAAGACTATAAAAGAAAAGATAAGGCACGCATTTTTCATCCAAAAAAAAAATATCCGAATCATGTAGCCTAGCCCCATGGACTGAAACAAAAATATTGATAATCCGGTTGGGGGGAGGGGCTCCGCAAATTAAAGAAAAAAAAATGCTATGAAAGATAAAAATAAACTTGCACGGCGTACAGCGTCTTCCGACAAACTAAACGTATGTCATGGGGTGAGAGAGAGAGAGAGAGAGAGGGTATATTACATCTACATGTTCTTTAGACATATTTATCGATAACGTTGAATGTGGATTTAAAAATTCAGAAACAATCATACTTTTTTTATTGTCTTAGGTTATCAAATATATTCTGCGGTCGGAGAGTTCCCTCGTCTACATATGTATCCTTGTTCTTTATTTGCTGTTTGCATTGTACATTAAACACAGGAAAGAACAAAACAGACAAAGAAAAAAAAAAGAAAAAGAAAAATAGTCAGAAGACAGCGCCGCGCGCTGTGTATAGGTTTTTGTAGAAAAAGTGAAGGTTTATACAGTAGCGAGATATTGCCGGGTTTGTTAAAAATAGGTCAATCTCAAAGGTCAAGGTCACTACATCAAAAGTCAAGGTCCGTAATGAAAAGTCTGTTAACGATTAATTTACGTGTGAAATATCTGCCATGTTTGTGGAATTTTAAAACATATTTATCAATTAATATGCAAAAAAAATGTTTCGGTGGGTTCAAGACAGGGTGGGGGGGGGGGGGTTGCTGACCCCCCCCCCCCCCCCCCTTTCCACTAGCTATGCAAAAAATATGTTTAATGTCAGATTATTAGAAATATTCACATGAAAGTACATGGAACAGCTATAAAACCAAACATAATCAATAAAACCTGTACGCACTGTTGGCAATATGGT
Source organism: Pinctada fucata (assembly GCA_028142955.1). Classification (NCBI taxonomy): domain Eukaryota; kingdom Metazoa; phylum Mollusca; class Bivalvia; order Pterioida; family Pteriidae; genus Pinctada; species Pinctada fucata. Next base: position 44,376,837 of record AP027102.1, on the reverse strand, counting down.
GTTTTTTCTATTTCCTGTATCATTTTGAAAGAAGGGGGGTAGGGTAGCAAAATGGGCCAAAACTTTTTCCCAATGCATAACACCCCCTACTTTTTCTTTCATAAAATCATTCTACAATGTCCCTAGATACACTATGTGAAGTTTTAAAAAAAGTTTGATGGAATTACATTTTTTATCAGCATTTTAGTGCCAAAAATCTGTTTCTTACGTTACTTTAAAAATTGCCATATGGGGTAAGAATTTGCTAAAAATTTCATTCCGTTACATCTTATGTCATAAAAATTGTATTCAACAGTAGTAAAGTAATGTATTGTAATATATTTGAGTAATCCAATTCATCAATTCCGTAAGAATATATATATTTTAGATTTTATGAGTAATATTTCGCCAATTTTCAATTTCACCACAATATTCTGAGATGGTTGAAGATGGGTATCTTTGATGGCAAATATCTGACATAAAGTCCATATCTTGATATCCATTTCTGTTTGTTTTATTACTTATCGGGTCAAGTACTATTGAAATATAATGGTAAGATAAAAAGTTTGATGCTTTTGAATTCGAGATTTCAGAAGAAAGCATCCTTAAAAGCTTAAACATATTATCAATATTTATGTATTTCTATTTTAATACATGTTACATGTATCCCATAGAGTCTAATTTTATGTTCCTGTAAGCTTGGAAGGTCTAACTTCAGTTATTCACCAAGTTACAATTCTACATTTTTGTCTAGGAGACCTTCCCCTCAGACCCTCTTATATATGTTATATACATGTACCTTATATAAATTATTGAGAATTGTATTGCAAAAATCTTTCTCTGTTTAAAAGTGAATTGAATACTTGCATAAAAATAAACTAATATAATAATATTTAGAGTTTTGAGTAAAAATATAAATAATTTCTATTGATAAAACACAAACATTCTTAATATGCACATCACTTTCTTCAAAAAAAATTTCCTTGCTCCAACTTTGCAAAAAAAAAAAAAATAATTTTGCCTCGGTCCGGGGCGAAAAAAATAATCTTGCTCCGACAAAAAACCCAAGCCCCCCCCCCCCCCTCCCCAGAATATCAAATATGGACCGTGCCTTAAAGTGAATCATACGATTAACTTATTTCCAATGGGGTCCTTTAGCATAAATTTAGAAATTAAAATATATTTAATAGATACTTATTAAAAAAAAAAACACACACACACAAACACAGACCCTTAACAGTTCATAAAAAGGCACTATTTTCCCTCCTGCGAGCTTCTTGTACTAAATGTGATTTCACTAAAGATTTGAAGCTGCTTTTGTTCGTAAAACACTTTACTTCAAGAGGAAGAGAGTTCCAGTCTAAAATAGCATATGATAGTAGAAGTTTGAATAATATTATATGCACCCACCCTTGGAACATTAAAATTTAGTTTAAATGCCCCCCTTGTGTTGTTTTCATTTCTGGTAAAATTTTCATGTAAATATACAGGTGCTAGTCCATGAACAATGTTAAAAACATGATTAATTCTCAATTGTCGAACTCAGCTGTCAGCTATACAAAGTGTATATATACTGCTTCAAAGACCTTGCAATCAATAGAATCTCTAGGACCTAGATTTTAAACAAATCTTAATTAATGTCTTGTATTGAAGAATCTGAAGCTTCTTCTTCAGAGATTTTGACAAACTTTCATACCATGCAGATGAACAATAATCAAAATAGCACTGTATGAGAGCCGATGCCAGGGTTGACCTTGACCTATTGTTTAACCAGGATCCATTCCTGTACAGGAACTTTAACCTTGTGTTGACCTTTTTGATGATCTCGTTTACAATGAGATCACATCTCAGATATTTATCGATAGTAATTCCAAGATATTTCAGTTGCTTTGATGACATGATTGTGACATTTGACCTCGAATTGACCTTCATTTTTGAGTTTGCGACTAGGGTCGAACAGAATACATTCAGTTTTGCCGAGATGCAAGGATAGCTTATTGTCAATCAGCCAATCAGAGCAGTTCTCAAGGACCTTACCAAGTTTCGATGATATGACCTTGGGATCTCTATGTGTGTATATAATAGCACTGTCATCTGCATAGAGTATCAATTTACAGTCCTCATCTATGCTGGCATATCATTGACATAGCATAAGAATAAAAGAGGGCCTAAAATACTCCCCTGGGGCACTCCACAGGAAATTTCCTTAAAATCTGAAAACACTCCCCCACACCCTACTGCTTGAGATCTGCCAGTTAAATATGATTTAAACCAAGTGCTATCTATCCCCATAATGTCTAACTTATTGCATAAAATATCATGGTCCACTGTATCAAAGGCTTTTTGCAAGTCTAACATAATCATACCTTCTGATTTGATCTAACAAGTGAACAAGGCAGGTATCTGTAGAGAAATTTGTTTCTAAAGCCTGATTGAAACTCATACAGCATGTTATTTCTTTGTAAAAAATCTTTCAACTGACAATATATGCTTTTTTCCAGGATTTTTGATACTATATGCCTAAAATACTAACTGGTCTATAATTTCCCACCTGAAGTGGACTACCCTTTTTTAAGATCCTTTGTCAATAATTCGACAGAAATTTGATCTACAAAGTTTTATCTTCTAATTTTTAAATATTGCTTTAATTGATTAAGTTTTAGGACGAAGACTATAAATACTACTGAAAGGAAAATAAGTTGTTGTAGTCATTCACACGGTACCATTCTTGGAATATTCATCCTTTGAAACAATATACAATAAATTTTATTATCTCGGTTATAATGATTTCTTTAAAACGTTTTATTAATAACCTTGTTTGTAGCGACATTTTTCAGGCTTTTTTATTCAGCTTGATCATTGATGATGCTGTTATTCAAAGTCAAGACTGCAATCGTACGGTATTCACACTTCTTCACTCACAAGATATGCTGGTCACTGTGCTCATGTTTCCAATGTATAAAATTCATGCTGAGTACAAATGTAAAATAAACTGTAAATTTACTAAATTTACCCTTTGACTTCATTTTACGGTGACCAGATAACAAAGCCTCGAAGGCACAGCTGAGCCTCGGGTATTTAATTGAAAACGTAAACAGATAATAAATCGCCTTCTTTATCATGGATAAGGTCCTGGAGTCATTAACAGTACTATACCTGTTATCCAACCTATCTACAGTCTTAGCCAGCATCTTTTCTAGCATTAAATTACCATGGTGACGGGATTCCATGACGAGGGCTTTATATATATAGTCATCCTTATTCAGAAAGTATTCCGGACACCTAGGGTGAGCTAGCTTCAGTCAGCAGAACATATAGACTGTTTCTCGTATAGACAATGATTAAATTTCTAATTATATGGCTATTTTGTCAAGTAAGGCCCCTGCATTGTCTCCATTTGTGAAACTTTATTTTACACACTTCCTGGGCTGTTTTTTTTTTTTTTTTACATTAGAATTGACCATTGTACCGTCTTTACCTGTTTGTATATATTACCCACAATGAAAAAGGGTTTTCTTTATGTTATACAATACCGGTGCCCATGCGGCGTTATGTGGAAAATTAGATGTACCCCAATGTGATTTTTCCGAATGTATCGAATCCTAACAATAGCACCATTTTGGACCTATCTATGACCGCAAACGCGAAGCCAGGCGTACAAAAGTACGCAGGTGCTCCCAAATCGTTACTCCGAAAAAAAAGTTACAGACAAAAAAGTACAATGGTCAATTATAATGTAGAAAACAGCTCTGGAAGTGTGTAAAATCTAATAGCTTCCTGGTGATTTCACCCCTGAATCCCACAGGGCTTCGCCTTTGATCCATTTAGGACCTAACAGTGACTCTCAAATAATGCTTCCACCTGCAAAGTACTCTGGCTACGCGCCTGGGCCGTACATTGCTACGGATGCACATTTGTCTCTTTCATATTTCATATTTCAAGGTCTTTGCTTGTTTTGCGCTCTCTCTCTCTCTCTCTCTCTCTCTCTCTCTCTCTTGGTGTTTGTCACTGTTTTGTGTACTAGTTACGTGCGAATACATGTGCCAAGTTTAAATTTGTACGTTCTATCGGGAACAGACATTACCACATCCCGCCTGATAGAATAAAGTGGTATACATAATTACATGTACTATTTTGGCTTGGTTTTTAAAACCTTGAGCAAATGATCGACTGTTTTCATTGTATTGGAAAAACACCTTCAGGGGACCTTATTATTTCAAATGTTAATCAATAGCAACTTTCCATTTGAGTGGCGCCACCTACTAGTGGTTTGACGCAGAAAAATGCTTTTGATATTGGTATAATAGGATGAGGGGGTCTTTTCCATTTCTTACCTCATTGTGGTGACATAATCGTATCAACAATTACCAAATTTCACCATAGATATTGAGTGGCGAACGAAACCATATATATGAATTAAAATTTCTAAAATGGAAGCGAGAAATGGAATTCGGGAAGAGTACGCATGCTTTTATGTCCATTCCGTGACTGAGAAAAAGTTCTGAGGACGTTTAACATTACAAAAGTTTGAAAAATTCAAACAATGAACCTCCCCTGTATTTGCTTTTCTTCCATATTTTTATTTCATTTATTTATTTCATTATTAATTTTTTTTTTTTGTTACTCGTCTAAATCCATCAAACTAAATACATGTAGACGGTATAATATCATTTATCCTCTAAAGGATAAATGAATTTTATCTCAACGAATAAGCATAATATAACCTTCCTTCACATATAAACATGCATGTCTGGTCCACGCTGTTAATTAATATGCCTTTAAATGATGCCAATGGTTAACATTAACTAAGTTCTAAGGAAGATAACTCCATCACCCTTGACCGTGTTGAGTGGATTGCGCAGACTCTGGCTGTGACACTTCCGGTCTAACTCTAGCGCGTTTTCAGTATCAGTGAGGAGCAAAATCATTATAAACATTTCACCAAAACTTTCGCTTTTTCTAGTAACATGATCTGTGCACCTATATAGTTAAAAACTCGTAGTGTACTTGTCGTGGTGATGATGAACTCTATCCAACGTCGAGAGATGTTTTTTCTGGTCATCGTGCTGTGTTAGCCTTTTCATGCCTGCGATGGGGTTTGATTTAGTGGTAGCCTAAAGTCGGTAAAGTATAATAGTATCGTCCAATTTTATTTGACGTGTCTACAGTAAGGTAAGAGTGATTTGTGCACATGTGAGCTTGCCTCGAATTAGATGAAAGCACGACATATATGAATTTTCGTTTAACTGTTTTTATATAAGCCTGTACTTATATGTAGCTCACCTGTGTGACAATATTACAGACTTCGAATTGTCTTACGCCGGGCATGTTACATGTATTCATGCTGTCAAATTATTTTTTATCACTTGCTCCAGATTTACTTGATATGTATAACTCAATTTTTATTAAGTATTTAAAAGTCGTGTTTAAGAATAATGGTAGTGTTCAATACACATGCCCACTTGTCTCGCCAATTTTATATCACTCTCTTGGTCTCTAATTTTGTGCACACACATATATCTGTTTATTTATGTAATATTTATTGATTTACCTGTTTACTCATTCATTTATTTATCTGTTTAATTTTTATTTATTTATTTATTTATTTATTTTTATTTATTTATTTATTTATTTATTTATTTATTTATTTATCTATCTATCTATTTATTTATTTACTTAGTTATTTAGTTATTCATTTATTTACTAGTATTTATTGAGTCATTTAACATATTTGTTCAATTTATCATGTCCTGTTGGGTCTTGTTGTTGTCGTCCTATCAATCATAAATTCTTAATTGCAACATTACATGTTCACAGTATATGTAAGACAATACGAATGCAAGATTTCCCTAATACAATGATGCGGCATCTTGTTATTTAGCTCATTACACCGTTCCACATTACCCTTATCGTTTCGATCGTAAATATCAGTACAGCTCTAGCGGATATTGTTGTCAGTGCCTTCGACCCAAGTTCAACAAACAATAATAAACATTTACCAGTTTTACAGCATGCGAGGTCAGAGGTTAAGCACATGACATTCCTCCACTGCCACGATCGCTTATTATGATTCTGCTGTTTCAGTCGTGGTACCAGGTGGTTTCCTCTATATTTTGTCCTATCAGTCTATTCGATGTACGATCTTGTTCTTGATCTTTGAATCACTTTGCCTTGCATGGCTCTCGATTGGCCTGAACCGCTCCCATTCCCAATTCAAAATTGTTTTCCCAATTTCTTGACTAATTTTCCCAATTTGACACTTTAAAAAATTGAAAAAAGAGTTTAAATTTTAGGTGAAATTTCACAGAGATCTGTTTAAAGGGGCATTTGAATTAGAAATAACATTCTATTCATATGCAGTGCTTATACTTTTTTCCATTTTGAGAAAACATCTATTTATTTTCAAAATTTCACCGGCCTCGGCTCCTGTCCCAAAAAGGGAAGTGAGAGCACTGTTAATCATTCTAGCTCTCTTGCTTTCCGATAGTAATATGCCTTTTATTTATTTCGTATTTCTATCAATTTTGATCGAACGTTCTTCACATATCTCCGTATGAACAAGCAAGATATAGACTTTCGGGTAACCTATAGTCCATTGATCAGGGTATTTCGGAAACGTCAAACGCGAGATATGGATCTGTTGTTGCGGCATTCTTCTTCCGTAATGTAGCAGTTTTATACTGCCGGCTAGGCGTTAGAAATTCATGATGCTTTAATATTGCTTTTGGGCCGATATAAGAAATAAATTTAATTAAGGGATAAATCATAAACATGATAAAAGAACAATCGACATTAGTAAAATATTCGTAGGATAGCGTCACAAGTATACAAATATCATATGATTTTGGAAATAAAGTAAATTATTTATCTCGTATAGATAGAATTGAATTTTTTAGGCTTTATCATTATGATAGAGGGCGCTTGGAATTCATTTCCTCTTTTCACATCCAGTTGATATATCTTTAAAGAACGTACGTTTGACGCAATAAATTCGATACGAACATATATTATATGCCACTAGTATCTATCAAATGTCACCATAAAAACAAAACAAAACAAAAACAAAAACAAAAACCCTAAACCCCCCCCCCCCCCCCCTTGTACATGTTGTAACAAACAAAACAAAAACAAATAAATGATTGAAATAAATGATTAATTAAAATTATATTTTATAGAAAACCAAAAATGATAATAATACATTGTACATATTATTTCCTATAACAAATATAGGATTCTACTAAATTCCTATATATATATATATATATATAAAAAAAAAAAAAGAATATTTCATAAATCTTATATTTTGGGCTCTTCATCTGAAAATTTGCATCTCAAATTCGTTATTGCTTCATGTAAAATTTCACATGTACAAACTGTATTTTGCAACAATTTGTCAAAAGTGTCTTTTTCAAAAGTGCCTTAAAAAAAAAAAAAAAAAAAAAAAAAATGGCTAGCTTCGCTCGCCACCTCACCTACTACTTATATTATACATATACACTTCATATCGTATTAATTTCAATGTCTCATTAATTGATTTAAGTATGACGTGAAAGGGATTCCAGGAGGCAAATATTCTGTCAAAATTCCTTAATTTATTTTGGATTTTATGCTTAAAAAGTCCTATAATTATCATATTTTTCTCGAAAAATTTCAATATTTGTCTTATATCTCCATGTAACATATACCTATATACCTATAATTTGAAAGATTAAGCTATAAATTAATCAATAAAAATAAATAAACCAAATTCCGAAGTTGTTCTTATTCTATTCCCCTCGTCAATTCATGTTTGTTTTTAAGTTAACCTAATACATTCGTAAGAAGATGAGGCTTAATCATTCATGCACGACGCTTCAAGCAGTCTAACGTATTGATTTCCAACAAATTTATTACTTACATGTAAGTAACGACTGTAATAATTTTTCTGTCGATCGATGTATAATAATAATAATAATAAAAAAAAAAAAAAAAAAAAAAAAAAAAAAAAAAAAAAAAAAACCCGACACACAAACTATAAAATCCGCGAAGCGAAACATGGGAAACTTTCAATCCGTTCTACAGGCTCAAAGTCGAGAATGCATAACATTTCTTTTTTTCAGAATTTCCATGGGAACCACAAAGTTTTATTCGCTTTTCTGTTCAATCGCTTCCTTGACAATCTAAATATTAGTAAAATTTTGCTCAAAATTGTCTAAACATGTCAGTGCCTCTTCTTCTCCGAGCCCTGTAGAGTTATAGTTCTTAACAATGTTACCCTTTACTCAGTCCTAATTATATATACTGCTATCCAATATACGATATATATACTATGCGAATAGCCCTGGCCTCTTATTCATAATTAAAGCTTATGAATGGGTTTTACCTACATTACAAAATCTACAATTTACATAATTTTGATAACCCGTCATGAAAGAGTATTTTTTTCTCTCTGGCCAAAAGTGGCTTTAATGAGCAGTATGAAATGTCAACCTCACAATATCGAATTCAACTGGTGAAATGTATCGTGTGACGTGTAATACAAGTGAATCACCATATGCATGGGAAAATGAGACTTATCTACATTATTTCGTCATTGTAGTATTTCTTCCAACACTTGGTGCCTTGTAATCTTTATTTGCCTTACTCATCAGGTTAAAATTTTCCCCTGAGATGGGTCAAGGTCAGCGTTTATCCCCTTATATAATATGAACAGATTGTCGTTTTCGGAATGTTTCTTTCATCTATGTAAAAATCTGCATCATACACAATATAGCGATATTGTCGATGTAGACCATTTATTTAGTGGCATTTTCGAACAATAATTTTCTGTTTTGCCTATGCTACCTTCGAAAATAGTACTCAATATGGCAGTTCTGTCATGGCGCTCAGTTTCTGCAAAATCGGCCGCTTTGTGGCGGATGCCTTTCGAGGGTTATCACCAATAATCCTCGAAAGTCATTATGGCAGAATTTTGCTTTTAAACCTCGCTTCAGTTTCTGTTGTCTTCCAGACTCTGAGCCAATAATTGGGGTTTATTATTAATTTGTATTGATTATCTACGACATATACAATTGAATGTCGTCGTAGACCATTGATTATTTTTATTGTCAAAATATGGATTCATTGATATTGAAATATTGGACATTTATATGAACTATTGAACTTTGAACTATGAACTATTGAGCATTGAAGTTCATGAACAATTGAACTGAACTTATATTCAAGAACTAAGAAATATGAACTTACTAAGCATTTGCTTTATTGAATTTATTTGCCTTAAATTGTGCATTGAGTTCATGAACTATTATTGATTATTTATTTTAAATAAAGCCATGACATGAACCGCCAATCATATCTTCCTTCGCTTTATTCTGTGGAGATAATATCATTTATCCTCTAAAGGATAAATGAATTTTAATCTTAACGAATAAGCATAATATAACCTTCCTTCACATATAAACATGCATGTCTGGTCCACGCTGTTAATTAATATGCCTTTAAATGATGCCAATGATTAACATTAACTAAGTTCTAAGGAAGATAACTCCATCACCCTTGACCGTGTTGAGTGGATTGCGCAGACTCTGGCTGTGACACTTCCGGTCTAACTCTAGCGCGTTTTCAGTATCAGTGAGGAGCAAAATCATTATAAACATTTCACCAAAAAACCCTCTCCTCCACACCCTTTCTTTATTTTTATGATTCATTACAACGTATTTCAATCTATAGATGTGCTTATTTCCTAACTTTTAAACATGCATCATATTTATACAATTAATATTCTATTGCAGGGTTTACATTCATCTCCTCCTTCTGCGCTTTTTCTATTTTCATTTCAGCAATATTCTCAGGCTCGGGATTACCCTTGACGTTAATTCGCCATTGATGGGACTTGAAGATATACCATGGAGCCTTGCCTTCATCCGTGAACCTCTTACATCGGACCTTTCATCCTCCAATTTTCCTACCTTGGGATCGTGTGAAGCTCCGAACATTTCGTTTGCGGTGACTGTGACATCATTTAGTTCCGAGTGCGGCAGTGATATAACATGCCCAGTTTTCAGAGGATTTTTCCCCAACACAAAAACTGGGTTTTTCATCTCTGTTTTTCCTCTGGGTTTGGTATATCACGATCTTCATCACTGATTTGTTAACAGTTTCTATACATTTATCAAGGCAACGTTTAGCGTCTACAATCAACCGTTCAAGTGTTTCACGACATTAGAATTCCGAATCTTAACCAATTTTGCCGGAAGCCCCGCTCCAGATCCGGAATCCAACTCACCCGCTCATACCACCTTGCATTAATTGCGTCATGGCTTCCCCTTTCCTGACGTTCATTGGTTCAAAACAGTGCAGTTCTACAACTGTCTTAGAATTTTGCTTTTAAACCTCGCTTCAGTTTCTGTTGTCTTCCAGACTCTGAGCCAATAATTGGGGTTTATTATTAATTTGTATTGATTATCTACGACATATACAATTGAATGTCGTCGTAGACCATTGATTATTTTTATTGTCAAAATATGGATTCATTGATATTGAAATATTGGACATTTATATGAACTATTGAACTTTGAACTATGAACTATTGAGCATTGAAGTTCATGAACAATTGAACTGAACTTATATTCAAGAACTAAGAAATATGAACTTACTAAGCATTTGCTTTATTGAATTTATTTGCCTTAAATTGTGCATTGAGTTCATGAACTATTATTGATTATTTATTTTAAATAAAGCCATGACATGAACCGCCAATCATATCTTCCTTCGCTTTATTCTGTGGAGATAATATATATAATGCTTGGTATACATGGTATAATACAATGATAACTAGAACTGCCCTAAAGTGGACGAATTATACCCCCCATGGGTCAAAAATCAAGGTCATTAGGCCAAAAGTCATGATATGAAATGAAAGCGCTCATTATGAAGAATCTATATGTGAAATATCAAAGCCCTATCCCTTATAATTTGAAAGTAGGTCAAAGGTCAAGGTCCTTAGGTCAAAAGTCATGGTGTCAAATGAAAGCTTTCGTCATGAGGATTATATATGTGAAATATCAAAGCTCTATCCCTTATAGTTTAAAAGTAGGTCATAGGTCAATACCAAGGTCACCAGGTCAAAATTCATGGTATCAAATGAAAGCTCTCATCATGATGAATATATATGTGAAATATCAAAGCCCTATCTCTTATACATGTTGTAGTTTAAAAGTAGGTCAAAGGTCAAGGTCAACACAGTAAGGTCAAATGTCTTGGAGTAAAACTTGTTATGACGAATGTCAGTTTGAAATATTAAAGCCATATCACTTATACTTGAAGAGATTTTCACTTTAAGAACATCTTGACCAAAATATTACAATAAGGTCAAAGTTCAAAGTCAAGATCACTAGATCAAATGTCTTGGTATCAAAATGTAGTACATGTACTTATTATGGTGAATGACTGTATAAAATATGAAAGCCCTTCACTTATACCTGAAGAGATATTCGCTTTAAGAACTTCTTAACCAAAATACTACTACAAGGTCAAAGTTTAAAGTCAAGGTCACTAGGTCAAATGTCTTGGTATCAAAATGTAGTACTTGTTATGGTGAATTTATGTATGAAATATTAAAGCCCTATCATTTATATGTGAAAAGAATTATGCTTCTTAAAAGAACTTCTTAACCAAATTACAACTACAAGGTCAAAATTCAAGGTCAAGATCACTAGGTCAATAGTCTTGTTATCAAAATGTAGTACTTATTATGGTGAATGTACAATGAAAGCCCTATCACTTATACTTGAAGATTTATTTGCTTTAAGAACTTCTAAACCGGACGGATGAACAGACGGGCAGACGGACGGACAGGGTGTTTCCTATATACCCCCAAACTTTGTTTGCAGGGGTATAATAACACAACTGGTATAATTTTAAGGTATTAGATACATAATGAACGAAATCGTGTCCAAAATATTGAGATTGTGTTTATATATCATTTCATATTTTTCTACATCTTTTGATATTTCACATACTTTTGAACTTGGGTGGTAGGTATCGGATAACTTTAGGATTATTTTGAATAGGGCCATTTTTTGGCGTTATCCCCCCTTGATAGATAATTCATTAAAATCAACTGCGAAAGATCTAAAAGATGAGCTTGAGATTTTCAATGACATTTGATAAATCTTACTTTATTAGGAATTTTTCATCCATCCGCATTTGATCCAACGTCATTTTCTGGGAAAAACTGCCGAAAAACTAGTTCATTGTAAACCCCGAGGGCCCATAACTTTAAAATCATAGGAACCCACTTTTTTTTCAAAAACGAATCGGTGAAAATGTTTCAAAAAAGTTTTTACATCATAACTATATTACACGTTTAGAATAAATGGTTGAACCAATCATCCCTCATTATACATATAATGTCTTAAAGCTGAAATTCACAGGCATGTTATTCCATTTCAGATGACTAAGTATAGAAATTTGATACGTCATCAAAACAACAACTTTGATCAATACGTCATCACAACAACAAATTTTGATACGTCATCACAACAACGAATTTGATATGTCCTCACAACAACAAAATTTGACACGTCATCAAAACAACAACTTTGATCAATACGTCATCACAACAACAAAATTTGATACGTCATCAAAACAGGAACTTTGATACGTCATCAAAACAACAAATTTGATACGTCATCAAAACAGGAACATTGATACGTCATCAAAACAACAAATTTGATATGTCATCAAAACAGGAACTTTGATACGTCATCAAAACAACAGATTTTATATGTCATCAAAACAACCGCGAATATCTCTCTTGAAAACATGCTCCCTTTAGAATCTATTTTCGGAACTTTCTGTACAGGATGAAAGTGGCACACGCAATACACACTGATACAGAACCCACAGCTTTCAGAAATCCTCCCACAGAGGGGGCGTGTCTCTCAAACATACTCTTATCAAATGGCCTAGGCTTTACTATCTGAAATTGGAGAAAATAGAAAGTTTACTTGCTTCCCTCACAGTTGAAAATACACAAAGTCTTTCGTATTAAGTGAAACTTTTGTACATTTTTGTGATGAATATAGACTTACGTCATGTTCAGGAGCCTTCTGCCATATATCCGATTCCTCAATTTTCCCTCTTGCAAAAAGAATCTGTGAATTTCCAAACACTTTGGTAATATTAATACTTTTATACGTTTGTATTCACTTGCAGTTAATTAATTTTCTTTCACAGTGTATTTTTGAACCACCATTCATTCATTCATTTTTAAAATTCTCAGTTTTTATATGCTAAATTTTTAAAAGGACAATAAAGAACAACGCAGAAAGTGAAATTACCTCCCTTGCAGCCCTCTGTCCCGCCTGTACTGCCCCTTCCATGTAACCAGACCATTGTGTGGCCGTCTCTGTTCCAGCAAAATACATACGCCCTACCGGTTTTCTTAGTTCCCTTAAAAAAACATCTTTTATTTTATCTCATCGAACTTAGATTGCGCCACAATTAAATTCAATAGCATCATTTAAGAACAGATAAATTTGTAGCATGGGCCAGACATGCACGTTTCGGGTAATTAACCCTCGTCAGTGATCCTCAATCTAAACAATGTAATAGGCCAAAGAGTGTAAAAGTTGTATGTCCAAAAATTGTACCGAAAGACATAGCAGGATGGGTGGGATATGATGCTACCGGACACACGTTTTAGAAATTTCAAGAAATTTCTAATAACAGAAATTTTCGAATGCGTCGAAGAGACGGTTAACCGAAGTTGATCGAACTTGGCTACATGTGCTATCGGGGACTCCTTGTTCACCAGCAGTGAGATCAAAAAGATCAGTGACTCTCACCGAGTGGTAAAAACGTCTTCTTTGAATTCAATAGCATCATTTAAGAATAGATTAAATTTGTAGCATGGGTCAGACATGCACGTTTCGGGTAATTAACCATCGTCAGTGGTCCTCAATCTAAACAATGTAATATGGCCAAGGAGTGTGAAAGTTATATGTCCAAAAGAGAAATGAAAGACATAGCAGGATGGGTTGGATATGATACTACCGGACACACGTTTCAGAAATGTTTGAAACAGAAATTTTCGAATGCGTTGAAGAGACGATCAACTGAAGTTGATCGAACTTGGCTACACGTGCTATCGGGGACTCCTGGTCCACAGCAGTGAGTTCAAGTGACACTCATCAAGTGGTAAAAATGTTAAACGTCTTCTTTGAATTCAATAGCATCATTTAAGAACAGACAAATTTGCAGCATGGGCCAGACATGCACGTTTCGGATAATTAACCCTCGTCAGTGATCTTCAATCTAAACAATGTAATATGGACAAGAATTATGAAAGTTATATATGTCCAAAAAAGAAACGAAAGACGTAGCAGGATGGATGGGATATGATGCTACCGGACCCAATGATTTTTCTAAATAAACAGTTAAACACACAAAAAGTATGAAATATGCGTCATTAAGCTTATAAATTTTTAATATTCTTCTCCAAGTGTTTTAAGGGATATCTGTCAACATAGTGCTTAGTCGTGCGTAGTTTTCTCTATGAACTTATTGATCTTTTGTGTGCCTGTCTTTTTGTCTATAGAATGATATTCCGTCGATTACTTAAACTTTACACTTAACCACGATCGCCCCGATTGTCCAGATTGAGGTGAATCGTAGGGCTCGTAAGAGAGTGTGGGGTTGAATCGTAACGATCGTAAAAGAGCGTGGTGAAATCATGATGATCGTAGGATATCGCAGAGATCGTTGCAAAATTTTCGATTCTCAAAAAATTGCTACGATTGTCCCGATTGATTTTTTCAACGCGAGAGAGCGTAATGGAGCGTAGTGAACGTGACGGAGCGTAGTAGAGCGTAGTGGACCTTGACAAAGCGCAACAGATCGTTATTTCTTCTTCAGTTTTGCTCGTACCCTGTGAGACAGCCTTTGTGAAAAACATAAGTTGTCTCAAAGACTACATCACGCAATTATTAAACGTCGTATACCAATGAGCTGTTCCAAACGACCAATCAGAGATATCGTACTAAAGACGCGTCCGGCTTTTGAAAGTACTTCCGGTAACTGGCAATGAAATGTTGACGAAGCTTGAGTTTGACGTCAGAAGGCTATCAAGTGATTTTGCAGACGTGGGACAAACTATTGTGAAATTCCAATTATCAGTAAGAAAAGCACAATTGTTATCTAGTCCACCACTGTTCTTTATCGTTTAGCATTTTGTCTCGACAATGCGAAGTAACCGTTGTCAAGGAGTAACGACAAGTTCGTAGCTACTTAGAAATGAAGTGACGGAAATTTTTCATCTTTGAAATTTCCGTCACTCGTGTAAATTTTTATGTCTCACTCAGTAGATCGTGATAGAACCTATTATTCTCGCACATTGGATAGGCTGATTCCTCTTTTCAGCGATGCTGGATTAATCGATCCGGCACCCCTGATCCTGCACTGTTGATTGTTCCTTTATGACGTCACAGACAAATTGACGTATGTTATTTCACGTGCACAAACATTTAGCATGACATTCAGTCATTCTGTTGCGTAAAGAAGAGGACTTTGATGATTTCAATGTGCGAGAAAAATAATCAAGCAATATATTTGAGTTCCGAATAGAAAAATATCAGTCTCGGGTGGGATGATCAACGCCCCAACCTCGGCTAACGCCTCGGTTGGGACTTGATCAATCTCAACCTCGACTGATATTTTTCTATCCGGAACTCAAAGTGGTGCTAGATTCTATTAATCCGATCGTAGGAGATCTTAGTGAAACACGTTCTCCTACGATCCACTACGATTTCACTCATGCTCTTTGACGATTTGTTATGGTTTTTACGATTCAGTCGACGATCTACAAGATGCGTTGCGATTTATTATTCATATAATGAAAATTATTATAAGACAACCCGTTTTTATTGGATTACAAGAGTTTTTAACACCTGCAACAATTTATAACATTTGAAGAAGACTAAAGAAGAAGTCTTGATAATTACTGTCCTGTTCACTAAATCAAGAGCACCCTGTTTTGGCGATTTATACTGTCGTCTGAAGAATTTTGCTATAAATTATTGTTTACGAGCATTGACCTCCTTTAGTCGTAACTGGAAATTAACTTCAACTTACCCTTTCAGCTGCCCTCAAACAGCAATATGAAAAATAAAATGTCTACGGGAAATTTCCATGTTAATTTCAAGCCTCCGCCATCTTGTTCTCCGTGTCAACAATAGTAAACAGTGACGTCAAAGCCTCCGACGTCACACATTTTCAGCGATTTTACTATAGAAAATCCCCGTAGACTTTTTATTTTCCGTCCTATTTCTAACTTAACTGACGCACAGCCAAAACAATGGTATTTTCTGTTACGACTAAAGGAGTACTATAAAATTGATATCTTTTTGGAGGATGACATTATCATATTTTAGAGAAGACCGGGAAAACAGGGTGCTCTGGAATTAGTGAACAGGACAGTAGTGAGGTTCTGCATTAATTTTCTTCGAACGAGTTAAATATACATGTATAGACGCAATCAAAGATTTGAATTGCTCAACAAAAAATATTACTTTTAATAATCGAAAAAAAAGAGAGAAAATAAGGTTCATCAATGCCACTTCCAGCGTATTACGATATATAATGACAAATATGGATATTGACCATATCCCTGTATACAGCACAAAATCGATAATTCAGAAAATCAGAAAACGAAGGCATACAAAATCCAGGATAAAACAGAAACCAAAGCAAACAAACAAAAAACTCCATCACATGAAAAGAAGCGAACTCCCGATATGGGAGTGAGACCAGGTGCCCAGGAAGAGTAAGCATCTCCTGCTTGCATGCAACACCCGCCGCTTCAATTCGGTAGAACTGTCACATCCGGTTACTTCCATTTCGGAAGACATAGAGTACAATCTTTGGTTGGATGGTTCAAATGGTCTATGACAGAATATCATCCACCATTCTGGAGAGTGGGACATCATAGTGTATGACGAGTTCCCCATATCGACCGTAGAACTTCCTCAGTGACGATATTAGTCGGTCACAAACATATCCCTGACTGAGAAGTTTATCTGAAAGACGCCTAGCTCTCAGAACAAAATCCGTATATTTGGTACTTGCTCTGACATAGCGTATCAACTGAGATATGAACACGCCATAAGCTGGAAGGGATGTTGCTACTCAGAAAAGGAAAGTTTGTAATGGTGAAATTGAAGTCATCACGTCTGTCATAGAGTGAGGTGTTCATGTTACCATCAGTGTCGTAGGACAACATTATGTCCAAAAAGGATGCTGAATTATTTGTCTCTGTAGTTTCTTTGACCTTAAGCTCTGAAGGATAGATACTACTGCTCAGGTAATCCGCGAATTTTGGATTATTGATGGACAACACATCGTCTATGTATCTGTAAGTGAAGTTGAAGTCAGAAGCTAACTATCTTTTCCCTTCAGAGACCAAAGATTGACTGAATTCAGCTTCGTAAGAGTAAAGGGAAATCTTCATCTCCTGGATGTTAAGCTTAAAATCTTGTTCGGATATTGCATGTGGTACATGTATTGAAACTGGTAGTCTATTTCATTTCAAATCTTGTTAATCTCGGCAATTTTTATCACATCGTAGTCCTGCATCGTAACAGATTGCAACAAAACTTGATAAGCGTAGGGAACCGTGATAGAGCGTGGCAAAGCGTAATAGCTTATCGTGGTAATCGTACGGAGCTTGAGAGAACGGCATGAAAATCGTGACAGATCTTATCTAACAAATCGCTACAGCGCGTACCAGAGCGTTATGGAGCGTCGGAGAGCGTGTGAAGACCAATTTTACATATATTTATAGAATCGTTGCGCTCCACGATTTTGCTCTATCATGGACATCGTAGGGCATCGTGGATAAGTGTAAACCTAGCATTAGGGAAATGTTTGAATAATGGGAGGGTTATACGCAGGTAATCTGGACACAGAGCACCATATATACATAACATGCACCAAACATTCATGTAAATTTTCGACCTATAGTCACCTCATGACTTAATGTAAAGTCTTCTAAGTTCCATACTTTCAATTTTTAGAGATTGAAGGTTGTCATCCAAGTGATGAAATGTGAAAACCAACAATCCTCTATTCTTAACGATTTTTCTCTTTCACAACTATTCCCCAGCTGGTGAAGTCGTTTCTCCCAATGATCGACAGCCGCTATAGAAATGACAATCTTAACCTTGCTATTTGTAATGTTTGCGTGTGTTGGTTGCAGTTCCGAGTACTTCGTAATATATAATTTGAAATACAGGAAATGTTTGGCATGAGTTGGCGTATTTTCGAGAAGACTATTGCCGAATATATCCTGTATTTTGATAGCTGATTTACAAAGTATTCAGAACTGGGGGTCAGCACAAGAACAAGAACATCCGATCAGCTAAGTAGTATTGGCCATTTTTGCAGATAGGCAGTTGTAATACTATAATGTACTTGTCCTAACCTTTTGAAGTTTACACGAATTGGTATTTTGGTTCACACGTAATTCGGAAAACGACGCCATTGAGCACTACAAACGTGGCAGATGGCCTTCCTAATTGTCCATTGGTTTCGTTGATTTATGTGCAATCTTTTGTGCTGGGTGTTCTGATATCGTGTGTGGTGTTCCGTGTCTCCCCTTAATTTATCGCCTCTAGCTGTGATTGTCTACTCTTTGTTTGCACATAGGGATGATTCGGCCTTTTGCAGTGGATGATGCAACCGAGTCTTGTTGGAGATCCCCTCCTTTCTTCTTTAATAGAATTGTCCATTTCCATGTATAAATGAAGATACTATAATTGCATATTCGCTTTTTACGAAAACCAGAGATGATACGGTATCTGACGTAGACTGATTATGACACGTCATCAAGTTCTATGGAAACAGTCCTAAAAGTCTAGGAAATGACGGTATAAAATCGACATTACCACCATTTTCATGACGTCACAATGGTTTGACGTCAGATACCGTTTGTAAGGGAAAAGACTCTGTATTCCACAAAGACTCAGTTCCAAAGAACGGATTGATACTGTTTGTCCTCATCTATTTAGAACCCTTATTCTTTTTTTTTTTCATTTCTTCGATAAGCAAAACTGAAGGATGAATAAAAGAACAACCTGCCAAAAGTGGTAAGGAATCCTGGCGGCATCATGACCGTATAGCACCCACCAGACCATTGTTCCTCTAACCAATTCATTTCTTCATAGTGCACATACTGCAAATAGTTGTAAGCCAATCATATCATGAAAGTAAAACACAAAAACCCGAAATTAGAATTTAAAAAAAAACAATGACGATCAAAAGGATTACAAATTCTTGAAAAAAAGAACTTTCTCACGAAAAAGGAAAAATCAAACAAACGGACGGAGACCATAACCATAACAGAAACACGAAGGACACACTACTAGTATGTAAATTGATGAACAATTTCCAGAGTCCAGTATAAGGTCGGAGTTTATTGTGTTTATTAACGCTCTGTATTTAAAAATAGTAAAGTTTCAATATATTCAAAGATCGCATGAATCATGTTACATATATAATGTAAGTTAATGATTGACTTAAATATTATGAATTTGAATTCCAAAATTTGAAATCAGGAAAATCACAGATATACCTTGAGGGCTTTATCTGTCTGAAACACTTTTGCATACATTTCACAAAGACGGTCTCTGCGTTCTTCTCTAGTCAGACTTACATATTTTCTAGCCCGATTAGCTAAGATAAATCTGAATGGCAGAATAATAAGTATAAGGATCTGAACATTGTATGGCAATGGATTTATGAGAGTGGAAATGGTATCATTGAAGAGTGTGTACTCTTCGTTTCAAAACATAAAAGTGGAGTCATTTTGATTTTTCCCTTCTTATCGGAAGTATAACGACATAATTATGTCAAACCTTAGCACATCTCCATGATGATCACAAAGATGTTGGAAGTGTTATTATTTTTTTTCCGAAGATTCGAATTTAACGTCCATATAAAAAATAAACCGTAACAGCAAGCAGCTTGTTTCCAAATCTTTGTATGTAATTGTTCCTATATACACAAAATCCTCGTCATCTTAAAATGAGACTTCATAAAACTTCATGTTGAGGGCAAAGATGCTCGCCAGTAAGTTGCTTGCTAAGGTTATTTAGGGGGGGCGGCTTTAGATGTCACTGCGGAAGTTACAAATTTCGATTTATTGCTAATTCTAGTAACTGCTCCACTACAATTTTATCTAGAAATCTGACGTCAGCACTTACTGCTATTAAAGAACACATAACTAGATATTGTGAAACGGTTCTAAACAGGAACGATGTAAATTTATTTTGGTCTATTAAGAATTCAGGGGATGTGATTGAAAAAATGAAATTTGGAAATTTCCAAGCCAATACGATTTCTTCATACGATTTCTCTAATATGTACACCACACTTCCTCATGACAAAATTAATGATCGATTATCTAATTTCATTAAATGGTGTTTTGATCGAGAGCGAAAAACTTACATTTGTACATCTGAATCGAAGGGTTTCTTTTCCTCGACAGACTACAAATCATACAAATCATGGACATGTAGTGACCTGTGTAATGCCTTGTCCTTCCTCTTGGACAATATTTATGTGAGATTTGGTGAGGATCTATACAAGCAGGTTGTAGGAATTCCTATGGGTACTAACTGTGCGCCTCTTGTTGCAGATTTATTTTTATACACTTATGAAAAAGAATTTATCCAAAATCTTCAAAAGCAAAGAAAATTTGATGAGCTGAAATGTTTCAATAATACTTCTAGGTATCTGGATGATATTCTAACCATTGACAATCCTGCTTTTGAATTATATAAGAATGAAATTTATCCACAAGAATAAACCCTTAACAAGGCAAACCTTTCAAATACAGAAACACCGTTTTTGGACCTAAATATCAAAATTGTAAACGGAAAGATTCATACAAGTGTATATGATAAAAGGGATGATTTTGGATTCAACATAGTAAATTTCCCTTGGCTTGACGGTGATGTTCCAAGATTACCGTCATACGGCATTTACATATCACAGCTCATCCGGTACGCTAGAGCATGTACTGATATTTTGGATTTTCACAGTAGAAATTTACAAATTACCAAAAAACTTTTAGGTCAAGGTTTCCGCTTTCATAAACTAGTTAAGACTTTCTGGAAATTTTACAAAAATTACAGTCAACTTCTTTTAAAATTCGGATCTATACATGCAACAGAGTACATAACTATGGGTATTACACAACCTGTCTTTTATGGTGATATGATAAACAAAATAAAAAGAATCAAAGGTAGGCAGCATAACCATCGAAAATGCGTCAGAATCATCAAACGCCTTTTATACCGTGGGTATGATCCTAATGTCACCAGACGGACACTAGGCTTGGTACTTGATAAATCTACAGTCTTGTACAATCGCATCCTTGAGACTTGCACTCTGACTGACTGTGACGACGGGACTCCATGACGGGCCCTGTCCAAACCTCTTTAGAGAAGACAGGGCCCCGACCACCTGTCCTCTCTGAATGTCAGTCGGACTCCTCGGGTGATTACATACATGAGCTCGCTACAGCCGGCAGAGCACGGACTGTATTACGCATGCCCTCTTCATCTGTGTCTATTGGGCCTCTGCGTTTCGCGGTCTTGTTTGTGTGATGTCATCTTACAGTGAGGAGGTTGTTTTACACCACAATTGTACGTTCTTCGAGACCTTTGGTAATTGGAGAAGTGAGAGGGTTGTGCGCACGTAATCCAGGATAACCACACCATTTGCTACTTGCGTGACAGATGGCCGTCCAAAGTCGGCACCGGTTACCCATTGGTCTCGTCGGTTTATGTGTAGTCTTTTGTGTTTGATGTTTACATGTCGTGTGTCTCTTTTCCGTCTCGTGCTGTACTCGTCTTTTGTGTTTTTGCATCGGGTGTTTTGGTGTTTTACTGTTGATGCTGCAACGGGGTCTTGTTGGAGATCTCCTCCCTTCTTTTTCTATGGTCGCTACAAAGAACTTACTGGGCATTATGACGTTTGCATATCAAGCATGATTAAGGATATCCTTAAGTGCGACCTTTCCAATTGACCATATTCTTGTTTGTGTGATGTCATCTTATAGTAATGAGCTTGTTTTACACCACAATTGTACGTTCTTCGAGACCTCTGGGGAATTGGAGAAGCGAGAGGGTTGTGCGCACGTAATCCAGGATAACCACACCATTTGCTACTTGCGTGGCAAATGGCCGTCCAAAGTCGGCACCGGTTGCCCGTTGGTCTCGTGGGTTTATGTGTATAGTCTTTTGTGTTTGATGTTTACATGTCGTATGCCTCTTTTTCGTCTCATACTATTCTCGTCTTTTGTGTTTTTGCATCGGGTGTTTTGGTGTTTTCCTGTTGGTGCTGCAACAAGGTCTTGTTGGAGATCCCCTCCCTTCTTTTCTATAGTATAATTTCATAGCACAAAAAAACTGATGTTCCTAAGAGCTACTGAAAGGTTATGGCAAAAATGAGAACTGATTTAACCACCTCCAAAAGAAAGTTCACAATCAAAGCGATGATATTAATAAATGGGCCTTAGGAACCTTGTTTAAATTGACAATGTGGTTGAGTTTCATCGTATTTGTAAGCTCAAAGAATTTACCCCATTATTGCAGGTTTAGAGCCATCAACCTTGCATTCATCTGATGTGAACTCCGCCAATGCTTCGTCGTCGTCTATCACTACTGATCCACAGTAACCTAGAGTAATACATATTATTTAACTAGAAGAATATATAAGAACGAACCTTATTTTCATTTCTTAAACCATGTACTAGTATTTATTTCTTCCGTCAAAAATAAATAATTACTTATTCATAAGCATCATTTTAGAGCAGATAAACTTACAGCATGGACCAGACATGCACGTTTCGGGTATTTAACCCTCGTCAGTGATCCTCAATCTAAACAATGTAAAATGGCCAAATTCTGTTAAAATATGTCCGAAATATACCGAAAGACGTAGCAAGATGGCTGGGATATGATGCTATAGGACCCAGGTTTTAGAAATTTGAGGAAATTTTGTAAACATGAATTTTCCTATGCGTTTGAAGAAACGACCAACCGAGATTGATCGAACTTGATCGACCAAACGTGGGTCATGTAGCATCATTTTCCACCAATCCTGCTACCTCTTTCGGTACATTTTTGAACATAATTACTTTCACACTCTTTGGCCATATTGCATTGTTTAGATTGAGAATCACTGTTCAGCATGGACCAGACATGCACGTTTCGGATACTTAACCCTCGTCAGTGATCCTCAATCCAAACAATGTAATATTGCCAAAATATCGTATTACCTGCAACCATTCACCTTACTCTTAACTTAAATCCCTTCTTTGGCCCCCAACCCGCTATGACGATTTCCCATGAACCTCCCCCATCCTTACTCAGATGCACATCCTTCTGGAAGGGGAGGGTTCTACGCACGTAATCCGGATACTTAACTGCAGCATTTTCTATTGGCTCGGCAGATGGCCGCCCATGGTCGGCAACGATTGCCCGTTGGTCTCGTTGGTTTATGTGAAGTCTTTTGTATTAAATGTTTCTATATTGTGTTTGGCGTTCCTTATCTCTTTTGCGTATCTTACTGCACATATCTATTCTGTGTGTTTTTTTGCATGGGTTGCTTTGATCTTTTGCTGAGTGCTGCAAATGAGTGTTGTTCGAGATGCCTTCCTTTCCCTATTCATACTTTCGATGCACATATCATGATGAAGGTATTTTTTTATCACACGTCTTTTTTTGGTGCGCCTTTTCATCTTAAAAGCTTATTCTTGATTGAAACAATAGCTTAATTAGGACCTCTTAAGGTAGAGTATCCCTCATGTCAGAAATGCTGGTAATTTGTTGCCTGAATTCCCTCTTCAGAATATTGTTCAGATTATCAAACTAATATGGTTTAAGGGAACAGAAACTTTTATAGTTACATTTTATCACCTCAAAAAAGGGATTCTTCTTACTTTACCCATAGGATCCAATGTCAAACTTCAAAGGGCTAAGTTCTCGGTATAATCATGAAACCACAAATAATATTTTGTTTGTATATCAGGTTTAACATAAGCTTTGAATATATGGAAATGAAAATACGGTAAAAGTTGTTATTTAGGAAATATGAGCATCTGAGACCTGAGGGATGCTCTACCACAATCTCTTACTTTTATAGGTTAATGAATTGTAAATCAATTTAAATGGATGACAATATGTCTTTTAGTAGTTCTTGCTAATATCGTCAACGTTTTGAAAAGGGAATTGAAAGTAATGTGGAAATCTTCACATGCATGTAGCAGCAAAAAAAAAAGAAAAGAAAACCCAATCAATGAAAAGTCTAAATATGCCAATTAAATAACCGCATAAAAACATAGCTATGCCTTCATATACCCCTTAGTTTAGAAGAATTTATCAAATTTGGTGTCAGAGAATTTTTAAATATATTTCAAGTCTATAGTGTTGAATCACTGTGGAAATAATGGAAGTGGTTGAAATTATCTTTATCGATTGTTATAATTTCAGTGCAACAAACAATATATCATCAGTGATGCTCGTGGGCGAGATAGAGGAAATCAAAATAATGATTTTTCGAAAATCCAAATCTATCTCCTAAAAGTTATGATAAGGATTAGTTAAGGACAGAGCTATGCCTTCAGGGAGATAACCCTTAGTTTTAGAAAAAAATATTAAATGCCAGTCATTCAAAAATCAGTGAAATTAAGGAAATATCGCTCAGGCTACTCCGTGTATCTTAAATTGAACCCCTACAAGGGGCAACATAGGTATCCGGGGATAGTAAGCATCCCCCGTTTGCTTATTACACGTATAAATATTCTCAATTGACGATGTCAATTGATTTACACAGTATGCCATTAAATAGAGGTTTAAATGTATAAGTGCTTTAAGTCAATGCAAGGCTTACCTTTTTCTCTCCAGAAAGGTTTATCGTAGTACACAAATGTCTTGATGACAGAACCCATAGGTATTCGTTGAATCAGCTGATTCCTTAAAGGAGGTAATGGAGGATCGTAGACTATCCTGTTTTGTAGGGGTAGGGGTATGGCCAGTATGACATGACGACACTAAAACACAAACAAACTGAATTCTGCTAATTACGATACTGAAAACGCGAACAAATTTGAAAACTGCTCAAGGCGCTGAAGGTTATTTTTTCGATTCATCTAAGTCAAAACATAACAAATCGATTAATGCTTTTACCTATGATCTTCTTTGATAAAGAACTTGCAATAAGGATTCCATTTCATTCATAATAAAAGTCACAGCAAGATTTTTTTTTACAATCTATATTAGCAATGAATTAAAATTATTCACACAATATTGTACCTTAAAGACTTTGCCATTATAACAGGACACTTGGACTAGTTGGTCATCTTGCTTTATCCCACATACTGCATGGTCTAACAGTACCCTATCTTTATTGGAAATATATGAATACAGACAAGGAAAATATATCAACAGAGTTCGCAGTTTCCTTGTATACTTATGAGAGATTTTCATATGAAATGTTTAACGTCTTCAAATTCATTAGCATCATTTTAGAGCAGATAAATTTACAACATAGACAAGACATCCACGTGTTGGGTATTTAACCCTCGTCAGTGATCCTAAATCTAAACAATGTAATATGGTCAAACTCTGTGAAAATTATGTCCTAAATATACCAAAAGACATAGCAAGATGGCCGGGATATGATGCTACAGGACCCAGGTTTTAGAAATTTAAAAAAAAATTGTAAACAGAAATTTTTGAAGAAACCAAGCTTATTCTTACATTACTTCAATTTCCTTCGATATTCCTTACTTTCCTGACTGACATTTTGAAAACCCTGAAAACTCTTTTTCTTGAACTTAATTCAGGGCAGGCATTGATTGTTCGTGTCGAGTCCTTTGGTATATTATTTTGTTCTATTGTAATAATTTAGTAGCTTATCCTTCAGATATTTAATATGGAGACATGTCTTACCTTGGCCAAGTCTATCGGCGATTCGTTCACTAATCTGTTGAGATCCTCCCACAAATTTTCTCTCCTGAAGTTATACATTGTAGATCGTAAACCCAGAATGCTAGTTATTGTTATAAAGTAGAGAACATTGACGATTCAAAAGAAAGATCACAGGCAATATTTTCAAAATGAAAGTCTGCCGAAACGCTTTTGGTCGAACGTTTCAAGAACATTTTAAAAACATTATGCAGCAGTAGCGAAATGATTTTAAAACGCTTTAACAACATTAAAGAGTAATGGATAAAATTACCTATTTTAGGATTATATCGAAATGTTTTAATAACGCTGTTGAAACATCTGTATAAAATGTTATAAGAATTCATTCATCCAACAAAACAACACAAATGTTTTTAAAATGTTTTAAGAACTATATTACAATAACTTATTAGTAAAAATATTTTAAACACATTTTAAACACGTTATATTTATAGATGTTTTTATATGCGTTTTAAAATCACATTATGAATTAATATGGCTGCATTCTAAGCACATCATGTGACCTGGAAGTTGATTTTGATTTAAATTTAATTGACAAAACATTTTGGATTATATTTTTCTTTTTCTATTTTCAAGAATGTGTTACGTTCGTATTATTAATATATTTTTTCTTAGTGAAAGGTATATCTTCTTTTACGGAAACATATAAGAAAGAATAAAAGCTGAATCTACGGCGTCACGTCTTACACATTAAACTAAGTCTTTTTTTATGAAAATTAAGAAAAATATTCCTATCTACCAAACATTGCCAATACCTGTCCTCCATTATCTGTAGCATTTATCCTGTCGGATCCACCACACAGCCGCACATACCACAAGAACCATAATAAGGAAGCTTCATAGCTCTCTGACGTCACATTTACTTGAACGAATTGTTCCCCTTGCTTCATGGTATCCCTAATTATCAATTTATATTGAAAGTAAAGGAGAATTTCTAACATTTCCAACTCGTGTTTGTTACGTTCATGTCATAATTATAAATTCAGAAACAAAACCAGGGTATCTAACATTATGTTCCATTCTGATTTGAACACCTTGATAGATTATTCTACTCTAATTAACCAATACCTGTGTTGTTGATTTGCATTAAGATCATGATTTTGAATTAGCTCTTTACATATTCACACCTTACATATTCACTCTTTACATATTGATCACTCTTTACGTATCCAATCTTTCTTTACATATCCACTCTTTACATTATGACAATATTTACATATTGCTCAGTCTTTACATACCCACTCTTTACATATTCACTCTTTACATATTGATCACTCTTTGCATATTGATCATTCTTTACATATTGATCACTCTTTACATATTCACTCTTTACATATTGATCATTCTTTACATATCGATCACTGTTTAAATATCCACTCTTTACATATTGATTACTCTTTCCATATTCGCTCTTTACATATTGACCACTCTTTACATATTGATAATTCTTTACATATTGATCACTCTTTACATATTCATTCTTTACATGTTGATCAATCTCAACATATTCACTCTTTAGATATTGATCACACATTACATATTGATCATTCTTTAAGTATTGATCACTCTTTACATATTCACTCTTTACATATTCACTCTTTACATTTTCACGCTTTAAATATTCAATATTTACATATTGATCACTCTATACATATTGATCACTCTTTACATATTCGCTCTTTACATATTCACTCTTTACATATTGATCACTCTTTACATGTCGATTACTCTTTACATGCTGATCACTCTTTTCATATTCACTTCTTACATATTCACTCTTTACGTATCGATCATTCTTTACATATTGACCATTCTTTACATACTCACTCTTTACATATTCACTCTTAACATATTCACTCTTTACATATTGATCACTCTTTTCATATTCACTCTTCACATATTGATCACTCTTTACATATTCATTCTTTACATATTTGATCACTCTTTGCATATTGATCACTTTTTACATATTGATCACTCTTTACATATTGATCACTCTTTACATATTCACTCTTTACATATTCACACTTTACATATTCACTCTTTACATATTCACACTTTACATATTCACTCTTTACATATTCACTCTTTACATATTCACACTTTACATATTCACACTTTACATATTCACTCTTTACATATTCACTCTTTACATATTCACTCTTTACATATTCACTCTTTACATATTCACTCTTTACATATTCACACTTTACATATTCACTCTTTACATATTCACCAGATTACTGAGTAGTCATTATTTGTTGAAATGCGCATATGGTGCAATTATTACCTTACAACAAAGATATCAAAACATAATGAACCGTTACCTAGTCCATACGTGTTTGTTATAGAACTCTTTAACTGTCATTTTGTCCCACTCTTCAGCATGTGGTGCCTCCCATGGAGCGTGTGGTGGGATCTACCAAATGCAATGCAAAGTTCGTAGGACTAATTAAGGTAAATGTCAATCTAACTATCAAAAAGTGGTCAATATCGCAATAATTGAACATTATTGTATATCATGTGTAACAATACTACGATGTGGCGAAGATCATACTTTGTTTCAAATGAGATTTTAGGAGAAGTAATTTTGTTTACCTCTTCTCCCATTTTATCAATGAGACGAAACAGGTTGTTCATATCCAGTTTAGAGAAGAATCCGGACAAAGGAGGAAAGGCACCTTGAAATCTGACAGATAGACCCTGAAAATGTAAGGATAGAAGATAGAGAAAAATACCTTCTACAAGACAAGGTTGCAGTAACAATACACATAAAATTAAAACAAATATAGAGTCCTATGCAAGACATACAGAGATACAACGAGAAAAAGAGAAAACACTCACCCAAGATCACCAACTAACAAATGGTGTGGTCATCCGGAATAAATGCGCATGTATCTTATCTATACATATAAGGGATGTATTTTCCAATATCTTACATATTTCTTCATATTATTTTCTTATTTTTTTAATTTTTTTTTTTTGTAATTCTTACAGATTCAAACTATCGATTCATCTCACCTTATAATCTTAGATATTTTCCTTGATATTCTTCTACTTACTCTGGAGTAAAATAACCAGTCTTCCTTTTCATAGGTAGGATATGTTTTGATTCCAAGTTCGTCAGCCAATCGCAGTAGACTATTTTGTGTTGGGCCGACATATGCACCGCCCATGTCCACATACGTCACAGTTTCATTCTATATATGGAACGTACAATACATCATAAAAGTCAAGCTATTCGAATGACTTAATACAAATAAGTTTGTCTGTCTTGATGTTGAATTATCGTATGAAGTACGAGTCCCTCGTATGTCAATTATCATACGTTAGATATATGTTAGAAAATACTTTTCTCCTGATTCAACCTGTAGGTATATACCGGTACATATAATATGAATCATTTCTCGAACGATTTGCGCCTGTCTACCAGAGTGTAAAAGCCATGAAAGCAAAAAAATAAGACACTCATTCATAATATTTACATTCAGAGACATTCAAATGTAAAATATCCTTTGAAAAATCTTCGAATTTTCATAGAAATTGTGTGAAAATTAAGATCTGAATGTTTCTCTTGTGTCAATTCTCCCTAACAGGAAGGACAAGAAATTATGCCATTATGACTATTATTTTTATTTATCATAAAAATCTGCCAGTATGACTATCTATAGTCATATTGGCAGATTTTTTATGATAAATAAAAATATCCAGAAAGACAGTGGCGCTATCTACATTGAAGTTCATGTTTACAAATGGACTCTGTGGAGTAGGATTGTTAATTCATATTTAAATGATTTTGGAATTTTTGTTGTTGTTGTTATTGTTGTTGTTGTCCCCATCTGTTCCTTCTCTTCTTATCGTCTCATTCACCGTCGACATGTTGGAAATCTCCTCCTGCTCGCGAATTCAGCATCGGTATGCCACGCCCACAGTTTCAAATTCGTGCGCGCACGTTATGTGATGTCAACCTGCGTTCATCATGAAATGAACGTCAAATTTAACATAGGAAATCAACTTGCTATGTAAATATGAATATAGGAAATCAACTTGCTATGTAAATATAAATATATATTTTCTATTAATTTTTGATAATACTAGTTAAACGATATCAATATTTTTTCTTCTTCTTTCTTTCACTATGACTTCTTTTATACACCATACAACATTGATTTTTCATCTCAGTAAAGTACTCATGATGGTATGAAAGTGGTATAAATGATGTGTGAATGTATTGCATAAAAAAAAAACTTTCTCTCAAAATTGCTAAATAGTATTATAAGATTACATATAATTTGCTGTAGAATGACTTGAGAGATTGACAAAAAAATTAAAAAAAAAAAAAAAAAAAGTTAAACGATATCATGTGTGTAAGTCCTTTACTTCTCGAGGTGGGTATGATGAAGGGGTATATCACTTCATATTTCATAAAACGCATAACGAATTTTGCGCATCTTCAATTTATAGCAAGACGGGATTATTTTCCTGAACACTTTCAACCAAATTTACCCCCCCCCCCCCCGTTACATCTTTCTTCGCCATCTTGCTTTGTGGTTTCACACGGAAGTTGATTTAAGTACTTTTTAAGTAATGAAGTAAAAAGTTCAGCAAAAAGCATTTCACCTATCTGATCCAAAAGTAGATCTGAGTTTTTCAGAGACAGATCTTGCAACCCTGTCGTGAACCAGCTGTCGAAGCAGTTATAAGTGTTTGATACCCCTCCTTTCTTTTCCTTGTGTCATTTGCTTCCCATTTATATGGCGTTGATTTGCACCTTACTTGTTTACTGACAATAAAGTATGGTGCAAGAAAATACATCCTTTAGAGGTGATATCAAATTGTCAAGAAGATTTCCAATGGAAATATGAAAGAATCATTTTGTTACCCTTTTTGTATATGTTCTGCCACCAACCCTTGTTCTTGCCTCTAAAACGAGCACATCTGAACCACTCTCGTGTATTACTTTTGCAGCGCTCAAACCTATATATAACAAACATTTACAAGATTACTTCCTTGGGTCCAAACATATATCTAAGACTAGAAAGGTTTCTTGTTGCGGTTGCAACAAGAGTGTCTTCCTCCTATACAATTTTTGGTTTGGAAATATGAAGGACGTCACATTACATGTATTTATATTATATATTTAAGTTTTCAAAGAGCAGTAACATTAAATTTTCAAACCGATAATTGTTGGTGAGCAACCATTTGATTTTTTTTGGGGGGGGGAGGCAGGAATTCTATTGCCAGCCGGTAAAAATTTTTCAGCAATTTTCTGAGCAGGCCATTTTTTTCAGCCATTACCAGAGTCGGAGAAAAATTTTCGCCGGTTCTTCGGGCCGGATTTAAACAAATTGTCAAATGTTGTGAATGTCTGTGTAAGTTAAACTCCCCGCTGTTACAGAGTATGAGTTAATAACCGTTCCTTCAGATGTCTCTTTGCAATTACCGAATTTCAGACGGATTGTATGATGTTTAAATAGAACCTTTTCTAGATTTTTGTGCCTATGCGTATTAGGTCTCTGGTAGATACAGCTATGTGAACAGTTTGTATTTATATTAATTAATTTTTTGACTTTAAATTGTCTGGCACAAAGGGCCAGCAAAAATTTCCATATCATGCAATGTATCCTTACTTTTGCATGGTCCGGGAAAAAAAAATTGCCGGCCCTTTGGGCCGGAATATTTTTTTCAGCATTTTTCAGAGCCGGGATTTTTTTTTGCAAATTCTTCCTGCCCCCTTCCCCCATAAAAAAGGCGAGCTCGTAGCTGTAGAACCAATTTTCTTGAGAAGAGAAATGGTAATAACAAGTTACGTTCAATATATATATATATAAATACCATGAGGTTCTCGCTGTGCAGGTTCAAATTTGGACCCCCCCTTCCCTTTTTTCAAAGTTTATTTTGAATTTCCATCATGGCGACATCGTTCAATATAAACAGAACTGTTTTCGAAAAACGAGGGGAGGGAAGAATGTTGGAGAAATTGTTCATCAATTTGTAAATAAACCAACCGAAAATTATGTTCGAACGTTTGCTAGAATTAGAAATTAAACTTGATGTTCAAAATATAGTTATTGAAGTTTAGAAACAGGTTTGTAGGTTAGAAATCGGAATCAAACTACCACTTTTTGTGTGTAAATTCTGGTTTGTCGCTGATCTCTTCTAAATTAATCAACTGTTTTAAAATCAAATTGTGTATATCGAAATGTATTTATGAAATGCATATTCATCATTGCCGTGAAAATCTCAACACTGCTTTTCTCGAGTCGGACTCGGACTACCAATTTTAGTGTGCGCCCGATCTGTTGGCGTGAAGGTGTATCGAAATACCCAACTCAAAATTTCGATGCTCATATCTTTTCAACAGTAAGAGATAGGAAAAATCAGAAAGACTAAATAAGACAGATATATGGATAAAAAATAATAATATTGAAATTTTTAGGAAACTTCATAAGCTTAATTTTTGTTTACTATTATAAGCAAAAAAGTGTCTTCCTCCTATGAACTTCTGAATTTGGAAATATGAAGGACGGTGAAGGACGTCATCGTAATAAATCGTTACAGTGTGCATCTAGCATTTCATATCTTGCATGGCTGTCAACTTTCAAAAAGAATGGAAATTGTAGATAGCAAAATACGAGATATTTAAGCTTACAAATAGCAAAACATGAAATTTTCGGTCCTTTTGAGTAATTCGACGCTCCCGTCAAATATTTGAATCTACTAAAAAACATGATAAAAAAAATAACAGAGACCAAAAATAAAACAGACCAATCTAGCTTTTACTCCAAACGTAACGTTGGAGAACTTTCATTGTCCTAGCTTACAGGGTTCTTGAGAAATCGCTGATCCAATTTTCCACGGTTACGAAAACAATAGGTCTTCCGACGGAAGTCGGAAGACCTAATGATTCTACCAACTACAAGTTTACATCGTCATGGCTCATTTTCATGAGTTATGGGTGGTTGCTGAAACGGTTCTCACTTGACCTCAATCTGCATATCATTTTGCCGCAGTAAATGGTTCTCTTTTGATTTATTTGAGAATATCATCTTTATGCGCTATTGATCTACCCTCATTTCCTGTGTACTATAAATATATGAAATTTTTGAATATTCTGATTTGAAAACTAACTTTCATGCAGTTTCGTTTCTATGTTATAGAAATTAGATGGAAGTTACAAATTTGAATCTTTAAAATGCAAGAATTTGTAATATTTCTCGTAGGAATAGCGTTTTTGCTGCAACTTTTTGTTTTTGTGCCATGGACTATTTTTCAAAAGTTTTTGTCAATCCACTTAATAACGATAGTTTATGATTGTTTCATGTTTCTATGGTGTGAGTTGGTGTTCCTTGTCCCGTTTGCGTCTCTTTCTTTGGGTGTCTGTGTTGTTGGAGATCCCCTCCTTTCTTTTATGTTACCGACGTAAAAAAAAACGTTAGTGCATGTTCCATTCTGCTACCAGAGAGCAGCACTTTGGACAGAAATGTCTAAATGCAGAGCACCAGACATGCATGTTTCGGATAACGAATCCTCGTCAGTAGATATTAATTTTGCCAAGAGTGCGCGGGTCCAAATGTCCTGTTTGGTCTATTCAGAAGCCAAATTAAAGGGAAAATGTTGTTAAAAACATGTTGCAATTGTGGTGATCTCCTATATTTTGATATAATATAGAATGGAATGATATATTTATATCAACGGTAGCGCTGCCGACAACGAGTTATTCTAATTTCTGATACCGGGGCAAATATGCACCTCTTCCCTAATTTGTTTTTTTTTTTAATAATACAGCAAAAGAAATCAAAATAAGCTTAAAGCTTCCTTTTTAACCGTACTTAGATGTTATTACTTATACTGTATATGTAACATGAATCCATGTGTCATTTGAATAATTATGTTTAAACTTAACTAGTAAATACAGCGATTTTCAGCAGCGTCATCTACATACAATAAAACACGTTTTTGTCCTAGATTCTGGAAATTGTTTAGAAGGAAGTGTTGTCCTTCGTGTCTATATTGGCCTATGTTATGGTCTCCATCTGTTTGGCCGATTTTTGTTTCTCGTGTTTTCAGTGCTGGGGATCTCCTCCCTATCTGTTTTCATGTACTTTTCAAGAATTTATATGCCTATTGATTATAAATCTTGGATTCCGGTTTTTGGCTTGACTTTCATTTACCGATTTCAAATAGATCGTTGAATTAATTTGTCGCCAAATAAAGGTTCTCTTTCGCACTAGCGTTGGAAAGTAAGTAATTGAAAAAATATCTTCAAACACTAAGTCGCGGGGAACTTTTTTACCAGCTCCACACTGTCATAAAAAAATTTCTCAAAAGTTGGTGTTACATGTAAAGAGTTTCTTTGACATTATGTTTGTTTACATTTTGGAAAGTTTTGCGTTTACAGTGCTGCTTGTTAGGATGTTTTCCATGCCCTACAGTTGCTCCTTTCAGTGTGATAAGTTTCCTTTCAATCTTGTATTTTTACAAAATTTAGTCCGTAAAAATGCTTTTCATTAAGCTCTGATTGGAGATGAACAAACTACAGTTTTTATATAAGCTTATGATTTATAAGCATTGAACAAGAAAGAATTAATTATAACCATTTTGATTTTTGTCCTTCCTTACACATAGATAATTCCCTCGCCATTTATGTAAATACTTCTTGTTTGCCATCCCCTCATTTAAATAAGATAGTACTAAATTACGGAAGTGTTCCAACTCTTTACATTCTTGAAGAAAATTTACAAATTATAGAAAAGGAAAAGGAATACTCAAGTAAAAAATCTACCAGAATATGCGCTACAACATTGGAATGAGGGTTCTGTTTAACTTACCACTGATTCCTGCACCTATTACAATCACGTCATGTATTTTACCCTCCATGTTAGATACCCGGAAGCATATAATCTGTGGGTATTTGATAGTACATGGTATATGTAATACATGTATGCACAGACAAGCTTATGCCCACTTATACACAGTAGCGTATCACGTGATATGCAAATAATCTTTAGCCCGGGAATCTTCGATTAAATATTACAGTCTAAATCTACTTTATAGGAAACTATTTAAGCCTATCATACATGTATGAGCATCACTATCATCTATATGCTGGTAATCTTTTCTGGTCAAGAATAGAGGAATATTCAGAGAACACTTCAACAGATTTTTTTAATTCAATTTACATGTTATGATATGGTGCACGTAAATAAACAAAAAATTCTGTTGAAATGTTCTATGAATATATTTCTATCCTTGACCAGAATAGATTACCATCATATAAATGATAATGATACTCATATGATAGACCTAAAATAAATTCATATAAAGTAGATTTAGACAGTATTTACCTTTTTTAATCGGAGGGAATTCCCAGGCTAGAGATTATTTGCCTGTCACGTGATATGCTACCGTGTTATAGTATACAGTTAAAGTATACCATTAAGGGAGTTAGCACGATTCTGGTTCCCCGAGACCAGACCTATTTCCCAAGGCGAACCAGAATCGTGCTAGCTCCCTCAATGGTATACTTTAACTGTTTTATTATACCGAAACAAACATTATACTGAAACAAACATATCTCTTAGGTAGATCTATACCGAAACAACAAACATATCTCTTAGGTTCACATGGTTCCAATGGAAATTCTGATGATTTTGCATTGCCTTCTCGACTGAATGACTGAGTAACGGAAAATGTTAATTTTTGATGATAAGATAAACAGAAACATCATTTATCATACTCATACATGTTTAATTTTTGATTGTTTTATTTTATTGCGGATTATTATACCTCTACTGATTTTTTCCTATATAAAAAGAGACTCATTAAATTTGACGTAATCCCTGAAAATCGCATGATAAGACTATTTCCCTGCAAAGGGGTGCGTTAGCTGAGAAGACTATTTCCCCAGGGAGTTAGTTTCAAAATGGGGCGGAGCTTCTTTGGGGGTGTGTCAGTATCAGCCAATCAGCGCCGTTGAAGCTTGATTGGATGACGCTACTAATACGCGAGCAGAGTAATCCGCCTACTATCCGCTTAGCACATAAATTAATCCGCAATAAGTTAAAACTGCATATCAATTTATGTGCTAAGCGGATAGGAGGCGGATTACTCTGCTCGCGTATTAATAGCGTCATCCGATCAACCTTCAACGGCGCTGATTGGCTGATACTGACACATCCCCAAAGAAGCTCCGCCCCATTTTGAAACTAACTCCCTAGGGAAATTGTCTTCTCAACTAACGCACCCCTTTGCAGGGAAATTTTCAGGGATTTAGTCAGATTTAATGAGTCTCTTTTTATATAGGAAAAAAAATCAGTAGAGGTATAATAATACTTGATAAAGTCACAGCAGGTAAGGCACAACTTAATCAAACTTCTCCTATACTAAATCGTTTTTAATTCGAAAGATAAAGAATAAGTTTGGTAGTTAAAGCCATGCAGTTTAGCATCTACTACAACACCTCCGGTGAAACGCTTATAATCGGTTCCAAATTTTTCTATCAGTCTTCTATTAACATGATTAATATTGACAGTTATCAAAATGTTCCATGTAATTTTTCCTATGAAAATACTGTTATTGATTTGATAGGTACCTGAAAATTTTAAAATATAAAATGAGATAGTTTTATAACAAAAGAATGAAATGTTTCAAAATATCAAAAAATATAAAATAAGGGGTGTTATTACTAAATTATTTTAGCTTCTTTAAGGTCAGGTTGGCGACTTTTAATAGAAATGAGGTAGAAGAAAGATGGATAGGTTCATATGTAGAGGAAGATCTCCTCCAACTATTCAGAACAAAAAATCAAAATTTGCCCGTCTTGTTTTTTGGCTATAAACGTTCATTTTTTGCCTTTTTTAACATTTTTGTCATTTTAGAGAATACCACATATAACTTTACATACCTCTGAAATGCATGAAATTTCAAAAATGTATGTATATCCTTTATTTCTCAAGATTCTTATAACTTGTGGATGAATTAAAGGCTATTTTGAGAAATACTGATAAAATAATCAGTTCTAAGGATAGCATTTTCTTTTAAAAACTATGTTGCTGGTTGCCATGGCAACAACTCATTATTTTTATAAATAGCTAGAAGATCGCCAGCTACACAATTCTTTTTCTACATATAAATCTACGGTATTGCTTTATCCTAAAGCAGTCAAATCAATATGTACCCGAATTAGTTTTTTAGCAAAATGGCCCGTTTCTATAAATAGCACAATAATTTATGCAAAAAAAATCAACATTTTGACCCAAAAACATAGAGTTTAACTTGAAGTTCGAATTTCTAATTATCTCACTTTTAAAGAGTGTAATGGATAGTAAACATTCTGATGTTTGAATGTTTGGTCTCAGAACTCATGGGGAAATGACTATTTTTTCCCCTATTTTCGGCGATTTTTCATTGAAAAATATGCATTTTTCCCCAAAATATCAATTCAGCAATGAAATTTTCAAGGATCATTATTTTTTCTAAAACAATGTGACAATCTGAGCTAATACCATGTATCGTTAATGCCGGTTTCAAATATTATGTGATATGAAAATAGAGTTATCTCCCTATAGTCGCAACCCT
This sequence comes from Pinctada fucata, assembly GCA_028142955.1. Lineage (NCBI taxonomy): Eukaryota > Metazoa > Mollusca > Bivalvia > Pterioida > Pteriidae > Pinctada > Pinctada fucata. The sequence goes on along the minus strand of AP027102.1, from coordinate 44,339,245 downwards.
AACCTTAAACATTTTGGGTTGAGGTACCATTGAAGACGATTCATTTATCATTACAGAGCAGTGCATTTGCAGCATAAATGCATGTTTCGGGTACTTAATCCTTGTCAGTGATCCTCAGTCCAAACATTGAAAAATATTGTCAAAGCCTGAAAAAATCATGTTGAAAAAAAATCCAAAAGACGTAGCAGGATGAGTTGGATATGTTGCTACGGGATCCACTTTTCAGAGAAAGTTCGAGAAAATTTTGTGAACAGAAATTTTTGAATGCGTTTGAAGAATCGACCTACCGAAGTAGATCGGACGTGCTTACATGTTCCCAATGAGTTAAAGAAGATCCTGACGATAATCTCAACAGCACTCACAATAGAGCACAAAATTAAACATCGACGGACCCCTAGCAAGCTAGAGGTGGGACCAGGTGCCCGGGAGGAGTAAGCATCCCCTGTTGGCTAGCCGCACCCGCCGTTGATGTTTATGAAGCATGGAAATGAAAATATATAAAATTCATGCAATGTCTGACGTTATGTCTATATTGAAAGTGCTATGGCGACAATGTCAGGGAAGTATATTCAAAACACTTACTGTCAAACCCCTCGCGGGGAACTTTTTTACGAGCTCCACACGGCAAAGGGCATAAGTGTGACACAAATGAGTTAAAGAAGATCCTGACGATAATCTCAACAGCACTCACAATAGAGCACAAAATTAAACATCGACGGACCCCTAGCAAGCTAGAGGTGGGACCAGGTGCCCGGGAGGACCAAGACACTTTTTTCTTGCCAGCATTTATTCTTTTTTTTTTTTTGCAGTTTGGAGATCGACGGAGTGTTCAAAGTTAATCACTCTCTGGTATCAGAAGGAAGCAGGATATTTCCTTTGGCAACAAATCGATTCAATTTTTTCCAAATTCCGTCTATCAAACTTCATCCTAAAACATCAAAATGCATAGGAAGTTAAGCACCGATGCATCAATCCCACAATGGTTTTGCCACATATTTCATTTAACTACGCTTCTGCATAGACAGTACAGTCATATTTTAACCACAAACTCTTGCAAAGTAGAAACAGGAGATATGGAACGAAATGCGCTATTGATGTTTGATGAGTTATTTTGTACCACCGCGCCGACAGGGATTTAATATCCAAAACTTGTTAGCCTGGTGTTTAGTATTTGAAAATCGTTATCCGGAAGGCTTCTCTCTGACAAAAGATATTTTCTAATTATTCTTTGTAGTAAGGATCTAGAAAAAGAGTTCCCCGCGAATGAGTGTTTCAATAACAGGTACTTACTTTCCGATGCTAATTATTTTTTCTTCGGCGGCAAATTAATTCAATGCTGTATTTGAAAATCCGCCTATTTGAATCTGACACTTCAAGTTTAATCAGAAATCCACTGATGGGGATTTACTAACCGAAACAAGTGTCTGTTGCATTTAAAATGGTTTGTAATTCTATTCAAGAAGGTAACAAGTTGGAACACTTAAATTTTCTTGTTTCATTATATTTCACTTCTGAATCGACCAACCGTGAATTTGTAAACAATTCAAACTTTCTAAAATAGACACCTTAAAGGTCGACGTTGGGAACCACCCGGTCGTTAATAGTTATACCTGAGTGACATAAGCTTGATAGGCCTGGTATATACCGTCTTTGAAGACAACGCCGTCTGCGAGCGGCGTGTTACATCAAAGACAAACCGACAGGTAATCCTTTATTATGCTAATGAGATACCCGAGTCTCATCTGTCTTAAGCTGTCAATCAAAAATTGATAGGGGTAAAAGGATTAAAAGGAACCAATCAGATACCAATAAGAGATGTTAACCCCCTAATGAACAGTGAGGAAATGACAGAAAATGTACCTATCCCCTTATATAGTCCCTCGTCGGCCTTTAAATTTAGAAATGAAACAAGAAGGCACAGCATAAATAGTTTTGCTTCTCCGAGTCATTTAGACCATTAGACGATTCTTAATCGAAATATGCACGTTTACAGTATTTGGACTGTATTGTCTAGAAAACTGCAACCTGTTTCACAAAAATACTTACGAAAAAAAAAGCAATTTTCGTAACTTTTGATCGCTTAGCTTTCTTTATAAACTTAAAATTGCAATGTTTTGTTTCTGAATTCATATGAAGTACAAAATATATAGAAATGATATTAGAAAGCACAATATGATCTAAACTGAAAAATATTTGAAGCTTTTATTTGATAATGAAAGTTACGAAAATTCCTGAAATTTTTCGTAACTAGGCACTGCTCTCTTACAAAATATTTGTTCCACGTCTTTTGTTGTTATTTTTCAATCCCTTTTCAAAAACTTGTAATAACCTTTAGATATTTTCAGACATAACACCTCTCAATTCCAGCATAAGAGTTTGTTCATTAAGAAGTTCATGCCTACTCCTTTACATTGATTTAACAAGCAAAATCTAAATATATGAGAAAAGTTAGATTAACTTTTAATCGAAACTTTACCTAGGATATAATCATGAAGTCATAAGAACGGTATACATGGTAATTGACCTATATACAGTTTTGTAACAGCAACTTCAAAAAGAACTCGAAACGTGCATGTCTGGTCCATGCTGCAAATTTATCTGTTCTTATATTATGCTATTGAATTTGAAGACGTTTAACTTGTATTGTCAAAATATCATCAGAGAAGAATGAACCTAAATATTTTGTTCTAAATGAAAAGTTGATCGCACTGCTCTTGTGACACAAGCTCGTATAGGTCGATAGAGCACGAACTGATCTGTCATGCGACGCAAAACTTTTTTATATCTTTTGTTCAATTTTTTACGTAGGCCCCAGCTTGTCATGGTCTTGTTTGTGATGTCCATTACAGTGGGCAGTGTGTATGTTTATACAAAAACTGTCCGTCGGGGACGGGGGGTTCAATTATGTATCCATAATATAAGTCATTTGCAAATGTAATCCGAAAATTAATTTCTACTGATGTAGCAGATGGTCGTCCAAAGTCGGTCTCAGTACATGTATGTTCTTTTGTTTTCCTTAATGTTTTGAAGGTTGCCTCATTTATCAAATATGTTGTGTGATTGATCGCTTTGTCAATATGAGTTAAAATAAAGGCGAAATCATTAAAGTCGATGGATGCTCCCCGAACAAAATAATATTTATACCAATTAAACGTTTGTTTGACCATAAATGACCTTGACCTTTAACCCTAATATGACCTTGAAGACCTCTAGCGCTGTCTGCAAAACATGTTGAGATGTTTCTCATCGATGTAATTAAAATCTTTAAGACTGGTAACACATGTAAACAAATTTGCATTTTTGCCTTTCATAAACAAATTTTCAAACCATTTTGAATTGAAATAGATTTTTTAGTAAATTTCTTAAATTTTTATGCAGGAATAGCTATCTTCATCCTGAAAATAACCTTGACCTTTATGAATGACCATAAGTGACCTTTGTCCTGAAGGGGCTATCTTAATAAACAATTATGGGATATATGATGAAATTCTCATAAGCAGCCTATACTCGTATATATACATTGTATGTACATTCACCTGAAACTATGTGAAATAACCACTCCCCCCATTGGTACAAAATTTCTAATCAATGCAATAACAAATCTCGAAACCCGTAATATATTTAAACAATTTTTTTTATCCTAGTTCAAAATTTAAGACCATTAGAAAGACTATTTTTGCCTGATTATGACCTTGAACTTTGTGAATGACCTTTGTCTTGAAGGGGCTATCCTATTGAACGATTATGGGATATTTGATGAAGTTAGTATAAGCAGTATATATCTTTATAAACATTGTATATATACATTCACCTGAAGTTTAATGAAGCAACCCTCCTCCTTTGGCACAAAATTTCTCATTGACACTATCAAAACATTCAAAACACGTAACATATGTCAAAGATTAATATACATTTTTCTATCATTACTAAAAATTTCAGATCATTTGGACAAAACCCTGATTTCAAATGAATTTCTAAATTCTTAATTGCAAAAAAAAGCTATTTTTAGTCCGGAAATGACCTTGACCTTTGGTAATTGACTTTAAGTGACCTTTGCCCCAAAGGTCGTATCCTAAGGAACATTTGTGTGAAAATGATCAAATTCGAATGTAGGGTTTGGGATATACGTGCCCGGATGGACGGACGGACGTCTTTTACACAACCTGATCTTCTTTTACACAAACTGATCGTCTTTTACACAAACTGGTCGTCTTTTATACAAACTGGTCGTCTTTTACACAAATTGATCGTCTTTACACAAACTGATTGTCTTTTACACAAACTGATCGTCTTTTACACAAACTGATCGTCTTTTACATAAACCGATCGTCTTTTACATAAACCGATCGTCTTTGACACAAATTGATCGTCTTTTACACTACTTGATCGTCTTTTACACTACTTGATCGTCTTTTACACAAACTGGTCGTCTTTTACACAAACTGGTCGTCTTTTACACAAACTGATTGTCTTTTACACAAACTGATTGTCTTTTACACAAACTGATCGTCTTTTACACGAACTGATCGTCTTTTACACAAATTAACTGATCGTCTTTTACACTACTTGAGCGACTTTTACACAAACTGATCGTCTTTTACACAAACTGCTCGTTTTTTACACAACTTGATCGTCTTTTACACAAACTGATCGTCTTTTACACAAACTGATTGTCTTTTACACAAACTGATCGTCTTTTACACAAACTGGTCGTCTTTTACACAAACTGATCGTCTTTTACACTAACTGATCGTCTGTTTCATAAACCGATCGTCTTTTACACAAACTGATCGTCTTTTACACAAACTGATCGTCTTCTTCACAAACCGATCGTCTTTTATACTAACTGATCGTCATTTACACAAACTGATCGTCTTTTACACAAACCGATCGTCTTCTACACGAACTGATCGTCTTTTACACAAACGGATCGTCTTTTATACTAACTGATCGTCTTTTACACTAACTGATCGTCTTTTACACTAACTATCAAAATTCTATTTGGAAGTCATATTCCTCTTAAAAATAGTTAAGACAGGATGAATTGTTTCACAATCACAATTTACCGGAACCATATCCGTTCTTGTTTATATGAAAAAAAAGTCAGAACACAAAATGAATATTTCAAAATCTTTGGTATATTATAACTGAGCCGATATTTTTTATGAAATTGATATTAAATAGTATATCTATATACAAATGAAGTTTTTGACATTTTCGTTTTTAAGAAATTATCAAAATCTTCGTTTTTGGCCACTGTACATAAACCGATCGTCTTTGACACAAATTGATCGTCTTTAACACTACTTGATCGTCTTTAACACTACTTGATCGTCTTTTACACAAACTGGTCGTCTTTTACACAAACTGATTGTCTTTTACACAAACTGATTGTCTTTTACACAAACTGATCGTCTTTTACACGAACTGATCGTCTTTTACACAAACTGATCGTCTTTTACACAAACCGATCGTCTTTTATACTAACTGATCGTCATTTACACAAACTGATCGTCTTTTACACAAACCGATCGTCTTCTACACGAACTGATCGTCTTTTACACAAACGGATCGTCTTTTATACTAACTGATCGTCTTTTACACTAACTGATCGTCTTTTACACTAACTATCAAAATTCTATTTGGAAGTCATATTCCTCTTAAAAATATTTAAGACAGGATGAATTGTTTCACAATCACAATTTACCGGAACCATATCCGTTCTTGTTTATATGAAAAAAAAGTCAGAACACAAAATGAATATTTCAAAATCTTTGGTATATTATAACTGAGCCGATATTTTTTATGAAATTGATATTAAATAGTATATCTATATACAAATGAAGTTTTTGACATTTTCGTTTTTAAGAAATTATCAAAATCTTCGTTTTTGGCCACTGTAAACCAGTTTTTCCAGTCTCCAACAGCACCTGAAAATAATAGCGTAAAATAAATGAAATAGTGAACAATGAAGAAAAATTAAAATATAAAGCACTTTTTAAAATAGGAAACAGGTAAAAGGATATGATTAAAGCCAATTAAGCATCTTATTCGCTGTTTGGCGGTTTAAACTCACAGTTAATTGTGCTTTACAAGGACTTGGATACAGGGAAAGCACTATGTAATACCATAAAACAAATTCTATGCTTTTCCTTTTCTGCAGCAGTAAATACTCGCTTAATCTGCTTAGTTGTTATTTCATAAGAATATTTACCTTTTCTATACATGTGTTGATCCTTCTTTCCAATTTTCGTTAAATTTGCTTCTTTTAAATTTTCAAAGCCGCATTTCTTTGCAACATCTTTGACAAAATCATCTGAACACTTCACTCCGAGGAAAAGCGCTAATCTTTTAATTTCTGCAACAGAATCCTAAAAATAAGAGAGATGAATTATATATTTTAAATAAGCCTCGAAGTCGGAAGACTATTTTCCGTTAATATTTTTCATTTCACTAATTGCTGAAATTATCGTCAGTAAAATACTACGGTTTCATAAATCATGTATATATGGATTACTTCAATTGGCTTTTACTGATTCATTTATGCCCGCAAAATCGTATCCCTTCTGAACCTCTCCTCCTTTTATTTAGAGATCTATAAAAAATTTACATTTACTAAATTTGTCTAATGAAGTTCATTACCTCTTTAAGGTCCTCATAATAAACTATGTGTACAAGTTCTTTGGGGAAGGTCTTCAGTGCTTCCTCCCAGTACAGCGTATACTCCGCCCATGGTTCGTGGTAAACTATATGTACAACAGAATTTTGATCAAGAAATGTTTATCAAAAAGACATCATCTTCGAAGACAGAATTTCACTGGTACATGGCTACATGCAACAAAACCAAAACATATCAAAAATCAAACTCTGCTGCCATCTGGACATAAAAATTTTAAAGTTTCAAATTCCGTCTTTTCGATTTTACAGGCCTAGTCTACATTCGATTTGTGCAGGATCTGACGTAAAAGCATTGTTACGTCTTTAGATTTCTTTGAAAACGTCATATATTTGTAACCCTGTTTCCCTGAATTCCATGCTGGTTTCCAAAGAATTTTATGACGTCACAATGCACTGACGTCAGATACCTGCACAAATTGGAAGTAACTCTGTATTTCGAAAAGACCAATATTCGGTGCACAAAACACGCATGTTTCGGACAATGAATCGTCATCTGTCGTACCTCAAACAAAAATAATTAAAAAGTAAAAATATAACTTTTTGCGCCCATTATTTAACTATTATATTCCATTGATTAAGTTTACTAAAATTAAAGGGCTTCAATAAACATCAAAGAAGTATCTAGATCTAACCGTTATTCAGTCACAGAGTCGAGAAGGGAAGGCAAAATCGAGAGAATTCCCATCGAAACGGTTGCGAACCCCAGAATGAACAACATTCCGAAGTGAGACCAGGTGCCCGGGGAGAGTCAGCGTCTCCTGACTGCATGCAAATTATGTTTATGGTCACAAGGATTTATCACGCTTCCCTGTTGCTTGATGTACTATGGGTTCTGCAACCGATAGTACATCAAGCGACCGGGAGCGCGATAAATCCCTGTGTTTATTGAGAGGCGTGATAAATTTAACTCCTAGTAAATGTTTTTGTCTTACTTTTGTCTCCCATGAACATGTCCATGAACTGAATGAACGTCCCCGGATACTGGACTGCCATTTGATTATGAAAGTAGTAAGATACACATGTGTCTTTAGGATTTCGTTGTGCAAACACGATCTTGTGTCGCTTCTCTTCTAATTGCTTTGGTAATAGATTCAATCTAAAACGAAAAAATATTAATCTTCAGAAAAAAACCGTTAAAGGCAGACAAGAACACAAGTACATACACAAAGGAGGGGATCTCCAGCAAAACCCCAAAACAACAGAAAATGTAATGTACTTGAACCTCATTTCTAGCAGAAAAATCTAAAATCTTCTGAAAGATATACTCAATCAGGGAGTTTGGTATGAATCCTTAATATCTACAAAATATTAACGTGGAAATTTTCGCGTGGGGGTAATTTTCGCGTTTTTGCGATTGTGTTGTTATCGCGAAAATAACTCCTGCATGAAAATTACAACCTGCATAATAAACTAAAGGGTATACAACCGAATTCGCCAAAATTACACCCACGCGCACTGTTCATTTCGCGAAATTTTCCATCAGCGAAAATAACCACGTTTACAGTATTAATAAGACATTGAAGTGTTCCAACTCGTTACCTTCTTGACAATGTCGAAGTGTTCCAAATCTATACCTTCTTGAAGAAAATTCAAAACCAATTTCCATGCACCAGACACGTGTTTTGAATATCAAATTCTCATCAGTGATGCTTCCAGCGGAGACACCAAAAATAATTTTAGTAGCGCCCTCTTTAATCTTTTGAATTTAGATTTGTACATTTACATGACAAAGAGAGCGCGGCTCCAAATTTCCTGTAGCATATCCAAATAAAATATATGTTCAAAATAGGATTTTGGGTGAAGTGCTAAGTTGTTAAACTCCTTTAATTTCGATGATATTTATCGGTGAAATGGCTAGTTTCCGAAATAGCAAATATATATATATGTGATGTCACATTGATAAAAGACCAAAACAAAGCTTCTTTCGTGTGACAGAGCTGGAAAGAAGTCATTAATACACTTGACAAACATCAGACCACGGGGAACGATTTTAACTGCTCCACACTGCAACATGAAATAAGTGTTTATATTAATAATGTCGAAGGGTTCCAACTCTATACCTTCTTGAATGACATTTCAAACCAATTTTAATGCACCAGTAACTTGTTTCGGCTAGCAAATCCTCAACAGTGGTACTTTTAAGCCTCAGTGATTTTGAGACACAGTCAAATGCATTTTAGTATCGCCCTCAGTTTTAGTTTTTGAATTTAAATTTGTGCATTTATTTTGCAAGAGTGCGCGGTTCAAGATTTTGTGTTGTGTCGATTCGGTAGTATAAATAAATAAACAATATGACCAAAATAGCATTGGAGGAATGGCGATAGGATGTTAATTTCGATGTTTATTTAAGATGAAATGAGTTTCCAAAATAGCGTGTAAAGTACAAATTCTGCACACAGTAAAGCTGTTAACTCTGATTTACACGGGACTGAATTCATCTTTAAAGGTCACCACACAGAGTTTGCATGCGTTGCTTGTTTGCTTGCATGCGTCGTCACGAAGAGATCGAGAACACCAGTTTCCAGAGCTAGTCGTCAACAGGACCATAGTATGCCTGGATAGTAAACGGAATGAATGTTGGTCTCTTGACACAAGAGATGCAAATTGTGCACCAAATTATATATTTCAATATGATGATGCAACTTGAAGAATAAAAAGGCTTAAAACAGCAGTGGTATACTACGTATGAGGAAAACCATTCACTGACAGAGGTTATTCTAAACGCCCAGTCAGACTGCATTAAATGCGGTTTAAGTTGGCCTTATCCCAAATTCTTATTACATCATGTTGTATATCAAATGCCTAATGGAATATGATTTTTTGCATTGGGTGTTTTGGTGTTTTGCTGTAGGTGCTGCAACCGAGTGTTGTTGGATATCCCCTCCTTCTACGGACAAGTTCAGGTATAAAATATATAACCCTCAAAAATGGGGAAATCGCATGATTGCCTAGAAATCTGTAGGTTTTACTGATTCTTTTTAAGTCAAACAAATCAATTTTATTAAATGATTAGTCATACAGTAAAGAATGACATGCAACTGTTTATTTCTAACGATAGTCATGATAACGGTGTTATGTACTTATATGTATCTACATGTGAAACAAGTCTACTTTCACTTTCACAGTAAATTTGTAGGTATGTTCAATGCGACTTTCCTCAGCTTTTCCTGAAGTATACAGTATTAGCATGCCCTTCATTATTGTACGACATGTATGGATAATTATTTATCGAACGTATAGACGTATCATAGTTTTAATCTGTAGATTTCTGGACAAAATTAGTGATATTTCCCCAATTTTTTGAATAGCGTATGCAACATTTGAACTTATTCTTTGCAAACCTGTGTTCTTCAACTGTAACAGATGTTTTGGTATGCAACATGATATATAACTTTTTAGTAATAAAACAGGAGCAGTGATATGAATTTTTGGTTTAAGTACGACCAAACCCCGTCAAAAGTGGTATCTACGGAAACGGACAATGTTGTTCGCCTTGATGTCGAGTTTAAAGCCCCGGTCACAATACATCCAACGTCTAAAAGAAAGGAAGGGATCTCAAACAACACCCGGTTGCAGTACGAACAAACACCAACTGCAAAAACACAAACCAGACAAGCACAGAAAAAGACGCAAATGGTACAAGGAATGTCAAATCACATAGAAACATCAAACACAAATGACTACACGTAAACCAACGAGACAAATGGACAATTGGCGCCGATTTAGGATGGCCATCTGCCAGGTCAGTAGCAGACGGTGCTGCAGGGGCACAAGAAACACACAGATGGGTATGTAAATGCATATAAAAACATAAGGCGTTCGAAATACGTCTCGTGCTCTGTCGGCTGTTGCGAGCTCATGCATTTTATCACCCGAGGAGTCCAATTGAGACTCGGAGAGGACTGTCTTCTCTAAAGATGTTTGGACAGGGCCCGTCATGGGGTCCTGTCGTCACAGTCAGTCAGAGTACAATTCTTAAACACAATACGTCCCGTCTTAAGACAGGCGTATAAAACGCGCTGGTACAAGGTTGTAGATTGGTCCAGTACCACGCCAAGTGTCCGTCTGTTGACAGGAGGATCATATCCAAGGTATAAAAGGCGTTTGATGATTCTAACACAATTTCGATGGTAATTCTGCCCACCTTTGATCCTTCTTATTTTGTTCATTATGTCACCATAAAATGCAGGTTGTGAAATACACAAAGTACCGGGTAATATATACTCTGTTGCTTGTATAGGTCCGAATTTCAGAAAAAGTTAACAATATTTTTTGTAAAATTTCCAGAAATCCTTCCACTAGTTTGTGGAATGTTAAACGTTTTCAAATTCAATAGCATCATTTAAGAACTGATAAAATTGCAGCATGGACCAGACATGCACGTTTCGGAAGTGATAGCTTCTTCGTAATTTCTAAGATTCTACTATACTTTTTGGCATATAACATTGTTTAGATTTAGGATCACTGATGAGGGTTAAGTACCCGAAACGTGCATGTCTGGTCCACGTTGCCAATTTATCTGTTTTTAAATGATGCTATTCAATTTGAAGACGTTTACATTTATACCACTTGGTGGGTGTCGCTGCTGGTGGACCAGGAGTCCCCGAGGGCACATGTAGCCAAGTTCGATCAATTTCGGTTGATCGTTTCTTCAACGCATTCTAAATTTCTGGTATCAAAATTTATTGAAATTTCTAAAATGTGGGTCCTGTAGCATCATACCCCACCCATCCTGCTACGTCTTTCGGTGTACTTTTTCGACATAGTAACCTTCATACTTTTTGGCATATAACATTGTTTAGATTTAGGATCACTGATGAGGGTTAAGTACCCGAAACGTGCATGTCTGGTCCACGTTGCCAATTTATCTGTTTTTAAATGATGCTATTCAATTTGAAGACGTTTACATTTATACCACTTGGTGGGTGTCGCTGCTGGTGGACCAGGAGTCCCCGAGGGCACATGTAGCCAAGTTCGATCAATTTCGGTTGATCGTTTCTTCAACGCATTCTAAATTTCTGGTATCAAAATTTATTGAAATTTCTAAAATGTGGGTCCTGTAGCATCATACCCCACCCATCCTGCTACGTCTTTCGGTGTACTTTTTCGACATAGTAACCTTCATACTTTTTGGCATATAACATTGTTTAGATTTAGGATCACTGATGAGGGTTAAGTACCCGAAACGTGCATGTCTGGTCCACGTTGCCAATTTATCTGTTTTTAAATGATGCTATTCAATTTGAAGACGTTTACATTTATACCACTTGGTGGGTGTCGCTGCTGGTGGACCAGGAGTCCCCGAGGGCACATGTAGCCAAGTTCGATCAATTTCGGTTGATCGTTTCTTCAACGCATTCTAAATTTCTGGTATCAAAATTTATTGAAATTTCTAAAATGTGGGTCCTGTAGCATCATACCCCACCCATCCTGCTACGTCTTTCGGTGTACTTTTTCGACATAGTAACCTTCATACTTTTTGGCATATAACATTGTTTAGATTTAGGATCACTGATGGGGGTTAAGTACCCGAAACGTGCATGTCTGGTCCACGTTGCCAATTTATCTGTTTTTAAATGATGCTATTCAATTTGAAGACGTTTACATGAAAATCCAAAGCATCGGTAGTCGGATGAGCAGTGAAATGTAGATACGTATAAGATGTTTATGACGATTATCTAGGAACATCACCGTCAAGCCAGGGAAAATTTACCATGTTGAATCCATCATCTACTTTGTCATACACATTTGTATGAATATCTCAATTAACAATTTTGATATTAAGGTCCAAACCTGGTGTTTCTGTGTTTGTAACGTTTGCCTTATCAATTCTTGTAGATAAATAACATTTCATACTTTTCAAAAACAAGATTGTCGATGGTAAGAATATCATCCAGACATATGGTCATTTTCCATATTTGTCATCCAGGTACGTAGAAGTACCAATGAAACACTTCACGTCATCATTTTTTCTTTGTTTTTGAATACTTTGGATTAAATTCTTTTTCATACGTGTATATAAATAACTCTGCAACAATAGGCGCACAGTTAGTACCCATAGGGATCCATACAGTCTGCTTGTATAGATTCTTACTGCATCTTACATAAATGTTGTCCAAGAGAAAGGACAAGTTAATACACAGGTCACTACATGTCAATGATTTGTATGAATGGAATTCTTTTGCGGAAAAGAAACCCTTTGTTTCATATGTACAAATATAAGTTTCCCCTCTCGATTAAAGCACCATTTAATGAGTTAGGAAAATTTATCATTAATTTTGTCGTGAGGAGGCGTGGTGTACGTATTTGAAAAGTCGTATGAAGAAATCGTACTGGCTTGAAAATTTCTAGATTTCATTTTTGTCATTCACATCCCTTGAATGTTTTAAAATAGACCAAGTTTACATCATTCCTGTTTCGAACAGTTTCTCAATATTTTGCCAAGTCTTCCATTATAGCCGTGAGTGCTGACGTCAGATTTCTAGACAAAATTGTAGTTGAGCAGTTGCTTGAATTAGCAATGTATCGAAATTTATAAGGAGATTTGTGCAGTTTTTGGTATGCATTATAGGAAGATCCAATTTAGAAATAGGGATGTTGAATGAAGACATTTCACTGTTATGTTTGTTCAAAATGTTAGGGTTACATTCATTGCTTTTGATATAAGTATTTGTAGACGAAAGTTCCGAAACTAAAGTTGATCTGTAGTAACGTTTTCAAATGATTATGATGTTGTTGGCTGCTTTATCTGCAGGAGCGAAGACATATTTTTCGGGTAGATTACGTAATATGGATTTGAAATATATTTCAGATTTAGAACTTGAATTTTCCAAAAAGATTAGAAATTTGTGGAAGTTATCTATTCGAATATCACTAATAGTATCTAAAATGAGGGTTTTCAAGTCATTCAGAGAATGCGATATGACTCCTTCCGGTTTACACCATCGTTTGGTAAAGTTATAAATTACGTACAAAAGTCATGCATATGTTAAGGTGCACCATTGATCACGATTTAGAATCATTCTTGCGTGTCTCCTGTTTTAGCAGTCTTTGAGCTCGAATAATATAGATGTTTCAATTTGACAATGTATCATTTCTGACTCTATCGAAGACTATGATTCATTGCATACTATAAGCGAATAAGTTTGAAAATTTGATCTGAACTGAATGTTCACAGTATCCATAAGAAAATACTTCGCGGTAATTTCTATAAAAATTGAGCAGGTGATACTCTTTTCAACAGTTTGGATTTCTCTTACGTAAGTAGTAAACCATGAATTTGCTTTACGTATGCAATATTATTGACTTAAAATGTTTTATAAGGTACAGCTGATGGATATCGAAAAATCGTTATTTAAATTCCACCCAAATTAAGGCAGATTTTACCGCGCCGACACCTTTTTTCAAGAAAACCAAAACATGACACTATTCTTGAGGGTTTGTTCTCTCTTATTTCTACACGGACATATACTTTTTCTACAATAATTTGAGAAGTCTTTCTCAAGAGCACATTTTACTGTGTGTTTGAATAAAAATCGGTGAAATTCAGTATCTCTGATATTTAGTTCTAAGCTGAGATGATTTTCGTAATCATGGTCATTTTTGTGTCAAATCGAGAAAACCTTAAATAATCTGTGAAGTTGTCATCGGACAGGAGTTACGCGTTGTTAACACGGGGAATAGAGTGTGTACAGCGGCTTGTCCTGAACGTGCAAATCTAGTCTTGGCATTAGACGCGGTTGGACGTGGTTGGTCGATTTTAGGCAGTGTTTCAGTAGTGGAGCAGCCGTCGACGGTCATACCCCGTACAAAGCACAGCCACTGTAAAAATTACCACTTACGACCATGTCCAGCAGATTTTTGAACGTGGTTTGGACGTGGGGTGCAATGTGGCCTTAATGCAGTGTTTTAGAAATGGAACAGTCGCTAAAATCCCATACAAAGCACAGCCAAACCAAAATTGAACAAAAAATACCACTAACGACCCTGTCCATAAGATTTTTCGCGACTTTTTGTATGTGATCTGAACGTGGCGTGCAGTAACCATGGCTTAAAAGAAATGGTGTACTAATCTAGGTTAATGACAGACACCACACCACAACCACTTAGACACAAGTTTGTCTATTCTGGATCAAAGTGAAAAGCTAAACAATAAAATGAAAGAGCCTTCTAACTATTCAATACAATGATATTTCCATGCTAAGACTAGTGCATAAAAGCAGCATGAGCCCTGGTAGCTGAACAAAACCCAGAACCTTCAAATGTATGGTGTTATCAAACAGTTATTTAAGAAATAAAAAATGACAAGCCGGGCTCTATTGTCTCATAATGCCCGAGCGTCCTCAGCCAATCACATTTATTACCGAGCCGCGTCAGCGGCGAGGTGATAAATGTGATTGGCTGAGGATGCGAGGGCATTATGAGACAATAGAGCCCGGCTTGTCATTTTTTATTTCTATTTTAATGATGACACAGACGACAAAATCGATTCTTGGTAAAAGCCAGTTCCTGTCGGTTTATCTGTTTTCAGAAAATGGGTAGGCGTGGCTTATCGCTATAGGGCCTATATTGGAGAATAGAGCCCGGCTCGTGTCTGTTGTCTTAATAGGGAAAAAGAATCAAGTCATATTAGAATTGGGAATATAGACCATGAAAGTATCAAAGGAGACTATTTTTGTTAATATGCATACAACATTAATGCTATTTATTAATGATAGCAAAGTTCCCCACGACTCGGTGTTTAAAGGTTTTCAATTACTTTCTTTGTCTTAATAGCTGCTCTCTGGTAGCAGAGTTAAAAACCCGGTTTTACTTTTTAATGTAATTATGTCAATACCTAACATGGGAGTTGATGTTCCTTGGAGACGGCAGTTCATTTAGGGATTCCGGTGTTTGAAACTCGTACATAGCGATCTCCTTCTTGTTGACGTCATATTCGGCTTTCCCATTTCTCAACATGTACAGAATCTCTGACAACCAGTGTGTACCTACATTAAAATGGTATTTGGTTCAATTCTTTTACAAGTACGCTCAAAACAGCGGAAAATATTTTTTCCAAGCTCCATCCGTCAGAGACGTTTCCTACAGTTGCATATGAATTTTAAAGTATCGCCAGCATATATTCTAGTTGTACATATATCATAGATGTCACCACCATATGTCATAGTTGTATATATAACATTATATATAGGTGTCGCTAGCAATTTCCTACTTTTAAGTATATACATTATAGTTACCACTGTCATATTTCCTACTTTTATAGTTGTCACAATATAGTTGATATTGTTTCCTACTTTTAAGAAGATATATAATAGGTGTCGCTGCCATATCATGTATTAGATTTAGGTGTCGCTTCCATAAATACATTTTAGGTGTCGCAGTTGTATGTGTATACATTGTAGGTGTCGCTACCATTTTCCTAATTTTAAGTATATACTTTATAGGTGTCACTATCATATATTTCCTACTTTTAAGTATATACATTATGTGTTGCCACCATGCATATATCTCCTTGTTGTGCATCTATTTAGATTCATCTGCAAAAAATGACATTTCTAATTTAAACTCACCTGCTTTAGGATATGCAAGCAGGAATAAATCGTCATCTCTGAGGGGCATGTCCCTGAGTCGGGGAAACATCACCTTGGGGTCAGGAATCCTCCCATTTGCGATACCCTTGGCATTAAAGAAGTGCCCACCATACTCCACACATCTCACCTCGTTTCCGTGTCCGTCATTTAGAACGGTCACATCCTCTTCCTTGAGATCAACTAACATATATATATTTATTTATATATTTATTATAATCAGAACATATATCAACCATTGTGTTTACATTAATTATTTTATAAATAGATATACTATATATTTTTAAACATCAGTTTAATTGGCAAAATTAGTTAAGAAAGAAACTAGAATAAGAAATTCTCCGTAAATTAGCATGTTTGCGTTTACGATGATAACATGTATTGCTCTATAAAAAGGTTGATAAATCAATTTTCATCAAAACCGCAATAAGAAAGTCAGTGCATCATGTGATAAATATTTGGAATTTCATCGGTTAAGCACACTATAAGAATAGTACTCGGTACTATTACTTTTTTTGCTTTACACATTAGAGGGGGTGGACAGGGGGTACCTCTCTCCTCTCCCATCCCCATACCTCCCCCCTCCTCCCGCCCCCCCCCCTCCTTTTCACCCTTCCTTACCTCCCCTTTCCTCCTCCCGCCCCCTTTCTCCCCCTCCCCTCCCTCCTCCCGCCCCCTTCCTCCCCCTCCCTTTCACCCTGTCCACCCCCTCATACTAATTAGTGAATGAATCCAAAATCAGAATCCAAAAAACACAATCAACAAGCCTATGTTGTACAATGTCTTAAAAAATATATAACAGAAAGCGGTCGGTGTAAGGCACGGTCCATTTGATATTCTGGGGGGGGCTTGGGTTTTTTTCGAAAAAAATAATTTTGCTCTGAATTTTGATGAAAAAAATAAATTTGCTTATGGTGTGACAGAAAAAAATAATCTTGCTCTTACAAGTAATCTGAATTTGAAGAATAACCATAAAATTCGCTTAAAATTCCTGAAATTTTTTCGGCTCGCTTCGCTCGCCGCAGTTTTTACTTTCTATGACAAAATTTTGGCTCGCTTCGCTCGCCATAGTTTTCTTCTGTAATGGCAAGTTCATATTTGAAAATATCAAAAAAATGCATGTTACTGAAACATTTAAAATGCTTATATTCATTATCAATATAATTCATTACTATAATAGATACATGTATTACCATAGTGTCTGATTTTATTTACAAGCTTGGAAAGAGAATTTAAATACGTTTTTCACTGGTTTTCATTTTTACATGTAAAAACTTGCATCAGGCCCTTTTACATGTTACATGACCTTTTATATATTTTGTTTACTAAACATTATATATCGCATATTGTAAAAACCTTTCACCTCTCTCAGTTTAGATGTGAATACAAGTTTTACATAAAAATAATGTTTGGAGTATTTTTAAAAGTAAAAATAAAGAATTTCTATTGAAAAACACAAACATTCTTAATATTCACATCAATTGTTATAAAAAAAAATTTCTTGCTCCAACTTTGTGAGGAAAAATAATCTTTTTTATATATATATATATATATATATATGCTATTAAATGCAGACATACATACACACAGACATACATACAAGTACAAGTAATATCATATCAATACAAAGGTCACGCATAGACAGTATACCAATACATATATCTGACATTACCGTACAACATTCATACATTACACAAAAAAATAACTTCAAATCACATAATCAATTTCAAGTTGAATTAATGAAAAACTTAATGTGAATTTCGTGAGTGGAAAGGTGTTAGAATTAAATAGAAATGAGTTTTTCCGGAGTTTTTAAAGTAAAGCTCCCCATTGGTTATAAAAAATAGATAGTTTTTGATTTCTGGTAAAAATTGTTTTTTCTAGTCTTTTATAGTAAAGGATCTCTTGTACAGCACCCTCTATGTAGGGTAAACACATTCTACATTTCTGTTTATAGATATATGACTTAACTATTAGAAAGATCAAATTAATTATTTTATCAGGATAGAATTTCCCAAAGATAAATTCATACTTTTCAACATGTATGTTTATGTCTAATCTTTCGTTTAACCAAGTAACAATATCTTCCCAAATTGGTGTTACAAATTTACAGTTATAAAAAGATGTTCAATTGTTTCACTTTCAGTTTTACAAAATGTACACGTATCATTATCTTGAATTTTAACTTTAAATAGTTAAACATTTGTCCCAAGAATTCTGTGAACAATTCTGTATTGTAACCATTGTAGTTTGACATCTTTATTATCTTTAAATATTTTCCTATTTATTATTTGCCACATATCACATGAAATCATGTTAAAGGTATTTTCCCATTTTATTTCATTTTAAGGTTTACAATATAGGTTTTGTACAAAATGTTCATATATGTTTTTAGTTCCTTTTTTGTTACTTTTTATATTATTTAAAAATTGAGGAATAAATGGCTTACATATCATATGGACATCAATGTTAATGTTATGTGAAGTTATATATTTTTTTATACTATTTCTCAATCCTATATAAATTGTAAATGGTATATTTAATGAATATGTTCTGTTAAATTCCTCATAGTTCATGATTTGACAATTTTCATTTATAAGATCATTTACCTCAGTAATATTTTTGTCAAAAAATCTTTTATAGAAAACATAGCTGTTGTCAATAGTGAATTTATTATTATACCATATTGGTTGGAGTAAGAAGTTATCTGTATCTGTATAATTCCTAAATTCTATTAAAGCTTCAAAGAAATCTTTCCAGAATGAGTTCTTAACATCTGGTATATTTTTCTTAATGTACATATTACCAAATTTAGGAATATTTTCTATATTGAAATGAAGGTAACTATATATAAAGTAATCCAGCTGGATAATCTATCTGATAATAATGGTCTCATCCATGTAAGTTTAAGACTCTGTATAAATGACTTAATATGAATCATTTTTAAACCCCCATTTTCATAGTTTTGTATCAAAGTATTTCTAGCTATTTTATCTCTTTTACCATTCCAGATATATTCATAGAGAATTGTTTCTAACTTTTTTATATAAACTTCGCTAGGGTTAGGTAAACAAATGAAGAGATGGGTAAGTTTTGACAATATGAGACTCTTAACTACTGTAAGCTTTCCTATAGGTGTTAGGTATCTTTTTGACCAAGTTGAAATTAAATTCTTAACTTCAATCATTTTTTTATCATAATTAATTTTTACCATGTCATTCATATTTATGCTAAAAATAATGCCAAGAAAAGTGAATGGTTCTTGATTCCAGCTTATTTCAAATTTATTTTCAAAGCCTAATTGTGAGTTTTTAAGTGAGCCAATTTTAATGCATACAGTTTTTTCAAAGTTGGGTTTTAGCCCTGAAAATTTTGAGCATTGATTTATTAAGGAGAGTGCAGAATTAAGAGATTTTTCTGTGCCATCTAGTAAAAGAGCGGTATCATCAACATATTGCAGTAATTTATATTCATTGTTTTTGAAAACTATACCCTTGATATCTTTATTTTTGCGAATCATAATTCCTAATATTTCTACGCAGAGAAGAAAAATATAAGATGAGGCTGGGTCCCCCTGCCTACACCCCCTAACAATATTAAAGAAATCAGAAAAGATGCCATTTTGTATTACGCAGAGTTTTGGATCGTTGAGTATGGTTCGTACTAGTTTAATGAAATTTTGCCCAAAGTTGAAGAAATTTAGAACTTTATAGATGAATTTCCAAGAAATTGAATCAAATGCTTTTTCAAAGTCTAGTAGTAACAAAAGTCCAGGAATATTTTCTTCTTGTGTAACATGCATTATATCATAGAGTAATCGAGAGTTCTCTCCTATGAACCTACCAGGGAGAAAGCCTTTTTGATTTTCATGTATAAAATTAACCAGTACTTATTTTAAGCGATGCGCAATAATTCCAGAAAATAATTTATATGTTGAATTTAATAAGGATATAGGTCTCCAGTTCTTTATATATTCACGAGATTTATTGCCCTTTGGTGAAATTGAGATTATTCCGAGTTTTTGAGAATTTGAAAGTTCACCTACTTTATAGCTATGAGAAAAAGATCTAAATATAAATGTGCCTAGGCCCTTCCAAAAAAAACTTGAAAAATTCGAAGGTAAAACCACTGGTACCCGGACTTTTATTAGATTTAGTACCTTTCAAAACTGTAAGAATTTCACTTTTAGTTATTAGCGATTCAAGTTTTTGTTTCTCTACATCATTCAATTTATAACATTCAATATCATCTAAAAGTTCATTGAAGTTAATATCCTCTAGTTCTTCATCCCTACTTGAATATAGCTTTGTGTAATAGTTTTTTATTTCATGAAGTATTTCTTTTTGTGTATCTATGACTTGACCAAAATCTGTAATAAGCTTATTTACTGTCTTGTTTATAAAATTCTCTTTTCTAGCGGACAAAAGTATCTACTGGGTTTTTCTCCATTTTCGATCCAATTTGATCTGGTTCTGACTAAAAGACCTTCAAGTTCAGTTTTGCGAAATTCTTGATGTTCATTATGTAATCTTTGCAGCAATTCTTCTGTATTTTGACTAGGGTTTGCCCAAATAGGGCAGTGTTTATTTCAATTTCTTTTTTCTAATTCTTCTTTTCTAGAGTTTCTTTGCCTTTTTTTATTAGCACAGTATGGAATATGTTCATTAGTAGCATTTCAAGAAACATATCATCATTAATAGTTAATTGAAGTGATTCATCATCTATTTCTGAAATTCTGTCTTGGTTTACTACTAGAGGAGAATATTCTTTTTTTGTATTCAGTATGACCTCCATAATTAATGTCTGATAACAGCAAATGGTTGAATTTCCAAAAACCTCTTCCCTTGGACCAATTATTGAATTTAAATTCTATCTCTATAATTGAGTGGTCAGACCTATAGCCTGGGGTTATGCTGACATTTTCCAATAATGATAAAAGTTCTTCAGATATAAGAAAAAAATCTAGTCTGGCCATTTTTGTTGGATTTGTTCTTTGCCATGTGTATTTTGTTTTATTAGGATATTAGGATATTGTGTTCGCCACGGATCAACTAAATTAAATTCAGCTTTAATGTTCTTTACCTCTTCTTGATTCCGTTGATTATTTACTTGTGTATAATTAAAACAATCTTTCTCAAAATTTTGTACCAGATTCCAGTCTCCGCACATAATTACAAAATCATCAGAGAATTCATTTATTATGTTTTTCAGATTTTCATAAAAATTCACATTTTCTCTATTGGGACCATAAAGGTTAACTAACGTTAATGAGTACTTGTTATCAATGAGAAAGCTTCCGGCTACATAATTACCTCCGGAATCAGTTTTACTTTTTTTTAGTTTAAATTCACAAGTATTACTAAATAATGTTGACACACCCCTAGAATCACTAGTCTTCTGTAATAACTGCTAACATGATCTAAACCCCATTGTGCTCTAACAAAATTTTCATCTTTTTCTGTAAAATGTGTATCTTGAATACAAACAATTGACGCTTTTTTGTCACGTAGAAACCCAAAAACATCTTTTCTCTTTTTATAATCTTGTAAATCTCTGCAACTGGCACTTAAGATTTTGAAACTGCTCATGTAGGAAAATTTAATGTATGTTTGTAATATGGGATAGCTAATTCACCATGCTTCAGATAATACATGTATAAATCTTTCAACTCACATTCACATAACACATGCAGTACAAATGCAGACATGGAAGGACACAAAAACAAGAAAAAACTAGAAAGGTTTCTTGTTGCGGTTGCAACAAGAGTGTCTTCCTCCTATACAATTTTTGGTTTGGAAATATGAAGGACGTCACATTACATGTATCTATATTATATATTTAAGTTTTCAAATAGCAGTAACATTAAATTTTCAAGCCGATAATTGTTGGTGAGCAACCATTTGATTTTTTTTTGGGGGGGGGGGGTTAGGAATTCTATTGCCAGCCGGTAAAATTTTTTTCAGCAATTTTCTGAGCAGGCCATTTTTTTCAGCCATTACCAGAGTCGGAGAAAAATTTTCGCCGGTTCTTCGGGCCGGATTTAAACAAATTGTCAAATGTTGTGAATGCGTGTGTAAGTTAAACTCCCCGCTGTTACAGAGTATGAGTTAATAACCGTTCCTTCAGATGTCTCTTTGCAATTAGCGAATTTCAGACAGATTGTATGATGTTTAAATAGAACCTTTTCTAGATTTTTGTGCCTATGCGTATTAGGTCTCTGGTAGATACAGCTATGTGAACAGTTTGTATTTATATTAATTAATTTTTTGACTTTAAATTGTCTGGCACAAAGGGCCAGCAAAAATTTCCATATCATGCAATGTATCCTTACTTTTGCATGGTCCGGGAAAAAAAATGCCGGCCCTTTGGACCGGAATATTTTTTTTCAGCATTTTTCAGAGCCGGGATTTTTTTTTATTTGCAAATTCTTCCTGCCCCCTTCCCCCATAAAAAAGGCGAGCTCGTAGCTGTAGAACCAATTTTCTTGAGAAGAGAAATGGTAATAACAAGTTACGTTCAATATATATATACCATGAGGTTCTCGCTGTGCAGGTTCAAATTTGGACCCCCCCCCCCTTCCCTTTTTTCAAAGTTTATTTTGAATTTCCATCATGGCGACATCGTTCAATATAAACAGAACTGTTTTCGAAAAACGAGGAGAGGGAAGAATGTTGGAGAAATTGTTCATCAATTTGTAAATAAACCAACCGAAAATTATGTTCGAACGTTTGCTAGAATTAGAAATTAAACTTGATGTTCAAAATATAGTTATTGAAGTTTAGAAACAGGTTTGTAGGTTAGAAATCGGAATCAAACTACCACTTTTTGTGTGTAAATTCTGGTTTGTAGCTGATCTCTTCTAAATTAATCAACTGTTTTAAAATCAAATTGTGTATATCGAAATGTATTTATGAAATGCATATTCATCATTGCCGTGAAATCGGAATTTGAAAATCTGAACACTGCTTTTCTCGAGTCGGACTCGGACTACCAATTTTAGTGTGCGCCCGATCTGTTGGCGTGAAGGTGTATCGAAATACCCAACTCAAAATTTCGATGCTCATATCTTTTCAACAGTAAGAGATAGGAAAAATCAGAAAGACTAAATAAGACAGATATATGGATAAAAAATAATAATATTGAAATTTTTAGGAAACTTCATAAGCTTAATTTTTGTTTACTATTATAAGCAAAAAAGTGTCTTCCTCCTATGAACTTCTGAATTTGGAAATATGAAGGACGGTGAAGGACGTCATCGTAATAAATCGTTACAGTGTGCATCTAGCATTTCATATCTTGCATGGCTGTCGACTTTCAAAAAGAATGGAAATTGTAGATAGCAAAATACGAGATATTTAAGCTTACAAATAGCAAAACATGAAATTTTCGGTCCTTTTGAGTAATTCGACGCTCCCGTCAAATATTTGAATCTACTAAAAAACATGATAAAAAAAATAACAGAGACCAAAAATAAAAAAGACCAATCTAGCTTTTACTCCAAACGTAACGTTGGAGAACTTTCATTGTCCTAGCTTACAGGGTTCTTGAGAAATCGCTGATCCAATTTTCCACGGTTACGAAAACAATAGGTCTTCCGACGGAAGTCGGAAGACCTAAAAAAAATAATCTTGCTCCGACAACCCCCCCCCCCCAGAATATCAAATGGACCGTGCCTAAGAACGGATCTTATTGTAGGTGGCGCTGTTACACGTAGATTTGATAAGGAAGAACAAAGGGTTCGTAAATTGACCACTGCCAAAATTCACAGTTACGTCGCTTGGAGAGTAACGCTTTGTAGGTGTCGCTACTTCCTTAAAAATAGCATAAAATGCCAATTTGTACGAGTCATGTTAATAGTGGAAATAAACGGGCATTTCAAATTAGATAACTTTTGGATGTCCCTCGAAACATTAAAATAATTCATTAAGACGTATCAATCACTACGACAACAGGGACAAACAGGCTAGATTTTTTTTTTGTGGGAGGGAGTGTTTGTTTGGTTTTTTTCTGTATGTTTGTTTGGGGTTTTTATTGGAGTTTTTTTTGGGGGGGGGGGGGGGGAGCGGGGGGTGTTTGTTTGTTTTGTTTTGGGTTTTTTTGTGTCTTTGTTATCTTTTTTTCTGAGAGTAGGGTTTTGCATGTCAATTTCAAGAATCCACCCTGATCGATGTTGATCAATTATTCAAATTGTCGCAATCTTACCCATGGATACATCGATTCCAGATTTGATTCCTTTTTTTTCAGTGGTGCCACCTATACTATTTCCCTCAAGGGCTATATTTGGTTAATGTAGTAAATTTAAAGTGGCCCCTTTTCAGGGCAAAACCTTAAATTTTCATGAAGTAATGAATTTGTATCAATATATATTTTATCATGTAAGCTAATTATGAAATGATACATAACCTTCAATTTCCTTTCTCAATTTCTAAGAATATGGGCTTCAAAAATGGTATATGTTGCCAAATTTCTGGAAAAACGTCATTTTGGGGCACATTTTCGACAAATTTGTAAGTGCATGCAAAAGGAAATAGTTGTTCACGATCCAACTCGATGTCATCTCAATGAAAAAAAAATTATGCTTTTTTCATGATTTTTCATGAAAATTCGGAAAATCACCGATTTTCATGACATTTATGCAAAATTTTCAACGTCTTAGAAATCGCGGAGAAGTTTTGATGACTAGATTACCATAGATATTTTAAAACTCTCTAAAAATGACAACAAAATTTAATTTTGGAGAAGTCGATTTTAGGGGGGCACTTTACTATATAAACCATATGTATATACTCCTTTCGGCATTTGTCTTATTCTTTCCGCTTTATTTGTGTGGAGTTTCTCAGAAAGTGTCTTTGTTTTTTCTTCAATGCACTCGTTGTACGCATTTGGTTTAACGAGAAAAATTCCCGATTCTTCAAATTCAAGTTAGTTACAACTGTAACGGATGAGCGGCAATTTGCTGCACCTCCTCTATGCCAAAAGTATAACTATCAGTTATCAATATCAACACGTGGTCACATCTTTTATTTACCTTCACATAATACACTCAAATAGTTTATAACGCTACGAAGTAATTTAATCTTTTTTATATTATTTAAAACTGAATCTTTCCTGTATTAATACAGGAAAGATTTTTTTATATCATTTAAAACTGAATCTTTCCTGTATTAATACAGGAAAGATTTTTTTTTATATTATTTAAAACTGAATCTTTCCAGTATTAATACAGGAAAGATTCAGTTTTAAATAATATCAAAAAAGATTTTACTAATAGAAGCGATTGTATATGTTTCTAAGCTAGTGACATTTAACTTTAAAAAAGAAATAAATTTAATTTATATAACCTTTTGAAAATTCGCATTCCTCATCGGGTAGACTCATGGTACTTGTATATACAGCTCAGTGTTCCTAAAAATAAACCAAACAAAATTTAAATATGTCCTACATGTCGTTCAATACATACGGGAACGGAGGACTACCATTGAAATTTTCTAATCTAGAACCTTGTAATAACACCGTTCTCTGAGAATGAAATTTTGCCTGATTTGTCATGAAATATTTTGACGAAACTGTTTTTATATAAAGTGATAAACAAACCTCACTAATAAAGTCAGAAAAATTAGTTCATGCTGTAGTGGCAATGTGATCCAGTTATATTTAGCCCGACTCGTGTAAAAAGGCGGAAGTCGCCTCCACTTCTATTAAATCACAAGACGTTGAAGAAAGGGTTTGTAGAAAACAAGCGTGAATCTAGAGGAGGGCTCAGGGGATCAGGACTCAGATATGCTGATTTTCCTCGTTTTTACATTTTCATTTTTTCAAAAGCACATGCTTGAACACCCCCCCCCCCCCCTTCACGATGGCTTGGACTCGCCTGTTAACGTTTTCTAGATCCGCCCATGGTACTGGTCGACATTATTATCAGTAAGTCAAACATCACCTGGATCAGAAATGTAAATAAATCCCAATTTGACCTCGTAGATCAATGATGAATTTAAATTCTATCTTTTCAGCTTCTTTTTATTTGATATGTATTGTAAATGCCCGTATGATTTCATTTCATTTAATTTTTTTTTTATCTTTTAAAAATAATTTTATTCAGCGAATTAAACTGAGAAAAATAACATGGAGATAGATACTTTCAGTTTATGCAATACATGCATCAATTTTGAGCAATATTTAATATTTTTCTCGGGGTCTTCGCCAAACATTTTACCTGATATGTCCATCAATGATCACAGAATTTGACAAGTTTTGACGGGTGTTGCATGCAAACAGGAGATGCTGATTCTCTCAAGGCACCTGATCTCACATCGGAATGTTTCTCATCAAGTTCCGAGGTTCTCATTTGTTCCAATGGAAATTCTAATGATATTGCCTTACCTTCTCGACTTTGAGACCGAATAAGTCAGGTAGGTACTTTTTTGTGCTTATTTCAGGCGCGTAGCCAGAAAACTATCGAGTTTTCAGGCAGGGTATTTGGGAGCGGACATGGGGCTCAAAATGGGTCGGGAATAAATAATTGTTTAACCATTTGTACACCTTTTTGTCATTTACTTCTTTTTTGCAAAACGATGTGAAAGCACATGCGTACGCCTGGCTACGCGCTTGTATTTATTAGATAATGTTTATTTCTACAAAAAAAGAATATATATTACAGTATTGAAAGCAAAGGGGTACACGAGAAAATGTCAACCTTCTTAAATTTCCTTCTCGTGGCGCCACCTACACTACATTTCAGTTAAAGGTCAATCAAAATAAAACAGCGTCAAAAGGGGTCGATAGTGGACCTGTCAATGAATGGGGGAACGGACGGGGGGACAACCCCCTTACCCCCCCCTCCCCCTTCCTCCTCCCGCCCCTTCTCTCCCTCCTCCCTCCCCCCCCCCCATTTTCCCCTTCCCTCCCTCCTCCCTTCCACCTCTCTCCCTTTTCCCGCCCTCCTTCCTCCCGACACCCTGTCCACCCCCTCATGAATGCTACGTCAATCATATTTCTATACGGAAACATAGAAGGGACATGGTGAGAAAAAATTGTCTCGTGCTCACGACTTTTGTAACTCGTGCTCACGACTTTGTAACTCGTGCGCACGACTTTTGTAACTCTTGCGCACGACGAAGTAGCTCGTGCGCATGACTTAGTAACTAACTCGTGCTCACGACTTTGAAACTTGTAATTCGTGCGCACGACTTTTGTAACTCGCCCCCCCCCCCCCCCTTATGTTTTTGTGGACCTAAATAGGTTTGTGAGGGGGAATATAGTAATGCAGCGTTCATCTTCCCCCGCTCTCATTTTTTAACAACATAAGTACAAAGATACGTCGAGGGGGTCTCATTCAATAGGGGTGATCTAAGTTCACCAGATTGCTCCGCGTGACTGTCCCCTCCCCATAAGAAATGATGATTGTAACAGTCGTATGTGGATCTAGAAAATATTCAAGGGGTACAACCCATCGGGATGGGGGCCAACCTTTGATTTCAAAAGATATGCATAAAATGTCCACATTGAGAAGGGTCCGTCATGCCCATCCTGTGACTTTGGGTACTGTATTACTGGCCTTTGTTCAAGTTAAAGTTCTCTCTGTTTAAGAAAATTGATTTAGGGGGGGGGGGGATCCGGGGTTTGAGGGTGTCCGTGTTCTTTCAAGAACTAATCGGGTGTACTGTTGTAAAATACGTTTGTGTGGAGCACAACACGGGTGATTTTCTAATACAGCAGAAGTTTACTGTACTTTTGATAGACGAGAGTGTTTCAATATACATGCATGATCGTTGTCACCATTTTATTTTATCCTAGTTTTCTAGTTACTAATTCGTGCGCACGAGATAATTTTTTTTCTCACTATGTCTCTTCTGTGCTTCAGTATATTTCTTGTATCTAGAAGGGTGTAAAAGTTCTGTCATGGTTCTAGACATTGCATTTTAATCATTATTGAATAATATTTGGGAATAATCAAATGAAACGAGATTTTGTCATATTCCGTATAAGAACAAATAATCAGAGAGTGCAAGCCTCTTTATACACTTGTACCTTTGTTCATGAATTCTTATGGCTAGCTTATATAGATTTCTCAATTTCAAAAGAGTGAAAAACAGAATAAAACAAGTGGCCTAAATTATACTTCATCAAACTTTTCTGAAAAAATACCTTCCTAGCTTGTAGGTGATAATACATTAATTTTGCAAAAAAAAACCCTTATTCTAGATGTCCTTCCAATAATGAATAATCAAAGAAATCTGAATATGAACCCCCCCCCCCTTGGCGAAGGTCTAGGCTTTTATCATTGCATAAAAAACTAATATGGAAATTTTAGGGTAAGGGAAGGCGCCGAGTGTGCCTCCTTAAATTCGCGCGTGCTAACAAAAGTTAGTCCCTATACAAGAGAAGGAATCTCCTGCTAATAATAAAAAGAGTCGTCACTATTAACGTTCTAATGACGTTGCACAATCGAGGAGCTCAAACTGGGCAATTACGATACATTTACATGTACATCATTGATAAAAGCACAATATGTATATATACAATTTGCGAGTTTTAGTTTTATCTGAAAGTCCAGTCTTATACAAGTATCAATTCAGTTTCTTGAAACAACTGAACAAGAAAATGATACATAACTCTTGCTACAGAGGAGCACCATCTGTGCCCATCGGAACATCAACGATCTGGTGCATCTCTTTAAGGAAATAACGTTAACTAAATCAAAGGACTGAAGGTCCTGAGATATACTTCTAGATCTATGCAAAATTTATTGTCAGCAGATATTAAAATATTGAATAATTTTATCGTAAGGCAATGATTATCTTTTTAACACAGGATGCATACGTGAAGCTTATAATATCTCTATAAACAACACAAACTATTTTTATCTAACCTCAGTGTTGATATAAGAAAGACAACTCTATAACTTTAAGGCAATTTTTGAGTTATCTTTCCTAACATTGTCATAAACAAAGAAGTATATTACTACGCCACCATTGTGCTGCGAAAACAAGAATTATCGTTGATATTGTGTGGTGCATTTATTCTATATGAAATTGAAACTGTTTTCATGATGGAGAATTTCTTGTTCTTGCATTTTGTACATGGCAGACAGCAAATTCCTTAACTAGACACAGCACTATATTTTGAGGTGCAAAGCGGCAGTATCTCAATTTGCACACTTTGAAGCAGTTACCATAACAGTAAGATACTTCCTGATAGGAAGTATCTTAAAAATCATATTGTCATTTGTATACAGTAAATATATATGTACTGCAGTAATCAATAAATAGAAAAAGAAAATTGTGCTGTTCAATTTATTTCATTCTCTGATTAATTCAACTAAAAGGCAAGTTTGAGCAATATAAATATAAAGATTATATATATTAAAGAGCAGCACTATTTGCACTAGTCTTTACTCTCTCTTTCTCTCTCTACCTCGATCTCCCCTGGACGGTTTTATGCAGATAAAATATGTCATGTTATGATCATTTCAATGTATGTTTATAAATTACTTCTTGGTGGCGGATTTACGGCCTTTCGGTTGCATGGCCATCCGGTTTCCAGGTGTAAGACTCCTCGTTTCTAAAGATTGAGCATTGGATGGCACCATCTTTTGCTGAAAGAGTAACGAAATTAAATCGGTTTAATTAACAATAAATAGTAAACATAGTGCTTTTGAAAGACTATCGAATAAAACTTTTTCAAATATATAATTATTTTCAAACTTCCAAATCTTTTTTTTTCTAAAATTCGATTTTATTTTCTTGCTTTCAAATGAAATGCGTCACTCACTCTTTCTTGGTAGCGTCTCTCGTAGTATGCCATATCGTCTTCCCCAGGGCGACGCATCTGAGAGACGCGTTCTGTGATGTCATCAAATATTTCGTCATCTGGGCCTTTCACACCTTCAAATAGAAAGAAACTGATACGGCTATACATTGAGGTCCGTCGATGCTCACTTTGGTGCTCTGTTGTGAGTGCTGTTGAGATTGCTGTCAGGATCTTCTTTAACTCATTGAAGTTTCACATATGATTTTAAAAATCACATATTCTTTTGTCATAATTTCGACTTTTGCGATTACAAAATTTAAATACGCAAAAGATTAAATCTGCAAAAGTAAATTCCTTTTTTCCATAGTTCGAATCATTGAATGCATATTTCCTACGGAAAATTCCCATTCCAAAATGCTATAGCTAACGAATAGAAATAATGACAGAGGGGATTTCGGGGGGGGGGGGGGGGGTCGAATCACTAAGTAAAGGAAAGCAAAAATAAGAATCTGGATTGGATTTCGAAGAATCTGGATTGAATTTCGAAGGATCTGGATTGATTTTCGAACAACATTACTGTCTGTTAAAGTTTAGGGATGCAGTCTCAAGGACAATTTAGCTTAAAATGGCGTTTACAACTACTGAGTCCAAGAAATGTTGAAAATGGCAATGATTGCTCGGTTTTCGTTCAATATGAAAAGAACAAAAGAATTACACTCACTCCTATCTGGTACTTTCCTCATTTGATGTTTTTTTATGGCCTGAACGTTGGCTCGTAAGAAAGGGTTGTCTTCCCCTGTTATGGCCTGCTTCAAGAAAGCTTCGCTGGGAGCACCTTAACCAAAACAAAAATGAAAAATCGGTTATTGGAAACAAATACAAGTACCATATAAATCTGTCATATACATCTGTCAACGTCACAGAAACTTGCAATTTTTAAGCAGCAAAATACAACAAGAATGAAGAAGGGTAACTTCTTGATTTAAGGCCCTTAATTTTTATTATTGCTAAATCTAAATGGACCTTATGGTTTCGAGCCTCGAGATCTTGTTGTTGTTGCTGATGCTGACCTCGCATTTACCCTATACTAGACCTTATGAATGGAATCACAAAATGTTTTTAACCCTGAACCTTACAGTTCATAGCATTAAACCTAACGTTTGAGCACCCTATACTATTTTGTTGTTGATCTTAACGCTCATACTTGTTGGTCCTACATTAAATGTATG
Organism: Pinctada fucata; assembly: GCA_028142955.1. Taxonomy (NCBI): domain Eukaryota; kingdom Metazoa; phylum Mollusca; class Bivalvia; order Pterioida; family Pteriidae; genus Pinctada; species Pinctada fucata. The sequence goes on along the minus strand of AP027102.1, from coordinate 44,308,002 downwards.
TTTGTATAACCCTAGACCTAACGACTGCAGATCATATTGCTGCCCTAGACCCATTGGTTGCGGACCTAATACTTCATGGTTGCGGACCAACAAATAAATGGTTGCTGGTCCTAGACATTATGTTTGCCAACTCTTAGTCTTATGGTTATTTAACCTTGACCTTATAATTGCTGTCCCTATACCATTTGGTTGCTGTCCCTTAACCATTTCGCTCCGGACAATACCCTACCCTAATGGTAGTGGAATCTGGAGTACTGACCCTAGAACTTCAAAACCATTATACCACTTCGCCGACGGTCTCAGGGAATTTTGTTTTATTTAGGGAGGGGGTTGTAACCAAACCATGATTACCTCTGCCGCTTGGGTCAAGTCGCATATATCCATCGGCTAGTGAAGAGAACCCTGTGATACCTCCCATGGCCGCATAAGGCGTGGCCTCCCCCAGAGGGTGACCTCTTGCCTCTCGTTCCTCCCCTGTCTCCACGATCAGCTTATGGGCTTTGTATGGTGAACCACACCCACAAGTGAAAGAGCTTGTAAACCCTACACACTTCGTGCAGCCACCTGCAAAAAAACCCAAATGTTGATATCTATAAATTATTGTATCTATATTTTAGATTTTTCCATACTATTTGAAGAAAAAAGTTGCCAAACAATTGAAGAAAATTAAAGTTTAATTGAATTTTCTCAACTTTGTTTTGAAGATTTCCTCATTTTTTGTTATTTTTGTTCACGAATGCACGTGTATGTTCAAATTATTATTTCGTCAGAAATAAGAGCGAATGTAAGGAGGCCCGGCGTGAGGTACTAGAAGTGTTTTCAGGACATAAACCAACTTCCCCACCCCCTTGGAATTTGACAAAAATGAGAGATTTTTAAATGTAATGGGTTGGGATCTTTCAAATTTCATATTTTTTAATGTATAAAAAGTTAAATCCACACAATAGTTATGTAAAATGAGGTGCTGCAAACCAAATGTGTTATAAAAATCGCAAATTTGCCTAAATCTGTTAAAATCCATGAAAAGAGTGAATCTGAAATAAATTCTACCAGAGTAGAAAACTTGGGTTAAAGAATCCTCAAGAATCTATCTACTGATTCCGACACGATACATCCAGTTTCTACTATAGGAAAGTTGAGAGAAGCTTAGAAACTGATAAATACATCCAGTCATCCTCGGTTCCCCAGGGTATAGCCTGGGGAACCGAGGATGGCATCCAGTCTACATGTAATACATGTACAAATTCCTAATCTCTCGAGAATCATTTAGTTGGTAGATTATATAATGTCATGATGCCGTTTAAAGAAAGGAATTAACCAAATTTGAAGAAAAAAAAATCTGACTCTATACCACAAATATTTTTTAAATAAACAAACAAACAAACGTTTTCCAGTAATGGGAGTTAGCTAAAGAATGGCTCTAGTTTGGTTTATGATACCTTTTTAATGAACTTAGTTTAATGAACTTTTTGATAAACTTAAAACTGCTTAAAATTTTTATGCTACATATAACCCGTCCTTTATGTATGTATTTTTTCCAAGTTTTGCATACAATTTACTCAAAAGGGCGCCAATACCCTCGCGTTTTCCATAAAAAAGAATTTTAAGGTCTCCAGAACCAAACTAGAATAGACCAATATTCTATTTAAAACGAAAGAAAAAAACACTTTGAATGTCTAAAAACATGAAATGGTACTACAGTGGGGAACACACCAAAAAGTTGTTTGTTACCACTACCTACATCGCAAAACACAATGTTTTTTTTACAAAACAAAAATATTAGGAAAATTGTGAAAACAAAACATTGAAAGCAATGACAAACACACTCCTGGTTTAATTCAAAAGGTGATTTTCATTAAAAGAAGAAAAAGAAATTCTTTGAAGTTGGTCAACATGAAAACATTTTTTTGGAAAGAAAATAAAATTTCAAACCTCCGACGGCCGCTGCAATAATATTGATAGCATGCAAGTTTTAAAATTTTTGAAAAGGGAACATTTTCAAATCAAATTCAATTTCAAATCAAATCATATATGTATTTTTAAAATCTCATTATCTTGAAAAATACTCTCTCTCTCTCTCTCTCTCTCTCTCTCTCTCTCTGAATCTACGTAAGATCATGTTGAAGGGTTATACACCTTACTTTAAATCATTATCATTTTTGAAAAGAAGAGGGCAAAAAGTAAAAAACACGTATGATGAAAATAGATCTTTTAAAGAAAACCCCGTACTTCTTTTGCAGATGAATGGTTCGTATTCGTGGTGTTCCTCCGACGTGTGTTTACACGTACACCGGATGGGCTGGCCGCCATTTAGAGGTACGTAACGGTAAGCGACACACTTACAACCTTTTTGTTTGCAGGGTAGCTGTATTGGCCGTTCTGAGGGAATTGTCTCGAAATCTGTCTTATGCTGCTTATATCTACAAATGGATGAAGAAAAAAAGAAAAATTAAGCTTCAATCAATTTAAAATGTTGTATTATGCTTAGGTGTCCGGTTTATGGTATTGTCTTAATTTTAGTTTTTGTTTGCGTGTGCCGTGTGTCTTTGTGCGGTCTTTGCAAATGAGTCTTGTTGGAAATTATATATACAAATGTATATATATATACATATGCCTTTCAATATTTTCTGCGTACAAATGAACGTGGAGATTTCTACTGGAAGGAGTGTTTTGCCTTGTACTCCGGATATCCACGCCATTCCCCATTCTCAAAATACTAGTACGTCAAATTTCATCGGTTGTTCGAATTCGCTCCTAAGTAAACGTAACCGTAAAATGAAAGCATACTTGTCGTTAAAGTTGCTAGCGTCAAATTTTGCCTTTTATTAGCAAATTCAGAGATTACATTTGAATGATAACAACTAGATTCTGGCGTAATGTTTGTTGCCGGTAAATCTAAACGTCTTCAAATTGAATAGCATCATCTAAGAACAGATAAATTGGCAGCATGGACCAGACATGCACGTTTCGGGTACTTAACCCTCGTCCGTGATCCTCAAATCTAAACAATGTAATATGCCAAAAAAGTATGAAAGTTACTATGTCGAAAAAGCGTACCGAAAGACGTAGCAGGATAGGTGGGATATGATGCTACAGGACCCACGTTTTAGAAATTTCAAGAAATTTTGATGACAGAAATTTAAGAGTGCGTTAAAGAAACGATCAACCGAAATTGATCGAACTTGACTACATGTGCCCTCGGGAACTCCTGGTCCACCAGCAGTGACACTCACCAAGTATTGTTCTGTACGAGTTGTGTTTTCTTACGTGTACGATAATCGTGTTCAGGCTTTGTTTGTATCAACAAAATGTCGGTATTACTGTTTGGTAATGTTGCTCGGTGTTGCTTGTAATGTTGTTGGTGTTGTTGTCTAGTGTCACTGTTTGGTAATGTTGTTTGGTGTTGCTTGTTATGATGGTGATGTTACTGTTTGGTAATGTTGTTTGGTGTTGCTTGTAATGTCATTTGTGTTGTTGTCTAGTGTTACTGTTTGGTAATGTTGTTTGGAATTGCATGTGATGATGTTGATGTTACTGTTTGGTAATGTACGGTGTTACTTGCAATGTTGTTGGTGTTGTTGACAAGTGTTTTTGTTTGGTAATGTTGTTTGGTGTTGCTTGTGATGTTGTTGGTGTTGTTGTCTAGTGTTACTGTTTCGTCATTTTGTTTGGTGTTGCTTGTGATGTTTTTTGGTGTTGTTGTCTAGTGTTACTGTTTCGTAATGTTGTTTGGTGTTGCTTGTGATGTTTTTTGGTGTTGTTGTCTACTGTTACTGTTTGGTAATGTTGTTTGGTGTTGCTTGTGATGTTTTTGGTGTTGTTGTCTAGTGTTCCTGTTTGGTTATGTTGTTCGGTGTTGCTTGTAATGTTTTTGGTGTGGTTGTTTAGTGTTGACTTTGTTTGGTAATGTTGTTTGGTGTTGCTTGTGATGGTTTTGGTGTTGTTGTCTAGTGTTACTGTTTTGTAATGTTGTTTGATGTTTCTTGTGATGTTGTTGGTGTTGTTGTTTAGTGTTGACTTTGTTTGGTAATATTGTTTGGTGTTGCTTGGGATGTTTTTGGCGTTGTTGTCTAGTGTTACTGTTTGGTAATGTTGTTTGGTATTGCTTGTGATGTTGTTGGTGTGGTTGTTTAGTGTTACTGTTTGGTAATGTTGTTTGGTGTTGCTTGTGATGTTTTTGGTGTTGTTGTCTAGTGTTACTATTTGGTAATGTTGTTTGGTGTTGCTTGTGATGTTTTTTGGTGTTGTTGTCTACTGTTACTGTTTGGTAATGTTGTTTGGTGTTGCTTGTAATGTTGTTGGTGTTGTTGTCTAGTTTTACTGTTTGGTAATGTTGTTTGGTGTTGCTTGTGATGTTTTTGGCGTTGTTGTCTAGTTTTACTGTTTGGTAATGTTGCTTGTGATGTTTTTGGCGTTGTTGTTTAGTGTTGACTTTGTTTGGTAATGTTGTTTGGTGTTGCTTGTGATGTTTTTGGCGTTGTTGTCTAGTGTTGACTTTGATTGGTAATGTTGTTTGGTGTTGCTTGTGATGTTTTTTGGTGTTGTTATCTATTGTTACTGTTTGGTAATGTTGTTTGGTGTTGCTTGTGATGTTTTTGGCGTTGTTGTCTAGTGTTACTGTTTGGTAATGTTGTTTGGTGTTGCTTGTGATGTTTTTGGCTTTGTTGTCTAGTGTTACTGTTTGGTTATGTTGTTCGGTGTTGCTTGTAATGTTTTTGGTGTTGTTTTCTAGTGTTGACTTTGTTTGGTAATGTTGTTTGGTGTTGCTTGTGATGTATTTTGGTGTTGTTGTCTATTGTTACTGTTTGGTAATGTTGTTTGGTGTTGCTTGTGATGTTGTTGGTCTGGTTGTTTAGTATTGACATTGTTTGGTTAAGTTGTTTGGTCTTGCAAGTGATGTTGTTGGTCTGGTTGTTTAGTGTTGACATTGTTTGGTTATGTTGTTCGGAATCGTTGTCTGGTTAGTGTCGTGTTTTGTTTGTTTGTTTGTTTGTTTTTTGTTTGTTTTTTTTTTTACGTGTCTTGTTGCGGCTGTGGAAGTCTGGTTTGAAACCATTTCCCATCGTTTTTGATTTTTGTTCCTTTTGTTGTTTAAGATGTCTTTCCATATGGAAGCACAGGAGCTCGATGCCAACGATCCTCAAGAATATCCGCCTCTTTGACTATAGAGAGATGTGAAGGGGCGGGTGACATTGAGGGTTGTTGGCATCGAGCTCCTGTGTATGGAAGCTCTCCTTTTGTCGAGGTATAACATTTACATAGGAGCATGATTAAAATTCGAAATTCTAAGTAAGACACATGTGTGTATACATACTTTTTGATAAAATCCGTTAATGCACGACTTCGCAGCCTTGATTAAAACTTTCGAATTTTAACCAAAAGTCTGTGAAGTAATGCACACCTGTGTTTACAGAAGCAAGGTGTCTCAGGTCCCATCAGCTTACAGTCCATTCCAGAAGGACTTGTCCAGCTTGTATACAATCGATTCTTCAATCGCTGAAATTGAAGACATCTTTTTTTCAGGTCACATATTCTCTTTTTCAAGAGTTGCTCATTATATTTACAAATATATAACTTTACTTCGATTCATTTTAAATGATTATGACATCAAATGAGGTCAAATGTCAAATGCATGTATTGTTATCGTATGGAAAAAATGTTTGTCATGTTATATTTTGATTTCCCCAATTACTGCTGTACAATCGTGATATCGTACGCTTATCATCGTATTATCGCCATCGAATAATCGCTGATTTGCCGTCATCGATAGTAATTTGTGGGCCATGAAACAATGGCAAAGAAAAATCGATGCGTCATCGTACGTGTCATCATTGTCGTAATATCCTGTCAGGGTATCAGTTCGATCTTGCGACGCGTCAGACATACCAATCTGCTGTGTAGCAAATAATGTACATAGTCACTGTGACGTATCACGTGATACACAAATGATATGTTCCACGGGAATCCCCTTTGATTAAACAAAGTAAATACTGTTTAAATCTTCTTTATATGATTCTACTTTAGGCCTATCATATGGCCATTATCATCAATGATATGATGCTTATCTATTCTGGTCAAGAATAGACGTGTATTCGGAGAACACTTGAACAGAATTTTTCCAATGCTCACCACATGTTATGATATGGTGCATGGACAGATACAAAATTTTCTGTTTAAGTGTTCTCCAAATAATTGTCTATTCTTGACCAGCATAAATTACCATCATATAATTAATAATAATGACCGTATGATAGGCCTAAAATAAATTCATGTAAAGTAGATTTAGACAGTATTTACTTGGTTTAATCAAAGGGGATTCCCTTGGAACATATCATTTGTGTATCACGTGATACGCCACAGTGATAGTGAAGAGTCTTTAGAAGCGTAACGTATGTGGAGTTTGCTCAATATCATGTAATATTTCGCTTTCTTATCATCGTATATCCTTGCCGATTTATCATCGACAATGTCCCGCTGTACAATCGTCACACCATCAACATCACAATTGTGTTATCGCCATCGTATCTTCATACCATCGTAACATTATGTCATCTCTCTGTATTATAGATACTGCGATTGAGGCCAATGGCTGGACATCCCTCCCCTTTCCCCATCGAGATAGACCCCATAAAACCACAGGCTTGAATCCCCCTCCACCTTTTCCTCAATGGAAAAGATACACCTTCTTTCTCCTGTAAAAAATTAATATCCGTCATGCGGAATAATTTATTACATGAGATAGACTTTCTGACATAATGACGTACCACGGGTAAAACTTTTTTCTTGTATTCGTCATATTCCTCTGGTGTGAATAACTTTCCGCCATCGTCATCTCCTACTATTCTGTAAATGTAAATACAAGTAATTCATTTTTCCAATTACGACAGGCGCACATTACATTTCCCTAAGGAGCTGTTAAGATAAGGGCCGTATTTAGCCCTGAATCCCGTGACTTATTTCTTCCGTATGGCGAATCGTACACAGAAAAACATGAATCATTATTGAAATATAATGTATTTGCAGACCTTTTACATGTTTTACATTATGTTAAGGAACTCTTAAGGTTGTAAAATTAAGGTCGATAGAGGTAGGGGTGCTCGGATAGAAAATCCGATTATATCGACAAAAAAAAACGTATACATTTTTTTAATATTTTATCTAAAATGGATAAATATAAGCTAAAAGACATCAAATATGTCTACATTGTGTATCAGAAATAGATTTCGAACGTTCTACCTCCTTTAATCGGTAAATAATGAAATCCGGAACTTAAAATACGGTCTTATTCTTCATTCAATGGCTACAATGTAAGCCTTTTAGCGCGAAATACACATAGAAGGAGAAATGAACATCACTCTTGCTTATTTCGTTTCTAATTCTTGTATCTTTCATTCAATCATATCGAGTACACAATGTTTGATTGATTAAACAGGAAAAATAGTCAAATGTGCTATTTTTAATGGTCAAAAAGATCGATTCTTATAAAATGCACCCCCCCCCCCCCTTTCCATATTTTTTCGTCTCTGGGGTAGTGTTCCCCCCGGAGATACAGAACCCCACTTTGCCAAAAAATGTGTATCATGGATACACATCTCCAGTAAAAGTGGCTTTCTGTATATCCGGGGGGGAACAATGTTCAATAAAACTTTTCCGTTTTCTATTGATTTCTATGGGAAAAAGATAAGTTTTGACCTAAAAATTAGCAATATTATGCAAAACAGATAAAAAATAACTTCATATTCTGATGGGATGCCGTATAAGTATACATTTTACCAAAAAAGGTTCTTGAAATTTCAATTTTCAAAATTCCACTTTTCAGGGCTGATTTTACGCCTTATCTTAACAGCTCCTTTCCATACATCCATCCGTCCGTCCGTTCATCCGTCCATTCATTTATTTATTTTACTAGCAAGTTATATCCGCATGTACTTACTTATTTACAACACAGTCGTTTGTTATATAAACAGAATAATAACACTATATTTTTTCCGTACGTTTCGGTCAACGGCCTACCTCAGCGGAGGAAGGCCGTTGGCCGAAACGTACGGCAAAAATAGAGTCTGTATTTAAATTCTATTTATTTATTTATTTATTTATTTATTTACTCATTCATTTACATATTTATCACTGATATACTCGTTATGCAGTTTCATAAAGCCATTTCATAAATATATGATATGATAGCACGTTACATATCGCTCCGCTTGAATGCGATTGGTCAAGTCTGGAACCTAATCACATAAACTTTGACTAGTGTGACCTTTCAAATATTGGTCAATTGTTAAATTCAGATGCAGATTCAATATCAATGATTAAAATTGTTGTCTACAGAATAAATGATATTGCATTAGAATACTAACCAAATTTGAAATATTTTTTTCTTGCGCTCAGAATATACGATAGGGAACTACTTCGCATTGCGTAGCAGACGATCTGTAGGTCACGGCGTGGTTCGCCTCTAATTCTCAGAAACGTTGATTTCACGTTAGAAATACACATATTTAGGCAATATCATGTGATAAAAAGAATCTCGAATAAATTTCCATTTCATACGATGTATTATGAAACTCGTTGAGTGTTTTATATATCCTCGCCAAGGCTCGGGGATATAAAACACACAACTCTTTTCATAATACATCGCATGAAATGAAAATTCATTTGAGATCCTATATTTATTTATTCATTTACTTTTACCACTTTCTTTCATTTCTTATGCTAATGATCTATGATTAATACCAAGTATACACTCCCTATTTATCCTTTCCGCAATTCAATAAAATCTCTATGTTTAAAACGTTTAAAAAGTCGATAAATTACTTGTTTCTACAAACAATCACTTGACGACAATTTTGGTGTTTGATCATAATCCGACACACCTAGTTTATATGATAAGTATGGAAGCCTATTCGGGTCAATGATGTTTGAAAATTTATCTCGAAAATTCAAGATTTAAGACCAATCTTTCTTTCTTTTTCAACATTAAATCTTGAAAATACACTACTATCTGAAACATAATCCTGAAGTTTCAAATTCAGGGTCCTAAAAATGTAAGATACTAATTGAGCTTTATAAGATAGAAAGTAGTAACCTGAAGTGCATGATTCAGTTTTAAATTCAAGATAAAGATTTGAATAATTATTCAGAAAAAATGAAAATTTAAGATACCGAGTTGAATTTTTAAGATAGTTACCTTAATTACCAGTTTAGTTAACCATGTTAATAACTACAAATTAAAAATGGTATCTTTAATACTCAAGAAAATAAGTTGAAAATTCAAGATATCAAGTTGAATTTTCAAGAGAGACAGAACTTTGAATTTTAGAGAAATTTCTAAATTGAATTTTCAAGAAGTTTGAATTTTCAAGGAAAATAATTTTGAATTTTCAAGGAAAATAATTTTGAATTTTCAAGAAAGTATCTTGATTTACATGTAGAACATTAGAAATCGATGACTCTAATTGGCTTTCGTAGTTACGTGTTTACTTCTACATTCAACATATTTATAAGAGAATTTATCGATTGGGAACGCTGCATGCTTAATCAAGACCGAGTCATTTTAAATGCCTCTGAATATTTATTTACGTCTGTCAAATGTACATGTAGACCACATGTAGACCTTTAAATTTATGTATACCTATTTCATCTAATGTTGTCTAAAAACCAGTGCAAGTATTGAGTGCATTTTAAAAATACGAATTATCGACGCTCTCACCAACACCCCCCTCCCCTTCTCCTGTATAACCCTTTCCCAAATAAATTTTACAGTTTTTTATGTTTAAATCTAATTTTCACAATGTAAGTTCATGATACTTATTCTTTAATATTTCAAAAATATAATGAACACATTGATTATGCTAATTTATAATAAAAGAGAAATCAATGAAATACCCTGATATATAAAAATACCATTAAAGAAATAAAAAATATATATATTAATATATTATTTAACAGCCAAACCTGCTATATTCTAAATATTCGTCAACAGCCTTTGATTTGTCGCCATCAAACTTTAAATGGTACTGCCGCTCAGCCATTATTCTCCAATATAAAGTGAACTTGTTTACATTGACGACATGATTTCATTCTTCGAAGGGAAATAATTCAAATACGATATTTGGTGTTTCAGCTTTTGAGATGACTTTAATTTTTCATTCGTGTAGAAATGTAGAGTACTAGCTATAGCTTCTGATTTAGTTCGCTTTTTTTTTTATATATATATAAATTATACACAACATACAACCAGGTGGAGGAGGGAGGGTGTCTATATCATTCTCCGAAAAATATATTTTCAAAGGACAAACTCTTTTTCTCTTTTGTTTGAACTATTTTAACTCGGTGGCGCCATCTACAGTGAATCCCTTATAATTATTACCTCAAAATTCCATTAGCTGGAACTTTACAGAAAGCTCTAGATAAGTCTGTGGTAGACTTATTGATTATTTCACATTCCCTGATTTTTCCCAAAGTTGCAAAAATAATCGCTGATTTTTCCCAAAGTTGCAATAATTAGCCCATTCATTAATAATGTGTGATAAAAACACACAATTACACATGAATGGGCTTATCAACTTGAAAATGAGTTTGCACCCTTTGATTTTCTCTGCAGGGAGTTTTTATATTTTTATATTTTAATTTTCTCCCTCTTTCTCACCTGTCTTCGTATCATTTCAAATGATTGTTTTAGATATTGAACACTTGGACGCAAAATTCAATTTTTCTCAAAAATTCTGACATCATTTTTTTTTTTTTTTTTTTTTTTTTTTTTTTTTTTTTGGTCGGTGCTTGATTATACAAACTTATATTTGATTCTATCCACAGGAAAATATATATTATGAGACTTTAAAACGTATCTGTGAATTTCTTTGTGACGTCATATTATTAAAAGGGTCATTCCGGTGGTATAGATCGAGTAGTCTTTCCCTCCGTGTATATTTTCCCCGGAAAAACTACTCAAGATTAGCCTTTCCCCCAAACTACTCTATATGTAATAAGATCTAATTCAGAATGTTTGACGCTTCCTTTAATTATCAGTCTGTCCGTATATCTTTCTTTTTGTCCGTCGATCTTAATATCCAAGTCTGTGTTTCGGAATGTCCTTTTATTAGGTCTTCCGACTTCCGTCGGAAGACCTATTGTTTTCGTAACCGTGGAAAATTGGATCAGCGATTTCTCAAGAACCCTGTAAGCTAGGACAATGAAAGTTCTCCAACGTTACGTTTGGAGTAAAAGCTAGATTGGTCTTTTTTATTTTTGGTCTCTGTTATTTTTTTCATCATGTTTTTTAGTAGATTCAAATATTTGACGGGAGCGTCGAATTACTCAAAAGGACCGAAAATTTCATGTTTTGCTATTTGTAAGCTTAAATATCTCGTATTTTGCTATCTACAATTTCCATTCTTTTTGAAAGTCGACAGCCATGCAAGATATGAAATGCTAGATGCACACTGTAACGATTTATTACGATGACGTCCTTCACCGTCCTTCATATTTCCAAATTCAGAAGTTCATAGGAGGAGGACACTTTTTTGCTTATAATAGTAAACAAAAATTAAGCTTATGAAGTTTCCTAAAAATTTCAATATTATTATTTTTTATCCATATATCTGTCTTATTTAGTCTTTCTGATTTTTCCTATCTCTTACTGTTGAAAAGATATAAGCATCGAAATTTTGAGTTGGGTATTTCGATACACCTTCACGCCAACAGATCGGGCGCACACTAAAATTGGTAGTCCGATTCCGACTCGAGAAAAGCAGTGTTGAGATTTTCAAATTCCGATTTCACGGCAATGATGAATATGCATTTCATACATACATTTCGATATACACAATTTGATTTTAAAACAGTTGATTAATTTAGAAGAGATCAGCTACAAACCAGAATTTAAACACAAAAAGTGGTAGTTTGATTCCGATTTCTAACCTACAAACCTGTTTCTAAACTTCAATAACTATATTTTGAACATCAAGTTTAATTTCTAATTCTAGCAAACGTTCGAACATAATTTTCGGTTGGTTTATTTACAAATTGATGAACAATTTCTCCAACATTCTTCCCTCCCCTCGTTTTTCGAAAACAGTTCTGTTTATATTGAACGATGTCGCCATGATGGAAATTCAAAATAAACTTTGAAAAAAGGGAAAGGGGGGGGGGGGTCCAAATTTGAACCAGCACAGCGAGAACCTCATGGTATTTATATATATATATTGAATGTAACTTGTTATTACCATTTCTCTTCTCAAGAAAATTGGTTCTACAGCTACGAGCTCGCCTTTTTTATGGGGGAAGGGGGCAGGAAGAATTTGCAAAAAAAAAAATCCCGGCTCTGAAAAATGCTGAAAAAAAATATTCCGGCCCAAAGGGCCGGCAATTTTTTTTTCCCGGACCATGCAAAAGTAAGGATACATTGCATGATATGGAAATTTTTGCTGGCCCTTTGTGCCAGACAATTTAAAGTCAAAAAATTAATTAATATAAATACAAACTGTTCACATAGCTGTATCTACCAGAGACCTAATACGCATAGGCACAAAAATCTAGAAAAGGTTCTATTTAAACATCATACAATCTGTCTGAAATTCGCTAATTGCAAAGAGACATCTGAAGGAACGGTTATTAACTCATACTCTGTAACAGCGGGGAGTTTAACTTACACAGACATTCACAACATTTGACAATTTGTTTAAATCCGGCCCGAAGAACCGGCGAAAATTTTTCTCAGACTCTGGTAATGGCTGAAAAAAATGGCCTGCTCAGAAAATTGCTGAAAAAATTTTACCGGCTGGCAATAGAATTCCTGCCCCCCCCCCCCCCCCCCCCCCCCCCCCCCCCCCAAATCAAATGGTTGCTCACCAACAATTATCGGTTTGAAAATTTAATGTTACTGCTATTTGAAAACTTAAATATATAATATAAATACATGTAATGTGACGTCCTTCATATTTCCAAACCAAAAATTGTATAGGAGGAAGACACTCTTGTTGCAACCGCAACAAGAAACCTTTCTAGTTACCTTGTATGTCCGTGTTATTACTTCTTTGATGTTCCCTGTCTTTAAACAGGGTTTTTTCTATGCGACCGTGATCGAAGATTCGGGAGGCTATAGGTTTTGTCCTGTCCGTTTGTATGTCTGCCTGTTTGTCTGTTTGTCTGCAACAATTTTAACCATGCGCGGATCCAGCATTTTAGGTCAGAGGGGGTCCAAAATTGTAGGAAGTCTACCTATGATGTAGGTATATTTCGGTGCACATCATGGGCTGGGGGCAACGTGTGCACTAGGGATTGATTTTCGATGGCGGGTATTGTTAGCTTTCCTTTCATGTTTATTTTTATGAAGTATTGGCGAGCGAAGCGAGTCTGAAATTCATTTTAGATATGAAATATTAATTTGTCTTGATTCGATCGTTATGATTATTTATAACATTGAATATTTCACTCCTTATAACGGCGAGCGGGCTGCGAGCCGCGAAAATTTTGATTAATTCACATTTTCATGAGAATAAATAGATAAGTCATTTTCCCAAATAATCTGACATCTTAAAATGACAAAATCTTGAAAAAGATGAGGGAGATTACATCTTTCAATTTTGCAGAAAAAATAATTGTGTATTTGTAAATGGCGAGCGTAGCGAGCCGAAATTTTAGGTTTCAAAGCCTTAATAAGCATTTTAGACCCCTTTCAATTAGAAATGGGCCAAAGCTGGACCCCATCTCCGAAAATCTCATGGGGGTCCAGATCCCCGGTCCCCCCCCCTCTGTATCCGCGCATGTTAACCTAGGCCATAACTTTTGAATGGTAAGAGATAGGGCTTTGATATTCCACATGTGTATTCCTTGTGACAAGACCTTACCATGGATGCCAAAATATTTGACCCTGTGACCTTGGAGTTTGACCTACTTAACTTGGCCATAACTTTTGAACGGTAAGTGAGAGTGCTTTGATATTTCACATGTATATTTCTTGTGACAAGACCTTTCCATGGATACCAAAATGTTTGACCTTGTGACCTTGACCTTGAAGTTTGACCTACTGTTGAAAAACTTTAACCTTGGCCATAACTTTTGAATAGTAAGTGATAGGGATTTGATATTTCGCATGTTTATTCCTTGTGACGAGACCTTTCTATGGATACCAAAATGTTTGACCTTGTGACCTTGACCTTGGAGTTTTTTAACTGACAAAGATGCAGACGGGGGCATTCGTGTTTCAAAACAACATGACCGTCCGATTGCCTATCTGAATTAATTATGAAATTACTATTTATCTAATTTTAGCATATATATATGCGATTACTAAATCGTAGTTCGGAATATTGTTTATTCCCGGGTTCGGAACTGTTCCAATGAAAATTCTTACATTATGATTCTCGACTTTGAGACTGAATAACTAATGGGCACTTCTTCCATGTTTATATTGCCCTGTTATCGGAATCCGTCCGTCCGTCTATCCGTTAATATTTCTTTTGGATACGTCTACTCTGAGTGAATCTCATATTAATATTTTACAGAATCAAGTTGACGCTTAACAAGAGGCCCAGATCGCTCACCTCAGAACACTGGGAATCTTACGCGAAAGGGATTGGAATATGATTGATGTAATTATTATCATAAGCAAAACCTTGATTATACAATGATCAGTATACATACAGCTATCTTTTGATCATCAGAGGTAATTAGAAAAATATTATATCACATGTATGAATTAGTCCTTTATGATATGTCCTTTAGAAAAACCAAAATCTGTGAACCGCTTCTAGAAATGTTGTTGAAAATTTGTCTCCCCCCCCCCCTCCTCTTTCCTAATATGAATTAAAAAAAAAATTGTCAAAAATGTTTTCACAAAAGCATTCATTTATTAAACTCTAATCAGCAAAGGAGTAAAGGAGCACAGCTTCAAATACATCAACATTATCAAATTAGGGGAAATAAAATGTTGGGAAAATGCTAACTTGAATAAATAAGAAACACATATTTTTGGTCCCTGCAGGATTTGAAACAACAACCCTTTAGTCAATGTGCACAGAAAACACAATTTCCAATTCTTTAAAAATCACCAAAATAAAAAATAAAAAAAGATGTTATTTTGAAACAATTCTTTCACAGTTACATTCCTTAAAATAAATTTGATGAGAAGTAAATCTCAAGAAGTCGCCTAAAATCGGAGTATTTACCGTCGTTATAGGTTCTTGATTATATACACAAGTTGGGGAAAACCTACAACGTAACGTTGTGTTTACGGGTATACCATGCCAGAGATGATGTGCCGAAAAATAAGAAAAAATATAGTACCATGGTCCTTGGGGTGATGTTGAGGTCAAAGAAAGGATCTGATACTCAAAAAGAGTATTTACTGTAACTGTTCATGTCTTTCTTGTACTTTTAATATAGAAATCTCTTGCAAACCTTCATCACTTAGGTAAAGCAGCTCTGAGTCTGACTCTGCCCAGAGACTGTTGTTGCCTTGGGATGTCAGTCTGTTACATACTTCTTCTTCATACAAGCCCTTAGTTACAGTGGCAGCAGAGAGTCGTTTGCTATTCGATCTTTCCCGAAAGACCGAATAGCAAACGACTTGCTCATGTTGCCACTCAGTAACCATTGTATCATGAACTTCTTCTTCTTCTTCCTGTTTGGGCACCTGGCGACCCTCTATTGGGTCAGTTGGCTGTATTGATGTTATATTGCGGGGAACTCATTCGCCAACTGCCCGTTACAGAGTACTCTAGCCAGGCCGTTCCCTCTTTGACCCTCTTACCTTGACCTTGCAATAAAATGTCCTGCTCTATATTAAAATTTGCTGACAGGGGTGTATAGTGTATTATTCCCTTACACTCTTTATTTTTATACCCTGCCAAAAAATGGCGGGTGATGTAGTGATGCACATGTCCGTCTGTCCATCCACGCATTAAAGGATATTAATAAGGAAATCCATTGCACATAATTTCTTTGATATAGCTTTTACACCAGGTTAAGTTCGAATATGGATCATGTCGCTCAATTATGTGCAGAGTTACGCCCCTTGAAACTTATATAAATTCAATATTTTGTAGTTTCCATACATTTAAAGGAAAACTGTTATAGTGAATAAATTCATTTCTTGGATAATAGCTTTTATAATTACACCAAGAAGATTCGGGGGCATAAACATGTACTCGTACATGTGTTTTTGTCCTGTCTGTGGTCTGTTTGTCAGCAAAAACTTTATAAGAATTGGCCATAACTTTTGAATGTTGAGTGATATGGCTTTCAAATTTCGCATGTATATTCCTTGTGACCAGACCTTTCCATGGATATCAACATTTTTTACCATGCATATCTGTCAACTCTTCCTCTTTTGGAGGGAGACTCCCTCTTTTTCTCCCTCGATGGCGACCAAAATCTCCCTCTTTTTGGCCCAATCACCCTCTTTCTCCCTCTTTTGGCATATTTACCAAAGAAGAATATAAACTCTAGACAGCAACATTCAGAGCATTCATGAGGAATTGCATGACAAAATGCAAGAAAAGATGTATAGAATCATAAGAATGCAATAAATTATTGATACATGTTTCATTGTTTATAAATGTTTTTGTTTTGAAATGTCAGCACAATGAAATTATTTGAAAATTAGTTTTGTGCAAACTGTCGCGATTTATTAAAAATGTAGCAAAATGGGTTCTGACGTGCAGTCTCCCTCTTTTTCAAGTGCCAAGGATGGAGAAATCCCTCTTTTTAAAATTTCACATCTTTATTCTTTGTAACAAGACCTTTCCATGGATACCAAATTATTAACCTTGTTACCTTGACCTGGCAGTTCGACCTACTTTTAAACATTTTAACCTGGGCCATAACTCTTGAATGTTAAACGTCTTCAAATTGAATAGCATCATTGAAGATCAGATAAATTTTCAGCATGGACCAGACATGCACGTTTCAGGTACTAAACCCTCGCCAATGATCCTCAATCTAAGCAATGTAATATTGCCAAAGAGTATAAAACTTATTATGTCCAAAAATGTACCGAAAGACATAGCAGGATGGCTGGGATATGATTCCACAGGACCCATGTTTTAGAAATTTCGAGAAATTTTGATAACAGTAATTTTGAAATGGGTCAAAGAAAGATGAGTGATACAGTTTTCATATTTCAGGTGTGCATTCCTTGTGATAAGACCTTTCTGCAGTATTTCTAACACAATTTTTGACTTTGTGACCCTAACCTTGGAGTTTGACATACTTTTAGAAAACCTTTGCCATAACTTTTGACTGATATGTGACATTGTGTATTCCTTGTTACAACACCATCATGGATAACAACATTTTTTTACATTGTGACCTTGACCTTAGAGTTTGACCTGCTTTGAAAAACCTTTAACCTTTATCATAACTTTGGAATGAGAAGTGCTAGGGCTTTCATATTTCACATTTGTATTCCTTGTGATAAGACCAATTTTTTTTACATTGTGACCTTGACCTTGGATTTTGACCTACCTTTGAAAAGTAAATTAAATCTTAACCATAAGTTTTGACTGGTTGTTGATGGCTTTCACATGTACATTCCTTGTGGTAAGACCTTTTGATGAAAAAAAAAGCTTGACCTTGGAGTTTGACCTACGTTTTACTTTACAGCTGTTTTACTGACAGAGATGCCATTAGGGGCATTTGTATTTCACCAACATTTTTAAAATTTTTATTCTATTACATTTTGTTCTAATAATTGACTTATCTCTCATGATATACTGTAGTATTACTCTCTAATGCTCTGAGGTGAGAAATGTTTGCTACCCTATAGTGTTCATAATTCATGACTTTTTCTCATTATAGATGAATTCCATTGGCATAAAGAAGTTGCTTGTAAGAAATGTCTTCCGTCAGCGTGTTCACATCTTACTTAATAAAGAACGCACATATGTAGCATGTGGATGTGGCCATGTTTTTCAAAAGGATCCATATGATGGCAGAAAACAGCGTTTATTACGATCAAAATTACCTTCTAATGGGCAATATGACTTACGGAGAAATTTATCTATAGAGGAATGGAGGGAATGGAGGATATCCTTTATGAACAGACATTTTGGCGAGCATGTGTTGCCGGTAAAATGGCTGACGGAATCGCTTGAGGCGATACACGAAACTACGGGACTGCCTTGGTGGGCAACCATTTCTATAACGACAGTAATATTCAAATCTGTGCTGACGTTTCCGCTGGCTGTTCTGGCTACTAAAAATAAAAACAGACTCTTGCTACTGAATCCAGAACTACAGAAAAGAATACAATCATTGCGACATGAAGTAGAAGTATTTGGGCATCATACAGGATTAAATAAAGAATACGATAAAAGGATCATGTTCTACAAGCAAGTATGTACATAAAATTGAAGGATTAGGGTTAATCGTTTTCTAAGCAATTTAACTTTGGAATTTTTGCCGTATTAAAATCAAGTACTCATTATGGATTTCTTACCCTAATTGTCAAACCTCTTTGGAACTGTCCTTGTTATTACATAATAAGTGTTGTTAACGTCTTATACTTCCTCAAATGCTTATAAAAATTAGGTGTATTGTTTTATAAGTAACTTTGAATTCTTGCTGCATTAAAATCTTACAAGCACAGATCTAAAGGGGTTTGTGGTAAGAAATCCATAATTAACGCGAGTACTAACTTGCTTCATTTTATGCAATTCATATTCTAACTAACCTAAATTTTAGTTGACTCCTCCCAGTCGCTTGATTTAATTAGCTCTTCTTGTGATCAGTTCAGTCAGGTCACTTTGCTAGGATGATAAACAAGATATGAATACCCATAGCATACATGTATACGAAAGGAAAATGCCTATTTCTTGAATGATACAAAGTTCCAAATTATTTTGTTGAAAAACACTTTTTATCTGAATTGTAAAATCTCTCACAAAAATTGACCTTTAGCACATGACCTTGAAAGTGACCTTGACCTATAAATGGTGTTTAATTTCATTATGCTGTTCCATCCCTTCAAGCTTGAACGATGTTTGATTTGTATCAAGAAATTTATAGCCAAATATATGTAAAAGTGTGACTAGCGTACACAGAGGGATAGTTGGACAGACAGAAGCTGGACAAAGTTATCCATATACTGCACGTACTGTACGTGTACTTATTTTAGCGCAACCAAATTTTAGCGGAATTGGGTAAATTGAAAAATTATTAGCATAATCATTAATTGGTGCTTTGACTTATTTTCCACATTAATGTACAAGAGATTCATGATTTAGGGTATTCTTAAATTAGCGCAGTCTTAGCAGCACTAACTCCGCTAAAATATGAATCCTGCTAAAATAAGTACACATACAGTATGTTGCTCATGGGTTGCACGCAACATAAAAACATGGGTTCCTGTCTCCTCCCCCTTTTCACTTGGAAAAAATTTGTAGAAGAATTTTGTGAAAGTTTGCTCTTAATATGCATGCATATCTGATAAAAGAATCTAATTTTATTTGCAGAAAAAAAGATTGAAAAGGAAATTTTATGTGGAGAAAAATGTACATCCAATGAAGAGTTTTGCTTCAGTTTTTACCCAGCTTCCTCTATGGGTGTACTTGTCTTTTGCCTTACGACATTTAAGTGGTGGTTTCCTTATGGAAAATGTAGACGGTAAGAACACAGAACTTTATAGTACTGTAAGCATGGAAATTTTTTCACGAATCAATAAAATTCCCGAAAATTTCCCCTACACAAAAATATCCCTGCTGCATTCTTACAATGGGGAAGACATTTTTATAGCGAACATTTCCCCATGTGTAATGTCTTGATGTCATAATCGCGAAATTTTTTCCCAGCGAAAATATCCCTGCTTCATTCTTACAATGGGGAAGACATTTTTATCGAGAATATTTCCCCCATGCGTAACGTCTTGATGTCACAATCGCAAAATTCCCCCCCAGCGAAAATATCCACGTTTACAGTATCATATAAGCAAACCATATATCGGACTTGAATTGTCTTTGCTGTCTGTCGATCAGTCAGTCTGTCTGTATCTCTCTTTGTCCTTATTACTGACTTAATACCAAATTACCAATTTTTTCTGGGGCTTGTCATATTATCATTTTTTGATTCATTAGAAAATTGGTGAAAAGGTCATGAACCCTTTAGACCTCTATTTATATGAAGGAAGGGGGTGTTCTGGATTTCAGAATTTCTAAATGTTCTACAAGTATCAAATCTATTATACATCTTTGATGTCCTACTGACATACTGTTCAACTTGCTGATTACCAATTTTAATGTAAAATATTCTAAACTTACAAGGATTTTACAAATTTTAAAAATACCAAATTACTGAAGTGACTGGTGTAAAACATAGAATAAAACCTCAAATACATTTAATTTAAACTACTAGTATGACTATTTTTTTTTTCTGCAGAAGAAATACATTCTGACTGCGAGATTCAGGGCTAAATACTGCCCTTAAAAGCATAATACTGTAGAGCTTATGCATTGTGAGCCAGAGATGACATTAAATATATTGTATCTTTTCAGTTAGGGTTATAAAATCTCCTGGTATGCTAACAGAGGGCACCTTGTGGTTCACAGATCTCACTGTTCCAGATCCTACACTTCTGTTACCAATCATAATGTGTGTTACCAATCTCACAAATATACAGGTTGGTAGTTATCCTATATTCTGATATTATTTGTTTTTTCAGCTCACCTGGTCAAAGCTCAAGTGAATTATTGTCATAGCCTGCTGTCTGTTGTCTGTCCATTCATCATCCGTCTGTCCATCCATTGTAAACTTTTCACATTTTCGACTTCTCCAGAACCACTGAAGGTATTTTGATGAAGCCTAATAGGATTGAAGTACTAATGGTCCCCTACAAGTATTGTTGTTTTTATCCAGATCTGTCAACAGGTGGCGCCTCCACAGGAAAAAGTAGGTCACTGGGAGTACCCTCCTTTGACAAATTTCTTCTTCAGAACCGAAGATCATATCAACAGACTGATGGTATCAGGATGATCTAGATGGATGTCTTAAGAAGTTGTGTTGCTATTTAGGTTCCACTACAAAGTCAAATTTGACTTGTTTTTTGACGTCTTTTTGTATTATTTATTTATTAACTCAATAAATGTATGGTTTTATGCACTGATCGCTTTATATTTGTCACATTTTAGTTTCTAAATGCTTTTATAATGGTTTTTTGGTTACATTAAAAAAAATTTTTAATTTTCATGAATTTTATTATGGTTTTTTGGTTACATTAAATTATTTTTTTAATTTTCATGAATTTTTAGGCGTATAAAAGTACAATTGTTAAAGGCCGAACTCCAATTTGTTGAATTACCGGTGGGTAAGCCATCGAGAGTATCTGGGGCATTGGGCGGTTCTTATCTTGCAGCGTCGATAAAAATAGCAAACAGCGTGCTGCGGCAGAGCGGTGCGCGTGTAATTATAGCAGACGAATCTTTTACACAAAATTCACGATTTACTGATGAAAGTCTTGAGTCATAGTACAATATACTAAAAGTATAATTTTATAAAAATCATAGCCGTCTTCTAAATGTCATTTGTATGATTTTATGTCTAGAAAGACAGGTTTTGATCAGTTTTACACAAACATGCATGACCTACATGTACATGTACATATCTATAATGGAAGCTAGAAATTAGGATTGTGCAGGAGAGGCTGCAAAGGGTCATTTCGTCGAGAATATCGCAAAGATGTCGAAATAAATTTCATATTTTTCCATTTGGTTTTAACATGTTTTGGAATTGCATATCTACACTTTCCTTTGAAAAAAATTACAAGGAATATTATAACATTTAATAAATCTGTCCGTCCCTAAGTAAACCTCTCGTTTTTGGCGGGTACTTTTGCGCGGATCTGCATAAATTAGAGTAGACAATGGCCGGCGCTATACAGCATGTTTCTCCCAAGAGAAGATCGTGAAAATCTGGTTTTATGAAGTAAAATAACACATTGTGAAAAGTGTATATAGTGGTGTAACTGAACATAAAACGGATCTATTTGACTATATACCGAGGATATCATCTAAATTAAAAGATAAAACTTGGGACTTTCCACATATTGCAGCAACGGTATAAGATTGTTTACGAACGGGTGTACAAGTAGCCGTGAAAACGACAGAGAAATTATTTTACTGAGAAAGTACGTGTAATAATATATTTTTCTGCAAATATAAAAATACGAAAATGATTTTCGACAAAGGCACATTGGATAAACTTTAGTCACGTTGTCTCTGAAAACTCATAACATACATTATTAATGAGTTTTTGGATTCAATATTTTCATCAAATGGAAAAAAATGTGAAGAAATGAGGTAAGAATTGTTTACGTGTATAAAAAAAAAGCGCGCATGCTGCATGTTCAGAATCTAGTATTAAAACGTGCTATCGGTATGACTCAGCATCCGGTATAAACAATAACACAGTTAGAAACGCCTACCGCATGTCACTCTTCTGAATTTGAATTGAAAATTTGTCCTGCTTCCATCATTTGGAGTGAAAAAAAACTAAGTTAAATCTCAATATAATTTCTACATATTACATACATAAACGATTGAACATCGTGTTCAGATGCATAACAAATTTCATATGAAAATTGTGTCCTTTTCATGAGATAATTTAAAATTTTCCTCTGCAATCTGAACGTGTCTAGAAATTTCATATTCGCCACCATTTTCCTGGTTGGCTGCTATTTATACCCCAAGCTCGGCCTTTAAATGCATAATGTATTCAAGAGTTGTCTTTCATATTACACATACATTTTATAGGAATTTAAGCTGCAAAAATGGAGTTAAGGGTTAATTATGAATTAATGAAAAATACAAAATATTCTCAGTACAGTGTACATAAAATATATGTAATGTACATAACAACATACATGTATATGTATATTCAATAGACTATTTTCCGATTTTGTTAGAAAGATCAAAGTGTCCGAGTCAACATCTTTTAGTGTTCTTTTACATTATGACGTCACTATTAAAAGACGCAATTTCATGGTGACGTAACAATGAAAAAGCGTCAACAAATTGCTCTGTCCCCGAGCAATTTGTTAACTATTATTATATTTGATTCCCTCATATTGGAATAAAAAGACAGAATGAAAAAGTGTGCAAAAATTGCCTACCTCGCACATTTTTCGTCATTTTGTCAGCCATTATGAATTATGTGTTAAATACATGTACTATCTTGTCTTGTGTTATGAATACATGTCTGTTTTGTTAAAAAAAATCTTTTTAGATATCTTCAGTAAATGTCATACTGTACAAGAAGAATCATTCGCTGGTACTTTGTTTCGCGGTTTTATAAAAGTAAACGTTTAAATGCCTTTCAATTGGACAATGATTCGCAGATCTGCTCCTGCTGCTATTGAATTATGCATTGATTTTACTATTCATGGAGACAAACTTTCACGGTATGAGGCTGACTGTGAAAGTAGTGAAGGTTAAATTCTACGTATACAGTAATATTTTCTCTTTTTCAGTTAATGGTCTGGGATGCTAAGAGCCAGGGAATGAAGCCTGCATTAATAGGGAGGATATTTGTGGCAGCAGGACGTTTTTTTAGTGTCATGATCATACCCCTCGGCACTATTGTTCCTAGCGTAAGTTAATGACAAGATATTATTAGTTACCTAGTCATCTGGTGTATGGGAAGATACCAGTTCACTAGGTTTTATACCGTGCAAGGCAAAGCATACCTGTCAACTCTCCCTCTTTTGGAGGGAGACTCCCTCTTTTTGATCTCATCTCCCTCTTTGGCAATCCTCCCTTGAGGGAGACCAAAATCTCCCTCTTTTTGGCCCAATCTCCCCCTTTCTCCCTCTTTTGGCATATTTGCCAAAGAAAATCACTCTTAAGTAGCAACATTCAGAGCATTCTATGAGAAATTGCATGACAAAATGTAAGAAAAGATGTATAGAATGCAATACTATTGATAAATGTTTCATAGTTTATAAATGTTTTTGAATTGAAATGTTAGCACAATGAAATTATTTGAAAATTGAGTTTTGCACAAAATGTCGCGATTCATTAGAAATGTAGCAAAATGGGGTCACGCGCAATCTCCCTCTTTTTCAAGTGCCAAGGAGGGAGATCTCCCTCTTTTTAAGATTTCAAAGTTGACAGGTATGGGCAAAGCCGAATACAGAATGAAAGCTCTTGACCTAGTATCATCCTGTACCAGGTCACTAGATGACAAGGTAACCATTTTACCCCACCAATGACCTATTTTGATAATTTTCTTGAAGTGTTTGGTCCCTTTAGTCTGATTAAGCTATGACGTCAAGAAGACAGATATCAGACGTCAAGAAGACAGATATCATTGTGACGTCATGGGAGCCGAGTATAAAAGTCTTGGCACTAGGTATAAGACATACCAGCGTGCCATCATAAGACTGTTAAATGTATTAGGAATTCCCTATTCAGGATTTTCCAGCTAACTTGTTAGAGGTTGGTAATAAGAATTATAAATATAATGTTTCTCTGGACTTTTGCTTTTGAAAGATCCAATAGTTATGAGAATGTAAATGATAGGCTTGTTTTATTAGCTTTTGTAAACAATTCATAACCTCATTTTAATGAAAAAAATTTGTTATGTATTGGATATACGCGAAAAACACCTGTTGGCCTCAAACTGTCCAATATCTTGAAGAATGAATTGTTTGAGGCGTATATCGTACTTAAAACATTGATCTCAAAATGTAATCACTTCACATTCTCGATAATAGATGTAGCAATAGGAAGTCGTTTATCTAAAAGAATAATGGAAATGAAATTTTTATATGAAATTTTTATTACTCAAAATACATTTTAGTGAAAAATTAAAAAACAGATTCCATAAATCAAGAAGCAATTTAGTCTTGGATGCAATTGTTTGACTAAAAAGGAATTGACGAGAATACTTTAGGTGATGACAATTTAGTTCATTCTACTTTGGATATATAGAATAAAACAGTGTGTCACAAAAATCATCGTTTTCCCGAATAGGCAATAAATAGTCGTCTTAATGATGAAAATCAGCCAAGACGTTCAACTTACTATGTGCATAATGTGTTAAATGAAAGAAAAATTGAGGAAGATATTTGTAAGAAGTCAAGCGAAAACCTAAATCTTGAATTTAAAGATTTGTCACAGAAATTAAGACCAAAAAAAAAAAAATCAACCGGACTGAACTATTGTGCCAACACTTCATTGTAAAAATGAAAGAAATTGCAAAAATTGGAATAGACAGTTCTACAGTTTCTCTCATCCAATACATGGAATTCTTGTCGCGTGATTTCTAAATAGGGATTGTAACGGGTAACCTGTAGATGTCAAAGTACATTTACCTATGTCTGTCCAATATTAAATCAAGGTCGCATATAGCAGATATTTTTTCTAATAAACGAAACCTGGATTTGATATTGGACAGTCAAAGGTAAATTTCGGACGGTTAGAACAAAGGCATGAGGTCACATCAATGTTTTAAGGTAGAATATCTTACTTTACATATTTAATAATTGGTATCTTATATGTATTTTTATGTCATCTGTAAGGTAGGGGCAACATTATAGATATCATATATTGTCCTGCATCCATTTCTCGGCTGGTCACTTTTTCATACAAATGGCAATAACATGGTTGATAGACAATAAATTTTTACTAGCTACCATAAACCTTGCAGGTATGGTCAACAAGATCAGATAAAACACCCATAAGACCTTTGACAGGAGGAGATAGTGCGTTTGCAATCAATGTAATCTCCTGAGATGTAACTGCAATTCGTATGTTAACGCTCATGACGTCACAATGCATAAGAAACATGCTGCAATGGCTGTTCTAATCTGTAAACTGAACCCGCAGTGAGATGAATTGTAACGTCACCCTTTTACCAAGAAATTGCGATTGGCATTTTTCCCTCAAGGGAGACCAAAATCTCCATCTTTTTGGTCCAATTACTCTCTTTCTCCCTCTTTTGGCATATTTACCAAAGAAGAATAACTCTAAATAGCGACTTTCAGAGCATTTTATGAGAAATTGCATGCCAATATGCAAGAAAAGATGTATAGAGTGCAATAAATTATTGATACATGTTTCGTAGCTTATGAGTGTTTTAACATTGAAATGTCAGCACAATGAAATTATTTGAAAATCGGTTTTGCACAAAATGCCGTGATTCATTAAAAATGCAGCAAAATGGGTGAACACGCAATCTCCCTCTTTTTCAAGTGCCAAGGAGCATGAGGAGGGAGATCTCCCTCTTTTTACGATTTCAAAGTTTACAGGTATGCAAGTAAAAGCCATGTGAAATATGAATGCCATATCACTCACCATTCAAAAGTTAGGCCCATGCAAGGTATAAGTTTTTTTCAAATGTAGGTCAAATTCCAAGGTCAAGGTCAGAAGGTAAAAAATTTTGGCATCAATAGAAAGGTCTTGTCATGACTCATAACATATATGTGAAATAAGAAAGCCCTACCACTTACTGCTCAAAAGTTATTCCCAAGATTAAAGTTTTTATGACTGACAGACAGAAAAATGGAAAGACAGGGAAACAGGATTTAATGTCTTTGGGCTATTGGGAAAGCAGGGTCAAAAAGGAGGAGGGCATATTGATTCAGAAAAAGATGTCCAAGATTATTCAGAGTTTCAAACTAGACTATTCAACATCATGAGGTAGGTTGCATGTTTGACCCTGAATACATTTAACCTTGACCTTGAAGGTGACCATGACTATAACCATGACCCTCATGAGTACTAGACCTTGAAGGTGACCATGACTATAACCATGACCCTCATGAGTAGTTGACCTTGAAGGTGACCATGACTATAACCATGACCCTCATGAGTAGTTGACCTTGAAGGTGACCATGACTATAACCATGACCCTCATGAGTAGTTGACCTTGAAGGTGACCATGACTATAACCATGACCCTTATGAGTAGTTGAGTTTCATCATCCTTGACAATCTCTGCTAGAAGTGTATTAGTATATCAATCATTTATTTGAAAATGCGACTACCAGACAGATGGATGGATGAACAGGCAGACAGATGTCGTACACAGATTGATCTATATTTGTTTCCCTTGCGTTGCAGGTGACATAAAAGCAAATGTGACACACACACAGCCAAAAAAAAAAGAAGTTCATTTATTTTACAACAGTTAACATACAAGTTTTAAACTCACGTTGGCTCAGATCATGTTGGTTGAGGGGGTCCTTGAATTAGGATGAAACCAGAGTACCCGGGAAAAACCTCCTAGGACTGAGTGTGTGACCGCCATACCCTCCCACATAATACCCTTTTGTCCAATCAAGGATAAGATTCCGGGGCCTTAGAGGTTAGAAGCGCTACCGCTGAGCTAACCTGTCTTTGAACATGCACATATATGCAGCATACATTTTTCTCTCACCCGAACAGAGATATCTACAGATTTTCCCGTTCTGGGACTGATATAATCTTACACCACCATGAGGGAGGGATGGCGATTTCTCAACCCGAGTGTAAAAAATTTGCAAGTCCATGACGAGGCTTGCCGAGTCATGGACAAGCAAAATTTTTACACAAGGGTTGAGAATTAGCCATCCCTCCCTCATTGTGGTGTTTGATTGTTTTTCTCCCACGTTATCTTATCTAGTAGAGTGTCTGTTCTAATTACCAGTTTGCCTTACATCCATAACGTCGCTTTGGTAGCGATGACGTCAAAAGGTGAGATCGATTACGCCAGGGAAATTTGGAGAGTTCTCAGTCTCAAGTGGGAGAAAACTCTGTCTCTCACCCCCGGATGTTTGTCTCGAACACCCTATTGTGACTTCATAGGCGTTTACGTAGGTTTGGCAGTGTTTGACGTCACATGGAGCAACATTTAACGCAAAAAAGCAATGTTTACTTATGAATTTTGTGAAAATATATGGGTGAGAGAAAAATAATCAATCACCCCTTTTTACAGGGACAGGGAAATCCCACCCTCGTATCAAGATTTGCAACGTCCACAACTCAACAAGCCTCGTCGTGGACTGCAAATCTTCGATACTCAGGTGGGATTTCCCTGTCCCTGTACAAAGGGGTGATAAGATTCTATTAATCTTTGTATTCTTCTTATTTTACAGGCACTGGTGTTGTATTGGACTGTGTCAGCATTTTATGCTCTCATACAGAACATTGCATTGAGAAATGAGAGAGTAATGCTAGCGCTTGGAATTCCTATACTACCGAAAAAACCTCCGCCTCCAAATATCGTTGGCTCCTATCCTCCGAAGAAGAAGAAGACCAAAGGATCGAAAACAAAGGATAATAATAGAGAACAAAAAGATGAAGATATTAAAGAAGAACGGTCGTCTTGACATCAAGGAATTTTAGAAAATCTAGAGAATTATACAAATTTGAGATCATCTTCACATGTTTGAAATTTGGTTCAGAAATAAACCCTTGAACTTTTCTGACAAACTAAAAACGAAGATTTCTTTTTTATGACACTAGTAAATTAATGTCCACGTGACTTAACATTGCCAGCTAGGTATTAAATGTTTGCTTTATGCCATTTTGTCTTTTCTTTTACACCGTCAGTGGGAGCCCCTATCCGAACCAAATTTGGATAGATAAATACTTATTGGAAATGCAGGGCTCTTATTGATTACTGTGAAATCATTATATTTCGTGGGGGCTCATTTTTCATGGTTTTCGTGGATAGCTGTATATTCCCAAATAAATAATGGTACATAAAGCAAGAAATTGGAATAACTTTTAATGACAAAACAAGCGTACATACTCTACAAACAAATGACGTATAATCACCTTCCAATCAAATGGACACATACACTAATTGCTTTTAACTGCACTGTTTGTCATCACTGTTTTTAGAACTGTTTGTCACAAGCCAACCTTGTGAAACCCACTTTAATTAGGTCACATTTTGGCAACATCTTGGCCTGAGTGGAAATAAGCCAGTTGGCATGGAGGGAATTTAAGGTTGATGTTTTACGGTCAGGGTGGCGACTTTTAATAGAAATGAGGTTGAAGAAAGATGGATATGTCCACATGTAGAGGAACATCTCTTCGAAAAATTCAGACCAAAAAATCCTAATTTGCCGGTCTTGTTTTTTTTGCTATAAACGTAAATTTTTGGCCTATTTTAACATTTTCGACATTTTTGAGAATACCACATCATAACTTTACATACCTCTGCAATGCATGAAATTTCAAAAAGTCATATATACCCTTATTTTCTGGATTCTTTTAGCTTGTGTATGAATTAAAGCCTATTTGAAAAATTCTGATATAATAAATAGTTCTAAGGAGTGTATTTTCTTATAAATACGATTTTGCTGGTTGCCATGGCAACAACTCGTTATTTCTATTAATAGCTAGAGGGTCGCCAGGTACACAATTTTTTTCTAAGTATAGTGCTATAGTATTGCTTTATCCTAAAGCAGTCAAACCAATATGTACCCAAATTTGTTTTTGAGCAAAATGACTGTTTCTATAAATAGCACAATAATTTGTGCAAAAAATCAACATTTTGACCCAAAAACATCAAGATTTACTCGAAGTTCGAATTTCTAATTCTCTCATTATTAAAGACTATAATGAATAGTATATATTCTGATATTTGAATCTTTATAAGCAGAACTTGTGCGAAAATGACAATTTTTTTCCTACTTTCAGCGATTTTTCATTGAAAAATATGCATTTTCCTCCAAAATACCCATTCAGCAATGAAAATTTCAAAGAGTATTATTTTTTCTGAAATAATGCAACAAACTGAGCTGATACCATTTATCGTCCATGTTGGTTTGAAATATTACGTGATATGAAACATGTAGTCGCAACCCTAACATTTAGATCATCATTAACATAATCGTGGACTCTTTCGGACTTTACGATTATCTTTCTTGAAACGAACAGTATCCACAAAATTACGTCTCCACAAAAATACTGGATCTCACAAAAATGAAAATTGGGCCCCATGAAAATAAATGATTTCACAGTGTTAGTCTGGGATGTATCACTGGGTTGGGTGCACCCCCCCCCCTTGATCCTCCAAAACCGGCCTAACTTTGTAGCATTTTTTGCGCTCTTTCAGATAAAAATTTGTCTCATGGAAATTTCCATTGCAAAAGTGGTGTTTTTTGGGAAAAACATGTTTTTTTAGTCAAAAATCACTGAAAATAGGAAAAAAATTATAACTTTTATATGGTTGATGATTTTAAAAATTGAAAAGTGTGAATATATAGTATTTTTGATGCTCTTTCAGATAAAATAAGTTGCAAGTTCCAATTCCTATTTTTACTGTGTGTTTTGGGGTAAAAAAGTCGAATTTTTGCCAAAATTCACAGAAATTTGAGGAAATTTTAATTTATTCCTGCTTATGAGCTCCTCAATATTGCATATGATCGTTCAATGATAATTTAAAAAACATCTTTAAAGTCTCCTCTTTCAAATGACATATATTTTATATTCTTATTTTTTTGCAAAATCCTCGAAATTAATTATTTTATACAGAAACCTGTATTTTCAATCAGAAATCTCAGATTTCTGTATATTTATTTAAAGAACCCTTATTTGTTATGAAAGCAATGATTGAAAGCTATTTTCTAGTGTTACTTTTCACACTCTATCAGATTATATATGTTTTACTAACATTTCATCCAAAATCAAAGTGTTTTTCGGGAAAAAACGTATTTTTTCATTTAAAAATAGCTGATTTCTGGAGAATATTTATTGAATCTATAGAAGTTCTTGAAATGATAGCAGGAATGTATTTTGAACTGTAATTATTTAGGTTCACTCATAAATTACATGTATGAAACATAAAAGGTATATTTTCTACTTAATTTTGGGGCAAAATGCCTGTTTTTTGTCTAAAAATTACAGATTTCTGGAAAAATTTTATTAATTCATTTTCTTTGCTAAAACTATACATTTAAAGCTATTATCATTATAGAAAGTAATCGTCTTGTCAGATGATTGTGAAATTAAATGTAATAATTACTTAAAACCATCATTTTGGGGTAAAATATGCATTTTTTATGCAAAAACCACTTATTTTGAGAAAATAAGTACTAGCTTTTTTAATTTGCCTAAATTGATATGTTTTAGCTTTGATATTATGCTGTTTCTTAATATAAATGGATAGAAATGTAATTTGATAGCTCAAATTTAATTTATATCATATTTTGGGGCAAAAAACCTTATTTATGTAAAAAATTCACTTATTTCTGTTAATATTTTATTAAATTTATATTTTTTATTTAATCAACACTGGAGAGGTTTCATATAATTGGTTGACATAAATGCGATCAAGTTTAATGAGTCATGAATCAGAAAGAGAAGGTGTATTTAGATTTTTAGGTCAAGGGTCATGGGCTAAGTTCACCAATGCAAAAAATATATGTATGTCTTAAGTCATACATTCATACATATGGCTATAAATTACTTCATATGCATTATACATGTACCTCTAACATAAAACCTAAAAGGATATTTCAGTATTATGAGATTAAACATCGATCAAGGTCAAGGTAACACACATGTTCTTAGGGTCATTGACATATCTGTCCGCTAACAGTCTAGTAGACTTGTAAGGAGTATCCTCTTACCTAATTTTAATTTGTTACCTAGGGATATAACATCATTTGAGTCGTATTTGATTCAAGGTCATTGAATTCAAGATATTTGATTCAAGGTCATTGAAGCCTTGGTTGCTAAGCAACAATTCTGTGAAACATTATAGTATTCTTACCCTCTCTGGTATATAAATAGCCATTACCTAATAGTATGACTGTTTAACAATTATATCCAAATATTTTAAAATGCATGAAAGCTGGTAACGGTTTATGCAACCAAAAGCAGTTTTAACTATTTTGTCAGTTACATGACGAACTTGTTGCCCTCCATAGTTTGGCGTCATCAAACGCAAAAGTGACGTATGCAAATTGGGTAATAAAACAGTTATTTCACAGCTACTAGGGGAAACGGACAATTATTGTCCCGCGGCAGTGGAGGAGGCTTGAGAAACTGTTGCCCTTGGAGATAACTAAGCTGACCTGGTGTAACAGTTTCCTAGGTCTCCTCCACTACCTTGGAACAATATTTGGACTGTTCCCTAAATAACAATGGTATAACTATGTTGAAATACATTTAAGCATTGAAAATTATGAACAGACCAAGGTTTTAGCCACTATTGCACTGTGACCTTGACCTTCAAAATATGACCTTGGTTCATAACAAAGGTTTTTTATTTAACAGCTTTAACAATTATGACAAAGACAAAGTTTTACCTATCATTTGACCTTGACCTTGCAGGTATGACATGATTTCAAGGTCAAGAAAAAACTTGGGTTCATGGCAATAATTCTGAGGCATCTTGCTAAAATCAATGCAGAAACTGAAAAGTTATGGCTCAGATAAGATTTAACAATCCCTTTGCACTGTGACCTTGAAGGTATGACCTGAACACTATGGCCTAGAAGCTATGGTCTTAGCTCAAGATCATGACACATCTTTGGATACTAAGATTAAGATATGTGAAGTTTATTTATATCCATGAAGGCAGCTATTAAAAAAATGGCTTGAACATTAGTCTACGAATAACCTTGAACACTAAGACGTTTCAAATATGACCTTGAGTATGTCTTCACTTGACATATCCATACATCAAACTGAATCCCTTTTGGTATAGAAAAGTTATGGCCAGCTGGAGATAAAAGGGTTTTGATGTCGTATTAGGTGTTCCTTGTCCCTTTTGAGTGTCTTGTTGTGTATGTCCTCTCTGTGTTTTCATTTGGGGCGTTACAAAATGGTGTTTTGCTGTGGTTGCTGCGATCGAGTCTCATTGGAGATCCCTTCCTTTCACTCCTCTGTCAACGTTATATGTGCAGATAATAAATTGACGACTAAATGCGAACGCAAAGATTATTCAAATCAGATTTCTTCTCTCAGTGCAAGCGCGGATCTGGAGGGAGGACGGGCGAAGGTCGTGACACCCCGGGAGGGGGGGGGGTATTATTTGTGGGAAGGTGCCTGTGCCTGTCCAATTTGGGAAAATTTTGCGTCATTTTGCTGAAATTGGGAAAATTTTATACAAATTCTCACTACAGTATAACCCTTAAGTATAATTTTTTTTAACACTGCTAATGAACTGAACAGCAAAGGATGAATAAAAAACTTAATTTAAGAAAGATGCACTTAGAAATAGTATATTTCGCTCAATCTGATTAAAACCAGATCTTCTTCTCTCTTGGAGAAGAAGATTTGATTTTAATTAGATTGCTTTGTGCTGATTTCCAGGTTTTGAGTCTTATTTTCTCAGGTGATTTTTTCATAATTCCTCTTTGGGAATTTAAGAATGATTTTTGGGGAAAAATAGAGGAAATTAGGTTTTTGGAAGGGCCGGAATTCGACCCCAAAACAAGGGGGAAAAACCTGCACCCTCACCTTGAATTTGCAAAAAATAAAAATGCTGATTTCCCCCGTTTTCACGTTTTTAAAATTATTACATGTATAATTATTATCAGAGCCATGAGCTGTACCCCCTGACGGCTTGGAGCACCCTATCCCTCCTAGAAAAAAATCTAGATCTACTCATGAGTCACCAATTATATGTATACAATGATTGTCATGAAATTCCGAACTGGGAAATTATGACATACACATTAGAGAAAAGTTATCATTAGAGTTTGAAATAATTCGATCGTATTGAAAAAATTAAGAAAGATGAGATCAATGTGCAGGGTTTTATTTGTTCATTTTAAGGTCTAAATTCGGCCAAATACCCTGGAATGCATGGCAATTGAATTTTTTTCTAATTTCCGGCTATTCCTAATCATAACTGATCTTCAACTTGTTGAAGTTTACATCACTTTTTGGGTTGCGCATGCTGGATTAAAATATTTCAAACTTAGATTAAATTAAAAGATTAAAACTATTTACAATGGATGGGATGAGTTAATGATAGGTTGATGATGAGACAGCTGCCTTAAACGACTCGACTGAGTCGCTCATGACAGTGTCCAGGGGTAGCTGATCTTCTTTCAGCGCAAGCGCGGATCTCTCCGGGCCCCTTGAATTTGCCCAAATCCCCTAGTGCTCAGTAAAACTGGATAAATCCGTGTGATTAGACATGGCCCCATTAACCCCCTCCCCTTTTTGGGGGTCTATAACTATTTTTGGCCGGATTGTGAAGTGGTGGCCAAGTCCGTCTACAGGTCCGTCAGTGCATCGACATTTTGGTAAGTCAGTTCAGAGAAAACTGCTTGGAGCTACAGCTTGAAACTTGACATGGTGATATAGACCGTGATGAGACGAATCAAACTCAGCAACAAATTTTGACCTTGTGACCTTGACCTTGGTGTTTGACCTACTTTGAAAAACTTTAACCTTGGCCATAACTTTATTCATGGTTAAGGGCTTTCATCGATATTTCACATGTGTATTCCTTGTGACAATACTTTTCCATGGATACCATTTTTTTTTATCTTGTGACCTTGACCTTGGAGTTTGACCTATTAAAAAAAGAAACCTTGGCTATATATCTCATGAAGTACTAGAGGATATGGCTTTGATATTTCACATACTGTATTTTATATGAATATTTAAGAAATGACTGTCTTACTTTTGGTGTTCATGGGTGTATAATTCTGGTTGGTCACGTGCAAATTCCGTGAATCGCGAAGAGATTCTCGGAAGATTTGCACGTGTCCAACCAGAATTATACACCCATGAACACCAAAAGTAAGACAGTCATTACTTATATTTACATTTATTCTAAATATCGGTCATTTTTATTTGCATGCACTTCGCATATTTTGCCTGTTTTAGCGTCAAATGTATTTGAATGTTGGTAAATTCTCCTTACATCCAAACTTGAACGTGAGCAAGTTATTGGAATATAATTCTAGATGCCTAATGGGCGTTTAACATGGGGAATCTACTAGTAATGTAAATATTGTAATTTGTTTTTATTTTCGTACATGAACATCGACGGCGGGTTCGGCTAGCCAACAGGGGATGCTTACTCCTCCCGGGCACCTGATCCCACCTCTGGCTTGCTAGAGGTCCGTCGATGCTCTTGAAATATTTGGTGTTCTAACTTGTGAGTGCTGTTTCAAGGGTAATTATCGTTTCAAGAGCCTCTTAACTCAGTGGCGGATCCAGCGCCCCCTTTGCCGGGGGGTCAAGGGGCGAATTTTGCCGATTTTTACTGAAAATGGGCAAAAATATACCTGTTTTTGGAAAATTTGGGGTCAGTGCCGGGGGGGCGGGCGCCCCCTCCGCACCCCCCTGAATCCGCCACTGTAACTCATACAGATTCCTCATGACCATCGGAAATCCATGGCCTATTTAATGCCCTACGACATTACCAGACAAACCTGATAATTTAAAATTTGCTTCGTTGTGGTAATATATTTCAACTTAAATTTTTATTAATTTCTACAAAAGTTCAATTTTAATGTCTGGTAAGTTCAAAGTTGTACTGTACAGTAAAAACTTGAAATCGCGATGTCTGTATAACGAACAAGATGCCGTGTGTTTCAATTCTATTTTAAATCGCTCATCAAATGTCAACATCTAATAATGTAAATATGGCACATTTCGTGTGTACGAGCACTTGTTACTTCACTTTTGCGCGAAATTCGATTTTTTGATAATTGCCCAATCCAATTGATTTGTTTTGTCACGTGATACTAAGGTATTCCAATATGGAGGTCAAGAAATTGTGTTGGAAGTAGAACCGCTGTATCTTCTCTCTCTGAACAAAGCCAGTGGATAAAGTGGATGATTTAATAGATTGGTAAGGATTTTATATCAAAATCAACGTCCACTGTACCATAAATACATCTGTAGAAGCTGGTAAAAGGTGATTCCTGCAAAGAAATAAACTTCAGTTCGAAAAAATCGTGAACGAATCGCTTCGCGATTGCAAAAAACACGACAATAGCAAAGGAATGTGAGTGCGTCCTCTTTTAAAGTGATGATACATGTAATTGCATAGGTATTCCATCTTGCTTTTCACAATTCAAAATGTTTTATATATCGAATTACCTTAAATTTTGTATTGACACACCAAAACACAAAAGTTCGAAAAAAAGGGGGGGGGGGGGTTCTCCACTGTTTTCATTCTGCTATTTTCTCCCAACTTCTCGAGACAAGTCTACGTAATATACCTTATTCCTCCGTGTCGGATGTCATTACACAAAACTGCATCTCCTGTGAGTGTCGTAGCGGAGACTTATCAGGCAATAAATTCATATAAATTACTAGCAATTCAAGTGCTTGTTTATGTGTTTGAATGATTTTATGCCCAAAATTGCTTGTATATGAAAGTATAATATGATATGGACTCTTGTTGTATATACTCACAGCTACTACACTCGCCAAAGAAGCAGTTTTGTGTATGTCATCTGACAAGGGGGAGTAAGGTATTACATGTACAATATACTACTGTCCTGTTCACTAATTCAAGAGCACCTTGTTTTCCCGGTTTTCTCTAAAATATGATAATGTCATCTTCCAAAAAGATATCAGTTTTATAGTTCTCCTTTAGTCGTAACAGAAAATACCATTCTTTTGGCTATGCGTCAGCTAAGTTAGAAATAGGACGGAAAATAAAAAGTCTACGGGGATTTTCTATAATAAAATCGCTGAAAATATGTGACGTCGGAGGCTTTGACGTCACTGTTTACTTTTGTTGACACGGAGAACAATATGGCGGCGGCTTGAAATTAACATGGGAATTTCCCGTAGACATTTTATTTTTTCATATTGCGGTTTGAAGGCAGCTGATAGGGTAAGTTGAAGTTAATTTCCAGTTACGACTAAAGGAGGTCAATTCTTGGAAACAATAATTAATAGCACGACAGAATAAATCACCAAAACAGGGTGCTCCGGATTAAGTGAACAGGACAGTAGTCCGACAAGTCTGATAAGGGGCAAATTGTTCCTATTTGGTTAATGATAATACTAATAGGAACAATTTGCCCCACATCAATAAACAACCAAATAGGAACAATTTGCCCCACATCAGACTTGTCGGACTATACATGTACTTGTCTGGAGAAAATGATTTTCTCCATGCCTTCAGTTAATCCCTTTAATGATGAATGCAATAGGCCCTTTTATTATGCTCCCATTAAAGGTAATCAGTTAACGCCAGCATAATAGAATGGCCTGTGCCGAATCGCAAAAGGTATTAGACAAATGCATGTACACATGTACTTCTACGCATAAATTTTGGTATACATGTATGTTATAGGATAGTCGGTGCACGCAATATCGACAAAACAAGTTTTAGAAATTAGATGGGCTATTTCCCATGCTAATTTTGTTCTGTGAAGCTCTCCATAGGTTTAATATTAAAATCTGCGATGTCATGCTGAAATGTAACATTGAAAACACCCCAATTTATTTTGCCTGTATAATATGTTTGCATAAAGTCTCGTTCTCGACCATGTAACATATACTAATATTTACGACTAATTGAGATCAATTCAATGATATAGATTTTATTTAAATTTTTGTATATGAATGATCAAGTTATCAAAGTTGGGTTTATCCAGTTTCCGCAGTGAGCCATGTGGACAGTTATAAGTCCGATGATTCTGGTATGGACTATGGGGCAAGTTGTTCCTACATGTACCATGCTTATTTAGCTATTTGTTTGTTGCCCATTTTCAGACAACCAAATAAAGTCATTCATCCCATCCCAAAATGATCTCAGTGCAAAAAGTCTTCGATATAATTCTACACGAAACTATACATACTCGCAATGGGGGAGTTAACGGTCGAGGAGGAGCATATCTGGGGCGTACTAGGTCCGCTGTGTGGGATCGTTTTGGCTTCAGAAAGTACCCTCCTTCTAAAGCAAGCCTGGAGATTTTGTTATTAAGGACAAGGGATGTTCAACATTAAATTTGTTTCCATGATTTCAGATAAAAATCAGATTCTTAAATCACAAGCACTGAGTATTCTCTTTCAGAAAAGATTCGAAACATACAACAATTTAAACAAGAAAAAAGTCTGATTATTCTGATAGTGCTATCGATTGTACTCCTCCGATAGTTTCTAATAATTGATAGTGAAAATTTTCTGATTTTACAACACTGTCTCCTAGGATACCCTTCCTCCACACACGTACCACACATTTTTTTATCAGAAATGTCTGATGTCGGCAAACCTCTAGACTATGATATGGGTAAAACCTTGTCCTTCCCCTCCACTGCTGTCAGAACAGTTTCCGGACAGGCGTCCTTTTCAAGTACTTTGAAGGAATTTATTTGCAAAATTTTGTGAAACGTTTTGTTATTTAAATGAAAAATTTAAATATTGAATCATCATAACAAAATTTTGAATCTAAATCACTTTTCATACCACATTTTCACTCTTTTCAGCCCCATTTAATATCATGCATAGAGGAAAGTCGCTGTGAGCCATACATAATTACATTACATGATTTGAGAAGTTTGGGCACTATTTCCAATTTTATTTTACTTCATTTGCAGAAAAATTTTGAAGAAAACATCCAAAAATCATCCAGTCAAGCCTGAAATTATTCTGGATTGACAGCTTTGAAATAGGATGTCCAAAAACTTGTCCAGCTAATTGCAGACAACAGCCGAAATGTAGGGGTCATAAATTGACTAAAAAGCATATTTCTTGATAGATTTATCATTTGCTTTCAATATGTGTATCTGTTGGAAGAGCAAAGCATTATTTGTGAGAAATTTAAATCTTTTCCATCAAAGGACAGAGGAATTACATGTATCACCAAAAAACCCTTTAAATTGTCTGGAAGCTCTTCAGACACCAGTGTAGACAATTTTGGGAAAACCTATACAGGGGACTAAAGACAAAACATGTAGACTAATAGGGGAAAACCTTGTTTGGGTCACATCTCCTTCCCTTCTGTATTGATTTCAATATTTGACAGAATTGTTAGTTGGGATGCAAGATGGTGTCATGACCTTGACCAAGGCCATAGGTCAAAGTACAAGGTCTTAACGGACTAATATTGTCAGGGCTCAATCCGGGTTGGAAAAAAATTGTAGCAACTTATACTAATTTATTTTACAGTTTTCAGTTAATGCATTTGCATATGAATGAAGACATGT
This sequence comes from Pinctada fucata, assembly GCA_028142955.1. NCBI lineage: Eukaryota > Metazoa > Mollusca > Bivalvia > Pterioida > Pteriidae > Pinctada > Pinctada fucata. Next base: position 44,268,936 of record AP027102.1, on the reverse strand, counting down.
ACACTCTTTTAACACACACCCCCCCCCCCCTGTTTTTGCTACCGGTACCAGTATCTGACAGAGATAATTCTGGCTGTTCCTTTGATGAGCCATTTTTAGCCATTTTCTATAAGGGATTGGGAATATGTCAAAATCAAGAATTTCTATGAGAATTATTAAAATTATGAAAGAATCTCTCAATTTTGCAGCCCAAATTGATCCCTGCCCTGGTGTCATCACTTTTGACCTTGTGACCTTGAACTTTCAGCATTTTCTGTGTGTTACTACTCACTAGCAAACAACTTTTGTCGAACTATGTTGTCTTTCTTACAAGTATTGTATCAATTGTATTCTAAATTGATACCTAAAAATTTGAGGCTGAAGATCATTATTTTTGTATTGTCGGTAGGCCAAAGGTCAAGGTTTGATCTTTAAATTTCTTCACATATAGCAAATGTCAAACATTTCCATGTCAATGATTACTATTAAATACATGTCATTGATATATATACATGTATGTATGCCTAATATGGCTTTCATATTTTAGTTATTATTTCAGAGTAATTTAGAACATGTAATGAGGTCAAAATGTCAAAGGTCAATGTAGCTCCTTTGAAGTGAAGTTGTGAACAGCTTACTGTTTACATTGTACTTTTAATCGTACATTAATCATTCCAAAAGCTATCAAAAATATGAACCTACAGATGTAATGTCTCAAAAACAGATGCAGTTTCATGACATGAAAAATAATTCCTCTAAATATTTTCACTGACAAGGATTAAGATCAAGGTTAAACCTGTGATGAATAATACTAATTCATCATGTTCATAAGTTTTCTACCTGTGTGTATATACTCAGGCAACTTTTAAGGCCCTTATTGAGGCCAATTATGGATTATGAGATTAATTCTGTACTCAAATGTGGCCAATATTTTTTTCCAAAAAATTTGGAGAAAATTTCGAAGTGCAAAAAATTAATTACTATATGCCTATTATTGAAGTACACTGCTCAGACCCTACATGTAGAATATATCGATTTTAAATATTAGAGTATTTTTTGCTTTGTGCATTGTAGGTACTTTTCATAAGATTTAACAGAATTTTACTGACTAAATTGAGATCCCTTAACCTAGCATGTAACCTCACTCCAATTAAATAATACAAAAAAAAGCCATACCAAATATGTGTATGTATCAAGAAAGTCACCATCATGACAAAGAGTGGGAGTCTGTTTGTCCTTTGAAAGTTTCTTCTTTGTATATCCATATGTCATGTCAAGGTATGTTTTAGTTACATGTATCTCCCCAGAACAAGATTTCACAGGGGACTTTGTGCGCTGGATCAAAGATAAACGGTGTATAATCACCAAAAAACCCTTCAAATTAATCAAGAGAGAGAACAAACTCCTTTCAATGTTTCATTTTCTAGCTAACAGGCCAAAGGTCAAGGTCACAGAGACAAAATGCGAATAATTTAGGAATAATCTTTGTTAAAACAATAGAGGCAAACTAAGTAGTCTAGAATCAGCAAGTTTGCCATAGGGAGAGGATGGACCCTATTGATTTTCAAGGTCAGAGTTGGAGGTCAAGGTCATATTTCTATATACCTGTGCATGCACAGTGAAATAAAATGTAATAATTATGTATGAGACTCTAGGGGGTGCAGCACTTTGCATTCATCTTGTCATCTTATGATTTATCGTTATGAAGGAATATATTATAGACATCAATCACTCAATGAAACCAAGGAATTCAGATTTTGAATACATAAAGATCAAAGTTCAAGGTTATTGAATAAATAAAGATCAAAGGTCAAGGTAATGGGTCAGTGTGATGATACAGGGACACCTCGTCATACTTCTTCTGTGATGCACATTTCTTGATTTTACATCATTCTCCGATCAGCAACAATTTATTATCCCCCCCCCCCCCCCCCCCCTGCCAAAATGTGGCAGGGGTATATAGTGATGCAGATGCACGTGTCCATCTATCGGTTTTGTAAGGGAAATTTGCTTGCAATATTTTCGAATGTAAACGTACATTTAGAGTATTGAAAGGGTTCATTTTCAATGAATATAGAAATTGGTTTGTAAAGGATTGGATGGTGTGATCCAAGTTGACAGCTATTATTTATGTGATTCTTCAGAAAATCGATTTAACCATTCTGAAAAAAAATCTTCAAAAGAATTTCAAGGAAAAAAATTAAAAAGTGAAAACGGTTGTCCTAAAGGGAGGGACGAAAGATGAAAGGCGGATGGATTTAGGAAAGGGTTGCAGGAAAACATGTTTGCTGGTTCATACGGATGTACTACTAACTGTAGAAGGGAGGAAGGGAGGGATTGGATTCCAAATTCCCTACTTAGATATCCTCCCCCAAGTCCAATCCGTCTCTACCGTACCTCTGCCTCTGCAAGCTCTTTGCATCTAGGGATGTAATTAATCAGCTCTTGGTCAGATCCATAACTTACATACAAAAGTATGCCACTAAAAGTGAACTATATAAGGGATTAAGTGATCATAGTCATAAGTCAATACTTGGCAATATTTCCTTGTGCTACATTGTAGCGGGTTTCCCTCGATTACACGGTAAACAACGGTAAACACATTGTTGTTGAAAGTCATATGTTGAAATCTCTCTATCTGTGTAGCCTATATCTAGAAAAAGTAAACATTATTTTATCAATAAGGAGTCCCTCTCACAATAGATCTTTAGAAATTCTCCTTTATTGAAGATGTAGGCCAGATAAAATGTTTGTCTGTTACCGGTCAATTAAAGATAAATGATATTACAACCGGAGTGGAAACGATTTTGAATATATAGAAGAAATTTTGGTCTAATGGTAGGGTACGGATGAAATGTTTCAAGGGTGGATCTAGAGGGGGAGGGGATTGGGGAACAGGAACGACCCCCTCCCCCCCCCCCTTTGGGAATTTGCACTAAAAACTAATTTTCGCGGGTTTTTTTTCATATATGTATTTTTTCAGAATCGTAGACTGGAGCGTCCTCTTGGAAAAATTTCAACATTCGCCCATGTTTTTGATGTGAAATTGTTTTTCCCGATGTATTTGCGTACAAACAACAAAATTGAATTAAGAATAGTATCCGAGATGTTTGATCGTCTGATTGATGTTTCTGAATTTTTTGTATTTTAGGATTTTATATTAGAAAGGCCCTTCATATCATTGATCAAGGACATCCGGATTTGCAGATACAGGTTCCCCTATTTGGGTAAACAAATATTATTTTATTTGACATGAAGTTACAGAAAACCATGACTTTGAACACTCGAATAAGAATCGCCTTAATTTTAACAAGATGTCAGGTGAATATGCAATGATACAAATTGTGAATGAAAGAGAGATTTGACTAAAAGACCTGCTTTTCACCATGTATGTATGCTTAACTTTACGTCGTTTCGTTAACCTTTCAAAGGATCTTAAAGGGGAAGAATGCCATTTGTAAGTTTTCATAGAAAGGGAAAGGGACATAACTTATCAAAGATTCCGAATTTTATAGAAAGGAAAAAGGACACAACATAAAAACACATAATTATGAATATAAGTTGCTCTTACAAGGAATTTGACAATAGTAACGTCTTTTTGCCGACGAAGATAGGAGAAGATGTTGAACCATTCTGAAAGTGTTTCTTTCTTCTAACAGATACCGGCTTGATACATAAGAAGTTAACCACTCTATCAAAACTTAAGAAGGAGGTAGCTCTCTAAACTGAAAGTTCCATCTTACAACATGGAAGTTCGAACGTATAACCACCTTAAGTTAGTCTTTGGTCTTTTGGACCTTGCTTGTTTCTGTAACAAATATTGGTCCGAGACTTATTAAATATCTCTCTCAGGTGAATGATGACATCTCATGTTGCAATCTCTCTGAGATATATGATCTTGTATGTTGCATCTGTTGTTAATTTTCGAGGTAAGGTTCTGGTTAATTTCTTTGTCATGGTGGTAACTTAAGGTATCTCATACTTTGTGTATGCTATTTTACGAATACAGATCTCGTATCTCGTGAATTTCAATCTGATCTCATGTCTCATGAATATGATCGTATCTCATGCATCCATTTCAATAATATCTCTCTTCTTTCTACAAGTCAAATTTCACGTTTATGGATCTCACGGCTTTTTGGTCATATCTCGTGTCTTACAATCAGATCTCAAGTTTTGGTCAAATTTCACGTATTTAGATCTCACGACTATTGATTATATCTCGTGAAATTCTATCAGATCTAATCTCACGTCCTCAGATCTCACGACGCGTGGTTAGAGCTCACGGTCCATTCGATAAGGTCTCACGATTACCTAGAATCTCACGTCACGGTTTAATAATATGAAACGAATCTCACGTTTTTCGGTCAAATCTCACAGGTTTCTCCGCAAAAGTTTTCCGTCATCGATCTGGCGTTCCCAGTGGATCCAATGTTACAATGGATTACACGTTCACTGATGGTATATAGATCTAGTCTATTTATACATGTATATGTAAAATCTACTCAGAAAAACTCGATCTTATGTACATGTACATGTGGTTTCCCCAAAGTGCTTGTAGTTAGCGTCTGGATGGTGATTCAGAGAAGGTTAGATAGCTGCTCATTAAGTTGCTTGTGTGCAAGTCTACATTTAGTAAATAGGAAGTCAACACGTTTTTTAAGAACAATCAATTTTGTTGCCCTTGATATCTTTAACTATGTCAATAAAAGCGATAAAATCTCGCCCCGTTGAACATCGAATCAAGCGCAAATATTATGTTGTACACGTACTTATATGTATGATCTGTGGTATCAATACTGAGTAGGAAGTATGATACCTTAAACTTGGTTAAAGGAATAAAAGGGGAAAGAATATAAGTGGAGAGACAACAGCTACTTAACAAAATGTTTCCACAAGCCGCAGAATATTGAATCGTTGATATCGATTGGGGGATAATTTTTGAAAGAAATGATTCGATTCGCCACGTTTCATGCGTCCGTCTCTCGCTATATCCTATAAATTGATATATACATGTAGTATACTAAGTATATAAAATTGTATATTAAAACGCTGTTATCAATATTAAGATGAATTTGTTTGTGACAAATGATTTTGGTTTTACTGCTCTAGAATATGTAAGTATACTACTGTTCTTTTTGGACAATGGATGGTACCTTTGATTTCAGGAAAATTGCACTTTGCTTTTGCAGATTCGAGGCGATTGATAGCTTGAGTCGTAAGTAAGAAGAGGTCGTAGCCTCGTAGATGAATTTCCCGATTCCCGGAAACTAGGGAAGGGGGGGTGGGGGGTTGGGGGGTTAGAATTTTGTTTGTGATGAATCCGCCCTGCATTAAATCATGTTGATTGAATCTTGGCAGTAGTTAGTTGAATTGTTTTTGAAAAGTGATTAGAAAGCTTACTTCCCCCGCCCGATCACCCCCTTTTTCTTGCAAATCAGAAAATATTGAAGTCTCCATACTTTTGAGTGAATATTTCGTTTGTCTGGCCTTAGCGTGCGGTCTGTACGAGTATTTAATCTTCACAATAACTTGGGAGAGAGAGGACTGGGTGAATAAGTGAAAGAATGGAGTCAACCACCGCAGTATTTTAAATCGTGTGAGATAATCAGCGCGCTTTTGTCCCGTGTTAGTGGGAAGTTTGTATTGATATGGTAGATCGACAATCAAATGGTAGCGCTCGGCAATAAGCGCAGGTTGGATTGTCTGTCACTGGGTGCAACATTATGAGCATTGTGTAGGGTATTTAACATGTTTAACATGGGTAAATAATCTGTAGATCTTACACAAAGAATGGCTAATATCCACTCTGTGTGCATGTGTGTTGATGGTTCTTAACGTTAGAGAAAAGAAAAAAAAAAAGGGGGGGGGGGGTGCCGATATGATTTGGAAAGGGGAAAGGGGTGGGAATTAATGTCAAAATGGTACATGTAAATGGTATCTAGATTCGATTTCATATTTCTTTCATTCCAATCAAAGGAATCATAAAAAAATAAAAGAGAGGTTTGGACTTCAGCCTGTACTTTGTATCACATTTGGTTGACTTATGATTCGATGAAAAAATTCGTTCGCGAGAAGCTTAAGTTTCCATGGATACGTACTTTAAGAATCGTCACTAGTAGGTAAAAGGTGAGATGTTGAGAATTTATGACATAAGTCATAAGTACTTTTGATTTATCATCAGTTATTTTGTGCGATGTCCGTTTATAGATTCATCCCCACGAAGATTTAGAGATCTTGTGACATTTGCTTCAAATGGAAAGTTCATGTAGTCGCAATAGACTTGGAAGCTAGCATTGGAAGTACAAAAGGGGGGGGGGGGTTCCTAGTCTGGTTTGAATTTTAGACTAAAGATGTTCTAGAAATATAATGTGGCATGTTAACAGATATTAATTCTGACTGCAATTTCGTCTTGATTCAGGATATTCATAAACCGTACATAACGTCACCTGCTTGTACACAATCGCAATTGAAATTTGGTATAAAACCAATTTTCAAAATCTACAATAACTATGGTTAAAATATTATCAGTTAATTAAATATGCAAAACACGAGAAAGTAAATGGAGAGGGGTAGGGGGTGTTTTGCTTAACGTCCACTTTGACCTCTTGGTCTTTCAATATACGAAAATCAAGAAAGCATGCATAATTCCTGACATACAAGTTTGTCGAGTTGTCTTTTCCAAACATGCAACGTCTTCTCCCCCCTCCCTACTCCTCAATTTTTGCATTCATTTGAAAAAAAAAACTTTGATGTTTTGTTCGTTTGCCGTTGGAGACCACTTTCTAAAGGTTGTGCAAAATTTGTACCATTTGATCGTGTTATCTTACAAAGATCACAGCATTTAGTGAATAAAACGAGCAGTTTCACCTGTGTTTAGCGAAGTGAAGGATTTCCACCAACTTCTTGGCCGACCAGGTGTCGAAGAAAGCTTTGTGAGACGACGCGACGTGCCCCTGATCCACACCAGAATTTTAATTCATAATTCATATACACTGTGAATCAATTACAAAACTCTTATTCATTAGCATTTTGAGGAAAGAAAATAAAAACCGCTCAAGTTGTCGTACGTTTGTCAGATATATAGATTTGTATACAAACTGTTTTACATACAATCTCAAAACTTCGCGATTTATGCCATATGAAAAATTCACATATTTAGTCAACATAAGCAATAAGGAATGGATTCCCCAGCAATGCACTACTTATTGTAAGCCTATATTGGGATAATGCTCGGCTTTATCCAGAATATTTCAAGCCGAAGGTAATCCAAAATATTGATATCTTTTTAACTCCGTCAAGTATTTTAAGCTTCGAAACAAACATGCGATATCCCCAGTTTCTGTACATCCTGAAAATTTTACTTTTCTTTATTTCAAATTTCATCCCAAATGTCTGAGGCGGATCCAGGACACATCTGTCGTGATTACATTGTTTACGGAGGAATTCACTTCTTCCTATAGTTTAACATGATTTTATAGAGATTGTCGTGTGCACCGATTTATTTTCGCCAAAATGCAAAGTTTGCAGTGACACATTCACTAAGAATTTGCGGGAGGATTTATAAATCGACTGCACTATGCAAACTTATACATCCAAAATACAGCGTCATCATTTGCATTTGACGAGAAAAAAGGGAGGAGGATAGAGTGAGTTAGAAGATTTTTTTTATCTGGAACGCGCCCCCTCCCCAACTTTCCCAATTTAGTCGCGCTTCTCTCGTTGTAAGGCTGAACTCATTGCAAAGCAAAAGCGATATTTTCCGGCATCTATCCATCCGTCTGTCTGTCTGGCGGTCATACTTTTCAATCAACCTGTAGAAACGGTCAGCAACACCAACGTAGGTCAAGGTCACATATAGGGTGATTACGTGCTCATGAAAGTTTTAAATGGAGGAATGCAGGATGCAATGCATATTTCGAATACCTCTAACATATTTGATAAAGACGGGACCTTCGAGGATTTTGTAAGATAAGTAAGATCATTTTAGCGAATGAAACCCGTATGGAGCCCCTCGTATGAACGTCGCCCTCTTGACCTCTACCGTTCTCTATGTTGTTTTCTGTAGCCACCCTTCCACCTTTTCCTCTCCCAATATCGAATTCATCTTGCTACTCCTTTTGAAATCACAAACGCACACATGCACGATTTACTGGGACACCATACACTGTTTGAACCCGCAGCTTTTATCTATACACCTTACTTGATGTTTACACTGAAAACCGTATGGTTATTAGGTCACAGCGCGCAAAACGCAGGGAAAATAATGTTTACTATTAGAAAAAAAAGTTGGTTCAGGTATGGATCCCATCACAATGAAGTGTCAGGGGCACTAACTCCAGGTAAGAGTTGTACTTGTATCGGACCCCCTAGGGTAACGATTATATACATTTTGTAAATGTGTCGGTACTTGGGGATTCTTCGCTGATGTTTGGTTATTGGTGAGGGAAGTATGTATGTCAATACTGAAACAAGTGGGCATTCCGGAAAGCTCGATCTGTTTCTACTAGAATTACGTGATTTTGTCTCCGGGATCGTCAGTGCCGCTGCATCCTACTCAAAGTTTTGCAGAAAAAGTGAGGGAGGGGTGTGGATAAGAAAAATAGAGGAAAAGGAAGGGGGTGATGAATATTGACAATTGTATATTTGTTTACCCAGCAATCCAATAATTGTGAGACTACTTTAATTAACATATTATAAAAGCGAAATTCATTATTTATTGTCACTTTACCTTTATCCAAAGTTCAAAATCTGACAGGAAGGGGGGGGGGGGGGTATAGGTGGGTAAGAATGAATGGAAGGAGGTATACGAGTAATGACTTCGTGTGTTTGTCAACTGTACCGTACAACTGCTGTACTCTCTCTCTCTCTCTCTCAAATCTGAATTTGATTTCTTTCTTTCCCATCTTTATATACAGTTGATCTAAACAGATAAATTTTACCTTTTGATACTGTCACAGACATTTAACTGGTTAAAGATAATACAGAACTGTTATTTCATATTCAAAGTTTTTAAAATTTCAATCGATCAATAAGCCTATGCCGAATTATCTAGGTCTTACTTCAATACGGAATTCAGTGAAACTATATTAAAATTTAAATGTTTATCGATAACGTGCCTGCTGAATCGCCATATACACAAGTGTTTATTTTATATTTTCAGAGATGAAGTAACCGAAAAACATGTCTCCAGAGAAAGATTAACACCTTCAAGATGAATTTGTAAGTTAATGTTTTTACATATTACGGGATTTAATCCGAAAAAGTGGGAGGATGGGGTCACTTTGTCTCTAATTCACTATTCTGTCTTTTCGTTGATGTATGCATGCTTGTGTTCGATTTGGGACGGTATCTGACGTAAAAGCATTATGACGTAATAACATCTGTATGGAAACATCGGGTTTTCTCTGAATTTAACGATGGGTTCCATAGAATTTGATGACGCCACAATAGGTTTACGTCATACACTGACCCGAACGGGAAGTAACTCTTTAGAAAGAAAATCCTGAATAACAAAATTTCTGTATCATTGTAAAACATATAGCAGCACAGAAAGATTACCAAGCTTGTTGGCATTTGTTTGTCCTTGGACTTCCGTATCTTTTTTATGTCCGTCTGTCTGTCTTTGAGTTAAAAAAAGCTTATATCGTCTGTAATGCACTTCACTGTTAGAGATAGGACTCTCATGCCTTGCTTTCATCTACCTGTGCTACATATACACCATATTGAATTTCAATCATATGACCTTGACCTTTGATTGGCATTTGAAAAACATGGATCACAACATGTAAGCATACCATAGAAGGTAGGGCCTTTCTATTGGAATATTTTTTTTATCATATACCTGGACCTTTGATCTTCATTCGAAAAAAAATAATTATATTGACATAGTACATAACTACTTAACCCCAGAGTTTGAACTCTTCTATTTGAAAAACCATGAAAGGTAGGACTATCATATTTGGCACTAGTGTTCCCTTTTGAGTATTTGCAGAAAACAGAGTTATTTCCCATTTGTGACGGTATCTGACGTAAGACCATTATGACGTCATGATAATGGTATGGTAATGTTGATTTCATACCGTCATTTCCCAGAGTTTATGGAACGTTTCCATAGAATTTTATGAGGCCACAATTAGTCTACGTCAGATACTGACCCAAAGGGAAAGCAATTCTTATTTTCGAAAATACCGAATAAGAGAATTGTGTTCCTTGACCTTTGATCTATATCTGAAAGATATTGACATAGACCATAATCACTTTACTAGAAGAGTAAGGACTGTACTATTTACCAAAAAAAAAAACATATTTTGTAATAAGACATGTTCTCATCTTCTGACCTTGACCTATGACCTACATTTAACAAAATTTTTTAGCAGTGTTCATTAAAGTAGTCAATGTACTGTTAGCAGATGGTAAAATTTCATATGATTAACATACACTTACCTTGAATTTGTGACAGTACTCTCCATAACCTTGACACTGACCTTTGACATTTATTTGTGTCACCTGCGAAGCATAGCGACACTTAGGGATCACTTTGTCCGTCCGTCAGTCTGTCCGTCTGTCTGTCACACTTAGATGTCACACCCTATAAAAGTGATTCCTGAGTGTCGCTATGTTTTGCAGGCGACACATGCATTCCTTGGAATTATTTTTCGTAGAAGTTTTTAGCAGCACAAGGCATAAAAGCTTTCATCATGTTCATAGATTAACATCTTTTCTGTCATGAAATATTCTTTGTTACAAAATGTTTTGACCTTGACCAGCATTGAACAAAGCACATTCAATGTAATCGTATTGGCATAAAAGTGCTGTAGGTCAGTTTCGTACTCTCGGTGTATCATGTAACAATATATTTTACTTTGAACTCCTTTACAGATATCTTCTTCCAAGCTGAAACAGATTAAAAGTCCTCTTACATGGTAAATGTAAGTACACTGATCTTTTTTACTATTTTTCAAAGGTGCCCGTGCCTTTCAACTTAGGAAAAATTGACTACCTAATCAAGAAAATTGTGAATATATCTGTATGATTGCACCTTGTAAGGCCATATTTCTTGTTTTCTGGCCTTTGATCATGGTCGTTTCTAGAAGTGATGACAAATTGTTTAAAATTATTTCATGTTGAATAAAATTGTACTCTCAATTTTTGGGAATTTTAGGTAACTTTTTTGGGAAAAATAGTAGAAATTTGGCATTTGGAAAGGTCCGAAATTCGGCCCAAATTTGTTAGTAAAAAAATTGCTGAAGTATAACTTTGACATATCTTTGCCCTCTTCCTCCTCTTAACTTTCTATATTAATTCAGGCTTTGTAGTTGACAGTGCTAAAACGAATGGAATTTCTGCCTCTTTTAACAGTTCGTTGCTTTCATTACAAGGATATAATCTATGACACAAATTCTCCATAAATAATTGAGTGGTGATCGAACTAGCAAGTATCATTGTTTTATTAAAAGAGTCATTTGTCTTGGATGGTTATAGGCATACATACTGGTAGGGGATTTTGACTTCAGTAGCAAATTTTGACCTATGCTTTGTTCAAATTATAAAGGTTGACTTACCACATCAAAACTCAACCATTTACTAACTTACCACATCAAAACTCAACCATTTACTGTATGTGTACTTAATGTAAGGGCCTGGGGGGGGGGGGGGGGGGGGGTTCGTATTTCAGCAGAGTTAGCACTATTATTGCTGTGCTAATTTAAAACTAAGCTGAATCATGTAAGCCTTATAGATTATTAAGGAAAATAAGCAAAGTGCGCCAATTAATGATTATGCTTATACATGTATGTCAAATTGCCAATTTTTGTCATGTCTCCGCTTAAGTTTTTTTTTACACTAAAGTAAGTACACTTACAGTAGAATCCCCCAACTCCCCCTCTTCATCAAGGCTCAGAAAAGAAAAAAATCTCCCCCCTCCCCTCACTCACCACCTTCATCAAGGCTCAGAAAAGAAGAAAATTGGTTCATTGGTTTAAGATCTATGTAATGATGTGGTTTTCTGCAGATATTTGCAAGGTGAAAACAGAGAAAGAAGGAAAAATTATCATAACTTGATTTGCTTCCTTATTGAATGAACAGCTTTTTGAATTATCAAGTATCGTGATTAGTTCCATTTTTCAGTGCAATAGCAGGTCCAATGCATGGATCATATTCCATATATTGATGAATTTGATATAGATTCACCTATTTCATACAATGTCAAGAATCAATAATCTGATATGCTATTTTTTAAGCGGCCATGATTAAAGTCAGAGGTAAAAAAAAAAAATTGAATCCTTTGTCAAGTGGGCACTGGATACCTATATACATCCTCCCACCACTATATGTCAATCAACAGTATCACTGTCACTTATCGAGGTTCAGATTTCACATTTCTCTATCGTCATCAAATATTCAGCCATCCACTAGGCTAAAGCTAAGCATCATGCTGCAGAAAATGATAAAAAAAAAAAAAAATTGGCCTCACATTTCTCGACGATACCTGGCATTAGATGACTTTAATAAAACGCCTAGGTTTTCAATACCTACACTCAGATTGATTTTCCACAGATCTGTCACTCTATTTGTCTTTCTTCAGACAATTTACGAGTTGGTGAACATGTGGCATACAAGGATGAATTAGAGTCCACAGCTGGAGGAGGTGAGATGATTTTCCGTTACGGCCATTTGATAGCATATTAATACTAGCAAAAAGTTAAATTAGGGGAAAACTAATTAGTTTCAATTAATATCCTTACAACATTAGATCTGCAGAGAGTTTTGGGCTCTCTTTCAACAAAAACGTTCAAGCTTGGTTTACACCTTGATGTATTATGCATGTCAGGCAATTGGTAAAAATTTCATCCCTTTCTTGCTTTTTTTTTGTCATTGCATGATTTGTGACATAAATATTTTTTAGATTTTTCCCTTGATTTTTCATAGGTTTTCTTTTTGCAGTATATATATTGTTTTCTTATGTGCAATGATGCTACTTATAATGCTGAACATGCTGTATTTCACCTAGCCATCCGTTTTTTGGGGGGGGTTTTTTGCAATTAATTCCACATTTAGAGCATTTATCTCTGAAATTAGAAATGGCATCATTTGCATTTTCACCTAAATTGTAGCAAAAAAAAAAAAAAAAAAAAAAATTGGAATGAAGTATTTCAGAATTTTATGTAGAAGTCAAGACCGACAAGAATTTTTTATGTTGCATGGTTTAAAAGGTTTACTAACTTGTATTTTATAGACATATAATTGATACTTTTTGCCCAAAGCAAGTAACAAATTATTTATTAATGGAGAAGTAGGTTTTGTGTAAACACCCCCCCCCCCCCCCCCCCCTTTTCTCTCCGTAATCATAAATGTTTGTTATCCACTTTTTTTCTTGTCCCGAGAATAAATGTCTCATCATTGACATTATTTCAACAAAAATTAAGCTATGTTCCAGTTCACCAGTTCAAAACATTCATATATAATGATGTGAGTAATGTATTTATATATGGCCCTGGAATCAAAGATTCAGGGACAAATAATTTTTGTTTGTACCCCTATAAGTCTGTCTGTTCGTGCAAAAGCCTTAGCCTTGGGCATGGCTTTCAGTTGGTTTGTGATATAGCTTACATATTATACATGTGCATTCATTAATTAGATATTTGCATTGGTACCAAAATTTTGATCATGTAACCGGGTTATGACTTTTGATGAAGACCAACATTTCGCTGAATAGATTTTATGCCAACAAATCTGCCAACGGGGGCTTTCATGCTTTACAAACACATCTTTGTTTTGTTTTGTATTGGTTTGTTTTTGAGAGTAAAGAACCCAGGAATAATATTAGAAATGTATGACCCTTATATTCCAGAAAATTGTTACCATTATTGATTCTTACTTCAGTTTCTATTAATTCAGGAGAAAATTAAAAAAAAAAAAAAAAAGAACAATAACAGAATATTAGTAGTTGTAATTTAAAAAAATCTAGTACAGTTGGTATGATTCATGAAAGTTTAAGATCTAGGGTTATTTATAGGTTATTGACATTGTTTTACCTTTAGGTATTTGAAAAGGTAAACAAGAACTGTCAAATTCTGTCTATTAAAAGTATAATAATGAAATGATGAATATTAGTTATTTTCAAATCAACATGCAGGATTGATTGATTTGGTTAGCTTCAACTCAGGTGAATTCATTGAATGTTATTTTGTTTATCTAAGAAAAAAAAGGAGACAAATGAAATCGAACTCATTTCTAAGAAGTACACTAGACAAATTAAAGGGGGAAAAGTCTGATAAAATAAAAATCAAAATGTAAAAATCTAATCAAATATATTTTAGACAGGTTAGATATGAATTTGGTTTGACTTCTAGTATTAAAGTTAAAAAAAAATTACCCTTTGAGATCTTAGTCCTTTGACCTCTTGTAAAATATTATTTAACAAATTATTCATTTTTCAATTCTTAGCTATGTTCACCATGAATTCATTGTAGTCACTGTGTGTTTCAAATTGAAGAAATTGTTTCATCCAGCCTCCCCCCCCCCCAAAAAAAAGATAAAAAAACCCATAGAAATCACAGTATTGTATTTGAATAGAAACTAAAATGCAATCACAAAAAAAGGTTATACATTAGTGAATATTAAGATGGCATCATATTCATGTATCACGAGAAACCCATTTACTTTCAGACACCCAACAGAAAAGACCCATCGCTGTATTGCCCATAAAAGCAGCATAATTTATTACTATGCTGCCAGAGCCAGACAAGATGAAATCAACGACTACTGATCCCGGTGCCACGGCAACCGTTAAACAGGAACCAGCCGAAGTTAAAGAAGAGGTGAAGGAAGAGCCCCCTACACAGAGTAATGGTACTGCTTCCGTTGCCAATGTAAACGGATCACCTAGCAACAATCTGACCAATGGTGACAATGGTGAGATACATGCTAATGCACTACCATTTACTACATACATGAGCTTTGGTTTCCTTGTAGCTTTTAAAGATTTGGTTTACTTATAGCTTTTTTTAAGGATTAAGTTTTGAATGTTAGTATTGTTTAGGTAGAGCGAACCTGCAAAATTTCATTTGAAGCTTCGAAATTTCTTTGTAATAGTCTTAAATGATTATAAGTCTTGAATGATAACTGTAGACGGGGTTATTTTTGCTTGGGGAAATTTTCATGAAATGACCATTGTAACATTCCACAAGGGGTTTAATTCTGGGGATATTAGGAGTATCCCCTTAATTTATATACTATTTATATATTTCACAGGGGGGTTAATTTCTTGATTATCGTACAAACAAGAAAAATGCAAAAATAACCCCACACAAAATTTCCAGGTCTTGATCTTGGATTCTCTCACTTTGAAAAATTCTCCCCCACATTGTATATAAGCATCTTCGGAAACCCATGCTCACCTCCTGTCGGTCATAATGGCAGAATTTTCGCTGGTCAGCATTACAAAAATCTAATGTGAGTATTTGTCAGTGAATATGTTATCGATAGCAAAAGCATGATCTATTTCATATTTTTTATCAACAAAAGATGTTCTAATTGATATTTACAGTTGTTCATATTTATTAATTTTCAGAGTTACAAAACAATATTACTTATATTGGCTTTAAATAGTTCATTAACTGACATGTATTCGCATTCGATTTTTTTAATGCGATCCAGCAAAAATTCTGCCGTTATGACCCACGGGAGGTGAGCTTGCGTGACCGAGCATGGGTTTCCGACAATGGTATATAAGGTGTTATTCATTTTATATGGAACACGATAAATTTTGCTGAAGAGATGTATGTCTTATAGAATATTTGATAAAAATGATAATACATTCCATTTTATCAAGGGAAGGGGGGGAGGGGGGTTCATGCATTTATTTATTGAATTACAAAACTCACCTCTTGATTTGATAAAGGAAAGGTAGGTAATTTGCTTTCTTTGCTCTGCAATCTTTGTCTTCAAGCATCAATGAAACTTCATATACTGAGGCCTGAATGTCATTGATTTCAGGTCAGAAGTCAAGGTCAGGGGTTAACTGGATAGTTCAGTTGGACTTATTATATGCATTGCATATTTCTTATTCTTCTCTGTATTGAAAGTGCATTCATAAGTCACAATTTACTGAATACTTTTTAGTTCACTCAGTTTCATCAGAATCTTTCAAACTTAGCTTAAGTGAATGTACCAACTGACCCTATTTCTTTATAGGTCATAGGTTAAAGGTAAAGGTTACCGGTGGTAGATGTATAGATAGCAATGTTATGTAACAGCAGCATGTTTTTCATTTCCTCTTTATATCAACTTGAAATTTATATTGACCAACATAGTTATATATGATGTATTCTTAATTTTTCAGAAACAATGAGTCAAGCAAAGAGTACAGAGAATGTCCCTGTATCAGCCCCATCACAACCTGTAAAGAAAGAGCTGGGTAAGTTGGGGGTTAAAGATAGGACAGGCAAGTTACATAACTTGTTCTTGAGCATAGCTCATTTCCTTCTCACTTTATGAAAGCTTGCATATTTCGATTTCGTTGAATTGAATTTCCTTTGTTGATTGCTCTTAACATGTATACCTTTTGTGGAAAAATAATACATCAAAAATGTGAAAACAAGTTTGAAGCTTTACTTTTGAAATACGAAAAATAAAAATCAACTTCTGTTTCACAATTTCTGTGCAGGACAAACATTAGCCGATGTGCTGAATGAAGACTGTGATTCCCCGCCCCCTCCACCCATCAGCAAGCCTACCCCAGCACCAGGACGCTCACCTGGAAATCCCCAGTCTGCCTCCATGAAGACTGCCCATCATTCCCCAGGGGAGGGGCCAGCATCAGTGCCCACCCAGCCCCCCTCTGCTCCTGCCAGTCGTGCACCCTCACGCCCCCACTCTCAGCCCACGACAGGGGCCGACGCCCACTTCACACAGCAGCAGAGCCAAATTTTTGTTTTCTCGACACAGATGGCAAACGAAGCTGCAGAGACTGTGATGTCAGGACAGTACAAAAACATTCTATCTTATCACATGGACCAGCCCTCTACCAAAAAGTTTTTGCAGGTAAAATATATTGGAATACTGATAAAGTAATAATGAGTTTTACTGGTGGTTTTTTTTTTTTTTTTTTTTTTTTTATTATTATTATTATTTTTTTTTTTTTTTTTGTATATGATGCTTGAACATGTATTTTTGTGCAATCATATCATGTAGAAACAAGCAAAAAGAAGTAAAATGGCATACAAATGTAATAATTACATTATCTTATATACTTGTGTAAGTAGATATATATAAATACTGTATAGATGGAATCATTATCTACTTAACCTTCGCTTCTTTCATGCCCATGCCTCTACCATTAAAGATTGTCTCATTGAATGTAAATTCCGTCTTTTTGTCGGTGTATGCTTGTGTTTGATTTGGGACGGTATCTGATGTAAAAGCATTATGATGTAATAAAATTTCTATGGAAACATTGGTTTTGTAACGTACTTGAATTTAGCGTTGGTTTCCATAGAATTTGATGATGTCACAGTAGGTTTACATCATATACTGTCCCGTCCCGAACGGGAAGTAACTCTGTTTAACAAAAATCCCGAATACCAAAGGCAAAACTCAATGAAACCAAGATCGGGTCCACAAGTTATTGTCCATGCTCTTACTTTTATAAATCCATGAAAGAAAGTACCAGCAGATGTTTCTATTCATACAGCATTTGTATGCCATGTCTTGTATCTTATGATGATAACCTTACATTAAAAATATGCACTGCCAGTATCAACAACAGTGATTTATACATAATCTAGAACTTTGAAAATATTATATTTTGAGATCAAGAGCCGTAACTTCAACAGAAAAAGTTGAGTTGAAAGGAATCTGCATGACACAAATGGAAAAGCAGTGATAAAAAGGTCTTGAAAACTACAAATTCTGTTCCAAGGGCCTTAAGGCTTATAATCTATGGGAATGAAACTTGATCTGTATCAAACTTAATATGGATTCTCTGTAAAAACCTAAAACAGCTGGCCACGGCATGTCATGGATTTTGATGAAACTTTCTGTAATTATCATACTTAATGTAAAAACAATGAAAACAAACCATATTGTTATATTTGAATAACGGTTGCCATGGTAACGGGGTCAATCTATTTGACACCCCCATAAATATGAGAGATAAGACATATTGTGGCATTCTGTTGCCATGGAAACCATGGTCAAAATTTACTTTATGAACACAAAAACTTTTCTTTGTAAGTTCAACTCTAACAAGAATAACTTTTTCGGGGGAGGGGGTTATCAGGTAGTTGTTGATATTCAGTCAAATTATGTGAAAATTTAGCAAAAATAAGGTCTAATTTTAGGGTCATTTTTGGCCTGTTTTTGATGATTTTGAATGTTGAAAACCATTATTTGGTGAATGTTATGGGAATTTAACATCACCTTGCCAAAATAAATGTCTATAGCTGGAAAAAATCAAAAAATAAAATTTATGGTGAAACTCATCATTTTGTCATGAATGCCAATCAAAATCCGTTGCTATAGCAACTTGGAATCCATATTACCATATACCGCATATTTAAAAACGTTGTTTTTCCTCATGTTTGAGTCCTATGATTATGAAATAGCATACCTGTTTACAAATTATGTCTATCATTATCAATTGACCTTCAAATCAATTCAAGGTCATCTGTCCAAATCTCAATGTCATTTCTAACTTTAGACTAAAATTAAGACAAAAATCAGGATTTCCAATTAATTTGAATTGATTTCTCTAACTTATTTCATTAGATATTTTGATTTTAAATATTAACAGTTGAACAACCGATCAAATGAAGTAGAATTCATCACAATTTTGTTAAATTGTATTTCACTTCTATGTATGACATACATTTTAAAGAGCATAAAATTGAGATTTTCTAAAATTTTCTTGTAAAATATGTGACATTTTTTGGGGTCTTCATTGGACTTTGATAAATGTGATACTCATCCCAACAAATAATACATTTATCATACTTTTACTGATAATTAATTGTTTTGCCAAGGTTCCATACTGTTTACTGTTAATCATGTCTCTTTTTAATGAAAAACCGCAAAATTTGGCCTGAAAATAGCAAATAGTTTTCAATGACCTTGAAAATTGAGCAAATGACCTTGACATTTTCTCAAGGTCATGATAGCATCAAATGGTCTTTAATACATCTACATACTAAGTTTTGTAACGATAGCAGGCATACATCTGTAGAAATTAGCATTTTACTTATAACAGGTATTTACACCTTCGTACCAAATGTTGCCATGGTAACCTATTTCAAAGGCATGTAATAAGAAAAATCTCACTTCTAGATAAATTTCCTTCGATTCCCATGAAGTCCTAGGATAATACTCTTCAGGAAATAGTCAACTGTATTTCAAATCTTGTGCAATTGCATTATTACTCTTGTCAAAAGTAAGTAAAATATAGGTAAAATAATGCCTAAATTGGCTGAAAATGGCTCATTTTGAATAAGCAATTTTTCTTGAAATTGAAGCAAATTTACATGACACACAGAAAGTAGGAGCATCGAAAAATCAAATTGTTTCAACTTAAGAGGATTTAAATAATCTTTTCGGAAAATTACAGATACATTCAACATTTGTTTCCATGGTAACAGGATGCATAAAAATGCCTTGTTTAAAGGTGTTTTTATACAAAACCTTGGTTACCATGGCAACGGAACGTCGGAGAAAAAAATGGAAGGTCAATTCGTTCTGAGGACATCATATTTACCTTATACACAAAAAATATCCAAAATCTGAAACATGTCGTGGCCAAACATGTCTGATTTTTTAGGTTTTTACATAGAAATTAGAATCCATATTAAGTATTTTCACAAGTCAAAAATCTGTTCAATATCTGTCTGAACCTTAAACAACTCTAAAGATTGTACTGTGTCTACTGATCATAGAGATCAGTTGTGATACAATTTCCTTATTCACTAAATTCAAAATGACATACCAAATGTGATGATTATAATTTAAGTATCAGCACTCATATGGTTTAAATATTTTTCAGAAACATCCTTTGAAAATCAGCCCTTTAAATGGACCACCTAATGCTGTAATGACCCGCACTACACGCCCTCGCTATATGGGAGTGATGAAAGGTGGGCAGGGCTTCCCGCCTAATTCCTCAGCTAGTGTGGCCCAGTGGGTACAACAACAAAATGCTCATCTACAGGAACAAGGGTAAGGGTGCTGTTTAAGGACACTGCCAGGTTGCAAAATTTACCTACCTCCGTGTGCATTTGAGATTTCCTATTACTGTATATCAAGAGAGTTAACTCAAAAATTTAAGCAAAATGTACTGTAAATTGGTTTTTATTCGTCAGGTACAAATTTTCGTCATTTTCGTCAGTGCCTCCCTTGACGAAATTATGTATCGACGAATATAAATACTTCCGACAAAATGTAGTGTAGAAAGGAAAAATTATGACAGGCAAATGATAAATCATTGAAAACTGAATACGCACGCAAAGTCGTACATAAATTGAATGTACTTCTAACTACCATTAAATGATCACAACAAGCTTTTCTCTAATTGTTTGTTTACCAATAATTGTTAAACAATGAAAACAAACGCAAATGGCCTATTTGAATGATAAGTTGGCATTTGCATGGAAGAATTTACATTTTAGGGACCCTTGGATGACGAATTTACGTGCTGACGAAATGGTTATTTTGAACGAATTGACAAAAATTGGTACTGACGAAAATAAACCAATTTACAGTATCAGGAAAAAAAGTGTAGGGAGTGCCCTTAATAATATCCGCTTATAACACTTGGTCTGGATGTAAACTTCCATTTGCTAAACTCTATAAGGCTCATACTTGGCACAACTTATTTTCATGAGGTACCGATGTGTCATGACCTTGAGTAAAGTATGTTTAATGTCAAGGTCACTGTACTAGTAGACTATAAATTTTGCAGGTAAACTTTTGTCTGGACTATAACATAGTTGGAAGATGATATTAAATTAATTTTGCACAACCAATTAGTTTCCTGAGGTGTAACTATTGACAGGGACATTTTGCATGGAAACGCTTGTGACAGCTGTTCTGTCCTGCAAACTGACCCTGCAGTGACCTAAATTGTAACTTAACCTTTTTACCTGGAAAACATGATTGCAGAAAACCAAAAAAAAAAAAAACCAAGAATGAAACTGACAATGGCGGTGCATAATATAGAATAAATGTCATAAAATGTGTTTTGTTACGGGTATGCAACACACAGCAAGGGCATTTATTGCATGAAATGTGTGCTAAGGAGTTTTACATGTACAATAAATGCACTTGCTGTGTGTTGCATGCTTGTAACAAACCACAAAATAAGATATTTATTCAAAACCTTTTCATTTCTGTTTTACAAAGATCATAAATGCCTTACTTTTAATACATAAGCAATTCATGGACAGGTAATATTTGCATTTTCTTTTTTTTCTGCAGGTACAATTTTGCCCAGAATATGGGGCCACATGGAGGAATGATGGGAGGGTCAGGAGGTCAGATGAGAATGATGCAGGATGGATTTGACCTAGATATGATGGGAATCGGGTCACATAATCCAAATATACTCTCACATCAGAAGGTACCCAACGAAAACCTCACTCCTGAGCAACTGAAAAGGAGGGAGGAATCCTTGACCAATCTACGAAAAATTCAGCAGATGTTATTCCCAGAGCAACGAGGTCAGATGCCCTATGGGCAAGGTGGAGGACCTGAACCTGGAGGAATGATGCCTGAGGGAATGAGGGGCCAAATGATGCCCGGTCAGGAAATGATGTCACCCCCACACAATATGATGTCATCACAGCAGGAAATGATGACATCACAGAATATGATGCCTTCAGAGGGAATGATGGGATCACCTAATAGCATGATGGGAATGTCTCAGTTTGGAGGCCCAGGGGGCATGGGACCACATGGACCCAGAGGGCCTGGATCTCATATGCAGAATATGAACCCAGCTCAGCGAGAATGGTATCGTTTACAGCACGAGTTTTATATGGAGAAAAGGAGGCATCATCAACAACAAATAGCTCAACGAATGGGGCAACCTAACGTAGAAATGGCTGGAGGTGCTAATGGACCTCCTCCCTCATATTACACTTCTATTGCTCAAAAACATGGCTCGGTGGGTATCAATTCATCTACCTCTCCAAGTTCTAATGGACCTCTGGGCTCACCACCTTTAGCATCACAGGGTTATGATCCCCATGATATGGGAATGTTTCCTCAGGGCAGGCCCCCTCTTAGTTCCCTAGAACAGGCGTCAATGGGGCCGGGGAATCCAGGGATGCCCCCAGGAGGGGGATTCGATCCCATGGTGCAGAACATGCCACCTGGTGGTATGATGCCTGGAATGGGCAGTCCTATACATGCAAGGAAAGGTCAAGCTCAGTTTCACCGTGCAGGTAACCCAGAGCCTTTCTTACCCGATATCCCTTCAAGTCAGCCCTCGACTGCAGGAGGGGGATTGAAAAAGCCCCCACCTAGCTATGCACAATCCCAGAAGAGGAGGCGATCAGAAATAGAGGAAGAAATTTTCAAAAACTTGCAACCCGCGCCTTCACCACAACAAATCAATTACCTCAATCAGTTTGAAGGGCAAGAATTGACTATTACCAAACAATTGAACACTGCATATCGTGATCCAAGTGCTCCGAATGAATCACAGTCCCATCCCAATCAGTTTTCTCAGAATCATGTGCCACAGTCACCCATGCATGTGACCACCAGTAAAGGACCTATGTCTAACTCCAGTCAAACATCGAGTATTGGACAGTTGTCCAGTCCTGGTCCGATGCCAGGACCGAGTCCAATGTCTGGTGCCAATATGCGACTCTCCCATTTTGACCCCACCCCACAGAATCCGAGTGTCACATCTACTTCTATAAACTCTAGCAGTGCTAGTATCACCTCAAGTGCCCCACCCACCCTTACAAGTAAATCATCCATGTCAAACATCACATCATCATCATTAGCAGACTTAGCGAAAGGAGTTGAACATTTGTCTAATCAAATGCAGCAGAACATGATGCAAGGGGGGCCATTTCACAGTATTCAAATGCAAGGACAACAGGCAGGGAGTGCATCGTCTAGCGGCAGTGTTTCACAATCAAATAACGTAGTGTGCACAAAGTCCTCAGATATTTCCTCTCACACGCAGACTACACCTAGTGTTAATAATACTTACGTGAATGCTACAATGTCGATACAGCAGTTAAATATTCAGAGTGTGAATGCCCCCGGTGGGCCGAATTACAATCCTTCAATGCAGATACAACAGATGAATATGGATCATAACAATATGCCCGGTGGGCCACCCCATAATCCTGCTCAGGGCTCCATGTCGACAGCATCTATGTCACAAGCTCAAGGCGGAGCTATGTCAGCTGGAGCTAATAATAGTATGAGTATGAACAAAACTCAGTTTTCTCAACATCAACAAGTGTCGACTCAACTAGGTGGTAACACAATGATGGCCCAGCAACAATCATCGCAACAGCAGCAGCAACAACAGCCACCACCCCAGGGGAGACCCAATTCCCCTGGGTTTCCACCTAATGCTGCTGGCTCCATGGGGAATGCTAATGTACAAATACAAGCTAAGGCCCCTAATACCATACAGTATCTCCCTGCGAATCCTCCTGCAAACCAGCCAGGTTCGGGCCCACCAAAGCGCCCAGATTTAGAGTTCATGCAGAGGTTTGCAGCACCTCTTGGGAATGTTGATGCCAAAGCACCAACGTCTAAGATGCAGTATTATCCAAATCCACAAGAACAAGCCATTCGAGGTAGGATGTCTCCATTTTCAAATGTCCCAGGAGGCCCAATGGGACCGGTTGGGATGTCGCAGCCCATGATGCAAGGAAATGGTCCAAGTGGTCCAGATTTTCCACCGCACCCTATGGGCCCAGGATCTGGATCAGGTATGGTTGGGCCTGCTGATATGATGGGGTCAGAGCCGGGTCCTGGCCCAATGGGCAGTATGCATCCTGGAATGATGCCTGGAGGACCAGAGAGTATGATGCCGGGCAGCATGCGTATGAGTCCTGGTGTACTGGGAATGGACAGTATGCCACCTAGTGGGGGAATTGGTGGCTTATGTCACCAGGGCTCACCGCCTTATTCTATTGGTCGGGAACCAGTGATGGGAGGGGGAATGATGCAAAGGGGTATGATGAACTCTAGTGGACCTATGTCGGACATGATGCCCGGTGTACCGGGACGAATGAATCCAATGGGTAATTACGGCCCTCGCGGTGGCCCAGTGAATTCGGGAATGAGAATGCCAGGCCCGGCAAGTGCTAGTATGATGGGGATGTCCTCACAAGGAATGGGCGGGGGTCCGGGAGGGCCAGGGTTCAACCCAGGGTATCAGCAGTTTCAGCAGCAGTTATATTCTCAAGGTCGACCACCAAGACAAATGTCACCTATGGACGGCATGATGGGAGGACCAGGTGGGCAGTACATGGGCATGATGGGTAATATGCCCGGGCCATAGGCAAGCAGTACTCAGCTTTTTCTTTGTTATTTATTTTCATTACTAATTTGACCAAATTCTGACATAATTGATACAAGTTGTGATTCTTTTTATTATGTTATTTTTCATTTGTCCTTGATCTTCATCAGCACGATCAGTTATGTACAAGATTTGTTGTAGTTTTCTCATGATTTTGTTACATCATTCTGCTACAAAGATGGTGCTGCAGAAAAAAAAACTTATGCTGTGTTTGATTTTTTTTTTCTTGATATCTAGAAACTGGCTCACTTTTAACTCAAATTTTCTAAAGTTGATTAGTTGAAAATTCAATTGATTAATTTAAGACAAGTTTTCTGCTGTAAGAACGAGTTAAGCCATTCTGATTCTTTGATTTCTTTACATGATTTCATGGTACTGAATTAAGTTCCTTTTGATCACTGTTTATATTTTTCTTTCATAGAAAAAAAAAAATTGAAAGCTTGCGAAAGACTCATAATGAATTTTTAGAAATAGTTTTTATGACAGGGTCATTATTGTTTCTTTATCAAATCATTGAAGAACAATTGTTTTAAGAACCAGACAGGAGTGAATTCAAATTTCACAGGTCCCACATCATTGTTGAATTCAACTTTATCCATAAAAGATGTGAAGGAGACTATGATACATAGAATTTTTTCATCATGGACCATCTTACATTCACTCGTGCATACCTGTAAAGTCTCCCTTGTTTGGAGGGAGACTCCCTATTTTTGACCTCTTCTCCCTCCTTGGCATTCCTCCTTCGAGGGACATCAAAATCTCCCTCTTTTTGGCCGAATCACCCTCTTTCTCCCTCTTTTAGCGTATTTACCAAAGACGAATAACTCTAGATAGGGACCCTCGGAGCATTTCATGAGAAATTGCATAATAACATTCAGGAAGAGATGTAAAGAATGCAATAAATTATTGATACATGTTTTATTGTTTATAAATGTTTTTGCAATGAAATGTTAGCACAATAGAGCACTTGCCAAAATTCATAATGGCTGACAAAATTTTTGCGCACTTTTTCATTGTCTTTTAAGTGTG
Source organism: Pinctada fucata (assembly GCA_028142955.1). Lineage (NCBI taxonomy): Eukaryota > Metazoa > Mollusca > Bivalvia > Pterioida > Pteriidae > Pinctada > Pinctada fucata. The sequence goes on along the minus strand of AP027102.1, from coordinate 44,243,384 downwards.
ACGTCATAATGTAAAACAACGCCAAAAGATGTTGACTCGGACATTTTGTGCTTTCTAACAAAATCTGAAAAATTGTCTATTGGAAATTGGTTTTGTGCAAAATGTTGCGATTCATTGAAAATGTAGTAAAATGTGTTCACATGCAAGTGCCAAGGAGGGAGATATCTCTCTTTTTAAGATTTCAGAGTTGACAGGTATGCTCATTTCTTTGGTACTGACTTTTAAGCTCAGTTCCGGAGGACAAACAAGAAATAGATTGTGCATGCATGATTAGTGTTCCAGGTTTTGTGCAGAGTTGTACTTTTTCGTTTGTTCCATGCGAAATGTTATGTTGCAATTATGTCGTATCACTGGTGCTCGCACAATGTCGCACAATGTCAAGTTTGTCCCCTCGGATCTGAGCTTCATATCTTATACTGCAGATTTTTCAAAAGGCACTGTTGCTCTTGCATTTTTTGGGACAGCAATTAGAAAAGAAACGAAAAATTGAAATTGTCATTACTTTAATAAGTTGGATCCCGAAATTGTGACTTTCATGCATTAAGAAAGCTCGTTCTTGATGTTCTTAAACAATATACTTCAAAACGGTCTGGTTCTTAAAAAGTAATTGAACTTAACATACATGGCATCACAAAGGTTTGTTGATCGCTATATATTTACTTGTATACTGTTGTTTGTTTCTATTATGTATGTATTACTCAGGCACAAAAGAAGTGCTGTCTTACTTACAGCCAATCAAACTTGCTGTAACAAATGCTGTGCATATCATTTGCATCTCATTTGACATGTTTGACTGACACTATCTTTATTATAATGTTTGTTTATTTTCCTATGAAAAAAAATAAGAGTGATTTTGACCATATCACACATGAATGTGGCCTATTATCATGATTATAGCTGAGTACAGTTTAGGTTATGAACATTTACAGGGATGAAAATATTTTGTCCGCAGACATTAATGTACTATAGAATGCTCACAGGTTGTTTGTTAAAAGAGGCACTGGAAATGCCTCAGTGTTTTTTGTACATTTGTACAGATGATGTGATATAATTATTGATTTTAATCTCTTTTTTTTCGCGAGAAGTTGACAAAACATTGTGGCTCTACATTAATCGTCTTCATCATAACTATCGTGTCATTTTCTACAATATATATATATATATATATATACATTGTTTCAATAATTCATACATGTACTTTGATGAACGACAAACTGTTTTCTTTTTTCTATAATTTTTTCACAGACAGACTCCCTGAAATTTCATTTAAATATGAAACCATAATAATTCTTTCTTTGATCAAAACTGAAGGTCCGATATTAATCATTAGTTTACTCTGTCCACAATTTTTTTTTATGTTCAGTATGTACAATTTATAGTTGTGATATTTCATTTGACTCAATTTGCCCTTCATTTGTCCTTGAATACAATTTTTTTCAGTCTACAAATTTCTCTCATTTCTGTGAAAAATTTCCAGCCCCCCCCCCCTTTATTATTTTTGTGTAATTACAAAATTACAAAAGGAGGAGTCATGTCTAAGGTTGTAAGGCTTAGAACAAAACAGGTTGCGATGTTTTTTATTCGGAAATTCTATTTTTGATACATATTTATATACCAGTGACTGCTGAAGAATCAGCGGCAAGGATTATGGGATAGATCCGGGTGGTAATGACAGATTTCTCTGTTGTATTCTGATAGAACTTTTACCTCTATGGCTTCTCTGACATTTAACTTATATCACATGACAATGTTCTAATAAAGTTTGTCCAAGCATCAACTTTATGTGTTAATGTTGCATTATACGTATGAGAGTTTGTTGAAATATCGAAAAGGGGACTTACACCGAGGTATTCGATCTTGATTTGATGGTCAAATAATGAAATCAGAAAAAAAGGAAAAGCAAACCTACTTACATCTTCTCGAGACTGGTATACGTAATATATTACGTACACTTGTCTCGAGAAGATGACCTACTTACTTTCTGCAAGATAATAAGGATTTTAAAGAAAAAATCGACATAATTTTTGTGTCCATTGCAACGTAAATGCCTTTATACATACGTTTGTCTGTCCTGCAGTCACTCATTGGCTCATTCACATGTATGTCGCTCTATAAAACATAGGGTAATCAAAGATTACATAGCTCGCCTATACAGGTTTTTGTCAGAAACCAGGTTAAAGTTTTTGAAAAATAGGTCAAAGGTCATGGTCTCAAATGAAAGGTCTCATCACAAGGTATCTACATGTGAAATATCAAAGCCCTACCCCTTATAGTTCAAGAGATGTAGCCCAGGTTAAAGTTTTGTCTACGGACGACGACAACAACATTGACGCCGAGGATTGGGAATTGCTCTCTGGACTTTTTTGTCCCGGCGAGCTAATAACTTAATGATATGCATTATACTTCATCAAACTTTTGGTCGTGCAAGCATTATGAGACTTGACACACATTATGTAGGTCAAGGTCACCTTAAAGGTCAAGATAGCGTATTGAGGGTAAATTGTAACCTTTTAGTTACCCAAGTCTAGTTAAATTATGTATACACTGAACATTGAGGATCGAGGGCAAAAAGCTTTAAAGTTTATTTGTTTTCCACTTTGCTAAATTTGTTTCCCATCATAACATTAGACGATTAGAACTTAATAAGATAATGATTTCAAATGCCTACTGCTTGAGTCTCAAGTTCTCTCCCACGATGCAAAGTTTGGATTATGAACTACAGAAAAGTCTGGTCTCATGGTACCAATGATTGACTTATGAGTACGGAAAAGTCCTGTCTCATTGTACTATGACTTATGACTACTGTCAAGTACTGAGTACTGTATCATGGTACCATGACTTGCTCTATTTTGTGCTCTATTGTCAGTGCTCTTGAGATTATAATCAGGATCTTCTTTAACTCATTTGTGACTACTGAAAAGTCCTGTCTTATTGTACTATGACTTAATACTACTGTCAAGTCCTGCACCATCGTACCACGACTTATGGCTACTGTCAAGTCCTGCATCATGGTACCATGACTTATGATTATGGAAAAGTCCCGTCTCATTGTACCATAACTGACGACTACTGACAAGTCTTGTCTCATGGTACCATGATAATGACTACAGACAAGTCCTGTCTCATGGTACCATGATAATGACTACAGACAAGTCCTGTCTCATGGTACCATGATAATGACCACAGACAAGTCTCATGGTACCATGATAATGACTACAGACAAGTCTAATGGTACCATGATTATGACTACAGACAAGTCCTGTCTCGTGGTAATATGATAATGACTACAGACAAGTCTTGTCACATGGTACCATGATTATGACTACAGACAAGTCCTGTCTCATGGTACCATGATTATGACTACAGACAAGTCCTGTCTCATGGTACCATGATAATGACTACAGACAAGTCTCATGGTACCATGATAATGACTACAGACAAGTCTAATGGTACCATGATTATGACTACAGACAAGTCCTGTCTCGTGGTAATATGATAATGACTACAGACAAGTCTTGTCTCATGGTACCATGATTATGACTACAGACAAGTCCTGTCTCATGGTACCATGATAATGACTACAGACAAGTCCTGTCTCATGGTACCATGATAATGATTGCAGCCAAATCCTGTCTCATGGTACCATGATAATGACTACAGACAAGTCCTGTCTCATGGTACCATGATAATGACTACAGACAAGTTCTGTCTCATGGTACTATGATAATGACTACAGACAAGTCCTGTCTCATGGACCGATGTTACAAGAATAATGACTACAGACAAGTCCTGTCTCATGGTACTATGATAATGACTACAGACAAGTCCTGTCTCATGGTACTATGATAATGACTACAGACAAGTCCTGTCTCATGGACCGATGTTACAAGAATAATGACTACAGACAAGTCCTGTCTCATGGTACCATGATAATGACTACAGACAAGTCCTGTCTCATGGTACCATGATTATGACTACAGACAAGTCCTGTCTCGTGGACAGATGTTACAAGAATAATGACTACAGACAAGTCTTGTCTCATGGTACCATGATAATGACTACAGACAAGTTCTGTCTCATGGTACTTTGATAATGACTACAGACAAGTCCTGTCTCATGGACCGATGTTACAAGAATAATGACTACAGACAAGTCCTGTCTCATGGTTCCATGATAATGACTACAGACAAGTCCTGTCTCGTGGTACCATGATTATGACTACAGAGAAGTCCTGTCTCGTGAACCGATGTTACAAGAATAATGACTACAGACAAGTCCTGTCTCGTGGTGCCATGATTATGACTACAGACAAGTCCTGTCTCATGGACCGATGTTACAAGAATAATGACTACAGACAAGTCCTGTCTCATGGTACCATGATTATGACTACAGACAAGTCCTGTCTCGTGGTACCATGATTATGACTACAGACAAGTCCTGTCTCGTGGACCGATGTTACAAGAATAATGACTACAGACAAGTCCTGTCTCGTGGTACCATGATTATGACTACAGACAAGTCCTGTCTCGTGGACCGATGTTACAAGAATAATGACTACAGACAAGTCCTGTCTCGTGGTACCATGATTATAACTACAAACAAGTACTGTCTCTTAATAAAATGAATTATGACTACAGACAAGCTTAAGCCCTGTCTCATAGTACGGTGACTTTAAAAACAAGACTGTTTCATGGTATGATGTCTTATGAAAGAAGGGAGTGATCTCCAACAACACTCGGTTGCAGCACCCACAGCAAAACACCCAATGCTAAAACACAGAGCAGACATCCACAGAAACAGACGCAAAAGGGAAAGAAACACCAACTCGCACGGTCCATAGAAACATGAAATACAAAAGACCAGACATAAACCAACAAAAGACCACACATAAACCAACGAGACCAACTCACCATGGAAACATGAAACACAAAAGACCACACATAAACCAACGAGACCAACTCGCCATGGAAACATGAAACGCAAAAGACCACACATAAACCCGACGAGACCAACTCACCATGGAAACATGAAACACAAAAGACCACACATAAACCAACGAGACCAATGGGCAACCGGTGCTGATTTAGGACGGACATCTGCCACGGTTAAAAAGGCAGAAGGCATACGAAATGCAGTCCGTGCTCTGCCGGCTGTAGCGAGCTCATGCATGTGATCACCCGAGTAGATCGACTGAGATTCGGAGAGGACAGATGGTCGGGGCTCTGTCTTTTCAGGAGTCCTGTCTCATAGTACGATGACTTATAGCTACAGACAAGACCTATCTCACAGTACAATTACTTGTGACTACAGACAAGTTCTTTCTAATGGCACCATGACTATAGACAAGACCTGTCTCATGGTATAATGACTTATAACTACAGACAAGTTATGTATCATGGTACCATGAGGTAAGACTACAGACAAGTAATGCCTCATTATTCCATGACTGTAATCAATGCTAGGTTGCTGCATCTGATCCATAATTTATATTTGAGCGATCAGGTTACGTAGAATTGGGCATCTTTTGTCCAGCTAATTGTAATTAGTTCTAGATCAACCAAACTTGGTAATTTATGAGAGATGCTAATTGAAGTGCATAGTACGTATGCTGCATTTGACCCATAACTCACGCTTGAGCGAACAGCTGGTTCGAAAATGGGACACCTCCATTTCCAGTGTACGTACTATACAACCATGAGTGGTACATCTGGATATTCTTGGTGCTATGCTTGGTACCTCCATTCCCAGTGAACTATACGTCAGTCAACCATGTGTGGTGCATCTAGATATTTTTGGTGCTATACATGGTACCTCCATTCCCAGTGTGTTATACGTCCGTCAAACCATGTGTGGTGCATCTAGATATTCTTGGTGCTATGCTCGGTACCTCCATTCCCAGTGTACTATTATACGTCCGTCAACCATGTGTGGTACATCTAGATATTCTTGGTGCTATGCTTGGTTCCTCCATTCCCAGTGTACTATATGTCCATCAACCATGTGTGGTACATCTAGATATCCTTGGTGTTATGCTTGGTACCTCCATTCCCAGTCCGTCAGTCAATCATGTGTTGCATCTAGATATTCTTGGTGCTATACAAAAAAGGGAGGGGACCTCCAACAAGACTCGGTTGCTGCACCTACAGCAAAACACCAAAGCACCCTATGCGAAAACACAGGGTGACAAGTAAACTACAATTACGGACAAGGAACACCAAATACGACATGGAAACATTGAACATAAAAGACTACACATAAATCAACGAAACCAATGGGCAATCTTTGCCGACTTAGGACAGCCATCTGCCACCCCAATAGCAAATGATGTGGTTTATAATCCTGATTACGTGCGCATTACTATCCCATTTTCCGGTTACCTAGAGGTCTCGAAGAACGCACCATTAATTGTAGTGTCAAATAACCACCTCATTGTAACATGATCACACAAACAAATAGCAATCACTATATATATACTGTAAATCAGATATACAGGGAACAGCTAGATACTGTATGTAGGTGACCCTTAATTTATTTCTGTGTGTAAGTCGATGTGAATACGCGTAAGGAGCGTTGATTTTTTTTGTTCACCTCCAACAACTGTTGATTGGACAATACTGCTCCTTCACAAACTACTTTTACGAAGAAGAATACACATATTACATCGGTAAATGTAACTCTACCCTTAGGTCGGCTACGTATATATATATGGTCAAGGTCACTGGTGATCGACCAAATACATTACCAAAAATAAAAACAAACAAAACCTAGAATTGCCCTAAAGGACGAATGCCACCGCTGTAGCGTTGCCAAGGTTGCAGATTTTTGTCCCCTAGCACAAGCAAAACAAATTTTGAACCCTTTTAGCTTTTGGAAGAAGAAGAAACAAGAGCAATCTTCATGTATTATAACATGTATTTCGACACTGTAACTTATTATGATGAAACTTCACATATATATTACTTATAATGTCACCAAAGAATCAAGTGGACCCTATTTAATGGTTTTGGGATCAAAAGGTCAATGGTTAAGGTCAAACTTGGAAAAAATATTTCCGTGTAATTCGTGACCTAGAGATATGAAACGTCATACATATTTATAATTAAATTGCTCATGAAAAGGATCGGATCCCTATTGGGTCCAAAAAGGTCAATGGTCAAGGTCAAATTCGACATGCATGTTTGGAAAACACCATTCTACATTATTATTCAAGTAATTTAATTCTTGATCTACGTACAATGATTAATTTTAATATATATTACTATCTTTAATTGATCCCTCAAGTCCAACTTGAAATATCTGATGAAAAAGCATTTCCATATCATAACTTGAGAAAGCCTTGACCTACATGCAGTGATATGACGAAGTTTCGGTGATTCCAGGAAGACTCATCGAACCATTCAGTTAAAAAGTCAAAGGTTCTAGGTCGAAACTTTGCGTGGTACGTATGCATAATATTTTGTCCACATCATTTAAAACTTGACATTATTTGGAAAACAGCATTTCCACACCAAAAGTCAAGTAATTATTGCCCCAAGTGCTGTAGACTGCACGGTGACAATTTTTAATGTCAAAGGGATCGATGTATGTCAAAGGGATCGATGTTGTTGACGAGAATTTACTTACAACCTCGGAAAATACAAGGACTCGAGGAAACAAATATAAGTTAGCCAAACCTCATTGCAGATTGAATATCAGGAAATTTAGCTTTGTGCCAAGAATAGTTAACGTGTGGAACAGTTTACCCGACCACGTGGTGGATTCACCCAATACAAATTAATCTTCAAAAGCAGGCTGAACACACATTGGAAGGACCAAAACATCAAATTCAACCCCACTTGCATTGTACCCAACGCACCACATCAAAGACAAAGCAACAATACTAGAGAGGATCTAGAGAGTCGACAGGCCATTGGGTAGATCCCAACAGGAGGTAACAGGTAACAGGTTAACCTTCTAGCAAATATACTGTACGTCATTGAGGAAAAGAGCAATTTTATTGGTTTTAGTGTATGGAGGTCAAATTAAGGTCAAGTTCTATCATTACCTGCACGTGCTTCCAAATTGTAACACAATCCTTTGCCTACAGTGATGAAACATCGCAAAGCGATTGGGATGATCTCCAGCATAACCACCCTAGGCTACACCCCCCAGGGAAATGAACCCACAAGAAAGTGACACGTAAATGACGTCATCAGACAAAACTACAAACCACAAAATCACTAGAACATCATACAAAACAATCGAAACAGACGTACAAAAACATCAAACATTAATGACAACACACAAAAGGAAGGAGACCACTGTGCACCCGTCGCAGACTTTTGACAGCCATCTGCTATAAACAAATGGTGTAGTTATCCGGTGTACGTGCGCACAACCCTCCCACTTATCCGGATACACAGAGGTCTCCATAGACGCACAGTAGTTGTATAAACATAAAACATAAATATCGCCCTGCCCACACTTGGTTTTTCTTCGGTTGTTGTTGTGTGTGGGGACAACCGAAGAAAAACAAGTGTGGGTAGGGCGATATTTATGAAGCTAATTGTTGACCTGCAGGATTTAAGTTCAAGAGTAGATTGTCCTTGATCGAAGAGGGATATCCATGCACTGGAGCTGCAATGTGTGAAGATGCCTGGCGCAAAGAGAGTCGGAAACATAGAGCGAAAAATCTTGGATCGGATAAAGGTTGACACGAAACAGCTAAGCTTTGTAAAATGAAAGTAGACCTGCTTGAGATCAAAAATGATTCCTTGGTATCTCATAAAGCATTATCTGCAGAAACACAGCAAATTTTGTACTGCAACTACTGTTTTGTTGATATTTACGATTGCTTTCTTCAGGTACAGTCATCTAACAGATTATCCATACTGGTCGAGGACCAGTGGCCAGCCTACTGTCCGCGCAGCTCACTTCAGAAATCGGAAAATTGAAGTTTTCTTTACTTTGTTGGCAATTTTTGCGATTAAAATTTGTAAAGGAGGATAGATCTCGAACTCTCATAACTAACGGTGTATGATAAATATGTCTGTATGACCAATACTATGCTCACAGTGAAAGACAATACTTTAAGATAGGGAGTTTTCTATGTTAATTTTAGTGCGATGTTTAACACTGAGCACAGGAACCTGTCGTTTTAATAGAGAAAATAAATAATTGTTCACTCCCTCATGCCTCTGTGTTCATATTACAATTTTCTCAAGGAATGAAACAAAATTGAAAAATTCTAGACATCGATTTTCCCAACATAACTTCGCCAATATATCGTCTACATGGGATACGACTGACGAATCATGACTTCCATCGCTAAAAATAATATATCATGTTATAAAAACAACAAACATTACTTACAATATCACAGGCAGATAGATGCTACAGCTCCTTTTACATGGACAACGTTCCCTCTTGATTACATTGTTTTCTCCAACGCCATGAGACATCAACTTCCTGTGTGCATAGTGAATTGAACATCTCCCGCTTCTTATTAGGAGCACTGTTTGAAAATGCAGCTGTATGTTGGAATTTTTACCTGTGTAAAGGACCCATCCGAAGCAGTGAGGAATCTTTAACTTGCTTAAACACCCATCTGAGACACAGGACCATTTTAGAGACCCTTCCAAAGTACTAGGCTATGGTTACCGGTACATGTACTAAGCTATATACAGGGTGTCAGCCTGTCTGGCCAAGTAACCCTAGCCTAGTCCTTCCATAGGGACTTTAAATGGGGTTGGTGTGCCGCAAATTGGCGTAGGCAAGTTAAAGATTCCCAACTACTTCGGATGGGTCCATTGCAATGGTCAAAATTCCAACGTACAGCTAATATGTTTCGGACGGTGCTCCTTATGAGAGGCGGGAGATGTTCAATTCACTATGTACGCAGGATGTTGATGTCTCATGGCGTTGGAGAAAACAGTGAAATCAAGAGGGAATGTTATCCATGTAAAAGGAGCTGTAGCATCTATCTGCCGGTGTTATTGTAAGTAATGTTTGTTGTTTTTTTAACATGATATATTATTTTTAGCGTTGGAAGTCGCGATTTGTCCGTTGTATCCCATGTAGACGATATATTGGCGAAGTTATGTTGGGAAAATTGATGTCTAGAATTTTTCAATATTGTTTCATTCCTTGAGAAAATTGTAATATGAACACAGAGGCATGAGGGAGTGAACAATAATTTATTTTCTCTATTAAAACGACAGGTTCCTGTGCACTGAGCCTATGGAGAACGTCGACGACGTCACGCCAAAATTAACATAGAAATCTCCCCATCTAAAGCTATTTTCTTTCACCATGAGCATTGTATTGGTCGTTCAGACATAATTTATACACCGTTACTTATGAGAGTTCTAGACTAAATAATCCAGTCTCTCCGCTGCCGCTAACAGAGACTGAACCCCACTATGGTTGTTACAGAACGAAGTCGGACGAAACTGTTGCCCAGCGATTTTTCCGTATTACAGACCTTTAATATTGATTTTCTTGCAGGTGACACTTAAGTAAACATTAAACTAACTATCTATACCCACCTCGCGTTTTTTTTTTTTTCCTCGCTTCGTTGTTGCATTTTTGCCAATTTTAACTCCCTACCAAACTAAATAGGCAAGGCAAAATTGGCAAAACTGCAATGTTCAACGAAGCGAGAAAAAAACGCGAGGTGGGTAGAGATAGTTAGTTTAATGTTTACTTCAATGTCACCTGCAAGAAAATAAATATTAACGGTCTATACATGGAAAAATCGTTGGGCAACAGTTTCGTCGGACTTCGTTCTGTAACAACCATAGTGGGGTTCAGTCTCTGTTAGCGGCAGCGGAGAGACTGGATTATTTAGTCTATGAGAGTTCGAGATTTATCCCCCTATATAAATTTTAATCGGAAAATATGCTGACAAAGTAGAGAAAACTTCAATTTTCCGATTTCTGAAGTGAGCTGCGCGGACAGTAGGACCAGTTACCGCCTACTGCATTTTAGGGGAACTTAGGGGTTGAAAGAATGACATGAAAATTTGTCAGAAGGCTTTTAGACATATATTTTCCTGATTATGAAAAAGATAATCTCATCCGGTGGCCAGATTTGTTAAAATAACAAAAAAAAAAAAAAAGGATTATTGACACGAATACTGGGGTTGGGGATAGGGTAGGGGTATTCAATCTATCAATGCGGTTGTTTGCTTTGGGATTTTTCCATAAAAAAGGCACCATACTATCAAGTAAAGATTACTTTTATTACTGTGAAAGCACTGGAACAAAATATTTCGGTTTACAGAAATACTCAAATAGGAGCCAAATAGGCAGTATAACTGGTCCTGCAGTCTTGCAAAAGGTGTCCAATTTCAGTTACACTTTAAGACATTACATGTATATACAATGTAAACAAAATAATCAAATTTTTCAGAGAAAATTGTATATAATCCAGTGTGATAAGGGTACACCATTGTTCATCCAAAGTTACAATCAAATATTTCATCAATTACAAATTTTATGAGCCAGTGATTTTTAGCTCACCTGAGCAAAGCTCAAGTGAGCTATTGTCATAGCGCACCGTCCGGCGTCCGTCATCTGTCGTCCGTCGTCTGTCGTCCGTCCGTCGTCCGTCGTAAACTTTTCAACATTTTCAACTTCTTCTCCAGAACCACTGAAAAGATTTTCATGAAACTTGGTAGGAATGAAGTACTCATGGTCCCCTACAAGTGTTGTTGTTTTTTGTCCGGATCCATCAACAGGTGGCGCCACCACAGGCAAAAGTAGGTCACAGGGGGTACCCTCCTTTGACAAACTTCTTCTTCAGAACAGAAGCACGTATCGACAAACCAAAAGCATCAGGATGATCTAGAGAGATGTCTTAAGAAGTGTTGTTATTTTTGGTTCCACTCGGAAGTCAAATTTTTGACGCGTTTTTGACGTCTTTTAGGACTTTGTCAGAAATGCACATTTTTGCACTATTTCTTTAAATAACTCAATAAGTGTATGATTTTACACATTCATTTAGTGCATATTTATCATATTTAAGTTACTAAATGCTTTGATAAGTAATTTATTCTAAAATTTAATTTTTTTGATTTTTTATTAATTTTTTTCTTATGTGAATAGGAAGGGGGGGGGGGGGGGTTGATTTTCATACATATTCAACTTCTTCTCCAAAACCACTGAACAGATTTTCATGAAACTTGGTAGGAATGAAGAACTCATGGTCCCCTACAAGTGTTGTTGTTTTTCGTCCGGATCCATCAACAGGTGGCGCCACCACAGGCAAAAGTAGGTCACAGGGGGTACCCTCCTTTGACAAACTTCTTCTTCAGAACAGAAGCACGTATCGACAAACCGAAAGAATCAGGATGATCTAGAGAGATGTCTCAAGAAGTGTTGTTATTTTTGGTTCCACTCGGAAGTCAAATTTTTGACGCGTTTTTGATGTTGTTTCGGACTTTGTCAGAAATGCACATTTTTGCACTATTTCTTTAAATAACTCAATATGTGTATGATTTTACACATTCATTAACTGCACATTTATCACATTTAAGTTACTAAATGCTTTGATATGTATTTTATACTGAAATTTTAATTTTTTGATTTTTTATGAATTATTTTCTTATGTGAAAAGGAAAGGGGGGGGGGGGGTGATTTTCATACATATTCAACTTCTTCTCCAGAACTGCTGAACAGATTTTAATGAGTATTTTTTCAATCATGAATAGATATGTTTACTGTGAACATGGACCCAAGTCTTGTTGGTTCAAGTTCTGGTACCCTGGTAACTTTAGTTTCGTATAAGTTGGTACATGTTCATGTATGCAAGAGTTGTCTTTCTTTAATATTGATATATGTTTTTGAGGTTTAAATTTTTGGATTATCCATTCATTTGAATGTTATATATTTTGAATTATTAAATAAGTATGGAAAAGTAAACTAAATTATTTTAAAAAGATGAATAAGTATTTTCAAATTTATCTTGTGAAGACTTAGATATACAACTTTGAAATTACAATATTGAGAGCAGCTCAAAATATTAATGTAAGAATAGATCAATGTTATCAATAACACAGTGGAAGGAGGGGGAGGGATCCTGTTATTTAGCTTTAGCTTCTGTATAACTATCTCTCTCGGGTTACTTAGATTACTCAAGAAGAAGGAGGGGGGGTATGATTTTCATACATATTCAACTTCTTCTCCAGAGCCGCTGAACAGATTTTTGTTAAACTTGGTAGGAATGAAGTAGTCATGGTCCCCTACAAGTATTGTTGTTTTTAGCTCACCTGAGCGAAGCTCAAGTGAGCTATTGTCATAGCGCGTCGTCCGTCCGTCCGACGTAAACTTTTAACATTTTCGATATCTTTTCTGCAACCGCAGCACAGAATTTCATGAAACTTCACAGAAAGCAAGTACTCAATGCCCTCTATCAAGTTTGTGTTTTTTAAGCCGATCGAACATCCAAGATGGCCGCCACAGGCTCTGATTGGCTGACACATTTTCGACTTCTCTTCTGAAACTGCATCACAGAATTTCATGAAACTTTACAGGAAGCAAGTACTCAATGCCATCTACCAAGTTTGTGTTTTTCGAGCCAATCGGAAATCCAAGATGGCCGCCACAGGCTCTGATTGGCTGACACATTTTCGACTTCTCCTCTGAAACCGCTGCACAGAATTTCATGAAACTTCACAGGAAGCAAGTACTGATTGCTCTCTACCAAGTTTGTGTTTTTCGAGCTGATCAGAAATCCAAGATGGCCGCCACAGGCTCTGATTGGCTGACACATTTTCGACTTCTCCTCTGAAACCGCTGCACAGAATTTCATGAAACTTCACAGTAAGCAAGTACTCATACCCTCTATCAAGTTTGCGTTTTTCGAGCCTATACGAAATCCAAGATGGCCGCCACAGGCTCTGATTGGCTGACACATTTTCAACTTCTCCTCTGAAACCGCTTCACAGAATTTCTTGAAACTTCACAGGACGCAAGTACTCATTGCCCTCTACTAAGTTTGTGTTTTTTGAGCCGATTGGAAATCCAAGATGTCCTCTATAGGCTCTATTTGAATGACACATTTTTGACTTATCCTCTTAAACTACTGCACAGAGTGTCACCAAACTTTACAGGAAGTAACTTGTACACCTTGTCATTCTCAAAGCTTCACTAAAAGCAATTTCCTTCAGGTCTTGACTTTGATTGAAAACATACATACAGTCTCCTCAGGTGAGCGATGTGGCCCCCTTGGGCCTCTTGTTTTCAGTAATTTGGGAATGGGGTCGGGGCCCATGCAATTGGGAAAATTAACAACATTTGGGAATATTTTGGGAAGTACTTATATAAAAAGTAAAATGACAGTTTATACATTCAGAAGTTCAGAATTAAATGTTCGATCAAATAATTTTCTTTTAAATATGATCTAATTTCTTATGCTTACAACAATATGGCAAATAATTAGTAAATTTGCTACTTTTGGGCCAGAAAATTTCACTACTTTCGGTGAAAATTCCAACTAAATTTGATTGGGAAATTTTAGAGCCACAATTGGGGAAAAAAAGATACTATTTTTCATTGGGAATGGGGCCGAATAACGGCCCCAAAAAGGGGCAAAAAAAATCCCTGTGAGCGAAAAACCCCGAAAAATAGGTGGCCACTTGTCCTCCACCAGTAGGCTACAAATTAATTTCAATGGAAACTGAGGAGCTTCTTTACTTTTTGTCTAAGCGCAACCTCAGTTTCAAATGCGTGCTTCATAAAGTGTGTGGGGAAAATCGGCGATCAGGGCTCAGCACCACAAACTAAGAATTGACTTTCAATTTCCTTTTGTCTCATTATAATATAAGTGATTACTTGAAATTATTCACAGAATTTGTCTATTTTCAGAGTAGAATAGAATTGATAAGCTCACTAGGGCTGTGACGATACTGCACTGAGCCGATCCGATACATATCACAATACCTGACATACGATATGATATGTATTGCAATACTTTAGTAAATTGATAAAATCTTCTCAAAAAGCTAAATGATAGTATTTTTACTCATTTAAGAAATGACTGTCTCCATTTTGGTTTTCATCACAGGTGTCTGTGTAGCGGTAAAAACTAGCTACACTTCTGATTCATCATGTGCATATGTATGTGTATGCATAAGACGCATCAGAAGCATAGCTAGTCTTTACTGCTACACAGACACCTGTGGTGTTCATGGGTGTATAATTCTGGTTGGTCACATGCAAATTCTGTGAATCGCGAAGCGAAGCGATTCTCGGAAAATTTGCACGTGTCCCACCAGAATTATACACGACCGGTATAATACACCCATGAACACCAAAAGTAAGACAGTCATTACTTATAATTACATTTATTCTAAATATTGGTCATTTTTATTTGCAAACACTTCACATAGTTGCCTGTTATCATGGTTATCATGGTTATAGCGTCAAATGTATTTGAATGTCGGTAAATTCTCCCTATATGCAAAACTTGAACGTGACGTCAAAGTAGCAACCCAAGTTATTGGAATATAATTCTTGTTGCCTAAATCAATAAATGGGCATTTAACATGGCCCGGGAATCTACTAGTAATGTAAATAAACTACAAGTAGCTTTTTTTATTTAACATGTTATATTTATTCAACACTAGTTTTCTCCAAACTTTTCTTTTGTTTAATCTTCAAACGTTATTATCATTTTTGGTATGACAGACAAAAAAAAATCCGGAAAATTCGAACACATATTTTTTGTAAATTTTAACTTAGGTATCGTCGGGGTGTATCGATACTTGGATCTCGAAATAAAATATCGCAATGCATCAATGAATTGGAGTATCGTCCCAGCCCTAGAGCTCACTATTTGAAATTTTCACTTATTTGTTCTAATGTTCTATATCGTTTTTTTTTTGAGAATTTGACTTAAGTCAATTTTTAGTTTATGGTGCCGGGCCCTGAACTTGTGGTGTATCTTTCTTTTATTGCTGTATTTTCCACTGCCCATCCAAAAATAAAGCATGTGTATTGAAATGAAACACACATTTGTTGAATCCTACCTAAAAATTTGAAAATTAATTCATTTAAACCATGTTTAAAACAAATATAGTAGAATCATGGCGGAACAAGTGGTAGATAACACGGCAGAAACATGGTTTAAATGGATTATTTTTCGCTTTTTGAGGTAGGATTCAACAAATGTATGTTTCATTTCAATGAACATGCATTATTTTTATGCCCCCGGAATCACAGATACGGGGCATATAGTTCTTTGCCTGTCAGTCTATTTGTGCGAAAAACTTTAACATTGGGCATAACTTTTGAATGGAAGGTGATAGGGCTTTCATATTTCACATGTGTATTCCTTGTGACCAGGTCTTTCCATTGATACCAAAATTTTTGACCTCGTGACCTTGACCCTGACCTTTGATCTACTTTTCAAAAACTTTAACATTGGGCATAACTTTTGAATGGTAAGTGATAGGGCTTTCAAAATTTCACATGTGTATTCCTAGTGACAAGACCTTTCTATTGATACCAAAATTTTTGACCTCATGACCTTGACCTTTGACCTACTTTTCAAAAACTTTAACATTGGGCATAATATTGGGCATAACTTTTGAATGATAAGTGATAGGGTTTTCATATTTCAGATATGTATTCCTTGTGACGGTTTTCATTTTTCAGATATGTATTCCTTGTGACAAGACCTTTCCGTTGATACCACAATTTTTGACCTCGTGACCTTGACCTTTGACCTACTTTTCAAAAACTTCAACATTGGGCATAATATTGGGCATAACTTTTGAATGGTAAGTGATAGGGCTTTCAAAATTTCACATGTGTATTCCTAGTGACAAGACCTTTCTATTGATACCAAAATTTTTGACCTCATGACCTTGACCTTTGACCTACTTTTCAAAAACTTTAACATTGGGCATAATATTGGGCATGACTTTTGAATGGTAAGTGATAAGGCTTTCATATTTCAGATAAGTATTCCTTGTGACAAGACCTTTCCATTGGTACCAAAATTTTTGACCTCGTGACCTTAATCTTTGACTTACTTCTCAAAAACTTTAACATTGGGGATAATATTGGGCATAACTTTTGAATGGTAAGTGATACGGCTTTCATATATCAGATATGTATTCCTTGTGACAAGACCTTTCCACTGATACCAACATTTTTGACCTCGTGACCTTGACCTTGACCTACTTTTCAAAAACTTTAACATTGGGCATAACTTTTGAATGATAAGTGATATAGGGCTTTCATATTTCACTTTGAACCTTGAAGACTGGAATACTATCAAATACATGTTGATGAAATATGATTTCATGGACAGAATTTTCCATTTTACAGCTACATCCAGCTTTTACTGTCGGCATGGTTCTTCATCCTGGGTATTGCGACGGCACACAGTGCCTTGAGGTAAACTTTTGGTTGTTACTATAAATAGAATCAGTGGTGTGATAATAAAGCATGATGAAAGACTATATACATTTGTACAATACAAATAAATTGTGAATATCAATTTATACAAATCATGTAATTTAATCTTTCAATTTTTACTTGATGTCAATAAATATTGTTTAAACTAATCTATCAATTTAAAATATTTTATTCTGATGCATCTGAAAGTACTATATCTAATTGATTTTCATCTACATTGATCGTCATATAGAATTTGTTGTCAAAATGCACATGTATTATAAATCTTGTTACAATGATTTAATGATTTCATTTTGATTTGTCTTTCAGTTCAGACACTGTTCTTCCAAATCTTCTTTTTATGTTCAGAAGAAAGAAAAAGGTAAAATTATTTTCCGAAGTTCTCGATTACATAAAAAAGTTTACAGAACAATTCTGAAAGTTGATTTATCATATTAGGGCTGCAACGATTCACTGCGGTTATTGGTGACGGTATGACACTGTCTCTGTATCAAGCTTTTTGTGCCGCCTGTGAAGCATAGCGACACTTAGGGATCACTTTGTCCGTCGTCTGTCTGTCTGTCTTTCTGTCACACTTGGATGTCACACCCTATAAAAGTGATTCCTGAGTGTCGCTATGTTTCGCAGGCAACACATGCATTCCTTGGATTGATCTTTCGATACATTTGGATAACAACTTTACTACATTTTCAAACAAAGTTTATATAAGGAACTTTCTAGAAAGACATGCAAGATTCAGTATCAGAAGGTGATTAACACTTCATAGTATTGCTCATGTTACTTGTATATGGTTCTTCTTTTATACTAACAAGTAAAAAAATTTATACAATGTACAATCTGAGTTTCCAAAGCTCTATCTTAAGTTAATTTCATCTTTCAGCAGATAAATCAAAGTATTGTGATACGAATTTTACCGAAGGTAAATATCATGATACCTATCATATTGTGAGCATCGCGTATCATTGCAGCCCCATATCATGATTTTTTTAAAAGGACAGAGAAGTCCCATATTAGTATCGAAGATTTGCAGTCCATTACGAGGCTTGCTGAGACGTGGACTTTGCCAATCTTTGATACGAGAGTGGGATTCCCTGTACCTTTACAAAGAGGTGATTATTTTTCTCTCACCTCTAAATGAGTACAGTATTCATAAAGAAACATTGAGCTTATTCAATGACTCAACAAAGAGCTAAATGTCGATCTTCATGTTGTTAATTTTTTAGCTCGCCGGGACGAATGTCCGGAGAGCTATTGTCATACCCCCGGTGTCGGCGTCTGCGTTGCCGTTGGCGTTGGCGTCTGCGTCGGCGTGCGCGTGCACAAAAACTTTAACCTTGCTTATAACTTTTAAACAAATACAGATTGGGCTTTGATATTTCACATGTGCATTCCTTGTGACAAGACCTTTCCATGGATACCAAAATTTTTGACTTTGTGACCTTGACCTTGGAGATTGACCTACTTTTGAAAAACTTTAACCTTGGCCATATTTTTTGAATGGTAAGTGATAGGGCTTTGATATTTCACATGTGTATTCCTTGTGACAAGACCTTTCCATGGATACCAAAATTTTTGACCTTGTGACCTTGACCTTGGAGATTGACCTACTTTTGAAAAACTTTAACCTTGGCCATATTTGTTGAATGGTAAGTGATAGGGCTTTGATATTTCACATGTGTATTCCTTGTGACAAGACCTTTCCATGGATACCAAAATTTTTGACCTTGTGACCTTGACCTTGGAGATTGACCTACTTTTGAAAAACTTTAACCTTGGCCATATTTTTTGAATGGTAAGTGATAGGGCTTTGATATTTCACATGTGTATTCCTTGTGACAAGACCTTTCCATGGATACCAAAATTTTTGACCTTGTGACCTTGACCTTGGAGATTGACCTACTTTTGAAAAACTTTAACCTTGGCCATATTTTTTTGAATGGTAAGTGATAGGGCTTTGATATTTCACATGTGTATTCCTTGTGACAAGACCTTTCCATGGATACCAAAATTTTTGACCTTGTGACCTTGACCTTGGAGATTGACCTACTTTTGAAAAACTTTAACCTTGGCCATATTTTTTGAATGGTAAGTGATAGGGCTTTGATATTTCACATGTGTATTCCTTGTGACAAGATCTTTCCATGGATACCAAAATTTTTGACCTTGTGACCTTGACCTTGGAGATTGACCTACTTTTGAAAAACTTTAACCTTTGCCATATTTTTTTGAATGGTAAGTGATAGGGCTTTGATATTTCACATGTGTATTCCTTGTGACAAGACCTTTCCATGGATACCAAAATTTTTGACCTTGTGACCTTGACCTTGGAGATTGACCTACTTTTGAAAAACTTTAACCTTGGCCATATTTTTTGAATGGTAAGTGATAGGGCTTTGATATTTCACATGTGTATTCCTTGTGACAAGACCTTTCCATGGATACCAAAATTTTTGACCTTGTGACCTTGACCTTGGAGATGATTGACCTACTTTTGAAAAACTTTAACCTTGGCCATATTTTTTGATTGGTAAGTGATAGGGCTTTGATATTTCACATGTGCATTCCTTGTGATAAGACCTTTCATGCCGTACCATAAATTTTGACCTAGTGACCTTGACCTTGAAATTTTACCTACTTTTCAAAAACTTTAACTTGGGCCATATTTTTTGAATGGTAAGTGATAGGGCTTTGATATTTCACATGTGCATTCCTTGTGATAAGACCTTTCATGCCGTACCATAAATTTTGACCTAGTGACCTTGACCTTGAAATTTTACCTACTTTTCAAAAACTTTAACTTGGGCCATATTTTTTGAATGGTAAGTGATAGGGCTTTGATATTTCACATGTGCATTCCTTGTGATAAGACCTTTCATGCCGTACCATAAATTTTGACCTAGTGACCTTGACCTTGAAATTTTACCTACTTTTCAAAAACTTTAACTTGTTAATCAGAGGAGTTATTTATTGTTGTTGTTGCAATTTACATATGGTTGCCACCGGCGAGCTATGTTGTCATTCTGACAAGTCTGGTTATAAACCATTGTCAAAGGTATATGACGTCTCAGTGGGAATTTTTTTTTTAGTCAGAGTCTCAGACGTTTGGTGCTGCAAGACAGAGTTGTCTCAGAACGCTTTAAAAATGTTTGCATATTTGTCTCCAGAATGAGAGGTATTCTAACATGACTTGAGATTTATTCCCTATATATACTATTGAACTCGCCTGGAGCAAAATCTCCAACAAACTTACAGTTCCCTATGCTCCGCCCATTCACGTGCTATAGAGCTCGTGCAGAACACTATTAGAATAGAAATAACAACTAGCTAGCTTTGATTTGTTGTCCACTAAATCCCCTCGTCACTTCGCGGCTCGGTGATAATTTCATTGGTCCATGCAACTCAGGGAATTACTGGACAACAAACCACAGCTAGCTAGTTGTTATTTCTTAGATTAAGGCAAATCGGCAGGTACATATTTCTTTTTCATTAAGGCAGCCTCTCCTCTTAGCCTTCTGTTCTGGATTTCTATTTTCAAAATTGATATGATAAATGCAGACCTGCCTACTTTTATGATTTTGGTGTATTTTTTACGATTTTCAACCTTTAATTATGCACTGCGCTTTTGCTATTCCATTTTATGCCTAAAACGTACTTTTGAGCAAATTGATGTTTTCAGTTTTTTGAGCGCTTGATTGAACAAATGTCATATCTTAAAGACAAGGGCATAAATTCTAAAAATTTGTAACAATTGCCGAAGCGGCCAAAAGACGATTTACTTTCTTAGAATTGCATGAGTGGTTTATATTACGCTTTAGTCCCCGAAATTACACTTTCTTGAACAAAATATTACACTTATGGTGAGAAACAGGTAGGCAGGTCTGTAAATGAAACAATCAGATTATTATGTACATATCAGTGCAAATATTCATTTGTGTTTATTTTAGTTAAAAAGTGCTGAGGATGAAGAGTTGACTCTGATGAAAACTGTGTGTACAGTTTGTGGACAAAGACGATGTCCAAGACACAGGTATAGTACTTTATTGGTTTTACTTGCTATATACATGATTAAGGAGGGATAGAAATCTGACACATGATGTGCTTTTAGTATACCAGAAATTCAATTAAACCTGCCTTAGCGACCCATTACATTCAGAGATTTCCTTAAGGTTAAGGTTTTCATGCCAGAGAATACAATCAATATGGTTAACCTTTAAAATTTAGAGGTACATTTACAAGAAAGGAAAAATGTTTTTTCTTTCGAAATATTTCCCATTCTTTGTGAATTGCAGTTTGTTTTATATCTTTTTCAGACCAGAATTGAACATCCTGGCATTTCAGCCATGGACACATTTAGAGGTCACTCAAAGGGTTGATGAATCAATGGAAGAGGTATGATTGAAAAGCATCTGTGTACGATACAATATGATACGTATTAAGTTCTCATTGGATGAGTTTGTGATCTAGAAGACGGAGTGTTTTGAGAATAGGCAAATGTCACATACATTATATAACCTTGTATGTCTCACAAATGTGCCTTTTGTGTATGACCACTGTGTGTGGTTGAACTATAAACAGCTTGCTAGACTCTTTGAATTCATTCATAATATGAACATAGGCAAAGCCTATAGGAGAGGGCAGTATTACAAGTATTTCACTCTGCAGGAATGCTTACTTTTGTGCAATTGAAATAAAATAATGACGGGTTAGCTCAAATTCTCATTACAAATCCTTATGCACATGTGCCCTTACGTAAATACATCATTTCCTTTAATGATGACATCATATCTGTAGATACACAAATAGATATCTCCATTTATGGAGTATGGCTGCCTGTCTGTCTCTCTGTTTAACCATCAAAAGATTTTCACAAAAAGGTGCACTGAGAAGTAGGTTACTCTAGTATCTATGGTAAAATGTATGTCTCTCTCTTTAATTGTCAAACGATATTACAAAAAGAGCATACTGCATTCAAGATATTGTAAGCAAGGTGTGCATATATGCACTATAAAGAAATAAATTATTTTAGAGACCAATGCATGGGCATGTAGGTGACGGGTCCGTCTTTTTTGCAGTTTGGCTGTCAAACTTTCACATTGTTAAGACTGTAGCCTACTGATTATTATGTTTTATCCATGCATAGAGATTTTGTAAAGATGGTAAAGAGTCATTATAACATGTATAAGTGGCCCTATCAATCGTGTGTTGAATAGACCATTTTCCGATCTTGTTAGAAGGCACAAAATGTCCAAGTCAACATCTTTTGGCATTGTTCTACATTATGACATCACTGTTAAAAGATGCAATTCCATTGTGCCGTAACAATGAAAAAGTGTGCAAAAATTGCCTACCTCGGACATTTTTCGTCATTTTGTCAGCCATTATGAATTTCGGCAAGTGGCCTATTGACATATGATTTATGTATTGGGAAGAACCTTACTTCATAAGAACAGATTATGATAATTTATGTCATATTGTAACTAAATTTACATCTATTGAGAGATCATGTAATTTAAAAACATCTATTGAGAGATCATTTATGTTTGTAGCATTTGTTTACCCTTGGAAAGTTTTGCACTCTACATTCCAACAAGAATTTACATAAAAACATTTTTTATGCCCCTGTAATCAGAGATTCGGGGGCATATAGGTTTTGGTCCGTCCGTCCGTCCGTCCGTCTGTCTGTCTGTCTGTCTGTCTGTTTGTCCGCAAAAACTTTAACCTTGGCCATAACTTTTGAATGGTAAGTGGAAGAGCTTTCATATTTCACATGTGTATTCCTTGTGACAAGACCTTTCCATCGATACCCAAATTTTTTACCTCGTGACCTTGACCTGTCTTAGCAACAAAGATGCCAACGGGGGCATTCGTGTTTCACAAACACATTTTTTTTTAAAGATTAAAAAACTCTGTTTTACTGATTCTTCGTGAAAGGAACCTACAGTGGAAAGTCATATCAGTGATTTTTTGTGTCGCCTGCGAAGCATAGCGACACTTAGGGATCACTTTGTCCGTTGTCCGTCTGTCCGTCCGTCCGTCTGTCAGTCCGTCCGTCCGTCTGTCTGTCTGTCACACTTTGGGTGTCACAGCCCATAACTTTTGAATGGTAAGTGATAGGGCTTTGATATTTCACATGTGTATTCCTTGTGACAAGATCTTCCTACACATACCATAATTTTTGACCTAGTGACCTTGACCTACATATTTGACCTACTTTTCAAAAAAATTAAGAATGGATATATCTTTTGATTAGTCAGTGTTAGGACTTTGATATTTCACACATGCAATCCTTGTGGCAAGACCTTTCTACACATACCATAATTTTTGACCTTGTGACCTTGACCTAGATATTTGACCTACTTGTGAAAAAAAGATAAGATTCGCTATATCTTTTGATTGGTAAGTGATAGGGCTTTGATATTTCACATGTGTATTCCTTGTAACAATGCCTTTCTACACATACCATAATGTTTGACCTATTGACCTTGACCTACATATTTGACCTACTTTTCAAAAAAAAATTAGATTGTATATATCTTTTGATTGGTAAGTGATAGGGCTTTGGTATTTCACATGTGTATTTCTTGTGACAAGATCTTTCTACACAGACCATAACATGTGACCTTGTGACCTTGACCTAGATATTTGACCTACTTTTCAAGGAAAGTAAAATTGGCTATATCTTTCGATTGGTAGGTGATAGGGCTTTGATATTTCACATGTGTATTCCTTGTAACAACGCCTTTCTACACATACCATAATTTTTACTTATTGACCTTGACCTACATATTTGACCTTCTTTTCAAAGCAAAAATTAGATTGTATATATCTTTTGATTGGTAAGTGATAGGGCTTTGGTATTTCACATGTGTATTTCTTGTGACAAGATCTTTCTACACATACCATAATTTTAACCTTTTGACCTTGACCTAGCTATTTGACCTTCTTTTCTAAGAAATTAAGGTTGTATATATCTTTTAATTGGTAGGTGATAGGTCTTTAATATTTCTTATGATGAGACCTTTTTGTTACCAATTTTTACGTAGTGACCTTGACCTAGATGATCGACACCCTTTTCTGAAAATTTGAGAATGACCATATCTTTTAATTTGTAATTAAGAGGTCTGATATTTCAAATAAATTTCATTTGACCACTTTCTAGAATAATAATCAAACCGCTTCGCAGGCGACACAAGCATTCCTTGGATTGCTATTTTTTTACTATTCCGTCTTTTTGATTTTACAGTCCTATGTTGGATTTGTGCAGGTATCTGAACAAAAAGCATTGTGACGTAATTAATTTCCTTTGAAAACATCATATACCGGTATGTGACCCTCTTTCCCTGAATTTCATGCTGGTTTCCATAGAATTTGATGATGTCACAATGCGTTGACATCAGATACCTGCACAAATGGGAAGTAACTCAAAATTTCGAAAAGACCGAATTATTCCTAGGTGCCCGTGCTTTTCAATTTGAGAAAATTCAGCTACATAATCAAGAAAATTTGGAATATTTGGAACAATATATTATCAAAATACAGTACATCTGCATGTTTGTTACTTATAAGGGCATTTATCTTGTTTTCTTGCCTTTCATCATGACCATTTCTAGAAGCGAAGACATTTCGTGTAAAATTATTTCATGTTGAATCAAACTGTACTCTCAATTTTGGGGAATTTTATGTCACCTTTGGAGAAAAATGGTGGGAATTTGGCATTGGGAATGGGCCGAAATCACTGCATATACTTATGTATGCTTTAATAATAAATGAATTCGGAATTGATTGAGCTTTGTGGAAAGTCAGTACTGATTTTAGAAATTAGAAAATTTGAGTTTTCCTTGCAATGCATTGTTTCCAAAAAGGCAAATTTCGTCATTTAATATCATTTTGTTTATGAACTTAGTAACACTAAAATTAATCGTCTTTTGTTTCTTAGACGGCAGATTTTAAATTCAGTCAATCGTATGCTTTCAAACTGATGGTCTTATTTGTAAAGGAAACTGCTTTCTTAGTTGTCAAAGACTATTCGCTATTTTCGAAAACCAGAGTTACTTCCCATTTGAGACGGTATCTGACGTAGACTGATTATGATGTCATCAAATTCTATGGAAACAGTCCTAAAAGTCTGGGAAATGTTGGTGTAAAACCGACGTTACCATACCATTTTCATGACGTCACAATGGTTTTACGTCAGATACCGTCTATAAGGGGAAATAACTCTGTATTTCGCAAAAACTCAATAATTGATCCCGAAATATATTTATTTATTGAGCTGTCTACATAGGAAAAATTTCAACTTTACATTTTAGTAGGGCTTGAACTTTATACCCCATTTTGCAATGAATCCATCAATTGAGCTATTGATGTAGTTGCCATCTAAATTGATTTTAAGGTATTTTGATATTTCTACATGAATTAGAAGGAGCTCTGCTAATGCCTCCCCCCCCCTTCTTATTTCTGTCGAAATATCAAAATATCTTAAACCTAAACAAGACTATAATGAGAAAAAATCACAAATGCGACTTCTGTTCCATTACAAATCTATACCTGGTAGATGAGATGGCTAATACTGGCAGTCAGAGTTTAGGTCAAAGACAAGACAAAATATCACCTAGAATGATGTAATTTGATTAACTTTATTAATATTAAACATGTAAAAAAGATAAATAATTTCATACATTTATTATGCTTAAAGCTATGGCAGATCATTTAATCAAAAACCAGTGTATTTCAAACAAGGGAGATATACAGCCCATGTAAATCATTCTATATTGATAGTCTATTTTAAAAGTAAATTGGCCTGCTACCTAGTTTGGTCTCTAGCCAGCATATTTGTAACCATGCAATTGTAACCAGCATATTTTGATATATATATGCAACCAGCAATATATATGCAATATATGCATATATATGCAACCAGCATATTTGTAACCATGCAATTGGCCATAGAATCCCATACTAGTATATATTACTTCTTAAAATTGAAGTTTTCATAATGACATGATGGTTCTGATTAGTAAACATATAATACTGTATATAATATATTATTACTTATCACAAAAATATCACATAGAATGATGTAATTTGTATTTCATGTAAAAAGATAAATAATTTCATAAATTTATTATGCTTAAAGCTATGGCAGGATTTTAAAATTAATATTTATATATACTATATACTAGTATGCATCTGATAAGGGGGGAATTTTTTTTGTATATACATGTATATACAAATTCTATTATGAAATTATTAGGAATGTCCAGTTATAGTCAATATCTAATAATGTAAATGTATCATTGTGCATGGAATGTTTGAATTTGATCTTTTTGACATCTTGTATAGTTGTCTACATGGCACACAAACATTTGTTAAACAAAGATTATTTGATCTTATGTACATTATATATAAAGCACAAAAATGAAATAACAACGTTAAGTATTACAAAAATGTGTATAATATATATATGAAAACATTATGATTTAAAGTCAAAAAGGCTTGTCAAAGGATCATGAACACTTATGTCCTTCAGAACTGAGTACATGTGTACTTGCATACACCCCCCTCTTTCAATCCCAATGATACCAACAACAATGTATGGATAGAGATTGACAAATGAAAAAGAAAGACCATGGGTAAAAACAAAGAGTATAAATAAGAGTATATGTAATGTATATCGCAAATTATGTGATTGTCAATATTTCTTGTCAAGAAAACGCACAATGTGCCTGCTGGTCGCAATAAAATTGTCCCATGCTTGCTGTCTCTGTTTCTTCCATTTTCAATAAAACCAATGTATTGAGGAGAAACATCGTGATCTGTAAATTCTCGATCATCTTTGGTCCCTTCTGAACTGCTCAATGTTTGCTGGTTCCGTTTCCTGGACCACTATTCTTCCATTTCCTCGTGTAGAGGATTATAAGCACCTGTTGCTGTTCGTCTTTGGTCCCTTCTAAACTGCTCTACATCTTGTGGTTCTGTTTCCTGGACCACTAATCTTCCATTCTCAGTAAAGTTGGTGTGTAATTGAGGATTATGTTCCCTGGGTTCTGTCGGTCTTTGGTCCCTTCTAAACTGCTGTATACCTGGTGGCTGCGTTTCTTGAACTGGTACACGTACACCAGGTTGCAGGGCATTGTGGGTAGTAGTGAGTATAACCTCCACCCCATTGTGGGTCCTCCTAGACTCCACTGTAATTCTGTCCCATTGTGGAACAGAAATATGTAAGTGTGTATTTTGGTTTCGCATGTTCTCCATGTGTATCGTTATGAAGTGATTCATTGACATGGTTGGAGCACGTCTTGAGCATTTACTGAAAAGAAGATTAAGACTTAATAAATGCATATTGAATATATAAAATCAAATTCAAGAAATTATGGTCCCCCTCTTTTGGGTATCTGCTGTCTTTAACATGTTAAAAGAAATGCTTAGGCATGGTCCATTTGATATTCTGGGGGGGGGGGGCTTGGGTTTTTTGTTAGAGCAAAATTATTTTTTTCGCCCCGGACTGGAGCAAAATTATTTTTTTCGTGCAAACCTGGAGCAAGAAAAAAAAAATTTTCTTACATTAGTGATGTGCAATATATTAAGAATGTTTGTGTTTTAATTTTTTTATAAATAGAAATTCTTTATTTCTAAAATATTTTTAATTTTTAAATTTATTCACTTCTAAACAGAGAGATAAAAGAATCCTCAGTTTAAACAGTATATATATATATAAGGTACAAGTCTGAGGGGAGGGTCTTCTAGACAAATTTTCAGATATAAAATTGTAAATTGGTGAAAAACTGATTAAGCTCTCCTTCAAAGCTTGTATATAGAATCAGATTATTTTTCATTAACATGCATTCTTTTGATATTTTCAAATATGAACTTTGCCATAAAGAAGTATTGTTTTGATAGAAAACTATGGCGAGCATAGCAAACAAAAATGTTTTTGATATATATTGAAAACTTGGGCGAGCGAAGGGAGCCGGGGATTTTTCAGGAATTTTAAGTGAAATTTTATGGTAAATTCTTCAAATTCAGATTACTTGTAAGAGCAAGATTTTTTTTCCCGACGCACCAGAAGCAAATTTATTTTTTTCATCAAAATTCAGAGCAAAATTATTTTTTTCGAAGAAAACCAAAGCCCCTCCCCCTGGATATCAAATGGACGGTGCCTTTCAGACCCATCCCTAAGTTGTTATTATAATAATATGTCTTATAATATGTCTATGATCACAATACCAAATCCAAATATAGGTTAAACTCAAAGATCAAGGTCAAAAGGTTAAACAATTTGGTACCAAGGGAAAGGTCTTATGACAAGGATTGTGCATTATGAAATATAAAAGCTCTATCAATTACCACTCAAAAGTTATGGTCAAGGTTACTTTTTTTAAAAAATACTATGTAGATCAAACTCCAAGGCCAAGGTCAGAAATGTTGATATCCACAGAAAGGTCTTGTGACAAGGAATACACATGTGAAATTTGAAAACCTTATCACTAACCGTTCAGACTTTATGATCAAGGTTAACATTTATTTAAAGTAGGTCAAACTCCAAGGTCAAGGTCAGATATTGCGTATGACTTTCATTCACAATTCAAAAGTTATGACCAAGGTTTTTTTAAGTATGTCAAAGTCCAAGGTCAAAGTGACAAGGTAAAAAATGGTATCCACGGAATGGTCTTGTCACAAGGAATACACTCACTCGAAAGCCCCATCACTTTCCATTCAAAAGTTATGGTCAAGGTTAAAGTCTTTGTGACTGGCAGACGGACGATTGTTTTAATGTCCCCGTGCCGAGATGTTCCCTCATTTCCTTGAAAATCACAATGGTTCTCATTTACAATCCATTTATAGTGTGCAGAAGGGTTATATCCATTCTTGGTTTGTATTTTTTCTTCAAGAAACCTTTGAAATTTTAGAGGAAGAGGTAAAAGGTGTCACAAATAATGCAAAGTGTTCATTGTTAACGATTTTTTATAAGAATTTTGAAAATTCCTCTTATTGTCATCCGGGGAGACCATGGGCTTCATATTTGACGTTCTTTACAAAATTTCTTATCTATTGAACAGTTGAGGATACGTCTTTGATATTTCTCATGTAAAATGTTACATGTATTTTAAAATGTTCATGATGTTTGACCATGCCAAGAAGTGATTCTCACATAGCTGGGCGGTCCTGTCAAAAAGACAAAGCGTTTTCCCAAATAAAAAACACCCCTTCCCCACAAAAAAAAAAAGAAAAAGAAAAAGAAAAACGAGACTCCGAACTCTATAAAATTAGGATAAGTTTTTGATATTTTACGTGAAGACTACCAGTGACATGGACCATGATGTACGTGAAGATTACCCAGTGGCGGATTCAGGGGGGGTGCGGAGGAGGCGTCCGCCCCCCCCCCCCCCCCCCCCCCCCCGGCGCTGACCCAAAAATTTCCAAAAACCCTATAGTTTGGCCCATTTTCAGTAAAAATCTCCAAAATTCGCCCCTTGACCCCCCGGCAAAGGGGGCACTGGATCCGCCACTGTTACCAGTGACATGGACCATGATGTACGTGAAGATTACCAGTGACATGGACCATTATGTACGTGAAGATTACCAGTGACATGGACCATGATGTTTGATCTAGTGATCTTGACCTTTGGATCTTGGTTTCCTTTCAAATGATATTTGGATTATGGGTCATAAAGTTTTTAACCATATGGTTAAACCCACTTAACCAGAGCTATTATTTGATAGTCATAACTTGGCCAAATGACCATGGTCTTGCAGTATGACCACCGTTATACAACTTTAACCTGGGCAATATGTTTTTTGGACTTGCAT